>PVKU01000167.1:0-671989 GCA_004027475.1 Anoura caudifer
GTGGAAAACTTATTTGAACAAATAATAAAGGAGAACTTCCCCAATCTGGCAAAGGAAATAGACTTCCAGGAAGTCCAGGAAGCTCAGAGAGTCCCAAAGAAGTTGGACCCAAGGAGGAACACACCAAGGCACATCATAATTACATGAGCCAAGATTAAAATGAAGGAGAGAATTCTAGAAGCAGCAAGGGATAAGGGGAGAGTCAACTACAAAGGAGTTCTCATCAGACTGTCAGCTGATTTCTCAAAACAGACCTTATAGGCAAGAAGGGGCTGGAAAGAAGTATTCCAAGTCATGAAAGTCAAGGACCTTCATCTAAGATTGCTCTATCCAGCCAAGCTTTCATTTAGAATGGAAGGAAAGATAAAGTGCTTCTCAGATAAGGTCAAGTTAAAGGAGTTCATCATCACCAAGCCCTTATTATATGAAATGTTAAAGGGACTTATCTAAGAAAAAGAAGATAAAAATATGACAGTAAAAAGACAGCAAACTCACAGATATTAACAACCACACCTAAAACAAAAGCAAACTAAGCAAACCACTAGAACAGGAACAGAAACACAGAAATGGAGATCACATGGAGGGTCAGCAAAAGGGGAGTGGGAGGAGGAGAGGGGGGAAGGTACAGAGAACAAGTAGCATAGACAGTGGGTAGAAAATAGGGGGAGGGCAAGAATAGTGTGGGAAATGTAGAAGCTAAAGAACTTATGACACATGGACATGAACTAAAGGGGGGGAATGTGGGTGGGAGGGGGTGTGCAGGGTGGAGGGGAATGATGAGGAAAAAATAGGACAACTGTGATAGCATAATCAATCAAATATATTAAAAACAAAAAACAAAAAAATATCATATTAAACATTTTCATCCTTTAAATTCCACATGAAAATATCAATTCAGGAAACTCATAGATTGACTTCCTAAATATATTTATTTTAATTGGATCAAACTTTTTCTGTGAAAATTATTTTCCAAAAATAATTACCAAATTTTGTGCAAAATACCAGAACTTTAATTTTATTTATAATTCTCAGGATGACTTTGGTATTGTGAACCCTAATTTAGAGAAAGCCAAAATAAAGATTTTTTCCCAGTATTATCACAAACCTAACTTCCTTGTTGAGCTACAATGTTTCTTTCAGAGACTTTCAAATTTAATTTTGTGCCATTACCCAGAGATCCCCCCAAATTTATAAATGCTTCAAAAATTTTTTCAACATTAATTTACTTAATTAGACATAGTCCACATAGCAGAAGGAGGAGGAAGCAAAAGAGGAAAAACAAAGATGGCAAAATTGAGATCACTCAGCTTTCAAATTATGCAAAAGACATGCAAGTTTCACTCTCCAACAAATTTTTTTTTCTCAAAAATTAGTGTAAGGTACAGTTTTAAAGAGTAAAAGAAAATACTAGAAGCACTAGCTCTTTCTCTTTAATGTTCCAACAGGGCCAGACTGAGAATCATATGGAAATAATCTTTCCCTGTCAAATCCATGTGAATTTCTGATTGTAACCTCAGTCATTCTTCTACTCACTGTTCTTCTAAAAGATCATATTTTTCTCTACTAAATCATTTCACATTACTGACTTTTATTGTTATAATATCTAGAATGTAGAATGTTGCTCTACATTCTGGCTTACCTTCCTTTCAAAGAAATTTTTTGTTGAATTTCTTACTGACTAGACAGAATATTTTTCAAAGCCCCGCCTAAGACCTCTTCGCCTTTGAATTAGTTACTATGCTGCACGCTCCTGCCTGACCCTGTGTATCCTTTTCTCTCAGGTTGCACTTCAGGTTGTGAAGACCTAGTTGGGCTTTATCCTCTTTAAGTTATGTAGGCTATCCTAAACCACAGATCCTTTGTACTACAAATAGAACTGATACAGTTAATTGAAGGCTTCCTGCTGCTGCTATGTAGTTAGCTATGAGGGAGTTTGAAATTTCAGTCAGTTCTTGTAACACAGAGCCAAAGGCACCTTTAATTTCCTCTGACACCCTTATGAGATTAACTTTGATAATATGTTTGGTGACACACTGACAAGAATCGGTTTTCCCACCTTTTAGACCTATTGTATTGCAACTACTGGAGTCTGAGTCTTCAAATGGAGATACAGAGTAGTAATAAAGGTAGTGTCAGTTGAAATACCTATGACAAAAATTTCCACTGCTCATAAAATACCGTCCTTTTAATATCTGAGTACCTTCCTGTGTGATTCCATTGAGTTCTAATGGTTCACTGTGCAGTGTTCACAACATGAGCCGCAGGGGTGTTGGGAGCAGTCAGTGGAAGGATTTATGCATCGGTCTAGGAAAAAGATGATTCAAGACACAAGAATTCTCAAATATGAACTTAAAATGCAGCTACATGATGCCAAGAAACTACATCAAGAAGTTCATACAGCCATGCATTATATACTCTGTGAGCCTTTCCCTATGGCCGAGTGACACACAGGGCTTTATGTTTTAGGTGATGAGGGAATATGAGCCACTGGAGATGCAGTACTGGCAGGTAGGACATCAAGTCAGGTGAACCAGACATCCTATGCAGAAAGGAAAAGATCCCTGGAGGACAACAATCTGGAAGCTCTACGTTCTCACAGCAAGATGGACCCAAAGTCAAAGACTCAAGAGAACAGGCCATGGGCATCTTACCCTGGTCTGCATGGTCAGACTTAGTTTATAGGAATCTACAGCCCTATATCCAAAGAGCAACCCTATCTTCATTAAGCCATTAATATATTCCATTTCAGTAGCATTTCTAACTTTAAATGACAGCATGCATTGTTCATGAAAAAAGGGGAAATACAAATATATAAAACCAGCAGCTTATAAAAAAAGCAAAACAATTCAGTGTTTACAAAAAAACATGAATTGGGCAAAACAGTTTAGAATGAACATTACCTAAATGATATAAATGACCCTACTAAAGCCAAAAGATGAATTAGAGTAATATTGTTTATCAGACAGAAATAGCTTTATTTTCTGAAGACTCCTAAGATTTCTTGGGTGGTGTACTAAAAGCATTACATTAACTGCAAAAGAGCAACTTTCCTTCTGCATACATAGTTTTCTATCCTTATTTCATACACACTTAAATTATTTAGTTTCATGACAATCTTCTACCCAAAATCTTTCACAGAAACTCTCCATGTATACTTTGAAACAGGTGTTGGGGTGACAATATTTTATCAAGCAATGTTATAATCCATATCTACTCATTCTGATTCTCTCTCTAAATCTCTCTCTCTCTCTTTCTGAGTCTCTCTCTCTCTGTCTGTCTCTCACAATCTGTAGATACACACGCGCACACACACACACACAGATTGTACAGGGATGGGCAAAAGTAGGTTTACAATTGTGAGTATGCAAAACACAGGGGTTATTCTTGTGCTATTATTTATTCATTAATTATTGTATTATTTATTTGTATTATTTGTCTTATTATTATTTTATATTTTCACTTATGATTTATTTTTTAGATAATGTCTTTTTGCATAAAAACAACTATAAACCTACTTTTGTATGTTCACCCTTGCAATCTTCCTCCTTTCCCAAGCTTGAACTTCATTCATAAAATGTGGCTATGCCGGATCCAATCTCTGTGCAGGTTGTTTACCTCCTGTGACCTGGACAAAGTGCTACTAACAGCAGAGGGTGAGCCCTCTCAGGCAGAACTCTGAAAGCAGTCCCATCACAAAGCAGATGGTGGAAGCGATTTTAGTTCCTTTCAATGAGAGAAGGCAATGGTCTATGTCTGAAGTTTACTACTGACAAGTATTTGAGTTTAAAATCCCTGCACCCCTTAAGACTACAGTTAGAATTTTCTTCATGTGTAACAAAGGAATACAACTATTAATTATATGTGCATTATCATTCTCCTATTCACTGAGTGTGTACATATGTGTATACATGGAGGGGTGTGTGCCTGCATAAAGGTCCAGTTTCTACCCATCTTTTACCCTGGATTATTCTGGGAACAGCCAGATGCTGCAGCTTCCATAGGGCTCTTCCCCACTCTATGCTTTTGCTGCTTCAGGTTTTTCTCCTCTCATCCTTCCCCTGTTCCTCGTCCAGGGAAACTGGTCAATGTTCCCCGCCAGGCTCCACAAGGGCCAGCGTGCATGGTTGGTTGTCCCCTCAGCTATCTTAGGCACCTACACAATGGCTGGCACATAAGAGGCACTGAAAAAATCCTTGTGAAATGAATGAATAATGGCATCACATCTACCCAGTCATGGAGGCTAGACATCTAAGAGACATTCTACACTTTTTCCTCTACCTTTTGCATTAACTTACAATTTCTTTACTTTGGGTCCATGCAATTTCCTCTCGTTACTCTCTCCCTATTTCTGCCCAGGCACGTATATTTAGCAGTCAACAGGCTGCATAATAGTTGCATAACCCATTTTAAGGCGTGTCCCACCGTTTACACTATAGCCAAAGTTACAGTTCTAGGAAGTATTTCTGACAATGCCAGTTTACTGCTTAAAACCCTTCAGAGGTCCACAGTCGCTGTCTCTGAGTGGAACTGAAGGCCCGCAATCACCCACCTCCTGCCAGTGCTACAGCTTCATCTCCTGCCATGAGAACAGATCACGTCTTCACACACAGGGAACTCTCCTTCCATGAGGCCCGTTGTGAGGCATCCCAGACCTTTGTCAGTTCTAGTTTTGGCTGCATGTTTCCCCGTTCGGTTTACTTTGTCTTTTCCTCCCCTCTAAACAGTGTGCTCTGGAAGCATCAGTTACTTTGGAATAACTTCAGTGGTCACCCACAGATGCTTCTGTTTTCCCAGTTTTAATGAGAAGTAATTGACATACATCACTGTATAAGTTTAAGGTGTGCAGCATGGTAGTTGGATTTACATTTATTGTGAAATGATTGCCACAATAGGTTTAGTTAATATCTATCACCCCCTATAGATACAATAAAAGAAAAGAAAAATCTCCCGGTGATGAAAACTCTTAGAATCTATGAACAACATTCCTGATATCATACAGCAGTGTGAACCTTAGCCATCGTGTTCTGCATTACATCCCGAGTGCTTATTTCTCTAATAACTGGAAGCTTATACTTTATCTCCCTCCAGTTACCCCTCCTCCTACCCTATAATGGCTTGTAATTTAAGCTGTTCAGCCTCTATGGGCTCAGTTTCTTCATGTGTTTTTCTTTACCATCTACAAAGAGGGTGCTAGGGAGGAACAAACACAATATCATACATTGAAAGTTCACAGCGCTTAGTTGATCCTCATGGACCATCACTACGTTTTAGACACATCCTTGTCCCTTCTAAACTGCCTTACATAGAAGGTCTGAATGAACATTAAATGGGACAAGAGATGCGTATGTGTGTTTGTATGTTTGTCCAATTTCCTTTTACTATCAGCAAAAGAGTTTTACGATATACCCGAGTGTAAGTTAAGATATTGAGATCCTATTTGTATGGCTGAGAAAAATATGACTAGGAATAGATGACCAATAGAGGAAAAATGAAATACGACCAGGTAGCTGGGAGTGAGCTCTTAGCATACTGTTAGAACTTTCTGATTTCTCATAATGTCTCAGCCTGGAGCCTTGACCTTGGAGTCCTCCACATCCCTGCCATTTCTCTGTTAAAATGTCTATTCCTATATCCGAAGATTATTTACTAATCAGATTATTTTTGAGTTAAAACCTTTCAGTATATGGCTGTTACTTCCAAATGGCCCTAAGTGTTTCGTGTGTGTGTGTGCGTGCACACTTGGTGGAGCCAACTTAGCCATTCACAGAGAGGCAATTTCTCTATAAATGAACAGATTTCCACACGTGGGCTGTAATATATGCATAACACATTTCACTCGGTGTTAATTTTGGTCTAACATCCTCCTGATGGTCTTTATTACCTTGGAGACTTACATCTTGTCTTCTGTATATATGTAGCTGTTAGTGACTTCTACTAAACTGCCTCACCACTATTTCTCAAGAATGGTAACAGAAGACACAATATTTCAGTAAATGATTTTTTCTTTTGACAAATGTTTATTCAACCTCCTGTTTCAAGGCACTTTGCTAAGGCTTAGTTAAATCTCAACTTCATGTAAAATCTAGCTAACTTTTCAGTAAAAATAACCGGAATAGGCCCTGACCAGGTAACTCAGTTGGTTAGAGTATCATTTTGATACGCTATAGTTGTGGGTTCGATCTCTGGTCACAGCACTTACAGAAACAACCAATGAATGTGTACGTAAGTGGGACAGCAAATGCTTTTCCCTCTCCCTCCCTTCCTCTTTCTCTCTAAAATCAATAAATAGAATAAAAACAAATAACTGGAAACATTTCAGGATATTCATCAAAAAGTTTTGTTAATGGAATGTTTTTAACTATTAAGTAAAAAGTAAATATCTTAATATAATTTTACTTTAACTTGTTTTATTATCTTTTGTTTCCCTTAAAATTGGAAATCCTAGACTACCGTTTAGGATCCTCTTATTGATGTGGCTACAACTTGAACACTGTGTGAACCAAAAGTAACCTGAAAAGTAACAGCACACAACAAACATGGTGAGACCATGCGGCGATAAATGCCATGAGGGGTAGCATATTACAATGGAAAGTAGTAGGAATAATTGTCTAACTGGAATTATTAAAGGTTTTACCCACACAGCTTCTTTCATTCACGGTGTGCTCACCAAATAGGCGGATGATGGGTGCTGATTCCCTACCAGCCATCTGGAAATGACAAATCTCACGGCATCTGGTTAAGTCGGAGATCTCCTTTTGGTAATGAAAATGAAACAAGAAATGTTTTGCTCCTAAAATCTGTACCCTGTAGATAGGATCCAACAAAAAGAATCAAATATCCCATCTAACTTTTCCGATGCCATGTTCCCCAAAGGAAATTACATTAAACTTGTCCATTCAAAATGCAAAAAAGTAAGGCATCCAAGAATGAGATTTCCAGCAGAATGTAATTTTAAAAGACATGATTTTTTTTTCCATTACTGGAGATATCAAACATTTGAAAAAGCCTGTTCTTTCATAATTGGATTCCAGATCATTATTTTTTTGGCCAAAAAGAAAAGTTTTCTGAATTCTTAAAATAATTAGGCAAGATTTCAAATCAAATTATCCAATTTCAAAACTCTATTTTTCTCTCTAAAATGCCTGTTCGAGAAGGGCTGAGGATGACTAAGCTTTGTGTCATTCTCATGGCTTTATTAGGAGAATGTTCTAAGTCCTTCACTTTCTATGTAATCAGAACTATAATTTCTTCAGGTTATTTTAAGACCCAGCTATGGCTAAAGCAGGAAACTCAGTTTTATTCTGAGCTCTAGACATGTCGACACAGCAAAGCAAGGCCCCAGCTCTCCGGGCTCTCTTCTTTCACAAACCCTCTTGCTCCGTGTCCAAGGCTCTCAGCTGGTTGCACTCTAGTCTCTGGGTATCAGGTAACTGTTTCAAAGACATTGAGGGTAGTAGGACTGTTATTTTAGAAAATGTGTGTTGACATATCATCTCTCTACAAATGAAGAGCTTACTTGCCCAGAGTGTACTACTTACTCTTCCTAACATGAATTTGAAAATCATACTCAACAGAAGGGCAGTTGAGAAACCCAGGTGCCAGAAACATTTGATTAAAAAAAAAAAAAAAAGCAGAACAGAAAGCTCTATATACATATGTCTACTTAGTTCATCATCTCCCTTAGAATTTTGTAACTTAATTAACCAACTCTAAGCAGGCTGGTTGCCTCTAATTATGCTAAAAAAAATTTTTCTGTGCTGCAAAATGATATTAATAGTGAGTGACATTTCGTCAAGTAACAGGTAACCCTCTTGTATAATTGTGAGCTTTATCTAAAGAATAAAAGGGAGAATAAGACAGTATAATAAACTAAGTAAAAATTATCTGCAACAGGTCTAGTATCACTACCTTAGTTTTGTTGATCCATATCAAAAAGTCTCTTGTACATATTTGTAATTAGCCTTATTACTCAATTCAGTTTTTTAATTCTTTTAAAGTTAACACATTGCCAAAACATTATTTCTTTATGTATATATACATCCATATATATCCATATATATAACATTCATGACCTTAACAACTTTCTCTTTAATTGATATATTTCATTCTACTTTTTTTCCTTTAGATTAAATACTCTTCTTTATTGCTTTTATACAGTTCCTATAACACTAAAATGATATCATGGATCTATTACTTGAGTTTACCATCCTATATATATATAGTTATACATTTTGAGTTTTTCCTCACTCAATAATATATCTCACTCATTCTTCCATGCTAATATGTTCAATCATTACTTATTAATTTTAATGACTATAACATAACATTTCAGAGTATGGATTATGGTTATCGATTTTTGTATTGTCCAATACTTAAATCATCTTCAATTTTTCATGACTACAAACAACACTGCAAATAAATATCCTAGTATACAAATTCTTGTTCATTGGTGCAAGTATTTCAGTATAGCATCAAAGTGGAATTATTGAATTGCAGAGTATGTACTTTTAAAATTTTGATAGTACTGCAATTTCTGTTCATCCAAAATGTCACCAGTATGCTCTTTCTTTAATATATAATGTATAAGGTTGCCCTTTTCCTCCAAACCCTAATCAACACTGGGTATTAGGAGTCTTTTTACTTCTACTAAGATAACGGATACAAAAACAACACCTCATTAATGGATTAGCTATGACTGAGACTCATCATCTGCTCATTTATTTGTTGGTCACTTCTGGTTCTTCCTCCATAAAGGTGTTCTTCATACATCTGACCATCTTTCCTCTGAGTTAATGTTATTTTTCTTATTGAGTTTGTACTTGTACCTTACAGTTATTAACCTCCTGAGTGTTTGATACACAGTAACTATTTTCCTTCTGTGTATCATTTAGTGAAAAACAGTGTCATTATCTGACATTTAATTTGTTTCTGATTTAGACCAACCGTCAAGTTAAACTCTCTAGATAGAATTACAACAGAGATCCTTCCTAGTATGAGTCCTGATGACCTCACCCATAAGCTCATTAATATATATGGAAATATTTTTCCAAGGCATTGTATCTAAAGTATAATTTCCACTAGCATCTTTTTTATTTCTGTCTGTGAAGTAGGGCCTGGAAACCAAGCTTTAGGTTCATTCTATACCAAGTGTTTCTTAACCACTTAACAGAGCTGACAAATATGTGCAAACCTAATACACCAGGCACGAGGCATACGGATGCCAAGATTCATTCTCCCTCCCAGTACAGTTTTAAGGGTCAGGCAGCGCACCCTGCAGCCTCACATCCCTGTCTCGATTCAAGTGGGATCGAACATTTCAGATAGATGAAGCTTTCTCTTAAAATAGTTTCCAATTCCATTTTACTTTTAAGAGACTCTTTTCAAAACAGATTAGACATATCCCTGCTTTTTAAAATGCCCATATAGGAGGACACAGGGTCATCAGGGGGCTCATCACTTACCGCATGGTGACACAGGGGTTCCCTCAGGGTTCACTGGTCCTTACGGGATTAGGCTGCTCTTTCTGCTTGTTTGTTTTAGTTCTGTCTCTGCTTTTTGAAACTGGGTTGGGAGGGTGCACCTTGCGTGGCGCTCTGTGCTGTGACCGTGGGTAAGCCTAGCTCCAGTATCCCCCCCTGACACTCATCTGCGACTGCTGTCCACGGGTTCTAGAACCCAAACAGCCAAGTTTGTTCTCTTGCCTTCTCAAAATGATTAGTCACATTTACTGGGGCCACAAATTTCTTTGAGAATTAGACACAGAATGAACAGTATCTCAAGAAAAATCTGCATATGCACAAATATATTCCTATGAAGATAATTTCATAGGATTCAGAAACTACCTGTAGGCCTTTCATGAATCCCTTGGGCTCTACTAGTCCCTTTTGTTTTGTTTTTTGTTTTGTTTTGTTTTTTGTTCACTTCAAACTCTTGATTCTGGTTCGTATATAAGGGGTTCCCATTAAAAGAAGTCAATGTAGTTACAGAAGAAGGGTCTCCAAAAAATTATACACTGGGGGAGACAGTAAACCAATAAATAAAAAATTGGGTGAAATCATAATGAATAATACCCTTTTAAACCCTCAGTTAAAACATAGAAAATAAGTGATGATTTTTGGTGAGACTTTCTGATGTTCTCTCAAAAGGGCAAACAACGAAAATTGTATGTACGAACACTGCAAACGTGAGCATGTCAATGTGAGAACTGAGAAAAGAAAGTGAAGGGGGTCACTTGTGCTTTTAAAACAAAAAATTGGCCCTGACTGGTGTGGCTCAGTGGATTGAGCAGCGGCCTGTGAAACAAAGGGTCACCAGTTTGATTCCCAGTCACAGCATATGCCTGAGTTGCAGGCCAGGTCCCCAGTGCAGAGCATGCAAGAGGCACCTGCACAATGATATTTCTCTCCCTCTCTCCCTCCCTTCTCCTGTGTCTAAAAAATAAATAAATAATGTTTTTTAAAAAACTGCAAGTTGGCCAGCAGAGCAGAGCTGTCATTCCAAAGACGATGTCAGAAGCGCAGTCCGGAGTTCCCTTACATGTGACAGAAGATTCTTGTCCTCACTGCCCTATTTCTTATCAAATCCATATCAAAAGCCCATTTCCCACCCTGTTATCACAATCCTGGCAGGAAGCCAGTGAGTGAGAATGGGGGGAAAGAAAGAGGAACAAAAAGCCTCTTCTTTATTTCTTATTTTAATTTTTTTATCTTTACCAGAGGACATTTTTTCTTCCATTGCTTTTCAACAGAGAGGAAAGGAGAAAGGAAGACAGAGAGACACATATTTGGGAGGGAGAAGCATCGACTGGCTGCCTCCCTTACGTGCCCCAACTGGGGACTGGGACTGGGGGCTGTTGCCAGGACCAGGGATCACTCACACCTGCTCCCAGACCAGGGATCAAACCCACAGCCCAGGTATGTGTCCTGACCAGGAATCAAACCCATGTCCTTTCGGTTAAGGAACAACACTCCACCCAACTGAGCCACACGGACCAGGACTAAATGGCCTCTTCTTTAATTAAGGTACGTGGCTTCACTTGCAGTCTTCTCCCTGCAAGGTCTTATCCCTAAAGGTTGACAAATGATCACACAAGCAGCAAGAAAAGCCTGGTTGAAAACAACAGAACCCAGAGGCAGAATGATGTGTAAAAGCTAACTCTTTAGCTGTCTGCTGGACTCTGAGAACAGCAGAGAGAATGACTGGACAGGAGGAAATGGCTGAAGGCAGTCTCTGAACCTTCAGTCCATTCATTCCCAAAGCTCTGGGTTCTTAGCATATGCAAGTGATCATACTTACATGAGTCTCTTAGCATGTGCAAGTAGAGAAGAGTAAGGAAATGAGGCATTCTCAGAACTCGTTTTCATAATGCATTCTTTGAACTTTCATCATTCACAGAAACAGAGGCAGGTGACTCATTTTCTAGCTTCTACCATCAGGTTTCAGGGGGGCCTCTAAATGGTCTTTGGGAGTTGATATTGGTCAAAAGGCTCAGGAGTGAGCCTGGGGCTCAGGTTAGGCATTTGTGAGTTATCAGCATAGAGCTAGTCACTGAAGCTGAGGAGGAGGATAAGACTATATCAAAAATAGTAAAGTCTTAAAACATTTCTGAGGAAGGCAGAATTGTAAGATAGTTCACATGAAGTTCCCTACCTGGTGTTACTCCCATGATTGTGGAGTTGGGGAATGGAATTTGCATGTAATTAAGGTGTGTTACTAATTAAGGTCATGGTAGTGGTAATCAGTTGACTTTTAGATATTACCCAAGTGGGCATAACCTAATCATGTGGGACTCTTTAAAAAAGAAGAGAGTTTTCTCTGACTGGTAGAAGAAATCGGAGAGATGTGAAGCTAAGCAGGGATTCCAGGAGAGAGTGTCCCTTAATTGCTGAGGTGGAGTGGCCCATAGAGAAGCACCAGACAGTAGCCTGGGAAGGTAAGAATGAACCAAGCTGAGAGCAAACAAAAACCCCAGGGCCTCTGTCCCAGGACTACAAGAAACGGAACCCTGCCAACAACGTGGAGGAGCGCCCAAAGGGCTCCGAGCCCCAGACCAGAAGGCAGCCCCAGCCCGCCTGCTTCTTCCCGCCTTGGGGAACCTAAGAACGCTCTAGCCTCAGGCTCTTAAGCCTAATAAGTAGATGCTGTTTGGGTTACATTGGGTTAGGGTTAGGGGTTAGACGTTAGAGGTTAGGGGTTAAGGTTAGAAAAAAACGTAAAAATAAAAAGGAAACTAACAAGCACACTCGGGTGAAAAGCAGTAAACTGAGGAGGTTGTGAGGGTGAACCCTGTTCAAGCCACCAGTGCCCATGAACACTTGGAGTGCTTCCCTCCTGACCTTTCCTGACGCATGTGCCGTTAAACATCAGAAACTGAGTTTTTCGATGTGTGGGGTCACCAGTTTGGAGCCAAGAAATTAGAAATCAGACTAAATACTCATATTTATTGGAAGAGAAATCAGAATTATAGAGAATGCTGGTTGAATTTTAATTGTTTTTAAAAACGAAGTCTAAAATCTGATGTTGGTCTTTTAAAATAATCTTTGTATAATATTTTTTTTTTTACTAAAATGCCAGAAGATGCTTGATTTTTCAATCTAAGCCAGGTCAGGTGCTCAACTTACCCTTGTCCTGGAATCTGAACTTGACACACGGAAGAACACTCTCTGGAGCTCCTTTCTGAAGCGGGTGCTGGAGGAAGGTTGAGTTGGTCTCTGAGAGTTTCCAACAGCACGTTGAACAGGATCATAAGGTAACATTCTCCCTTCTAACCTACTCTACGAATACGGCACGTCATGAATCAGGATAACAGAACGTGGCCCACTAGAAAGAGGCCTGTAGGAGGCTGAAGGGTTTACAGCACAGCTGCAAATACCATTTTTGTCTGAAGGAACCAGCTCAAAAAACCGTGTCATTGAAGGATGTTCATATTTGAATTATGACCTACCTATTATTCATAAAAATAATATAATGTACCCTTAATAAAAGTATTACGAAAAACAAAGAAAAGCTCTTCTTTTAATTTTAGAATTGGGCCTGGCTGGTGTGGCTTAGGGGACTGAGTGCCAGCCTGCGAACCGAAAGGTCGCCAGTTGGATTCCCAGTCAGGGCACATGCCTGGGTTGTGGGCCAGGTTCCTAATCAGGGGCCTGTGGGAGGCAACCAATCAGAGCAATGTACCTCTCATACATTTATGCCTCTGTCCCTCACTTTCTCCCTCCCTCCCCCTCTCTCTAAAAGTAAATAAATACTATCTCTTAAAAAGAAA
This sequence comes from Anoura caudifer, assembly GCA_004027475.1. Lineage (NCBI taxonomy): Eukaryota > Metazoa > Chordata > Mammalia > Chiroptera > Phyllostomidae > Anoura > Anoura caudifer. Next base: position 13,265 of record PVKU01000167.1, read on the forward strand.
GAAAGAATTGGTTTTTAAAATACTTCTTAGTATATCTTTATGCTTGGATAGCCCAGTGCAGTAATGGACCTAGAAACATGAAGTGCAAAGGTGTATGTGCAATTTAAATCCGAGCTGTTACAAAGGAAACATTTTCAATTCATCAATTCACTTACTCATTCCACCAGCATCCACTGAGCAATTATAATATGCCAAACATTCTTCTAGATCTCATTTTTGTTTATCTGAATTTCCATGTTTTAATTCATTCAGGGATTTTATTTTTATTTTATAGACATTTTCCTTAAATGTTAATGAATATGTTCAGGGATGGAACCTATTTTGGTCTCCAAACTTATAATACGTTTTTACCTCATCCACGAAATATCAGGCTGATTAGCGTCATTCCATGCATTGGCAGGGCCCAGAGTGTCTGGAACTCCATCTCTCGTGCGTGGGTGCTAATACTTAGCCCTAGCTTCCACATCACATATCGAACACTGTGGAGTTAGGAATCTTTGCAAACTGGCTTTCACTAGCTACCCAAGTTGCTAAAAAAAATTTCATTCTCAGAATACTGAATATTTGTGAATGACTGATGTGTTTTTGGCAAAGAAGTGAATACTTCAGTGAGGCACACTATATTCAGCAATGAGATACACTTAACATATGAAAGAAAAATTTCCATACATTACACTTCAAAAGATTGGAATGAGAACGAAGGAAAAAATACTGTTGCTATCTTGATTGCAACATGTAGCTTTGGCATCATTTAAATATCACCCACAGTAGGTGTAAAACCCAATAAAATATGACTTTAGAACCAATAACCAGTATAATCTCTGCCTTTTAAAATTCTAACCACATTAGCTATAAACCGGGGTGTAAAAATTATGAATTAAAAAATTCCAAAGGGTTCTGCAGTTCTTACTGCAAAATACTGTTTTTTATGAAGAAAATTATTTTGATTTAAATAAACTGTGGGGGAAAATAGCTGAAAATTATGCCTTATTTATTTAGCAGCTGACTTGCATTCATTATTTTAATTGGCAACATTTATTGAAATATTTGACTAAACTTTCTGGTTATTTATATTAATTTCTATTGTACTGTAACTTAAATAGAAATTTGTTATTTTAGTCTGAAATAAGACCTAATTTTTAAAAGCGAAATACAATTTAAATGAGATCTAGAGAACTCAGATGCAGTCATTGGAGAGAGACAGAAAAAACTGAACAGTGATGATAAAACCTGGTACTTCTCATGAACAGTAAAGTGATAATCCTCATTTCTAAAATGGAAACAAATAACTGGTTCTAAGCTGAGTTCAGTACATTGTCGCACTTTTCTTTCTATCCTATGCATTAGAAGAATGTGATGACTCTTGCCACAGGAAGATAAAAATGTTAATTCAGTTGTAATTGTAATGCATGCATATTTGTGTACACACACAGATACACAAGCACACAAACACCTACAAGCACATAAATACATACATATACAGTGAGAGAAAGAGATTAACTTTGATAATTTTGAAGTATTAAATGAAGCTAGATAAGTCGTAACAATTCCTGAAGAGTTCTTTGTAACCAGATCTAACCGTAACACTGGGGAAATGTGAAGACACTCAACACCATTCACAGCATGAGCTTCAGAAGAAAGTGAAAACAAACCAGAGGAGAATGATTTTTTAAGCCTAAAATATGCAGTGTTATAACCTGACAGTATCAGACCAAGCCATTCATGTCGCAATTTGCCCACTGAATCAAAATTACATTTGGTGAGCCATAAAGACACAGTGCTGAGACCTGGCCTGTTTTAGGGGAAAAGGTGAATCTCTGACATTTTTGAAGCTGGTGGGGTCCCTAACGGCAATCCAGGCCACTCCCCTCATGTTTGGGAGGTGTCCAGAGAAGACAACTAAACTACTTCCCATTGTACGAAAGTGGCAGACCCTGAGCTAACACTCCCATGAAGGATGAGCTCTCTGAGATCCGACAGGTGTTTCTTCATCAATTTCATTTTCCGGAGATCTTTTAGTTCCTTTCCTAAATTCATAAAAATATGAATGAACGGATACAGCCAACTTTCCTGATTTTGTATCGAGTATGCCACACAGCACCTATGCTGTTCTTGCATGCACTGGCGTGAGAATTACATTCCACACCTTTCTGGCATACCTGGAAAAACAAAAAGCTAAAGAATGCATTCTGCTTTTTAGCACATGAATGGTGCTTTCGAAAGAAAAAACTGCAGATAATGGTGCATGACAGTGAAGAGCTTGTAAAATCCTTAGTTAGGAACATGAAAAGTCTATCATTTCAAGTTTGTTGCAAAAGACAGCTTGGATGCAATATACAAGTGACCCTGGCCTAACCTTTCCTTTCTGTTTTGTTGAAAATGCTGGGGCTACTCTAGCCTTCATTTAGAAAACAGCCAAATAGATTTTGGACTTAGGTGCCTTTGCATTGGCTGTTCCTTCTGCCCGGAATGCCTTTCCTTGCATCTTTGCAAGACTGGACTCTCCTAGTCACTTCATCTCACCTGAAAACTCACCTCCTCATTGGCTTTTTTAGGCATCACTAGCAGCTATCTGATGAGGCCTTAGAGTGGTGTCGTCCACCTTTCTTTCCTTACTGAATTATCACCCCTCTCTTACATTCAATGGTTCTCTTAAATCTCAACCTTTTATTTAAATTAATCTCAAATTATCTTTTGAAAATTGGTAAGCTATATAAATATTGAGTACTTCTCTCACCTAATTTAGCCAAACTTAGCTAAACATCTTTCCCGTACCTTCATAAAATTCCTTTCCATCCCTCCAGTGAAATGAATGACCTGTGTACGTGAAACAATACATCAGCTCTGCAGATGTTTACATTGTCACCCGTCCAAATAGACAACAATGGTTTATGAAAACAGATATTTCAGTATGACATCATTTGACTACAAGTTTACAAACTGAATATCTGAATTGTTCTCAAACCATTTAGTTACTAATCTATCCATTGACCACTGATTTGTAATGCAAACTCTGTCACATACAAAGTTAGTGAAAACAGCCCTTTATTCTGGTCTTCTGATGCATTTGAGTGTGGTCCTGCCCAAACTAAACTATCATCAATACCATGTCGTACACCTTGGTAGCTCTCCTTCTTCTCATTTGCCATTTTACCAAATTGCTACCTGTGCGCACTTACGCTTACATTTGAAGATTAGAATCAGTTATTCCATATTTCCTGACAGATCCTGGTAAGATTTGCACTGAATCTGTACTAATACACAGTACATCTCTGACGTACAGAAGAAACTGATGTCAAGCTATCTGAAGCAGGGAACTGAATGGTGAAGAAGAAGTAAGATTCACGTTTTTATGCTGTAATATTATTAACTACATTCCACTTTTGTATTATGAAATGAATCATGTATTTCAAAGAAAATTAGCTGTTTTAAAGATGGATTTCTAAATTAATTTTGGAATAACTGACTTTTTAATAATGTAGTCCTCCTGTTCATGGGAATGCATATCTCAAATTCAAGTTTTTTTACAGGTCCTTCAATAATTTTATCAATCTCTCCATAAAAGTTTCAGTGCTATTATAAATAGTATCATTTTTATAATGTTTTGTGTTTGGTTATTCCTTACATAAGGCAATCCTTTCCATTTTTCCTGTTGCACTCACCTTGTACTGGAAAAATCAAACCGAACTGTTCCTGACTTAGAACACTGATAAGAATCTCCAACGACAAAGTGCCTGACATCAAAGAGAGTGGGTTATATCTCTACTGTTACATACAACATTTCCGATAGAGTTGTGGTTGATAACACTCTACCTCCTTCTAGTCTTAGTTTAATAAGAGTTTCTACCCTAGAAAAAGCACGGTATTTTATTGAATATTTTCCTGCATGTAATGAGATGATCATTTTTTTTAATTTAATCTGTTAACAGGATGACACTCACTGATAGACTTTTCCCCTTTATGTATTTTGGCATTCTTCAAAGTATCTCGCCATAAAACAAAACCCAAATGGGTAATAACATATGAAAAGCATTCAAATCCACTAGTAATCAGAGAGAGTCACATAGAAAAAGGAATGCTGTGCCATTTTTCATCTCTCAACTTGGCAAAAATATCTAAAGTCTGACAATGGACAATAATGGCAAGGGTGTAGGAAAAATGGTTTTCACATATATGACTATTTAGGTATAAAGTGATCTCTACTACATATTGGTTCAAGTGCCGAAGGAACTTGACTGGGCAGTAGATTATGAAGTAGAAAGAACGGTCTCTTCCCCACCTATAGAGCAATTTAATATCTTTACTAGTCATCTGAAAATGAACTCATATAAAGTTTTCTAGAGTTAGAGTTATATTCTTACTCAGGTTTAGGACTATTTGCTGAAGACAGAAGACAGAGAGAAAGAGGGAAAGATCATTGATCTTTTTGACCTTTGCAAATCAAAGATCTATGAGAATTTCCATTTAATTATTGGAATAATGGATATTGAGAGTTCACTCTTGATTAAAACATGAAGTGATTGTAGACCAGGAACATTGTTTTTAATATGTTTAGCCATCAACTGTCTAAAGTTGTTTATATTATATTCCTACTTACGATATACATGTTAGGTTAAGGTGATATCCCGATAATTTTTCCTAACATTTTCACATTCAACTTTCAGAAAAGAAAAACAAATGAGTGACTCCAATTAACTGGATTTATAGCTGTCACCATTGTAATTCTCTGGAAATTGGCTTGAGCTAATTCTTATTTCTTGGTAATGCTTAATATAAGAATGATAACTTCTAACATAGTCAACCAATCTTCATTTGTTCCATCTCAATGTGATTATTGCAGCAGTTAGAAATCTTAGCTTGGACTCACAGTGATGAGAAAACTTAATTGGCAGCAACTGCAAAATCTCTGGAAGAACACTGGCGTGCACTCACTCCCTGTGCTCTAATAAGCTGAGTTTCCACAGCTACACTGCAAAATTGGGTTTTATTATCCAACCCCTTTCTTGGCTCATATTTATATTATTAACTAGCTGAATTAATTTTCTGTGCCTTAATGCCCGTAATTTACCCTAACATATGCTGACAAATGCAAAAATAAACAAAACAAAAACTACCTTTTAAAAATTACGTATCTTCTACCTATCTATATTACACCATATTCTCTTCACCATTCCTCTCCCACATAGACATAAATGTATTTATTTCTTTCTTCTCCTTGAATAGCTGTGGATAGAGATTGATTCATTCCTTCCATCTGTTTTTTCCCTTAATACCTCACTGTGAACTCCCTGTTCTGACATTTATATTAGATATTTTCTTAAATCATGGATACCCTTGGCATTCAAAATTTGATTATCAAAGTGTTTAACAAAAAACCTTCTTCCATTGCCCCCTTCCCAAAGAATATAGCCAATTAAATAATACGTGAATAAATGCAGATGAGCTCTAAATGGCAATCTGAGGTAAAGAAATGTTTCAAATTGATACTATTGTTAGCCAAAAGAACCCATCCATTTTTGTCCTTTATGTAAGAAAACCTTCTCTATATACAAATATCACTAAGAAGAAAACAGGATTAAATGTGGAGTGGTGTTTGAATAACATATAATACACCGGTACTCATTTGCACAACCAAATTTGCTCTCCACCTTGAATTAAAGAAGTATGCGTTTATATTCAGGCACTCTTAAATTAGCTATTGGCACCATTCATTGAAAAATCAAGTCATATAAGAATATTCCAAAATTCCCTTTGTTCAGAATAATTACATTTAAAAGGGTCATATACATATTGTCAAAGCACTGGAAGTCAACCTTGACTTACATTCTAGAGTGAATGGTTCCAATTTTTGAGTGAAAGGCTCCAACATCTGCCCAGTCTGTACTTTTCAAATTTACAATGGAACTGAGGACTTACTTTCTACATAAAAGGAATCATTTCTAAAATATAAAAATTTCATAAAAACAGACTGTGCAAAGCCACTGTACTCTTTAATCACACATTCATTTATTTAAAAATAGTGTCAGGGATAAATTATGTGCTAGGCACTGTAGGGAATAAAAATAGAGGTAAAACATGATCCTTTTCCTTTTAGAACTTATAATATAACTAATTGGGGGGATGGGGAACACAAACATAAATAACCACAGCACAAGACAGAAAATGGGGATGTTGTAAGAGAGCAAAGAAGAGCTATTGGAGGGAGGAGGAGGCAGAGACGGAGGGAAGGACAGGCAGCTGGGGAAGTGCTGCAGAGAATCGGGGGGAGGGGCGAAGTCTGGAGACAGTTGAACTGGCCATTGGAAGAGCTAGGATTTGTCCCAGTGAAGACTAGCTGGAATGCAGCAGAGGGTCTTTCAGAAAAAAGGAAATAGCTAATTATTAGTTCACACACACACACACACACACACACAAAATAAAAATACACTAGGGGTAAAAAAAAAAGGTAGCTTATTAACTATTTTCCTCAAGCTATACTGTGACTCCAACAAAGCATGCTGGCCAGGTGTCTGGCCAATCCCAGTTTTCTTGAAGCTCTAGAAAAATTGTAGCTGACAGCCTTCCCCTGGCTTGCTCATCTACCTGCTGATAAGGGCTTCCCCATCCCACCACAAGGCAGAAGTCAGTGGAGATTAAAATAGCCCAGAACACTTCCTGCTCTATTCTGGCTGTGCTTTCATTCCATCGGACTTAGACCACTTGGAATGTGCAGGGAAAATCCCATGAGGCATCAAGCATGTGAGAGAGTGTGTCAATCCCTCAGAACTGTTTGTCCACCCTACTATGTGAATCCTTCGTTGTTCCCTGACCATGAGGAAGCAGAGCATGTGGGAAAATAGCTCTTAGCCGTCACACTGCTGTTTCTTTTTAAATATTTTTTAAATTTTATTTATTGATTTGTGAGAGAGAGACAGACTGACTTACTGATGCATTAATTGGTTGATTCTTGTATGTGCCCTGACCTGGGACCAAACCCACAACCTTGGCATATCAGGATGATGCTCTAACCAACTGAGCTACCCTGCTAAGCCCTCTCTCCCTCTCTCTCTCGCGCTCTCTCTCTCTCTCTCTCTCTCTCTCTCTCTCTTTAACATATCTATCACCTCTGCATAATACTACCTTATCTAATGATTGGAACAAGTTGTCGCAAATCTATCCAGTGTCCTACACAAAGAAGTCTGTGTATTCTAAATATCTTGTTAGGGAGTTACAGTTCTACAGCCATTTAACAAGTTGCCATTTGACCCATCATAACTCTACATTAAAAACTTGGCACATTGTAGGTGCTTAATAAACACCAGTGTACTAAATACTGTATCAATAAAAGGGTGTAATACTGTGTTTATGAGAAAATGTTCTCAGACTTCTAGCTTCAGCAGGTGAGGATATGTTGTTCCCCTTCTCTTTGTCCTCTAAGGAAGAGGAATTATTCATTTCAGGAAACTACTATGATGTTTCATACTGCCTAGATAATACATTTCAGCATAGTGGGACAAGGGGCAAAGAGGAATCTTTAGGAAGGAACAACAGTAAGAGATTCTAAAGGGTCCTTAATTTTGGGTCAACAGCATGAATCCTAGGAAAAAGTCACCTGATGTCACAGTATCTCTTTGGAAAATAGAGAAAATCAAGGCTAACCCCTTCCCCCAGCTCCTTGACCTACCCACTGAGACAAGCTCCCCCATTCCTTGCAGAAGGCAGAGGTAGGTGGAGACTAAGAAAGTTCCCTAACATTTTCTGTTCTGTTCTAACCATGCTTTCATTCTATTTGACAGGGCCCAAATGGGATGTCGATAGAAAACCTACCTTTATTGGGAAGATGTTCTATATGTCTTAGCTTCCTCAAAAGGCTTTACATGACTATGCATGCTAACACGACCCCCATTACCATCGGATACTTTCTACCCCATTTTTCTATTCTGTTTTTCCTTACTACTTGTAACTATCTAGAGTAGCCTTATCTATCCATCACTCATTTGAACAGTCAACAATGTGTCTTCCTACCTGTTTCATAGTTGTGCTCTCCATGAAGGGAACAGTACCTGGCACATGGTTGACACTCAAATATTTGAGTGAAGAAATGAACACATGAATGACTGTTTCAACTCAGCTTCCAAATTTTTAAACAATTACATCACCTCCCCAAACCTTCAACCTGTTCATTAAGAGCGGTCGGATGCAACTGGTCCTACAATTGCCTCTAGGCCTACCCTCTGAATTTATTTACATCTTGGCTTCTTTGACACTGCACTTGGATTGCTGTGTTTCCTGTTTTTGTCTGTCATTTTGCAAATTCCTAATGGGCAATGATGCCTCATACAGCGCACAAGCACAAAAATATTTATCTTTTTAAATGACATTTTTAGTATACAATAAAATTATGCATATTCTTACAGAGATCAAGGTTATCTACTCTAAAGCAGTTCAATTAACGTGTAACATGATAAATATTAACATACTGCTTTAACATTTTCATCATCTAAAAGTGAGTTAATAATCAGGAAATATAAACTACAAATTAAACAGATTAAATCAAATTCTAATTTTATATTGAAATATCAGTTAGTAAGGTCTGAATGAAGCACACCATTTAAGTAAGCTAACAATGTGAAAATACATTTTATTGTACATGAGATGTGTTGGGTTCATTAAGAGTTAGTCATATCAGAACAACTAGCATTGGCTAATACCTACTTTTTTATATTGGGTTGGCCAAAAAGTCCATTTACTTTTTTCCATACAATGGCTCTACTAGTGCTTAGTTGTCTTTAACTTCATTGGAAACAATTTTGTTAGATTGTATTGTGACAGCTGTCCTATCAGCATGCATTAAAAAAAACAAACCCTTATTAAGCTCTTCCCCTTTGCGGCCATTGCTGAGGCACCAGCAGTCAAGACGAAGCTCAGTCTCTTTGTGACTTCTGACCAGAGCAAGAACCAGAAAGGGCATTTCAATGCACCTTCCCACATTCACAGGAAGATTATGTTTTTCTTTCCAAAGAGCTGAGACAGAAGTTCGATCTATGACCATCCGAAAGGATGATGAAGTTCAGGTTGTGCGAGGACATTAGAAAGGGCAGCAAATTGGCAGAGTAGTCCAGGTTTATAGGAAGAAATACGCCATCTACATTGAACAAGTGCAGCAGGAGAAAGCTAATGGCATGACTGGTCGTGTGGGCATTCACCCCAGCGAGGCGGCCACCATAGACTAAAACTGGACAAAGACCTTTAAAAGATCCTTGAATGTAAAGCCAAATCTCGCCAAGTAGGAAAGGAAAAGGGCAAATACAAGGAAGAAACAATTAAGAAGATGCAGGAATAGTGTAATTTTATATATAGATTTAATTAAAAACTTGAAATAAAAAACCTTTTTAAAATTGGTGAATTTTTGTGCACCCATTTTAATATTGAGGAGGGAAGAAAATATGCAACATTCTTGGCATATTTCAAGAAAGGTAAAAATGCAATTGAAACGTAAAAATAGATTTGTGCAGTGTATGGAGAAGGTGCTAGGGCTAATTGAATGTGTCAAAAGTGGTTTGCAAAGTTACTTGGTACTACTGACATTTTGGCCAAATAATTCTTTGCTGCGGGGCTGTCTTACGCATTGGAAGATGTTTAGCAGCATCCCTGGCCTCTACCTACTAGAAGCCAATAGCAGGGGATAGTTGACATACTCAGAATATCCAAATCAATCAACTTATTGGTGAAACTGAAAAATGTGTCTTTGATTTTATGAAAAAAATACTAAATGGACTTTTTTGGCCTACCCAATATACTGAGAATTTTATTTTATCTATTTAAAGTAACATGTTACATTAATGCATGCTCTCTTATGTAGATGCATTTTATGTATAGTTGTGGTAAAAACAGAAGGAAGCATATGTGATAGGATTTTACAGGTACTGGAATGATCAGAAGTCATTTATGAGGTACATTCACCTATTTTTCCATATCATATAGCCAACTTGTATATTCCTTGCATTTATAATATTCAATTGTTTTTTTATAAACCCTCTCTTAAGCCCAATCTTCATGGGATTTAAAAAAAAAATTCTATATCCAGTGGAGGAATCTGATAGAATTTAGATTTCTTAGCTTTAAAAAATCTTAATTATTTCCTTAGTGACAGAAAAAACATTCTTGCAAATTGCAAAAAACAAAGGCGAGTGCGTCTGTGTGTGTGTAGCACTGCATAAAATGCCATTTCCACTGGAAAGGTCAACAGCGAGGAGCCCTATTTATGAGCCATATTAACACCAAACAGTGAGCTTAGCGGTGTCTGTTTCTAAAAATAAGCCCTGCGTGTCTCTTGTTGTCATCCTCAACCAGAGCACCCCGCGCTCTGTGACAGGAAGCATCAAGGCTGCTCCTGTGCCTTTCCACAGGCATCACACATCACCACGGAAAGGCCTCCCCTCGGTCAAGGTGGCAGAGATAAAACGCACGCTGCCAGCAGCCACAGCGCACTCTCAAACACTGTTGCCCCTTAGGCAGTTATCATGTTGTTTTGGCAGCAGGAAGGAATCTGTGGTTTCACTTGAATGTTATTCTTCTTTATTTAAACTACTAGAAATAACCAAAAATGACAGAATGCTCTTTCTATAAATAATCATTCCAGTGTAGAGTTATATTAGGAGGTAACTCAGATGGCATGATAACGCCTAACAAGCTAATCTTAGACCTGCGATGCCATAAGAAATACCGAGGCTAAGAATAACTGACCCAAAGGAGTCAGGCTGCTAAAGACAGTCACAGACATGTAGGTATCTGCAGACTTTAATGCATTTAATGATCCTCTGAAAGCTCTTTCCCCTAGGAAGGCAATAAATTATGGTGGTCATTAAAATGGCAATCAATGATGCTTTTACAATGTATCGATTCAAATAAAATGGCTCAAGATTCTCACAGCAAATAAGATTCCAACACTAGTTGATGGAAACCAGAGTTGGCTCTTAAATAACTGGATTAGCATCTGTTGGTGAATATTATGCATAAGCCACCTGCAGAACATACAATATTCAGCCAATGAAATAGGATAAAGTATAATGTAATATGTTGCTATATGAAAACACTGCCATCTAAAATTGCCCAAATGGACCCAAATTGGACTAATATATATTCAAAACAGGCAGAATCTAAATTTTGGTAACAAGATTGTTCTTTCGGTGCAAGAATTTGATGTCACGTTTTTTAAATCTGGATTTGAGTTAGAGACCCAGACTTTCTTGACCCCCTCTGCCATTTCTAGCTAAAAATGAAGATGGGTATAATTCAAAAATTTTGGTGAAAAGAAACTGAACCGCACAGTGCTAACATTTGGGAAGGAAAGCCTTCTGCTGAAATACATTAGTAATAACGTGCTATTTTGAAGTGGTACAAACCTTGCCTTTACGATTAATGAGATGCGATGTGAGAGCGCTGGCAAACATGGACCAAATGCGCTGGGAATGCTGGTTCCGTCTCCGGTGTCTGCTCATTATTCTGTGTACCATCAGTCTCCCGGAACTTTGGAGGCTGCCTTCAGTTTGCCTCGGCCCTGGATAGCGCTAACTTCAACCAATCTAATTATCAGGCACCGGGGATGTGCACAAAGGCTCCGCCAGCAAGCCGCTCAACGTAGATGCCCATTTGTGCCTTAAACCTCCCAGGACGAAGAAGAGTGACTCCATGTTTGTTTACAAATACAGCTGATTCCATATGTTTAGCATCAAACAGGTATGAAAAACCTTATCCCATGCTAAATATTTTTCTGTTTGGGAAAAAGTGGCAGGGACATGGTAAACAAGAACAAGTCCAAAGCAGACCCTTGCCAGTTAGTTCCTAGCCATGGTGACCCTCACTAAGTTCTTCTGAATCTATTTCCTCATCTGCAAAATATGAATCCTGCTGCCACTGTAAATACTGTGTACCTCTGGAGAGGAATACATGATAAACGTGATGCCTGGTACAGAAAAAGCTTTTGATACATTAGCTTATTTTGTTGATGATAAGAAGGACAGTGACAAGAAATGATTTAAAAAATGGTCCAGTTGAGACTAAACCACTAGATCAGAATAGAACGTGGTAGAGCAATCATAATAATTATAACTAATGGTGATACTTTTTTTATATTGCAAAATGAGCAGTTACTGACGTGAAATCTCAGATTCAAAATGCACACTTGCATTTCATTTGTAAGCAGATGTAAAAGCACCTTGAAAAAGAACACTAAATTGCATTTACTTCACCAAGAGCTTTTCTAGTACACCTTACATGGGGTACCCTGAACACATTCTGCGTGTAAACACATTTGTGCTAAAGCAAGAACTCCCAGGCCACAGTGTGATTTAATGGAGAGTCAGTAACATGTTCTTGCTTGCTCTTAATTTCAAATGTTCAAAAAACTTTGAGTTCTCAATTTTTCACCCAGTTTGGAAATGGCATGCCACCAAAATTTACTTCAAGTGATCAAAAAGGACACCCACATGGCTACAATTGTGTCAATACTAAATATAAATCATGAATTAAACATTTCTATCAAAAGTGGTAGACCATGAAGGGAAGAAGCAAGAAAACGAAGTTCTGGGGTATTTCCAAACTTATCAACATGCAAAGAGTTTAATCATAAGTAAATGACTAGTTACACTTTGTGGTTTGGTAAATTTCCTTCTTTCTTAAATGTAGTTTTTATTGGATTTAATTACAGGGTATTTTAAAAGCACTACATATAAAAAGCCCATCACTTATTTTACTGTGAATAATTTAACATTAAAATAATGAATGGAACTGATAGCCTTCTAAAACATATGAATTACTTAGTTTTCTATTCAAAAACCATAGTGTCCTAGAGTAATCCTAAAGTTAAATGTTCTCGGATAATACTTAAAAGTGTAGGTCATTTAGTACTATAAAAACTTTTGTTTAAATTAAATTGTTTTTGGGGAACTGAGGCAAAAAAGAATGGAACTAGTAGAAATAGGTATTTTCTTGTCTTTTCACATCCTGCTTGTCAATTTCCCAAGCTTAAGAAAGGGAAGGCTGTCCGCCGTGGACCCAAGCTAACCACTGACAGTCCAGGTTCCTTTCAAGAATGAGAGAGACCACAGTGCAGCCACACTGACTCGCAGCACGGGCCAGGGTATCTTTGAATTCCATCTAGAGGAAGATTGTTTTTAAAGTTATTTTCATGGACTTTTAGTCCACTTAAATTTTTTCAAAGCATTCCAATTCGGAAAAGAGTTGTTAAAATGCAGATACCATTCCAGATTGTTAAAAATGTTCATTACTGTAAAATGTAATAATTGTGAACAACATACTGGCAAAGAGATTGTATTCTGAGTATCTTTAAAATAATCCTTCTTTAATGCACTGAAACGTTTATACATTATTAGGTAAATTTCTCAGTATTCTCTATATCCCTCAAAGCCAATGTAAAAGAAATATTTTACTCAAACACATAATAAATGCTGGCAATGCATCAGTCCACGATGTTGGTTTTCCTCCTTTTTTAAAAAATGACTTACAACCTAGACAGACCCAGTTGTCTGCCACAATTGTATACTTCAGTTTGTTAGGGCTCCTTCTAACAACAGATCATACTAAGAAAGTCTTTCCATTCCGTACCGGTAAAAAAAAAAAAAAAAAAAAATTAAATGGATATATCTCTTCTTAAAAATGAAGACCCACGATTCAATTGAAAGAGAAATGACATAGTCCATGTCCACATCTTTCACTTAATTAGTTATATTTTGTCAAAATTACCAGCAAAGATAATTACAGACACTTGGGCACTTGAAATATGGTGGGGGGATCACTTTGTAAAGTGTATGACTGTCTAACCACTCTGTACACCTGAAACCAACACAAAATAATACTGAATATCAACTGTAACTGAAAAATAACATTTAAAAGGGTGAGATAAACCAATAGCAAAAGTGTGTTCTAAGAAAAAAAAATTTAAAAAAAGAAAATTCCAGAGAGAATTCCAACCACTAATAAACACAGCATAGCAAATCCTGCCAGTGCCTGGCTGACATCCATTCTTCTTCTGGATAGAAATTAGATGCTTGGTTTCAGCATCAATCCTCCCTGGCTCAGCCACGACCCGAAGGAGCTACCATGACGGGCGTCCCATTTTTTTTCAATGGCTGGCAAAGATACTGGCAGGTGATGCTACTCTGGCCAGTGAGTTATGAAGGATGATTTGTGGAGAAATTTTGGGTAAAAAGCCCTTCCTTAAGAAAACACCTAAGAAAGCAAAGTTTCTCTTCCATGTCTCTGGAATTCATTAGGCACAAGTAATTGCAATGCCTGGAACTGGTACAGTCAACTGGTGACGACCGGAGGGAAGAGCCTTGGGAAGTCACTGCCTGCAGGGCAGCAGAGTGGAGCAGCAGGAAGGGCCTGCCCGCTGCACCACTGCTGGCCACCTGGTGCTGCCTAACTACCCTGCTAGTTCACTCACTAAATGACACGTTTCTTTGTCATCGGTCAGTATGAGGAGAGTTTCCTGTTACTTGCTGTGGACCACAACCTAATCACATACCTATGACTTACACTAAATCACTGCCTGTATTCAGGCACAGTAGCTTTGTTTGTGGACGTATGAGAGACACATTGTTGGAAGATATGAGCATATTATACAAATTCAAACAAGGCAAAAAAGTATGATGATAAAAGCAAAAGTCCCTCTACCACCCAGCACCATGGCCACACACACACAATTTTTCCTGACTTCCTTCTACCAACACATGAATTCTTCTGGGAAATGAATAAATGGACAAAATATACTTTTATAAAAAATGAGATAATATCACATGTTATTTTTTAATAAGAACATTTTTTAAGATTGTTTTAATTTATTTTATCTTTAGAGGGGAAGGGAAGGAGAGAGGGAGAGAAACATCAATGTGTGGCTGCCTCCCGTGCACACATTCCTGCTGGGAACTGGCCTGCAACCCAGGTATGTGCCCTGACTGGGAATCGAACCGCGATCCTGTGGTTTGCAGGCCCGCACTCAATCCACTGAGCTACACTAGCCAGGGCTCACATATGTTATTTTTATCTAAAAATCATTAAATCTAAATTAATTTAACCATTAAAAAACTACACTTGAAGTTTTTACTAAAGGCTTCCTTCTTAAAAGAGGTACTATTTCCAAAATGCACTAAGGTTATATAAAGAAACTATTTTTTAAAATCAGCGTTGGGAGTCTTTTTATTTATTTATTTTGTTTTTGGGGTATTGTCAAATGATCTTAACTGCAATATTTTCCTTTATGGCTCTTCGCTAGCTGGGCATTGGCTGCATCTCTGCTGACGTCACGAGATGCCATCAACACCGCCGCCCACAGCCTGGGCAGTCCCCAGAATCCCTTTAACAGGTCCGGAGAGTTCTCTTGCTAAAGATCGGTGCCGTATCTGTCAGGCAATGTTGACAATCTCATCAGAAGTGGTATTTCCACTGTGCTTTTGCTTCTTTCTGCCCTTTGGCAGTTCATGGAGGGCTTCGATGACCAGGGCAGAGGCAGAAGGCACTACCGCAATCTGGACCTTTCTGTTCTGAACGGTCAGTTTCACGGCAATCCTCGGACCCTTTCAATCACCGGAAGCTCCGGCAATGTCACCGCCAACCGCTTTTGGAGACAGACCCCAGGGGCCGATCTCAGGGGCCAGGGCAGACGTGGCACTGAGTTCCCCACAGGTTCACCTCAGGTGTAGGACTCTGGTCTCCTTGGGGTGGAACTTCAGTGTCAGGGTGAGGGCCACTGCTGTGGGATGAATCCGGACCCAGGAGGCCCGAAGAACACTGCACCTAAGCCTTTTCTGAGCCAGAAGCTGAAAGCTGGAGTCTTTCCGAAAAAAGTTTTTAACTATGTGTTTCTATTTTAAGCAGCAGGGAGTCTGTCCCTGCTCAGGGAGAAGATATTAACACTTTCCCACACCCCTCCATGTCATTCATCTCTTCTCTCGTATTGGTTAGCTTCAGGTATATTTTTACCTTGCTCTACTTCATAAAATTCACTCTCTAACCTATAACCACAATCCCACTGTTGTTTAAATGGGATTCAGTGTTGCCTCATTAACCTTGCTATGTTTTCTCTATTCTGAATTTCATTTTTCTTCTAAGTTCATGTCTTCATTGTGTGGGTTTCACTGTCAAGCAGTCTAGTTCATGTCTGAGAATTTCTAACTTGCCTACCTATCTCCCTCATATTTTATAAACATCTGACCTGGGTGGAACATTGGGTCGAACTTCTAGTACTTCTGAGATTTTTCTTCATTATCTTCTGGTATTAGATATTGGATAATTTGGATGTCATAGGTCTCATACATTCCCTTCCTTCCTTCCCTCCCCTACCATAGATCTTTGCTTTCTCTGAGTGAACCCCTGAAGAATTATGTATCATCTGAAATTTAATCACCCGGATAGGACATAACTCTGCTGAGCAATTCCAGCAAAGGTCCTTAAAAAGACAGGAGCTCTTTTACTCTGCATATTTATTTTTTTCTTTTGCAGTGAAATCATCTTTCTTCATTTTCACAAAATTATCTTCTGTGTTGATGTTTTGGAATATCAACTTCAGGGACATAAATAATCTTTTGTTATATCGTCTTTGTCTTTCTTATTATTATTGACTTCTATCCAATTGCTTTCCTCTTTGTTGGTAAAGATTTTCACTGGTGTCTATTCTGTTTCCTGCTATTTTTAATAAATATTTTTGTTCTATAATTGTTGTGCTATTTTCATTCTCAATCTGTTTCCCTAGATCTAAACTATCCTTTTTCATCTCATTCTATTGTTTCATCATCTAATCTTTGAGTTATTGTTTTAGAGAATTTGTGTTCTTATTAAGTTTGGTGCTCTATTTACAAGAAGCTAGTATTAGACAGTTCCATGGATACGAGTTGGTGTTTTCTTCTTGGTGGAAGCTCTAAGATTAGTTGAGGAAGGGTATTTATTGCAAAGAACCACGGATCATTTTCCCAACTTGGAGTGGCGCTCTGAAACCTTCATTTCTCCAGAGAAACAATGTTTGCTCACCTTCTTCCATTTCACTTCCATTCCTCTTCCAGAATCCTTTCTACTATTCCTCAGTCACAAGAAAGAACAACAACAACAACAACAACAACAAAAGTGGAACCTATCCAGTCAGTTCGTCTCTCTCCGGAGCTGGAGAGAATATTCATCGAGTTGTCATCTTGTCAATAAAACACTAAAGGGACCAGGATCCCTGCTTCCATTTTTCCCTGACAACTAGTGTCTGGGGCATAGTACAGCAGGCACATCATTTTCTTTGCTCACTTGTTGCTAATATTAAGTGTGTTGGGGGGTGCGTTTCCTGGCTTATACTGTTTTAGGGTCACTCCATTATCTGTCTGGGTGAAAAATTACGTGCTACATCTTCAAATGCCTCATCTCCAAAATCAAAATCGCCTTTTTACATTCACAGTTTGGGTTTGTCTTTGTCTTCTTCCTTAAAGGATTTAACAATCCTTTCTAAGGACACCACCTGTGTCCATAGAAATAAAAAATACTCTATCCTCATTCTCAATGGGCCTCTTTATAACTAGCCTTTTGATTGTCCCCTATCAAATTTTGAAACTGATCACTGTCTTGTAAGTGAAGATAACCCAAGATAGAGAACAGCAAAACAGTAATTATGGGAAATACCAGAAGTGATTCTTGACATGCCAGGAGCATTTCACAGACTTACATTTTCATAACTAGATTCTGCTTCCCAAGTGGACACATACATGACTCCTGAACCTCTCACATTCCCCTTGATGATACACACCAGGGGGAGCAGGGGTGGGGGGGCAGGGTTGTAGGATTCTGAAAGGGTGAAGATACATTCTCCTTGAAAGAGATTCAGGATTTAGGTTTAAGTGTTTTTCTTTTATATCCCAAGATAAGAATACCTAGTGAAAAATATGCAAATAAGTAAATAGCAAACAAAGAAAGAATCCATAGTGAAAATGTTTTCCTTATTGTCATTGTATTTTACTCTGATGCTGTAGAAACTCGAGGACATTCTCTCATAATGATGGTTCTGATATTGTCTGGTCAGCTCTGCTGCCCAGCGTGTTAAGCAAAAGACCTGGCAACCGAATGGCACCCTCACTCTGCAGCCACGACTGAGGGGCCTGAGTTGACATCTGTACTTACGTTCATTATCACTTATTTTTGTCACAAAAGCGCACATTGATATGGCAAAATATGTCACTCATACTGAATTCCAAGATTCAATATTATAGAGGTTTTTTTTTTTTTTTTTCACTAAAAAGACATTAGCAGACCACACTGAAGAACCTAGTTCTCCATAGAATGTGTAGCATGGGTGGGTCAATTTGAGGAGAATAAATAAAACTATGTAAACCACAATTTAGTAGCATTTCAACATCTCTGGAGAAAAATCCTCTGTATTAATGCATAGTATCCAATATATCTAGAATAATAAATGGGAACTTTAAAGCAATGGCTAACAATAGAACAAAGCTTTTTAAACAATCTCAAGAAATCAGCAGTTGGGGCTTCACTGTTCAATGATATATTCTTCAACTTGGCTTACCTTTGATCACAATGTGAGGAGACACCTCACAGAACACACTCCTGTGCACACACTAGCTACTCTGATTTACAGTCACAATTTACACAAGCGAAGTATTTACTTATTATCTGACCAGGGAAAAATAGCTGATTCATTACATAACTAAACTTAGTATCAAAACAAAAAAATCATTTCCCTGTGTGACATAATCTACCTCATCTGTCTTGATCAGAGAGACAGAACAAGGCATTGAAGAGCCAGGAGCTCAGGTTCATTCACTGGAAATAGTAATAATAATAGAGAGCACATATGCTAATGACACGATGCTACATGTGAACTCACATGAAGACCAAGAGGTGAGTAAAAGGAACCCACTATTCCTCAAGTTACCAAGGAGCAAACCAGCTACACAATGGGCTGGAGCAGAGCTCGATGAGCAGAGCTTCTGACTCCTAGAACAGTGCTCTCTCCATCACTCCACAGTTACCAAGTATCTTTTCTCTCTTTCAGATCCAAGGACTCCACCCATTTCTAAGCTCATCAATCACATTCCTGCCACTGATCCAAAGTGAGTAGAACAAGATTTGTAACTAAACCCAGAGTAACACAGACTAGGCTCAGAAATTAACTTAAAGGACAAACCCTACTGACAAGGGTGACCAGCATCACCATCACTCGCCCGCCCCCACATCAGTGACACTCAAAGGTTTGCTCACAGTGGGGCTGCTGGGAAGATTTTAAACACCCCGACGCTCAGGCTGTTTCCCATACCAATTAATTCAGCAACTCGAGAACTCAGGCATCAGTATTTTGTAAAATCCTCCTGGTGACTCCAAGTGTGAGAGCCAGTTCCTCAGGGGAAGTATACAATAAAGACAGGGGTAATTAACTTTAAGGCCATGTTATATGAAACAAAAGTAAACTTTGCACTACATGATAGGAAGGATGCAAATGTTTTTATGTCTCAAATTTTAAAGATAAATAGAAACTAGAGTTTCTTTCTTTCCACCAGACAGATGTGGGAGTTAACAGCAATCTACATCGCTTTTTATTCAATTGTCAGTGCTTCAGGGTTGCCCTCCTGCAGAACTGACAACAGTGTGGACAGTTTCAAGCATTGCCCTGCTTGAACACATCGCTGCTTTGTATAAAAATCATTAAATGCTGGAAAGATGGCACTGTCAAGTGAAGTCAGAGGAGAGTGGCGTACACATATCAAGGACACCGAGAAACGGTGAAGCTTGTAACCACCTGTAAGAGGGTCACTGCCAGGAGCCAGCAGCTGGGGAGGCCCAGCTTTGCTTCTGCCCCATGAGGAAAGCGTTGAACTTGTGGCAGAGACGTGAGGATGAAAAGGATGAAGTATAATACTCAGGAGATACCTAAAATTGTTGTTTTTACTGTTGGTCCATATTTAAAAAATAAAATGCTCAGTTAAGTGACCAGTTCTACATGAGCTGACCCCTCCCCTGAGCTCTTGTCAAATTTTCAAGCAGGAAAATAACAAACTGTACTGAAATTCTGGTACATTCGCTTTAGATAAGCAGGCGCTCTTAATGAATATAATTCCTGTCACTTAAGTGTAAGCTTAAATGTGCAAAATTGATATTTAATTCCATGAAAAGGCTGGGTCAACGGAAAAATCTTAAAATCATCATAACTAACCGAGGTTTAAAGAAAACTTGTTTCAAACATAGACCCGTAGGAGGGGTGGGGTGTTCAATACTGAAACAGACTTCATGCCAACCTGTGGAATATTTCTCCCACGTCAAGTAAACACCACTCTATGGTGCATTTTTTCCACAGAAGTCTAGGTGGTGATCTGTAGTTATGACTGAGCCCACAGAGCAACTTAGAAGATCTCAGGGAGAACTTTAGGTCAATGTAGCTCGAAGCCTCCAGAAGAGGACCAAAACAAACGCCAAGCTTTAATGACAAGCTACAGGAAATAAATGTGGACAGCACCAGTGGCAAATAAATGATACTGCCTGGAGAGTCCCCTCTTTGGACAGAAACGGATAAAGCTGACAAGCTTCATCTCTCCTCAGCACACCTCCTCGAAGGCACTGGCGCGCGCACACACACACACACAAACACACACACACACATACATACATACACAGAAACCAGAAATTGGAATCTGTGACTGTTGTTCTTTAAAACATTGCACCTGCCTCTAACACCTCTCTAAGTGTGTAATAGCATTGCATCTGACTGACAATGCTAGACTCCCCACATGGCTTTGAAGAAAATTAAAATAACCACCCACTAATAATAATTCTGTTTCATCCTAAATAGTTTCATTTTGGGCTGATGGGGGGAAAAAGCCACATTTAAACTACCTTCACAACTCCGTAGCAAACACAATTCGGAAGGTAGGTCTATAAATAGATGAGCTTCTGTAGGCACACTGTAAATACAAAATCATCAGGCTAGCGGAGAGGCTGCGATGTGAGCTGAAGCCCCAATGTGAACTTACCTGAATTTTAAAGTCCCATCAGAATACGCTTCCAATCAGTACTGATCTCCTTTTTCTAGTTGCATAGTAAGGCAAAACACCCCCCCCACTACATTTGACTTTCTCTCAGTCCCATCCTTCATCAGAAGCTTTGCGATTTCATTCAGAAGCAGCCGGCCCTCAAGCAGACTGAATATTCACAGAAACAGCAATGAAAGGGATCGAAGATAAACCCTACAGACGCACCAAGAAAATAGCAACATGAACACCAAAAAGCAGCAAATCCTTAAGAAGTACGTTTCTTAGCTGCATTTCCCAAGCCAGCCCCCTTACACGGGTGGGTACAGTGTCTCAGTTAGGAAGGAGGATCTTACCTGAGCTGATCATACTGTGCATTCTCTGCTGAGCCAAGAGCTGCTCTCGTCCAGCCACCCCATCTGAGGAAAAACACGAGTCACTCTCGTAAATTGTCTGCAGCATATTGCAATCACTCTCCCCTCAGCTCCATGAAAGATTCATCTCTGCTCCGTGCAGGGGCCCCAGGAGCTGCCCTCACTGGTCCTCCCTCCTCCCCGAGGAGAAGCAGCAGAGGATCAACTTCGACAATGATCTCCTTTCTGTTCAGATGGACACACACTTTTTCAGAAGACCTGGACACTTTTCCCCTGTTACCAACCTGTGTGCAAAGCAGAAATGATCGGGTGGATGCAATGACTCTCTGGAGTTTAGGTTATCCTGAAAACTAAAAGCAGGTGGGAAATTGGAATGTGCTTCGGGGTTATTGCTTTGTCAGAAAAAGTAGAAAAATATTAACTCTCCCCATGAGAAAAAGAAACCAATTAAACCTGGCTTAAAGTTCTTCAGGCTGCTAGAGTTTCCCTGCAAGAACCGTCAGTCCTGCAAGTGGCTTCAGCGGGTGCCCTTCTCCTCCTATCTGTTTGCGTGTGTGTCTTCCCCCCTCGCTGGTCTCTCTCAGCTCAAGTTGGCTAAACCTAGTGATAATCCATTTGCATATGAATCAACAACAGCATGGCCCACAGGCACAGAAATAGAACAATGGTCGGCCTGAGCCAAAAATAGGTCAAGCCTGGCCGAGTGATTGGAGCCTGCATTAATGCATTTAAAAATACCCCAGCAAACCCAGCTGTCCAGCCTCTATCTTTCAAACCATAATTCTCTATTGCAGGGCCTTAGAAGCAATTAACTCCTTCCTCTCTCCAAGCTTGCTTTACACACTGTTTCCACACTGGTGATTCGTATCCAAAGGAAGGTAAAAAAAAAAAAAAAATTAAGAAACATAATTCTAAGAGGGCAAATGCACATACATTTCACTTCATTTTATTTTTGTACTATGTGTTTTTGGAAGGGAGAGGAGAGAAGTGCAGAGCTCTGTATTGGTTCTAAAATAATACTGGAAGCTTTTGCTCATAATGTGGTTTCTGCCTCACCCACGCACAGCAATCCTGGTGTTCTATTTTTGCTGCCTGTTTCTTTGGCTACACTGCAGTTGGCTGTAGCACTAGAAGCTTTTCTGCCTTCTAGTTTCAAGACTGACAGGAGATTTAATAGAGGTAGTTTTGGAAAACAAGCGCACTCCAGAATAAAATGTTTATAAAGGACTGGCTCAATTTTTTTTTTTTACTTGCTATTTATGTAAGGCAATTGTCCATTTCACAAATTCAAATATGATGGTGGTAACCACTATCAATTTTATTGCATCCTGTCTTTATGATCTTTAAATTGAAAAACAAAACAGCTTATATCTGAAAATGCTCCCCCTATTTCAGCCTCTCAGGCTAAATTCAAGTTACCTGCAGAAGGAAAAGAAAGTGTGGGTGCTTTCTTATGGGTGGATACAGAATTAGTGAACATATGCACCTGCAAATCAATAAATAAATATGCTGAGTCCCTAATTATGAACGTTCTGCATTCAGCTCTACATTGGTTGCCTGAAATACAGACCTCACTTTTCTAAAAGAAATAGCCTTTATAACAGTTGACCAACACACATTGGGGAATTCACCTATAAAGTAAATGAACTGCAGTAGACAGTACTAAGAATTCTACAGTCGCTGGTGTATACTTATCACATCATTTCTGCATGAGAAATAATTCTGCATCACAAATTGGGCTGCTAGCATCTAGACACTCCAGGGCGAACAAAAAAGTGATAGAGCTCTCCTCCCTGTTCTAAACTTGATCAACAAGAAAATGTAATTCTTAGGGCATTGGTAGCAATGAAGATGGAAGAAGAAAAAGCGGAATGTTTCAAGGTTCCCAGAACAATCAGGTGGAGGAGGGATCTTAGTCAAGGACAGAGTGGGGGGAAAGAGTACAGAGAAGAGGACAAAAAAGTTTTGGTGGAAAGGAGGAAACCTGTTAAGTCATTAGGGAGATAATCCACTGCTGAAGAAAATGGCACTGAATTTTCCTTCTTTCACAGATTAACTCCTACTTCTTGCAAAATTATATTTGGACAGATAAATTAAAGGATTTCTAAAAAGAAGTTATTCCAAACTGCATTTACTTAAACTAAACAAGAAAATCTTATGTTCCTGTCAGTGGGGAAAAAAAAAACCTTTTAATTCCATCTGGTATTACAAGTAACTTTCACTCAATTAAGAGATGGGTAAGGGATGGGCATACGGTGAATCTGGCAATTTACCTCTGAGATGATGTCACCATTCATAGCATTTTAGACCTCGGCAGAAATTCAGAGATAGTCTACCATGGTGTTCAAACTCTTTGTCCACCAGGAGGGTAAAGCACCTGGGAGCTGACTCACATTGTTCTTCATGCAGAAATGGTTCTTCCCCCAAGCAGGGTAGGCTCACTGTTATCTGCCTACATTTGGGTACCTAAGATTTCTTCTGAAAAACAACCTCTCTTATTTAAAAAAATTAATTGAAAACCATTCATCTAACACTAACAAGTTCCCCATTTTACAGAGGAAGAAAGTGACAAGACTCACTGAAGTTTGTAAAAGCACTCATGGATGGTGCTCTGCCTGAAGAGTCTTGTGTGGTGTCTACCAGATACTCTCTAAGTAGGTTAGGTGTTCGCCGTCTCTAGTCTGCCATCTTGTCCCGAACTAAAATGATGCATAGAATTATCTGAGATATTCGGAATAACTTTTATCTACCGATGAAAAATGGAGCCACTGTCTAACTGTTTCAGAATGACTTGAACAGAATATGCAAGACTAGTTATAAATATCTGACAGATAACAAAAATCCCAGTACTGCTGTAATGTACTCATATACCTTTTGTCATTTTCAGTTTAAAGTGTACCCCTCAAACTACGAAAGTCTCCAAGCTTTTATAATCACAAGAAAGTAAAGTAAAACTCCAAAAGAATACCTTAGTAATTATCCTATTTCTCAGAGGTTCCAGGAAAGGGCGCTCCACAGAAAATAGTACAAATAATGCGCCTTCTTCATTTTGACCAAGTTATTTAACTTGAAGTTTATTTGCATTTCATCCCTGCATTATTTCATCATTTGCCCTATCAGCAATCTTGTATTTCAACACCTGATAATTAAAACTTAGAGTGAAAAGACTTTGGGCAATTATCATAAAATAGGGACTACTTGTTCTTGAAAGGAAAAATAAGCCTCACTAAAACCACTACCAAGTATACCGGTTACCATAGTTTCATTATCCAATAAATATTTGGAATTTTGAGTTAATTTTTTTTCAGATCATCTCAAAAATATGGGTAAAGAAATGTGACTAGGTTTTCTTACAGGCATTTACAAAAGTAATCTACTCACTTAAGAAAAAAGATATTAAATTTTATATTATAAGAACCATTAAAACTAATACAAATGTCAGGTTAGAATAGATTGACAGTGTTTGATATCTCAATACAATACATTTTAATTCAGTTTAATAGATATTTTGGAAATTGATCTGATATTATAGTTTACATTTTTTCAAATATAAAGTGCAAAAAAAATAGGGACAGGAAAACAGGTTCCCAATTTAATAGAAAATGCGAATGGGAACAAATCCTAATGCAAAATGTCATTTAAGAGTGACTGTGATCATTTTAATTCTTCCTATGTAGGTATATAGGCAAAACAAAAAAATGTGTAAAATATCTGTATGACATCAAAATATTTGCAGAAATATTCTTAGATTCCCAGCTCACAATAACCTTTTCTCAAATCAGTCTAAGTTGACAGCTGAAGACTCCACTGGAAAGAAGGTGGTGTAACTTCATTTATTTTACCACAGTAATACTCCTCTGTTCATCCCTAATCAGGCACAGACTTTTCACGCAGTACCAAATCTTATTATTGTAGAATCTAGATGCAGTAAGATGTAAAATTAAAATTCTTTGCCTAAAATGCTGAATGCTTTACAGGAAAGCTACAAATTATTCACCCAAAACTGGAACTCCTCCATCCACTCTCTCATTCATGTTGTTTCTTCTCCCATCCTCACATTTCTCAAACTGTACTCACAGAAATAAACTACATACATTTGCCTGTAGGCAACAGACTTGGTTCCTACGGATTCCCAAGGATAAGAAGGGACAGGGAAAGTACAGTGCACTAATTTTTATTTTGAACGAAATAGCTTATTTACCTGAATTTTCTACCTCCTGAAGGAACATCACCAATTCTTATTAAATAGTAAATACTTAGTGTACAAGTGATTCCGCTCACGAAAACAACCCACTCGGTTATGAAATGGTCTTCAGGTAGGGAAACACTGCCTGGGCCCGAGAACAGGTAAAGGGTTCGAGGAAACACATCCACACGTGTGTTTTATGTAAGACCATTTTACACAAAAACAAAAACTTCAACCAAAACTCTATACTTGTTGGGCTTGCTTTGACTGAAAATGTTTCTTCCCCATGAATGGGATGTGTTGATCCATGATTTATTCTATTGGGGTGGGGGATTAAAAAGCATCAAGATCACATGGGAACTTCTTGGAAATGCAATTCGTGCAGCCCTACCTCCGAACTATTAACTCGAAATTTCTGGTATTTTATTGTAAAAGCCCTTCCAGTGATTCTGATGCACAATGAAATTTAAAACCAATAAATAAAACCATCCTTTCCAAAGCAATGATTCGATGGCTAAAAATATACATGGATAAAGTATCTTTTATGGTCCAATTTCAAATTAGCCAGAATAATTAGAGAACAATATTTCAAAATGAAAATAATTACATTTAGCTAGGAGACTGAAGAAGACCGTTAATATTCAAGGTATGAAAATACCGCAGAGGATCGATCATCCAGAAAACGATTCTCTCTTGTTTGCAGATGAGCCCAGCCTTGCACACTTAAGGTGACAGGCATGTGCACACCTCTTTCTCCGCTAAGCCACTTGGTTTTAGGTTCTATCTTTTCACTTGCCTGTTGCACACCAACCCCTTCACACAAATCTCAGGGCAGCCAGCCTGGGCGGAGAAAGCAACGTGATTGTGCAAAGTCCCATAAGTAGAGAGACAGGCAAAACATAAAGTTATTTTGACAGAATCCAGGGAAGTTTGTTTTTTCTCTGCAAGTCAATCATTCATACATTGAACATTTACCATTTCACAACCACAGGGCAAGCCCTGAAGATAAATACACACACACACACACACACACACACACACACACACAAGAATATCCCAGCCTCTACTTTCATGAATTTTTTAGTTTTAGGAGATATATAATCAAAGAAATTACTATACAGTTTGACAAGAAACTTTTGTAACCATAGATTCAAAATAATAAATTTGCAGGTCTGTTAAGATTATAGAGTACCATATCATACCTTCAAATAAGCATTCTATAAATGGTAGCTATTATTACTAGAACTGCTACTAATAAAATATCCTATGGACCTGTAATCCATAATCGTTAAAATACTTGAAAACTGCTTGAAAACTGCCTATTTTTCCAAGCAACTATATACATTCTAAAGATTATGTGATTGACTAAACATTGAGTTCTTTACCCTTAGTTATAGATACTTTGTTTAAGAAATTGAAAAAATTTTACTTCCTAGATCACCCGAGCTTAGTATAATGTCATGCACATAGTATGTCACTAAGTATTTGTGCAATAAATAAGCAACTCCTTCTCCAGAGGATCCTATTAAGAGACTAACAGTCTAGAGCAAGTCACTAATATGGTATTCAACATCTAATACTTCATTGTTTTTCATTTTAGCATATTATTAAAATCTCAATAATTATCTTCAGATCAATACTAAACCACAATTTTAAAAAACTAAGTAAATCCATCTGCAATGGATCTTTTGTTGAGGTCCAGTTACTATACACCCCCCTCTTCTATAAGATTCAAACCTGGACCCACCTACCTAACCCCATATGCCCTCACCAGCTAGGCTATGGAGGCAAGAAGGGTTATCATTGGCAATACAGCCACAAGGTCATTATTGGGACAAGAAAACTTGATGGGATACTTTATGCATTAATCCTGTAAACCAGCAGTATAAGTAAATGTTAGGGTTTATTTGACTCCAGAGACGTTTTCAAAGTATAGACATGTTGGTTAGGACCAGGCCTCATGGACCGTAGGATGTGAACAAATATACTCAAAGAAGTTTTGGGCAAGATTGAACATCAAGGACATTTTGGCATGGACAAGATGTCTCCATGGGCATTTTAGACAGGATCAAAGATCAAGGACCTTTTGGGATGGACCAGATATCTCCATGGACATTTGGACAGGGCCCAATGACAGCTAACCATTACTTTGGTGACTCGAAAACTAATAGTTCCCCTGGGAAAACTATTTCACATTAGTGTCCGTACTAATAGACCAGAATGTAAATATCATTGCACACCAACCAGAAATCTCAGTAATGTTCACACTGATAAAGAAGCACCATTTCTCTTTTACATAGCATTGATTTTGAAATACAAACCAGCATGGACTACCCATCCTATGTTTGCTGAACTTTGTATGTATATGATATTTATGAGACCAAAGAGCCTCAATAGAAATTTTAGTTTCAAGACAAAATACCATTTTTGGCTACAGGGCTATGAAAATAAAAATTCTGAGAGGATACCAGTTAAGTAAAATTAGTGTTCTGATCTTAGCTATTTGGTAGGACTAGAATATTTAATTTTATATTATTCTATAAAGTAGCTGCACCTTAAATATTTATCATCTTGGAAATAAGTGGGATTCCGATGAACAAAATTAATAGTTATATGTATCATCTGGATGAATTCCACATCTGAATTGTGTGCTAAGAGTAATTTCCACATGCTAACATAAATTATGGCATACACATAAACCAACCCAGAGCTTTTCACATCATTTCTCAGCATAAAGGTCAAGTTGATATTTACCATACCAAACCATCTCAATCACCGAGTTAAATCCAGAGAATGCCAGAACGCCTACCTCTGAAAATAGCAACATTTCCAAATGTTGCAATTAAATTCTGACTTCGTAATTCCATCTAGTTGGGTGCCAGCTACCAAATTTAAGAAATAACAAAACCTAACACAAACTTATTTTTGACTGATCAAAATATTTATAGTGATGGTGTATAAGAAAAGTACAAACACTTGCAATTGGCCACATAACTAAGTGTAGCAGAGATCCCATGGATGTGGATTCTTCCCCATTTCCGTGACAAGAACAGAGAACGGTGATCCCTCAAGCCATCCAGGCTGTCAGGACAACCTGACTTAGGAATTTAATCCTTTACCTTCTTTCCTAAACTTCATGTTATGGACAATGTCTTCGTATTATCCAAACAAACCTATGCTTCTTCCCTACCTTTGCATATGCTGTTCGTCTTGTCCAGAATGCTCTTCCATTGGTTTCTATCTGTAGAGCGCTTTTCCATTTTAGCAGACTACACTGTCTTTCTTTGTCCCTTTAAATGTTCTTAACCTCATAATTAGTAAAACAGACTTTCTTTTAGTTCACACTTGCCAGATTGATTTTTTTTTAAATTTTAGCCCCTTGCTTCCCTTTATTGGAAGTATAGCGTTTATAGACAACATTGTTTCTTGGATTGTGTTTTCCTTTTATCTCACAGAAAAATCTTGCATTTAGTAAGTTTACAGAAGAGAATTCACAGCCCTGGTTGATTCAGCATCTTCTCAAGAGCAAAAAAGCAGTAAGTCCATTTCATCCTTGAAAATTCTGCCCAAATATTACCTCTTCAGCAAAGCTCCCTGGACATGAGCATTTGTGAACGAGAAGACCTAATTCTATCATAACAAAAATCACTGGATATGTTAATAATTTGGTTGCATATCTGTCCCCCAAACTAGACCTCAGCAAGTCAAGAACAGGAAATGTCCTTCACCTACACGCCTGTTCCACACTGCCTGGCACACCATGAGCGCGCCAAACATGTCGGCTGAACGGATACATGATGTGTGCGAGAACTTTGCACTTTTGTTCATGTTCTCACACATAAATGTCAAGCAAATAATGTTTACCACCTTCTGCATCATCCCCTCCCACCCCACCTGGCACTCTTCCCCAAATCTAACCTTTAGATTCTGTTTTCCTCTCTAGAAGAGCTCACCTCACATACTAAACATCATCAGTACTCCCTTCAGAGAAATATGATGATTATATTACATACGACACTTTTACGGATGATATACGGATGATACTATAACTGTACATAGTTTCGCATCATCAATATAAAACAGGGGGATTAGCCCTGGCTGGTGTGGCTCAGTGGACTGAGTGACTGCCTGTGAAATGAGGGGTCATCAGTTTGATCCCCAGTCAGGGCACATGCCTGGGTTGCAGGCCAGGTCCCCAGTTGGGGGAACATGAGAGGCAACTGATGGATGTTTCTTCCGCTCTCCTTTTCCCTCACTTCCCCTCTTTCTAAGAATAAGTAAATAAAAATCTTAAAAATACACAAAATAAATAAAAATAATGTTTAGAAAAACAAAGAAACTCCACAGGGATTATACACTCTATTTTGTTTTTTCCTAGAGTTAAACATGAGAAATTACAAGTTTAACATGCTAGGCAGTTTACTTACAGCATTTCCACATCTACATTGAAACTATTCATACTAAACATGAATTCAGAAATTTGAACGACTGTTCCTGTGCTCTTACAGCTGTCCTGGGCCCTGTCGAATGGGCCGCCTGGCCCCTGTTCCAATCCCTCTACAGGACACAGTGGTGTAACTCTTCTAAACACATCGAAGCTCTTACCAGAAGACATTGCACTTTGCACTCTCATTGACAAAGGGTTCCTTTTGCAGTTTTAAAGAGATCCTACATGAGCTAACCCTTTCGAAGGATGGGCCGTATATTCACATATTTCCTAAATCATAGAGGGACATATTCTAGAAAGTACAGAAGCATTGGCTTTAGATATTAATTTCTATTTGATTCATGAGCACCATGAAATCTCTTTTATTTGAAGGCAACTACATAACATTCTAAATTGCATCGCTAACTGGATGGAGAAGAGGCTCTGGATTTAGACAGCATTTGACCTAAATTCTGTGTCTGTCACTTATTAGCCAGTTATGAGCTGTGCTTGAATAAGTTAACCTTTCTGAGTCACAATTTCCTCTTCTTAAAAATGAGGATGTTAACATCTGCCTTGCAATGTTGCTTTAATATTTAGAAATAGTGAATATAAAGTTTCTACCATTATAACAAGAACATAATAGGCCATCAATACACTGCAGTTATTGTTATTATAGCACATTATTAATATACAAATCAGGAAATGAATAATTGGGAGCCTACTTGTCTAAGCCTACTTCTGTTTTCTGAGCTAAGATAACTCTTTACTCTCAAGGTTAGCCATAACTTCATAAAGTAGAATATAAAGATCATTAGTTTTCACTGGGGAAAAAATAAGTGTAGAAAAGTTAGATAACAAAAATTAGAATGGGAACTCTCATCATACTAACATCACCCTCCAGGCTGATAAACTATGTGTGTTCAACAACTGACTGACTCCTACTGTGAAGTAAGAAGTGGAAATAACAAATAAGAGCATGAATGGTGTACGCCAGGAACACAGATTAATAACAACACTCCCATGAAGCACAGAACCTTCGCTGGGCACAGTGAATTATATCTGTGTTTGCCACTTCATTTCAACCTGGGGAGATCTTCAGTCCACAACGTATCCCCTAGCTGATGTTTTCATCTAGATCCCAGGGACTGTCTAGTTGAAAATCAATAGCTCACATTAGTTATTTCAAATGAAATGGGTGTTTGTTTGTTTGTTTGTCTGTTCGTTTTTAATGAATTGGGGACTATTGTCTTATTTGGCTATATCTGTAGGAGAGGCCCTTTGGAAGCCACATTCACTTAAATCCCAGACCTTAGTTGGGTAAAAATGTACTACTTTTGGATTACTTGAATTATGCATAATTCTGTATTGACTTGATGGAACCCGATCCTAGTTAAAGGAAAGTCAAGTCCAGGAGTGATGAGTGTTCTGAGGGCTGAATGACAGGGAATTCTCAAGCACAAATTAATGCCATCCCCTTCATAAATAGGGAGAAAATGTTAGCAGGAAACAACATTTAAAACCCTCAGGTATTTCATTTCACTTAAAACATGTATTTCTCTCAAAACAGGATCAACCATACATATAGCATTACATGAAAAAAAATTAAACCAATATGGGGGATGAAAAATAAAAGCCAATAATTACTTTTAGGGTCTGAGCAAAGGTAACTACTTTTACATTTCATGGTATAACAACTATAACCATATTTTTAATACCCATTCATTAGGGTAAACCTATAGTACTGTGTTTTCTATTTTCAAATGAATCGTGGATTAGTATAATATCTCAAGAATGTTTGAATTATTAAATAGTAGAGGACACTGACTTTCAGACTCCAAATGGATATCATTCAAGTCAGTTGATAAGAAAGAGCAAGTTGATAAGAAAGATGATACTCAAAATTCTGAATCTGTGCTATGAAGATAATGTAGAGGCAGTCTTGTTATCCAATCAGTTTTTCTAATAGTAAAATCTATTAACTTGGAACTTTTATATAATTACCAATGTCGCATTAGTATTTGAAAGTTTGACAGAAAAGAGAGAAAGAACTTTACCTGTAAAAAATTCAAATAAATACATTCCCTAAAGGAAAAAAAAATCACCATGCATATCCAGGAGCAATTCTGACTTCTCAGAAAAATGCTGCTTCACATGGGGTGAACTGAATAACGTACATTAGATACTATGGCCACTCTTGATTCCAAGCGCATTCTGCCCAGGATTTTCTTTCTTTCTTTCTTTCTTTTTTGATACTCACCCAAGGATATATTTATTGATTTTAGAGGAAAGGAGAGAGAGGGGGAGAAACATTGATCAATATGTGCCCCAACCAGGTATTGAACCCACCACGACCTTTTGGTGTACAGAACGATGCTCCAACCAACTGAGCCACCTTGCTGGGCCCCTTCCCAGGACTTGTCTATGATTGTGAAAACAACAATACTGACACACTTCACAAATCAAAATATTCTGCTATCAAATAGTTTTGGGGCAATGGCTGGGGTTCGGGGGGAAGTGGTAGGGGGAAAATGGAGACAACTGCACTTGAACAACAATAAAAAATGAAAAAAAATAGTCTGGGGGGTTATTTTTTCTTTTTTTTTTTTAAACTTGCCTCATTTTTCATTAGGCTCTTCACAATTCCAACTGTATATCAGTGCTTTTTCAAATGTCCTTTCTACTGGTTTAAAATCTCTCCCTCAATTCAGCAATAGTTACCTCCTTTTTTAAAAAAAGATTTTATTTAGTTATTTTTAGAGAGACAGGAAGAGAGGAAGAAAGAGAAGGCAAGAAACATCACTGTGTAAATGCCTCTCATGAGTCCCCTACTGGAGACCTGGCCTGCAACCCAACCCAGGCATGTGACCTGACAGGGAATTGAACCAGTGACCCTTTGGTTCACAGGCCTGTGCTCAATCCACTGAGCTACACCAGCCAGTTACCTCCTTTTTGACTCCTCTACCTCCTCTGCCTTCATACCTCTACCTCCATTGCCTTTGTTTCCTCACACAGAAGTCAGAATGTCAATTTTCTCCTTGCCCCAAACCTAAACACGTTTCCAACCCACTACTGTTCACACTCTTTTCCCTTCTTTTATCTTTCATTAGAGAAGTCATGAGTTAAAGATAAAGAAAAATTTAATATTGAGATAGACTGAGTCCAAGGATAGAAAAATATCAGTGTTAATTTCAATGTGAATATAATATTAATATTTTTAGTTAATGAGCTAATTCTAAAATTTATAGGGAATATCAGAGCTCTAAGGAAGGTCATGACAATTTTGAAGGAGATCAAAATAAGAGCATGTGCCTTATCAACAATGTATTATTGGTTTAAATACAAACCAATAAGAGAAATAACCAACAAACATTAGGTCCACATATATATTAAAACTCTACATATGTTAGTATTAGTAACATAGATAAGTGAACATTTTCAATCAATGGAGCTAAGATAATTGGTTCTCTGTATTACACTATTAGATCACTATATTAAAATACACGTGTCCTATCACAAATTCAAGTCCAAGTAGGTGAATAATCTATATACAAAGAGCAAACTTTAAAAGTTTTAGAAGAATAAAATATAAAAGAATGTGTTCAAATCCTCAGATTAGGGATAGACTGGTTAAGAAACAAAAAAAAAAAAACACAAATCATAGAGGAAAAGATTGATTAGTGTGACATAAGAATACAATTGTGCAAGCTCATCATTAAAAAAGAAAAAACAATGACACTGAGATAAAATATTTATAGTGTACTTCATCAACCAATTATTAGTATTCAGAATGTAATATTTACAAATCAGAAAAGATATGATCCAATAATAAAGTAGGAAAGAGATACAAATAGGTATTCACTGAAAAGGAAACTCTAATATCCCAATCTAAGTATGAAATGTTCAAAATTACTAATGATCAGGGAATTAAAAATTAGTCCATAATGAGATATTATTATAAATACAGCTGCGAGGTTAAAATTGAATCTAATAATAAATAGAAAATATGTAAAAAAATCTTGAATAATAAGAACTCTTATACATTCACAGCTAGTGTTTTTGTTACAAATATTCATTTAAGGATAGCTAGAATTATCTGAAAGTGTTTTCAGTTTGAAGTGGCAAAACTTTGTATTTATTGAAGCAGTTAAATATTCTAGGTACATATTAGAATTTTTGGTAAAATCCTAAATTGAATCTTGGCTAAGCTTACTTTTTTCCTCTCTCTCTTTCTTTTTTCTTTGGCGGGGGGGGGGGGGGGTGGTGGTGGTGCAGGGTGGGGGAAGTGGTGCATGTGTACTCAATTTAAACTAAATGTATTCTTTCCCAGGTTTTCTCA
Source organism: Anoura caudifer (assembly GCA_004027475.1). Classification (NCBI taxonomy): domain Eukaryota; kingdom Metazoa; phylum Chordata; class Mammalia; order Chiroptera; family Phyllostomidae; genus Anoura; species Anoura caudifer. The sequence continues at coordinate 47,598 of PVKU01000167.1, forward strand.
TTGTAATTCTGCTGTCAACAACAAGAAATCACTATGGCACCTGAATTAAATGTTGATTTCCAAATTAAGTAATATAACATAAAAGGGAAGAGCTAATCCATAGCCCATCATCTCAAGAGTACAGTGCAGAATTAGAAAATGCATAAGTTGCTCTTAAAAATATAGTTTCTTTTCCAGAGATGATTACTACTTTAAGGAAAGTTTCATGTCTGTTGATAGCCCACAGGCAATTAAAGTATCGACTAATCATTGTCTGCAGTGTCAAAAGCAAGAATTGTCAAATGCACATACAGTTGTAATAGGCAAACGCATTTTAACTTAACAAAGTGAAAACTACTGGAACTCTTATTTAAAAATATCTGAATTAATATACCACTAGCGGATTGATCAGAAGATAGTTATATTCTGTGAAAGCTTACTAATAAACCAAAGAAAATGTATACGCCTTCTATAGTTCTCTTCCTTTTCATAAATACTTGAGACAAATATCATTTGAGAATAATGGCAAATATTAAGAACCAACATAACCATTAAATCCTGGAAATCTCACTTTTATGCATCAAAGATTCATGAATGCTAGAAAATATGACAAGAAATGAATTTTGAGACCATCTTAAAGGTCTTAAATTAGTGTTATTATTTTACTATTTTACTTTACTTTCTGCTTTATTATTTTACAAATAAAGAATATTGTCTCCCTATGAACAATTTGATCTTAATAAATATACCATCTCAACTATATTTGGTAAATGCAGTCTTCTGGTTCCTTAAATAAGTATGTATACATGTTTGTTTGCTTGTTATATGCAAAACTAATGACCTCCTCTGCTCTCCGTGGTTGAGAAATTTTGACCCACTGGATATTGGGCTTCCCCAGGCTGGCTTGTTAAACCACCAGTTCATAGGGAGCAAGTTAGCTCTCAGAGGTTATTATTATTTCCATTACATTCAAGTGGGGAGCTAACTTAAATAAGATAATACAGAATCTGTTTCAGATTGGTCAGTTGATAATGGTATAATTAATTACTTTAATCTTTAGAATGAAAGATCTATCAGAAAAGATATGATATCTTTGGAGAAAGCCTGAAACTTGGAGGTGAGTATGGCCAGTACCCACCTAAGCTCTGCTCTGGGGAGCAGGTGTTCAGTCCCAGAGGTTGGTGAATTCCAATAATTAGAAAGAGGAAGTCCTATTTTTCTTAATAGCAGAATGTTTTCCTAGGAATTATTAGGTGAAAACCCATTTGGTATGAAAGATGAGCTCTTCAGGTGGCAACTTAAACAGTTAAACCTTGAAAACAGGAGAAGGGTTTAGCTTACTGCAGGCTTTGCTTTCTTGGGTGGGACTCCAGAACTGGAACAGAGTTTAATTGCTTGTGACCACAGTATGTTCCAGGGTGTGTGGACAGAGAATGAGGAAAAGCCCACAAGAATTAATGATAAGGTTATTGGCTGCTAGGGAGAAATATTATGAGAAGAAACTAGATATTGAATGAGGATTTTTTAATGAAGTTTTACTTTGTGGTATTCATTAGACTGTCTTCTGTAGTGGTCTGAAATACTCACTAGTTCTTTAAATCTTAAAGTGCATGGAGTTAAAGTTGCCTTTTGGGGTAATGGAACAATGTCCAGAGACAGTCACCCTGGGTTTGGAGCTGGATCCGAAGCGCCCAGCAGGGGTCTTGCCAGATCTGGGTCAAAGAGGCAAACACATCCAGTCATCTCAGTCCCATGTTATTAAACATTCAAACCATATAACTAACAAGCATGGTTTTCAGTCAAAATTCTGCCACCAACCTTCTAATTAGAATCTGGTTTCCCAGAACTTGTTGGTCAGAGGTCATGAGGGTAATGTCCCCTGGAGTAATACTTTTCACAGGGACTATTCATGTGACATTCTGGTTGAGTGCACTTGTCTCTGTGGTCATTGCTGATGTGAATTTGTCAAGGTAACACCACCCTGTGGGGACACGCCAACATGCTCTTGTAGTCGATGGGGCTACCTGTTGCAAACCATCTTTAATCAGTGTTTTCTGCAAACACTTCCCAAGCAGAGTTGCATAATATAAATAAGATACCCACATCCAAAAATCAAAATTTAAAAGTTCAAGTTTGGAATAGTAATAAAGGGAATTCTTGATTTCAAAGAAATCGTCTACCATTGTATGATGGTGATGGAAAAATGCAATGAGAGGTTTGCCTTATAAATACATAATTGCATTCCAGTACACAAGACCTAAAATGTGCTATAAAAGCCATGCAGGTAAAGGGGCTACGGCATATCATTGTACCAAAGAACATTCCAAAGTAGGACATTTTAAGATCATACAGAGCTGCAGGCAGAATAAATAATGCTGAGATCACAATGGGCTGCTCTGGAATATTAGTGATCTTAGTGGATTTTGCTAATATTTTGCTGTTTATGACTGACATTCACAGAAGCTAGAGCCTAACACAGTCATTCCAGAGAAAATTTCCCTGCAATGAACAAAACCCTTTTGTGCTTCTGGTAAAACATGACTCCACTAAGGCAATTAGCTGTTTTAAAAATAAACTAATTCATTTTGGAGATCTGATGTATAATTATGCAGCTGCATGGATGGGGAACGCATGGTGACTGGCTGGAGTGTTAGTAAAATTAGAAAAAAACGCATCTTCATGCTGACAGCTAAAGCACTGATTTAAAGTCCAATTGGCACCTTTGCCTTGTGTAGAGCTAAAAAATGAAACTCTTTCTAAAATAATACAAGAAAAATTCTAATAATGATAGCAGGATATCTCCAGGGACAGAGGGGATGGTAACTAAAAACATTTACCCAGAGCCTTGCTTCTGAGAAGTCTGGCATCCTTTGCAAAATTAACTCTTCAATCTCCATAAAAACATGACTCAGAAAATTTAACTCACTTGTTCTGTAGACAGAACTGTTCTGTACCAGTACCAGAAGCAGACCATTTGGTGATATGACACTTTGTTTGGGTTCAAGGGCAATGGCAGAAGAGCAAAGGGCTCTAGGTCCACTTTCAGAGGTTTGTTACTAAGGCAGCAGCTTCCTTGGGTGCAAAAGATGGCCAGGCCATCAACCACTCAGGATCCTTCCCAGCTTCGCCGGCCAAAGGGCTCAACCTATCATGACACTGCACCTGCCCTTGCTGGCAGCCTGAGCTTCTACAGGACACACAGGGTAAATTCACATCGTAGGATGAACATTATTTTGAAGTTTAGTAACACTTATCTGATTCTTTCAATTACATTACATGCTTCCCACTGAATGAAAACAACAACATTTGCACAATGTTCTTCTAGATTTCTTTTTTTATCATTCCTTCTTTCTTTCCTTCCTTTCTACTCCCCCTTCCTCCCTGTCTCCTTCCCTCCCTCCCTTTTTTCCTCCCTTCCTTCCTTCCTCCCTTCTTTCTTTCCTTCCCTCTTTTGGAAGCCTCCCCTCTCTTTTCTCCACTGCTTCCAACAGTATTTTCATTAATGTTTCTTCCTCTGAGTATTCCAGATTCTTGCCCTGAGTATTTTAAGTCTCATTGTTTTTGCCTCTGAATTTCAGATTTCTAGTGTTGTCTTTATTAAGAAGTAGTTATCTAATATCCTGAAACTAGATAATATGAATTTCAGCTCAAGATAAACATATAAAATAATCATTACCTATTTCAAACTTGCTTTTAAATTATTGAGAGGGTAAAGTTTTTTTTATGGCTTGGTAATGAATCAGCCCAGAGGGGAGGAAAACTGTAGTACAAAGATAATGAAATCTATACAAATAAAGAAACATATTAAAATTCTATTATTATAAGATGTGACTTCCTCAGTATCATTTTGATGCAGTGTAAACATTAGATACAAACATTATTTCTTCAAATTTTGTTTCCCTAGGTCTCGGATCTCATCAGCCTAGCAGAGCCTTCCCTTGAGATGATTGTGGCTGGAGTCTCCCAGGGAAAACCAGATGCTGCCAGGGGAGCTACAGGTAGGAAACTGAGATGGGAAATCAGTTCTGAGCACTTGAATGTGGTTGGAATTCTGTGGAACATTTCACTTAGATCATTTAAAATTTATAAAAAAGGTACAACAAAAACACAAAGAACTTACTGTCCCTGATACACAGATTCACCAATATTTAGCATTGTGTCACATTACATTGCTGGTTTAAATTTAATTTAATTTAGCTTCCAATGAATGTTCCATACATGCATACAAAAAAAAAAAAAAGTTGTGAGATATCATTAGCAAGGCTCAAGGCTCAAAACCAGCGTTGGGCAGAAAGGCAGAAAGAACTTCTCTTTGCAAATATTGGGATGCCATCCCCTTCCTCCAATCTTCTCAGGTGGCCTGAAATCATACAGGATAAGAAGCTGAGAAGCACGAGCGCCTGGCAACACCCAGTTTTATTTCTGCATCTTAGGTGGTATGTGTGGAACACCATGAACTCACACAGGAGACTTACCGCTTACTCTTCATCATTTACACCACATTATTGTGGAGCTCATACAGCGCAAGGTCCATCTTAGACTCCACCCAAACTGGTCAAAAAGTTTTATTTGTGAAATAGTTTAAGCCCACTTAAAGCTACTTAAAATAATTTCATCAGCAAGTTGAGTCATCAGAATGAGACTCTAAGGAAAACATAAGGCTTCAGTTAGTGAGAAGTGAACCCACTATACATTATAAGAGCTATGAATAATTATGTATGCTGCCCAAGCTATCGGGGCAGGTGAGGGAATCAAGCTCCCTAAAGAAAAATCAACATATCTTTTATCTTCAGGTTTACTCCCAAGTTTTCCAAAATAATTCCTCTTTTAAGGTCAGGGGTCACTTTAGTGGCTGATGCTGTGGCTGGGCTTGTGCAACACTTTTCAGAAATGTAGCTGTCAACCTGTGTGCACATGCATGTGTGCATGTGGTGGGCTAGGGGTGTACGCATGAGAAGAGAAATGCTGTCCCATAGAGATTCATGGGGCTAGTGCCCATGTAGGTAATGTGAACTGAGCAGAAATTAGAAATGATTGGGTCTTGTGAAAGGATGAACCAAAACTAAGTGCTCCGAGTTAATGTCAGGGATATGCCCTGTGCTAAGTCTCCATCATACCTGCTACATGGCACTTCTTCCCAGCCCAGTAGAATTCTCGACCAAGCTCAGCAAACACAGAGCTGGCACCAGTAATGAGAAGGGTGGTCCAGGAGCCCAGGGATCAAAGGTGCTTCAAATTCCCAGCACCGTTCTTGAAGGGATGTTTGTTCCTGGGACCAGAGAGTCACCTAGTCCAATGATCTCTGCTCCTCACAATCTGAAATATGTGGATGGCTTAACTTTGTTCTGCTGGCTTTGCTATGTCCCAAATAGGTGAGCCTGCCTGCAGTGCTGCCCCTATGGATTGCTGTGCATCGAAGACACTTTGGAAACTGCAAACTGGCCTTCATTTGTTCAATGAGCACCTAGCATACCAGGCACTGTTCTAAACCCCTGGGAGAGACTAAAAACAAAGCCCATGTTCTCATGGGGCTTACAGCCCAGAGGGGGTAAAAAAACAACAGACAAGTACACAAAGAAGTGGGATTTCAGAAAGTAACCACAGCAACAATGAAATAAAACTACAAGGGGATGCAGAGATACTCAGGAGGCACATTTAGGAGGTGATTTAGAAAGGGTGGCAGAGAAGTCATCTCTCTCTATGTGACACTTGAGCTGAGATTGGGAACACATGAAGAAGCCAGGCTCACAAATATGCAGGAAAGGAACATTCAGGCCAAGGGAGTAGACCCTTGGTGTCTGCAGTGAAACCGGACTGGTAGAACTGCAGCAAAGAAAGGAGTGGGAAGAGGTGAAAAAGATGACTTTGGAGTGGAAAGCAATCAGAAGCTTCCAGTCCAGGCAGATTACAACAGAATAAATAGAGAGAGTTTGAGGGGTTGGGTAAAGGAGAGGTGAGGTCCCAAAGTGGAAAAGCACTTCATCCTCTAAGAGCCGTCACACAGCAGAGCAGGTCCAGGACCATGTTGTGACATTGCCTGTCTGGGTGGCAGCTAATGAGGAACAGAACCAGAGATGAACAGATTAGAGGGAGTGGCCTGAATATTATCCGAGCTATTACTTTCCTTGAAATTTGATTTGAAACCTGCCAGTAATAAACTTTTCTTGGAAGTAGGCAGGGATGGGTATTATAAATAAATGTGATCTAAAAGCAAAACCAGGACTGAAAAAATCAAATCTTCCAGCTAAATGCAGCGAAAGCAGGGTTCCAAATCAAATCTTCAGGTCTAGAGGAAGTCCGTGGCAATTACAGAGCAACACCGTCCTCCACGGAGCAGTCGTGTGGAGGGGAGCATTGCACGGCCCCTTACAATTCTGCAGCCTGGTTTGTGCGAGCAGCACAGTTTAAAACATGGGAATGGGCTTTAGAAAACCGAAGTCCATAATCATATTTTTTAAGGTACCAAATTAGCATATCTGAGCCAGCTGAGTCTTCCTAGCATCTCTATCCCACTCAACATCCTTGGTACACAGTCTCTGATTTTCTCTCCACACAATGGCAGCCCCAACCCAGGTGCTAAGTAGTTAAAGAACAGGTGCCTGACATTAGGTGGGCAAATCCCAATCTCTCTCCAGGAATTTAAAACCAGCCCAGAGCACAGCATTTGCAAAGGCCTGGAGGTGGGAAAGGGTGGGGGCTGAATTATGTTGGAGGAATTCCAGAGGAAGGTCCCTGGACCCTGTTGCTGAGGTCTCCCCTAACTCATTTTCCTAATAGATAGCTTTTGTTTAAGTTGGCCATATTGAGTTAGTATTGATTACAGCCAAAGATCTTTAGTTAATATAATGATCAGTTCTTATTAATGTTATCCTGCTTCAGAACTGGGAATGTGGGAACAACAACAGAGTTGAGGGCAGGATTCATAACCTCAAAGTTGCTCAAAAGGGAGGGGACATTGCATAAAAACTGAAAGATAAGGTATAAAAAACATGAGCGCTGTGGTCTGGATATCAAACACAGGGACAGTCAGGTTACTTGGATTCAGAGCTGGAGTGTATGTTGAGTGGAGAAATGGAAAAGTGCCCTGGGTACTTCCTGCAAATATTTATCAAAACACCTGCCCTATGCCTGGCACCAAACCCATATTCAGATGCTGGAACTGCAGCAGTAAACAGGGGAGAAAAGGTCCTTGCTCTCTTAGAGGTTCTATTTTTAGACATTAACACAACGGAAATTTTCCCTTGATATTTTCTTGACAATTATTTGAAATAGAGGTTCCACCTGCTTACTGTATGCTCCACAAACGTCAACGTAGTCAAGGTAAATGGATGTCTGCTCCCCTCCCCCACCCAGGATACTGGTAAGACACATTCATGCCTCAGGTATCCCAGTAAGTAAAGGAAATGGAAGTTCTCAGACTGAAATAGAAACAGTAAAGGATAATAATATTGATAACTGAGTAAGCATGCAGATTCCAAGGGCTGATCTCTCTGGAATCAGATTCCAGGAGGTATGAGAAGCACAGTGTTTGCATTTTTAATGAATGTCATGTCATGGGTAAAGGGAATTATAGCAAACATAAACCTTGGTCTGTTCTCTAAGTATTCTTGGAATGCAGCCACGTCTGTTCCTTTACATATTATTACATATTATGTCTATGATTGTTTTCCTGCTAAAAAACAGAGCTGAATAGTTGGGACAGAGACTGTATGGACTGTAAAGCCTCAAATATTGACCATCTGGTCTTTCTAGAAAAAGTTTGTAACCCCTGGGTTAAAAGATTCTCATGCAGGCTCTTTAACCTCTGAAAGGAAATACTCTTCTACTGATTTTCAAACAAGTTAATTTTAATTGAAGAGTAAGGTATTAAAAATTCCATAACTGGCTAAGCATTAAACTAAATTCAAGGAAACATAAAGATTATCCATGGAAACGACAGTAGCTTAAAATAAGTGATTTTCATTTTGTGCCTTATTTCTCAATTTTAAAGAAATATATGTTTTAGAAATCATGGAACGTTTATAAAATCACTACTAATTAGCAACACGTGGAGATAACCTCTATTGAATTTCTGACATATTTCCTGGTAGTCTTCTTTGTAATTGGTTTACTATATGCAAGAGGATATATTTACCTGACATGATTTTATTCTCAAAGTTCGTCTTACCTACAACTCAGTAGATCTAAAATAAATACTAGGAGAGTTACAAAAGCTGAGTTCTCCATGAAACCGAACTGCATGCAAGGAGGGATCGTAACTCACTAATTTTTATTTTCCCAGCAACTAGGATCCTGCCTGGTACTTAGCAAGGACTTGGAAAATGTTGGTTGAATGATAAAGAAAGCTGCCAGACATTTCTGTTCTTGCCTGAGGTCCTTCCATTGGTGGGAACCCCTGGAACTGCTCTCATTCAGGAAATACAATGTGGTGCACTAGGTTGTTACTACTGAACTCCTACACACTTTCTCTTGCTCTTTTGAGCTCCTTGTTAGATGTGTCACCGTTGAAAATGTGCTTTTTTCCTTGTTAATGGGAGTTTTGCAAGGTCAACCCACAGTTTCCCAAAATAACACTATATCTGGTGTTTCCCAGAAATAGCATATACAAATATGACATTTAAAACCACCCTTTGATTTATGAGATCTCTACTTGATGTTGAATAATAGTGAGAAATCCCCACATTTGAACATAAAAATTTACGGCTCTTTGCTGAAGGGCAAGTGGCAGAATGTTATAAATAAGTGAACACTGTCGCCCTGTTGGCTCTTACACACGCACAAAGTAGTTCCACAAACAAAAATTTTCTCACCTCCTCATAGGTTCTGATTTAGTCACGCTGGCCAATGAAGTAACACTAGACATTTCAAAAACCTGGTGGTTTTGTTTTCTGTGGAAAAATACCAAGTCTGCCACAACTATGTTTGGGTCTGAATTAATAGAGAGTAGGTGATTGTAAAACTTGAAAGGGTGGTAGGATGACTAAGAAGTACACACACACACACACACAATTCTGGAATGAGACAGATACCCGAGGTAGCATGATCTTATCCTTTTAAACATGTACAGACTGACAACAAAGAGATTTGCTTGTTTTTTTTATGCTTTTTTCCCCGTATCAACTACTTTTCATCTATCCAGTCATCTGGAGGTAGAGAAGATATGAAAAATAACCAAGCACACAGAAAATGACATTACTCAGTAATCACTGCATACTAAATAAGTTTAATGTTATTTCCTCATGTTTACGGGTTCATTCATCAGCATTCATGAGTTGATTTTTGTGACAAATAAATATTGATTTTATGAGGTATCAAACTCTTTGCTAACCTCTTTGGATAAAACAAACATTATAACCCATCCTTGTGGAGTTTATATTCTATAATCAGGAAATCAGATATTTAAAAATTTACACCTTCCAATGGCCTAAGCTATAACAATTTGAACAAGAAAATAAGTAAAGCATTGAATTTTAACACAAAGTATAAAATAGGAATATAAAAGAAGACCTGGCTAAATAATTCAAATATGATATAAAAGGATTTTTGTTTAAAATATGGAAAATTTAAATAAAGTGAACAAATCCTTAAAAAATCAAAACACACAAAACTGATATAGAATAACTAAGGAAATCTAAATATTCATAAAACCATTAACAAATGGAACCCATAATTAAAAAATCTTCCCACAAAGAAAATTCCAGGTCTCATCAGTAAACTCAACCACAAAATTAAGAAATAACTCTAAATTCTTCCAGATATCAAAAATTTTGGGAATACTGACCAACTAATTATGCAGATATATCCTGATGCAAATCTGACAATGGGATTCCAAGACAGGAAATGTACAAAGTAGTCTTATTCATGAACATAAAAACAAAAACCCTACACAAATGTAGATATGAAATCCATATATAAATAGAAAAAATAGATTCCATTTCTGTCTTTAAAAGTTACAGTGGACTTCAGGAAAACTCTCATTACAACCAAAACTACCCACTGGCATGGCTAAAATCGCATGAGTGATGCTCTGAGTGTTGACAAGGACATGGAACCACTGGTACTCTCAATCAGGCGAACAGAACTGTAAGTTGGTAGCAATCAAACTGGAAAACTGATGCTGAGTATTATGTTTGAATACCCTCACATGCTATACCATAGCTACTCATAGGGGCAAATGCATGCTCCCCATACATGAACAAAAACTATCTATAATAGCATTATTCAGAATTGGGCAAAACTGGAGACAACCTAAATACCCATCCACAGTAGAATAGGTAAATAAATTCTGCTATAGTCATGGGATGGATACTATATAGCAATGGAAATACACTAAACATATAAGTAATACTATGGATGAATCTCACACATTTAACTTTGAGTGAAAAGCCTAGTCACAAAACAGTGGACACCATACAATTGCATTTATGTGTAGCATATAAAGAGGCAAAATAAAATGACATTACAGAAAGCAAAGTAGAGGTTACTTATGGGAAAGCGGGTTGAACTAGGGGTTGGAAAGGGACCTCACTACCTCCTTATTAAATGCTTGCATTATTCTGTTCCCTCATCTGAGGGATGACAACTAGAATATGTTCATTGAGTACTCTTCTATATGTGGGTTTGCCCTCATTAAAAAAAAAGTAAGAACCAAAAAACAAAATAACCTTAAAACAGCATGTTTTTAATAAGAGAGTAAGAATGTGAATATGATATTACTATGCAGTTATGCACAAAGAGTGGATAGTACAGGAAGCCAAAGTACAAAACAGAAGACAAGAGGCTGTCACAAATCATCCACTTATCAGAGATTAAATACTGTGGGACGACTATGGAAGCTGTGCTGATAAACACCATTATTTGACAGGTTGAGATACACCTTTATATGACAAATTTATAATTTCCAGCCCCTCATTTTTTAAATGTTAAGATCAGAAGTTTTAAACTCTGGGGTTTCTGATTCAATAATCAGAGACAGACATATTAAATTATAATAATAAGTACTGAGTCAAACATAACCAGTTACTAATATCATGACCATGAGCATATGACTCAACTTTCCAGGCCTTGGGTGGAATAAGTGAGATAATCTATGTAAAATTATACATATATAATAAGTTCCCTTATTGTGAGCTATCATCACCACCATCATATAAAACTGACTAAAGTCATATTACTTTAAACATTTTAGTATCATAATCTCTTCAATCAAATAATCCAATTTATTCCAGATTTATCGCTTTTTCTTAACTAACACAAAGAAGTCAAATGCATCCGACTCACAGCCCTCGTCTGCGTTTTATAAGCAACACGTGGGCAAAGGAGCCATTGCTGCCCCCGGAAGATGGTTCACACTAAAATGGCTTAAATCCCTCTTAATCATGCAGTTAGGACTGACAAATGTGCAAAATAAAACAGAACTAACCGTACAAGATTTGGTTTTGGTTGATTGGGGAGCAAAAGTCAAACAAGAAAATACATTTCTTCTAAAAGTTAGTGAAAAAATCAAATGGTGATGCAGTGAAACTGATCTTAAAACAATTGGGGTCTGTCTTCAGATGCCGCCCTGGAGATGCAGGCAGGCAAAGCAGCTCCGAACGAAGTGGCAACCTCAGCTCACATTTGCCAGGGAAAAACAAGACGACAGAAGAAAAGTATTTGCTTTGCCTAGTACCAATTAGGTATTTTTATCTAATAAAAAAATAGAAATCCTATGATCAAATAACAGATTGCATAATAGTGCTGCTAACAAAATCATGTGCAAAAGTTACATAACTAGGTTACAATTTTATAAACATTTGAGGAAATACTGGATTTAACTAAAACCCTTTAAGCTTTCTTGGTGCTTTTCTGAATTATAACCACTTTCAAATCCTTTAATTTCACAAGAAATACTTTCATTAAAAGTCTTCTTTTTAAATCACTTTAACTTAAAGTTATCTAAAATTACCAATATCTACTTCAACATTGGGTCAAAGACTTTTATTTTTAAACTTTACGAATTTTATAATTTATAATAGGATCGAGCTGTGTTGAAGAGAGTTAATTCACATTCTAGAGATCAATTTATTAGTTGCCAGTGTTTTACTAAATACTTAGGACTCCAGATTTTTTCTGACCACAAGACCCATGCATGTTTGTACAAACACACACACACCAATTCTGTACACATACCCATATGCACACAGGCACACACAGAGATGAGACTTTTTGCTAGAATTTTTCTGGCTTTGTTATTCTTTTCCACAGTTAATAGGTTCCTTACAGAAAGAGTGCCACTAATTTAATTTTCATTTTGGCTTTTTCACTCTTCTCTTCACTCACCCTTCACTCTAATGGTTTTTAGAGTCATTGTTTATTTTCCAGAGTCTATTAAACAGGTTGAGTTGCAAGTGTTAATCATAGTAGAGCATTAGGTTGTTTTTTTAAATCTTTCTGCTTAATCCACCTTACAGGAAAACATAGCAGTCTTTCTCTCTAAATATTTTCTATTACGCTTCAGGAAAATCCACTCTTGATACACTAGAATGATGTTGAAAACCACAAAATATAGAAACCTATGACTTTTGCAGCCCCAAATGCAGCTGTTATATACCATAATTCCACACAATTTTATATTTAAAAAATAATTGCTGGCCCCAGCTCAGTTGGTTGGAGTGTTGACCCAACGTGCCAAGGCTGCAGCTTTGATTCCCGATCAGGGCACGTGCAAGGGGCCACCAGTGAACGCTTCAATTAGTGGAAGGACAAATCGATCTCTCTCTCTCCCCCTCCCTCCCACCCTCTTCCTCTCTTTCTCTCTCAAAAAAAAAATCAATCAATAAAAACTTTTAAATTTAAATAATGTTTATTTTATCCTGAAACCAAGCTTGGCCACTGTCAAAAGCTGTATTTCTCTTTTATGATTGTATAAAAGTTAAACTACAAAGGCAAGTGCAAGTAACACCATGAAGTATCATCTCTATGGTCAAGGGCTAGAATTACACATTGTGCTGATGAACAACTATGCTGATCAGAAGTGAATGCACTGTGTGACATTCTCAGTCCTAAGTTAACTTCACCCCTAAGCAGTGTCCAAACTGAAAATCTGAAATATTCTGATACAGGAAATCTATGAGGTTTGGAGATTCTGTAGGTTAGATGGATATGTTTCTCAAAGATGAGGACTGGAAGATGGATATGCTATCAGAAATCTAGAAGGGAATTTCCTTTCATTTTAACAAGGAAGTCATCTGAGGTAGCCCAAGGGGGCACACTGTCTTCAGAGAACTCTATTAAGCTTCAGCACAATCCCACCAAATCTACACTTGCCGATGTTAATTTGTAACTTGAACACCACGGAAATTAAATCATCACCCTAAGCAGGCTGACTCACTGGCAAGAGAGCAAACACTGGGGGCCAAGGGCCATTTTCTATGGTTACCATTAGTCTATCGTAGTCAATAAAATAGTGCTTATCTTGACTATTTAAAAAAAAAATGCCTCTTCAGAAAACAGCCCACACAAAAAACTGGAAAAATAAACCATTTGAACATGTAACCTACTGAAAGGCAGTATTATTTATTTGTGTATCCCTTTCATAGGAAATTTATTTCACTCTTACTGTTTTGATATATTGTACTACTGTGCTTTCCTACCCAATTCCTATCTTGGTACAACAGCCTTTAGAAAATCATCTGAGAGAAGAGTTCATTCTTAGCATTTCAACCTCTGTCTGACTTATATGCAAAAACTTAGGAGGAAGTAAGGGGCTAAGGAGAAGAAGGAATTCAGAGGCCTGATGAAAGAGGTCAAGAAACAAATTAAAAGAATAGGGAGAGGTGAAAAGACCCAAAGACACACCTAATCAATCTGAGAGTTTTGCCCAGCTGGCAACCCTGCTTCTCTACCTCATGCCAAATCCCAAGGGCAACGTGCTGGTCAGTTGCCCATGTCAGAACTGGGCAGGCACATCCCGGTCGAACTTGGTGTTGATCACCAATTTGACCAATAACCCAGGAAAGAAAGTCATGCTCAGTTTAACTCTAAGAAAACCAAAGAAACAGGGTGCATTCTGGATCTACCTGAAAAGTAACTACAGCAGCCAGAGAACAGGACCCAAAGTAGGAGGTTTAAAACGTACTAAGTTTACAGGGAACTGCAGTCTAATGATTGGCCCAAGTGTTGATAAACAGACTTGACTGTGTTGGAACTCACAGACGTCCAGGTGATAAAAACGTTAAGTTGATTTTCCTTTGCCCATGTATTGCTCTTATTCTGTGAGGTAGGAGCTAGATCTCTATTTCCCGGAATAACTTGCTGTTATTTCTTCCTTAAATTCTTGGTACAGGATACTGGTGAAACCTGGAATTTTCTTTGTGGGAAGATTTTTAATTATGGGTTCAATTTCTTAAACGAGTGAGGTCTGCTGGGGTAGGAGAGTCAGGTTTAATAAGGAAAGACCTTCCATGGGAATGGCAAACAAGAGCAGACATCTTTACTTCTTTGTTACGGTTTTGGCTAGAGGCCAAGGGCCTAACAGGTATTAATTCAAAGTCCTGGCCTACTAAACAACAAACATTTATTTTTGTGTCAAGTTATTCTCCTGCTACCTTTAACTATTAATCTTGTGAATGAAAGTGGCAAATATGTGTAAGCTTAAAAGCTAAATGTGGACTAATAGGGCAAATCGGTTATTTATGTTACATAATGTAATTATCTTTACACAACTTATTCCAGTAAAACTATGCTTATTTCACCATTGACACCGACACGGAAATGAAATGTGGGAACTATATTTATGTAATACATTATTCCATTTTTACCCCAAAGAAATCTGGGATAGAGAAACCCACAAATATTTTATTAACTTAACTCTCCTTAGCAGGTAAAAAACAAAAAAAATCAACTCTTCATTTAGGAATAACTGCCTTGCTTCTTCATTTCATCCTGTGGTTTCATTTTCCAGTTTTAGCTGATGTTTTCAAACTTGACACTAATTGATGATACAGGAAAATTTTAAAACAGCAAGGAAAACACTTTCTAAAGATGCTTTATAGCTTTCAGTAATCTAATTTGTGAGAAATGGCGACTGGGGCACCACTGAGTGCTTTTCAATAATTTACAGTGGAGATTCATCTCCCAAGTTTAGAAACATGATTTGTGGCCCAACTGCGCTGCGAACCTATTTGTGTAATTAGACGGCTGGCTGCCTTCCCCAACCTGGCCCCTTCCTCTCGCGCTCTCTGTTGGGTCTGCAATAGATTCCGTCCTTGGATCCCTCCTTTGGAAAATGAGCTAATGAAAACACTTATTTATAATGTATTTTTAAATTCTGATTATTACCAAAGTGCAGACCTGGCAGACACATCCTCATTGTCAGAATTTTTTTTTTCCTTCTGAGTTTAGAGAAGAAAATATAATCGCCCATCCAAAATTCCTTAGTTTGTTTTCATTTCATTCACATGCTTTAACAGCACAGGATATTTTTGATCATGTAATGAAATCAATGCCCAGGCTAAAATTTCTCATTAAATGGGAAGGGGACCAAGGTTACCACGAACGTAAGTATTTCTCATTCAAGTTTTACAGGATTCATTAAGTTGGACTTAACATTAAAAAAAAAAAAATCTTAAACATCATCTTGAACTTAAAGTGGAAAAGCTGGAGTTTTATCTTTATTTTATTTTATTTTACTTACGTGACTATAGTTGAGCTACAGAACATTGTTTCTTACAACAAGCAGGAGGAGATCTGGTTTTTTTCCCTACACTTGTTTCATCTTCCTGACTCCATTTTATTATCCAAATATTGGGCTTCAAATGAGGCACACAGACATTCAGCTTTAAAAGAAGAAAAAGAAAGGGAACAGATCCAGACAATAAGTAGCCATGAATGATGCGTGGTCTGTGTTCTCAGGGACAGCTCATTAGACATCAGTGAAGAAGGGAGTAAATCTGGATGCCACCCTCCTCCATTTTCAGGTAAAGAAAGCGTTTCTCTTGAATATTTGTTGTCAGCAAGTACCAAGATCCACAATGAAATTAATGTATAATGTTCTACCTTATACAGTTCCAGAAAAATGATTATTTTTAACCTGGCAATGAGATAACAGAATTGCTAAATAAAACTTGTATAATTAGTGAATTATCAAAAACCACTTTTGTAGGATAAATGCTAAAAATAACAGCTGCTTAGTAGGGTAGAAGACAATTCTATTTAATTAGGAAATTAATAAAGCAAATTTCCTGCTATCCACAGGTTCACAGTTGAGTCATAAGTGAAATAAATGAATACAATTTTATTTTGTATTACAGTGACTTCTACTTTCTAATGGTTTTATAGACTATATTATGTTCCACTTGATGTAACAAAGGATTTTGGAATAAAAGCCCAAATACAAATTGCATTTGACTTCCAACTTGACTGGCTTTGTGAATTTGAGTAACTAATTTAAACTTACTGAGCCAAAGTTGCCTAAAATGGAAAGTGGAGGCAATACTTGGCCTATTGATATTATCAAGCAAAATATCTGAAAACATAACATTTGCAAATTGTAAAGCATTATTCAAATATAAAATGCTGCTATTATAAAATTTTCTAAAGTTTTAATCTCAAAATTGTAGTGACTCACCTAAAATCGGAAGGTTAATTACATTGACCAAGAACTTAAATTCATCAAATGATTAATTCAAATTTATTTTTCAGCTCAAAAGAAAAAATCTCTGATTTTGTAAATCTCCAGTATTTTCATAAAATTAATAAATATATCAAACAAGTCCCATATCTTTTTCGCAGTTTAAACTGGCTTTTAATAGTTCTATAATTAACACTTTAAAAATTTTAGTAATTCTATAATTTTTAAGTTAGGCAATCAGAGTTTCTGAGTAATAAATATGTCTGTTTCATATTAGATTATGAGGTTCTCAGTGCATAATCTAATTCTGAGAATATCT
This sequence comes from Anoura caudifer, assembly GCA_004027475.1. Lineage (NCBI taxonomy): Eukaryota > Metazoa > Chordata > Mammalia > Chiroptera > Phyllostomidae > Anoura > Anoura caudifer. Next base: position 64,508 of record PVKU01000167.1, read on the forward strand.
TGGCACTTGCTAAATAAATATTTCAGCAACTGAACTGAAAGGGAACAATTTCCCTACGCATTCAAGGCTCAGGAGTCCCTTGCCTTTGTTTGTAGGTAAATCTAAATGGGACTCTGCTATTTATCTATAGGCTGCTTGGTCAAGTATATGGTTTGAACTAAATCTTACTCATCAATGGTGATAAATTAGTCCCTGATAGCTGTATACAATTACTGACATTTACTTAAAATATCTGTAGAAAAAATTATGAAAGTAAACACAAAAATAATTGTTCTATACAGTGACAGTGAACCAGTTAAATTAATTAATGAAGGCAAGCTTTTCCATGAGGACTGGCAAACATGGGCAGCTTTGCCTCCACGACCTCAACACTGCCAATCCTTTTCCACCGAGCCTCAGCCTCTTTCTTAACACAGCACTCCAGGCAGCTGCTTCCAACTCTGTGCTTTTCACACTCAAAGGGAAACATGTTCACCGATTTATACCTCAGACCATTGCATGCATGCAGCAGTCCATTAGGTATGGTCTTGACCTGTTTAACCAGATGCATTTTACCTCTAAAACTAACACACATTCCCATTGTATCGATGCTGATGCTGTTCTGAGGGCAGTTAATCATTTTTAAAGCTAGAAATGGGTTCATATTATTAGGAACAATCCAGTGTGAAAAATACAAAAGAAATAAGCAGGTCACTCTCTCAAGTAAGTAAATTGTAAACTCCAGTCTCTTGAAACAGTAGACATATTTTTTTTAAAAAAAGCTATTTTTACCCTCACCTTATAAATAGAGACAATCCTAAGGGAAATTATACTTGGAATATATAAATTTATTCAATGAGTACTTCATAACTTATTTTGTTCAAAGTATCTCAGTAAAGAGAAAAAAACTAAAATCATGTTTAACCTGCACTGGGAAGGAGAGTCCAAGTTTACGTGATACATGCCCACATTTACATTCTACACTGATGCAGTTTATAAGTCCTGGTTACTCATATGCTGTCTATGCATAAAAATAAGGCCTGCCTACCCATGGTTTCCTACAAGGTTCCCCTCCCAAGTCAGGCCCCAAATCCAGCCTGTTAGCCTCAGTTGTACCAGTGGCCTCTGAGATTCACTTCCCGATGCGTGTTTCTGTTTGCTTTCTAAGAGTATCATGTGTGTTTTTACGGGTTTTTCTTGGCCAATGCTCCTATTGCCACTTCTCCTTTATGTTGTACTTTGGCCATATTCTTTGTGTTCTTTTTGACCAGTTCATGCCCTGGAAAGATTGTACATGATGCTCAGTACTTGGTTGCTACCATGGCTCAGCCCCTGACTCACCAAGGCCTCAACACCGCTCCTCACTCCGCTGCTGGCCTCTGTCCCATAACTTGATGACCTGCTCCACAGGCACCCACACCACCCTTGCCATCACCTCAAAGCTGCTGACTGACAGAGCAAATGCTGACGCCAGACTTCAGATGAATCCCACGGCAAAGTTGCTGAGAGGTAACACTTTCATTAAACATCTCTTTCAGCTTCCGCACAGATCGTTACACCCCAGGAAATGCATCTGCCAAAGGATTGCTGGACTGGGGCAGATTCAGTGAAATCACTGCACTGCCCCCAAATCCACAATTCCCCCAGCACTCAGCTCCCCCCGAACCCAGGTCACCAAGCCAGATTTCTTCCTTTGGATGAATCCTTTCCCAGGGGCTACAGAGTCCTTCCTAAAGCTTGCCTTCTATTCCCTAAGCCACCCTACACTACGCAGTTCACCAACTACATCAATAGGGCCGAATGGCAAACATTTTTTCCAAGTTTATCATATCCAGGGAAATCAGTGGCTACAAATAATAAGGAAAGCAGGTATGCACCGCATCTAAGAACTTCATGTGTGGCTTGTACGCAATCTGTATTGCTGGTCAGGTGGGATTCCCTATTTCTTGTGCATGTGTACATGTCTAGCTACCTATCTGTCTGTCTGTATAATACACATACATATATATATATGTATACGTATACATACCCCCAACCTGAAAACACAAAGTACGTTTAAGCTCTACTACTTTCTTTCCACTTCTCGATACTTCCCCATTATTCTCTGCACCCCGTTGCATCGCACCGAAAGGGTGCCTGGAAAAGATGTATCACTGAAACCCTCCTTTCCTTTTGCTTAAGAAACTGACCGATCGAACTACAATATCTGGAGCTTTGCCTCTTCTCAAAAATGTAAAGAAAAGCATAAAATAAAATTTTTTGTATTAAATGATACCAGTTATTACACAACTATGAAAAAACAAGGACAGTGCAACTCAATGACAGACCTCCATGTTTGGTGAGACAAAAGAGAAGCACTCTTGAAACGAGAAAGCACGTACTTCTTAATCTTATTAAAAGTCCTAATCAAATTTAGTCACAAACGGCTAAGTGAATAATGGTAATAAGGATGGACTCATAGGTTATACTCACGAACTACTTGGGTTGTACAAGGGAGGTCACTAAAAGTGTCTGCCCTGTAACTAACACTGTGTAAGGGCTCAGCATTCTTCTACCCCTGAAATAAAGCTGTTTTTGGAGACATCTCCCATTCCCCAGAAGCAAAGGCTCCCAGCAATATTAGTGGTGCTGATCTTTTGTCTTTTAAACAATGGTAAAGTTGATGAATAACTATCACAGCACCGGAGTTGAATGAAGGACCGCAGATGTGGCTGCGATAATTAGAATCAGGCACTATCAGTGCAGCGACCAGCCTCAGTGAGGGAACATTTCACAATGTTCTTATTGGCTTTTCTTGCTCACACATCCTAGGCATTCAGAATTGGAAAGATATACAAAAACATTAATACATTCCACAAACATTTTTGAAAACCCTAATATTTGTCAGACACTAGAATGTTGCTGGATCCCCCTTTTTCAAAATGTGGCCACTAGCCTCAGCTGAATGTTTCCAATAAAGGGAACAAACTCTTCGAGATACTTGTTTCATTTGTTAACATCTTTGTTAAAAAAAGGGTTTCTTCAACTGGAAATGGTGATCATCTATAAGAAGTATGATGTGCAATATATATTGGAAGTATAAATTGGTGATTTTTATTATCTGATACCAGAGACCATTAGTGCAATTAATAAACTGGAGGGGAGGGGAGGGGAGAGGAGAAGGATCTTTCCTAAAAATAAAAAACGTAAAAATAAGTTCTTTTAATATATATTCAGTAAAATTTATGAATACTCACAACTCTGAGCTCCTCATAATAAGCAAAGAGTGAATTAAGTATAGTGTTTGGGGGAGGGTAGTAAAGCTTTTTTTAATATAAACTTTTTATTTTAATGCTACATGCATTTTTTTAAAAAGTAAGCAAACCACAGGTATAGATCTCAGTGAACTAACACACAAATAAGCATACCCAAGAAACCAGCCACATCAAGAAATAAAACATTTTTGTCCTGGCTGGTGTGGCTCAGTGGATTGAGTGCCAGCCTGTAAACCAAAGGGTCGCTGGTTTGATTCCCAGTCAGGGCACGTGCCTGGGTTACCAGCCAGGTCCCCAGTAGGGGGTGCTTGAGAGGCAACCATGCATTGATGTTTCTCTCCCTCTCTTTCACCCTCTCTTCCCCTCTCTAAAAATAAATAAGTAAAATCTTTTTTTAAAAAAGTGAAATGTTCTGTAAACCATAAGCAGTCCTCCTCAGGCTTATCTCTGTCCCAAGCCTCCTCTAAGTAGCTATTAGCTGGGCTCCTAACACCATAGGTTGGATTTGCCTGTTTTGTTTTACTTGATAAAATGAAAAGATATACTAGGTAGGCACTTTTGTGTCTCACTTCTTTCTTTCAAAATTGTATTTGTGAAGTTGATCAATATTATTGCACATAATGATCGCTCATTCATTTTCATTACTGTATGATGTTCCATTATAAGAATATGTGACAATTAATCCACTCTAATTTTGAAGAACATTGGCATGTTTCCACTTTTTTGGCTATTATTAATTGGACTGCTATAAGCATTTCTTTCCATTTAGTTTTGGTAAACACATCTTGGCAGATACATTTCTTTGAGGTTTCTTATCTAAAAGTATAACGCTGAGTCATATGGTACGCATATGGTTCATATTTAGTATAAACTGTTTTGAGCTTAATTATATTGGGAAAAAGATGAGTTCCCCAACACAATCTTCAGGCTTCGGTTTGCCAAAATATCCTAGGGCTTTGTCAGTTTTACTCCAGGCATTTTCTTACCCTTCCAACCTGCGAATCCTTCTCCTTGCCCCTCGCTGCTTCTTCTTCTTTTAAACATTTACCATGTCACAAATATTGCAGGTTTCCTCTTATTGGAAAATCAACAGGTTAAATTCTACCAGAATTTCAGGGACTTTGCTGTTCGAATAGTTTTCCAACATCACTCTCAGCAAGTTAATAAAATCCAGAATCTTTTCCAAAAAACATAGTGTGACTTTTCACTGCATTTGCACTATATTTTTAAAAGGAGTCTTTTCCAAATTGTATTAAAAAACCAACAGGACACTGACTGAGAAGAAAACTAACTGAATGTGTATGTTGGAATAAAAAAAGTGTATTAAAAAAGTGATGTTTAGTAGGAATATTTGAGTGAAAACAAATTGTATAACTATTCAATTTGCCATGAAATGCTATCTTCCTTTACTTCCCTATGCAACCTAATAATTGTTAGAAGTCTAATAATAAGTACTCAAATAATTTGAATACAACTATACATATATAAAATCTTAAAAGAAAGTACACCAATCTCTTTCTCGGTGGTAGGATCAAAAGTGATCCTGTTTTATTTTAGTACTTTCATATTGCACAATAAATATGTATTATTTGTACAAGCAGAAAATATCCACAAGAATTGGATGGAAAGGAAAATTTGCTTCCCTTTCCACATCTACTTGTAAGTCTTAGTTCTGCTCTGTGTAGCTACACAGAACAAATTTAGCTTATTTTCCACATGAGAGCTCTTGAAATAGTTTATAACTGTTATGGTTCTTTCTTCTTCACAGGATGAGTACCTCTAGATCTTTCTTCGGTTCTTCCTGCGACATGGTTTGAGGGCCCTCTGCAATTTGACCACTTTTCTTTGGACATGTTCTAGCTGTATTCTTCCAAATACATGTTATCATGGAAACATGGACACAATCGGTGCAAAGGGATACTTTCCAGCGATCATACATCAGTTTCCTAAAATCTATGATGGTGGTTAATAATAAAGTTCTTGCTTCAATATTCAGTCTGGATAATAAAATATAGTTTATAAGCACTTCAAAGATAGACATTTGTTTAATTTATAAACATGATCTCAAATGTAAAATTTAAATATACATGGTTAAGGCATGGCTCTGACGTTTAATGTATTTCAAATTCTAGGCTACGTATGAATAAGAAGAATGGTAGGCATAGCTGCACTTCGTTCCCCCCAAATGGGCTAATAACACCCATGATTCTTCAATGATTGAATTCAGCACATCTTAATCTCTTCCATTTTATCAACAGCACAACATTATCAGCATTTATTTTCACCTCCAAAACCAAAAGTCCAGTGAAAAAATAGAGTAATATTATAGACCACGATTTTGATAAGGGATGTAAATTGTTTTTGTCAAATACAGGAATAATGTTACACAGCATATGGTGTATCTTTGCAGAGGGTTTATTTATTTTTATTTTATTTTATTTTTTTTGTATTTTAATTGTTGTTCTTGCAGAGGGGTTATTTTAAGTGTCAATATACTTCAACATAAATCATTTTAAACTCTCTTATTTTTATTTTCATACCACTGACTCATAACTAGATTTGGATCTTTTAAAAGGTCAACAATGCCCTAGATATACTAAAATCAATAAACATTTTCATTATTTTAAGTACATCAATAATCCTATATTATTTTTAGGATTGCAAGAAAGAGTCTATTGACATGGGAATTCTACTTTTACCCAAATATTCAGAACTTTTAAAAAAATGTAAAGCTCCATGGTCACAAGCATTCACTGATTAATATTAAAACAAATATTCACTGGGGCCATTTTGTTTTGGTAATAGAGAAAAATTGGAAAGAGACTAAATATCCAACATTGAGGGATAATGTGCAAATGTTAAAATAAATTGAGAATATTTATAGCTTTCAACAGAGAGCTGCCTTGATATTTCTCTAAGGTTTTTTCAAAGGCATCCTGCAGAAAAATACATGGAGAGAGAGAGAGACAGAGATTTGCATAGGAAAACGTTTGAAAGAAGCAGAATATTAAGAGACATCTCCCCAAGGAAGAAACAGAGGTGCAAAAAGAGCTTTAGTTTTTCTTTGTTTTCAATTTACTCAACATGGTAATTTTTTTTACAATAAACATCTAGGATTTTTGTAATTTAAAAACCCAAAATGCTAAAATATCATTTACATGGAAAGCATGATTAAAGGAGAAGATTTGACTCCAAAATGCATCCCTGACCCTTTACTTTTTTCAAGGCTTGCCCAATTTAGGCTAATCAGATTCTTTTTCATTTCTTTGTGAAGCCCAGCCCCCACCTTGGCCTGTGACTGAGGGGTGACCAATGTTGATGAATGGCTGGCTTTGGAGCAGGGATGTCATACTCACCAACCTAGAAAACCATGGATAAAATCTGAATATGACAATAAACTATTTTGGGCCATCTTCTGAATTCCAAATTAGATCCAGTTCCCTAACTTTAGTGGGAGCTCTGTATGTGTCTGAGAGTGTGGGAGCCAACAAAGCCTCGTGTTTGTCCCACTGCATTTAAATGTCTCTGCACATTATCCTCTCGTCTGGCCAGATGACAGGGGCCCTTGCCAGTCCCTACTCTCTCTAAATAGAGACCTACACTTTTTAAATAGAGCTTACTTGTTCCAGAGAAAGGTTTTCTTTCCTTGTGCTCCAATTTTGTTCTTGAAGGAGCAAATGAGCCTCTATGCCATCAGCCACTCATGCACATACACAAGATGTGTCTGGCTGCTATGTAGATTTTTGTTCAAAAGTTAAATAACAGTTTTCTGTTTATTCATTGCTTTTATTTCCAGCACCTCATGAAAAGGTCAAGTCATTTTCAGGATATTTCCAAATACCGCTGTCAACTCTCCTTTTATCCATTTAACCATCCATGCATAAAAGAAGTATTTGATTCGGACAAGCTGACTTTTCAAAACAATGCCTTCATTTCTGACTGTCTGTAAACAGCTCTGCCTCCGGGCGTTTGGGAACAGATAGGCTGGGTTACTGCCCACTGAGACAATTGCTGGCACTGATGAACTGCAGTGGGCTTAAATTTTCATTAAAAAATGCTCAGAAAGCTCTATGCACACCAACTCCTGTTATCACAGGTAGTTATTTTCTGAATCATGTTAAGTGTGATCTAAAACACATATAGGGCCACCAAGTCCCATTTATTTTAGTGTTACTTATTCCCAGAACAACACAGTCAAGGAAATTATTGAGTAGAAAATGTGCAACCTGTCAATATGTAAAGTTAATTAACATCATTGTATAGAATATATGAACAACAACATTACATAGAATAATTATATGTACTATGTAGAATATATTGTAAACATATAAACAAACGGCATCTTTTATTGAAAATAGCTTCCAGTGGAAAACAATGAAGTAGTCATCAAAAAAGTGAAAGTGACTCAAGGTAATCGGATTTATATTACTATTTTAAGGAAGTTGCAATATGAGCTAACAGAACTAAGTCTACCTCCCACAATTAGTGGAAGCTGATTACAGTTGATTAAGCAGGTAATCTGTTGCCACTGTACGATTATTATCTTAAAAAGAGGCACACAATTCATTTCTCTGCAGCTGTGAACTCTTGTATCATTGATATGGTGAAAACAACCTCCTGCCTTCCTGCAATACATGCACTGAGAACTGGGCATGACCTTCTTAGGTCATCGAATGATTAAGCTCTTAAACAGTTTGAGAAACCTCACGCAGAGCTAACATTTCCAGCCCAGAATCTTATACTGGCTGTACATTCTAGGGGAATTTAGTCATTAAATAGAAGAGATGAGAAAGATAGTATTTTCTATTCTTAGTACACATGAATAGATGAAAGTCATACTATGGCAAAGACCAGAAATAGTACATGATGTTAACGAGCAAGAAGAAAAGTGAGCAAAACTCCAATTTTGGAAAAACGACAATAGAATAGTGTTATCATTCACAACTTATATTTTGGTACCAAATATATAACATCACATTGGCACTATTTTATTTATTCACCAGTGGCTTCTTTGGATATGGCATAGCATGAAGAACTATCACCCTGCAAGGAAGAGTTCCAGCAAGGTCAAATTAACCGGAATCTACAGTATCTAAGATACTACCATCTCATCCCATATGTTTAAACAGTGAATATATTTGCAAACAGCAACTTAAATACTGAAATAAGTATGAGATATACAAGGTATGGTGGATAATATATAGTGATCGAGTTTTCCCCTTTTATTTACAAGATATGCCACTCCATATGTTATATACATGTGTGTGTTTATGTGTGTGTGTATATTCAAATGCCTATTCAAAGACATTTTACCATTGCCATTGAATAGTAAGTCACCATCATCGTTAGCAGGTACCATAGTCAGTCAAGCTTTTCTCCTCTTGCTGGAATAGATTTGTACACACACTTGCATATGTGTGCATACGTGTGTCTTGTACAGATCATAACGTTTGTATGGGTATAGAAATTCAAATTGGGTTCTTCTGTCATGAGAGCATTTTTAAGTTCCTAAATTCTACTTTATGAATGAAGTGTGGTGTTCTCCTAGTTAGCATAAGAGTCAAATATCTAGTTTTAAATACATATGGATATCTTGAGACCTTTGCTAGTATTCACCTCCAGGGCTACTATTATTAAACAATAACATGCTTTTAAAATGGACCATAACTAACACCTGGAGGGCCAGGGCTTTAAAAAATATATCCTCAACAGTATTACTGGCCCTTATTTCCTGTTTATATAACGCTATTTCCTTCTGTGAGGTGTACGTGTGTGCTCCCTGTAACATAACTAGTGTCCAGCCTGGTTTTACCGGAGAGGTGAGACTCTTTACCCACTGTCTTCTTTGGTATAATTTTCTGTCAGAGAAAATATAGTTACATTAAATTACTAAATAATGCTCTCTGATGTCATGGTATACAAAATTAATACTACAATTTTACTTTTCTCTGTGGACACTGATCCTCAAAAGCAATGAGAGGAGTTTCCTTCAGAAAAATCTGAAGTCAATAAACCGGTTTAGGCAAAGGAAGACTAGTCAATGGTTCTAAGATTCCAACTCAATTCAGTGGAAGTAAATTTGTGTTGATATTAAGGCAGGGATGGCCATGAATTCTGTTTCTGTTTGTGGTACCCTAGCAAATCAAGGGCTCTGCTGAGTGGTGTTGGCTGGACAGCATAGTTCAGATATTAAGAGTCAGTCAGCTATCAGTCTGGTGCCTGGAGCACACGCTGCAGCTGAATCCCGAAAGACGCCCCCTTGTGCATCCTCTCAGACTCATAGCAAAGTCACCTTCCCTGGGCTGAAGCTGTGCATTTGTGGCTGGGCTGGGCCTGAATGAGCCACTGGGGATGTGGACAAACCAGCTGCTAATTAACCAGGCACTGTCATGACTGTCCAACCCCTGAAAACCCTAGAGAGAAGAAAAAATACAGATTTCCCACGACACTGCAGCATAAGGAATTATAAATAGACATTGCAAAGCAGTACTATGGTGTAACGCCTTCCACTCGAAAGAATAAAATCTATTACAGACATAGTTTGGTTTTATTACTCTGAGAACTATAGTATGTCGAAAATGCAGGCTTTTAAGCATTCATTGATAATGCAAAGCATCCAGCTGAATGTGGGCCCCAGTGGAGACAAAGATGAAGGCAGGGATACAGTAGGCAAAGCAGGGGTGGGGCGGGCAGAGAGCAAGATGTATCATGGTCACAGGGAGTACCAGTCTCAGCTTTGTAGGGAAGTGAGTGTAGCAATTTGTGTGTGCATGCGTGTGTGTGTGGTGGAAGAGGAATGTGTACTTGGCCTTTTCTATTGTCTCAAGTTTCTTATTTCCTAGCATTAATGTGAACTTAAGGCTGTGTGAAGTAATATATCTTATAAGAAGAATGAGTGTGACAGAGAAAAAAATTACAGTTCTTCCCACACAATCCCCACAACTGATAGAGGGGTGGAAAGTACTAAATTTAGGTGGGAAAGAAATCTGTGTATAACAGCAATGTGTATGAGGAGGCATTGGTGGTCCTATCATCTTCAGTTTACTCTCCCTTTGAAGAGCCCCTGAATTGGGATTGAAAATTTGTGTGAAAATCAATTTCCCCATCTGTGTCTCTATAGTCCCACTAACTATGTAAGTCCCTCCATGTGTGGAAGATGGATGAAGGAGCTTGGCTGTTATATAATGTGCCTTCTTTTGTTTTAGATTTCTAAAATGCAAGTCTCCTGAGAGTCTCACCTCAAAACAGGTGAATACTGGAAAATGACTTTGGAACCTAAGATAATTTGCGACCTGTATTATGCACGTGTGAGTATAAAAGCTGAGATAAATCACAGCTTATTATTTCCAAGCAAGTGTCATACCGCTCTGTAGAAAAAAATGTAGATTTTATGTGTGCATTTGTAGATTTTTAAATCCTTTTTAGTATATTTATTTAGAAATGTAACATTTTGCATTGCCATACTAGTGCTAAAATATTAAAAGCTCATAAAAGATAACAGTAAAGCCAAAATGGGGAGAAACATAAATGACAAATGTCCAAGTAAAATATTACAATAAGAGCTGACAGATGATATGGGTGAAGTAACGTAATACTTTTAAAAATAATTGGCCAGATGTCTACATAGCACTTGGACATCAAAGAGCTTATGATGTTGCCATGAGCAAAAGAATGCCCTGGACTTAGATATACAAATGTGGGGCCTTTGAAAGGACTCTGGATCCGGGCTGCTCCTTCAGCTTTTAGGAACACTCAATATTATCACATCCATCACACAGATAAAGGAACAAGGTCCGGAGAAGTGGCTGCGTTGCCGAAGTCTCTGAGAGCTAAGTGGTAGAGCTGGAACTAGAGGAAGGATCTTCTTTCCCCTAATGCACCGCCTATACCATTGTCTCATTATGGAACTGCCTCAGAAAACACTGTCGGGAGGCCCAATGGTCAAGCAGCTTTCAGAAAAGACGGTTTTTAAACATCAGATTATCAGATAAAAATAGACATACCAGGCTGTAGTAAGAAAAAGGTTCAAGTAGATTCCAGAGCTTTGTATGCAGTGTCCTGTTTGTTTATTGTGGCAAACACAGCTGTCAGAATCTGAGAGACAGAGAAAGACAGACAGACAGAGAGACAGAGAGACAGACAGACAGAGAGAGGAGAGGGAGACTGAAGCTTTTTACAAATCATATTTATCTTACCATGTGTTAGGTGTACTCAGGTACTTTCAATCCTGTGTTTAAAATGCTGGTCTCAACCCACTAACTTGATTTCTCAAACTACAAATAAGTCTCCTTGTCAGTGAGAAGACAGTAGTAATAAGGGATGGGACCTCTATAGTTGTGGAACCAAGAAATGCCTAGGGTTTCTTAAAGGACTGATGAGAAAAGGTGGCAGGGCTATCAGGTCATCTTTGGTGCAGAGGCACCCGACGCAGTAGAAATGAGACGAGTATCGAGTTGTTACAGAAGTGAGATACTCTGATAAGATCAACAGCCTGTCAGAGTTTAGTCAGTACTTCACTCGTTGCCCTGATTTAATCTATTTGAAGCATTTCAAAACGTAGCATTATTATGATGAAGTCAGATTACAATTTGCTCTGAGTGTTTACATCAGACTGTTATTCAGAATGTACAAAATGGAGAGAAGATATGAAGACAGCAGAGAAGGCATGAAGAGAGTGCCCAGCCTCCAGAGAAAGCGACGCAGAAAGAGAGTGAAAGAGATGGAGACACTAAAAGCTGCTCTGGGCGGTAACCTTCCCATCTTAATTCTCTGAGATTTACCGAAGAGGAGTATTTAGCACTACTCAAAGCCAGCAGATCCAACAGGTGATGAGCTATTCAGGATAAATGAACTGCCTACCAAGTGGGATCTACTCAGTCACATCCAGAATCATATATGATGCACATTCTACATACACCCACATGCTGAGGATGAAGTCATATCATGGCATGCACACAATTTATGTCTATTTGGTACTTGCAGTTTTCTTAAAAGCTTATTAAAAGTTTAGCCACATAAAGTCAAAGCAATTTAAAAGATTAGGAAATATAAAGTACCCCCTCTCAGGTTTAATAACTATGAATAGCTTGTTGTGCATCCTTCCAGACCCTCTTTTCTCAGTAGTTATACGCACACAACTCCATACAGATAACATAACGTGTACATAGCATATCATTTCTTTTCGATTCTGCAATATGTCTTGGACCTTGGACTTTTCCATATCTATATATATGTCTCTAACCCATTCTAATGTATGGATATAGCATAATCTAGTCTATCTCCAACTGTTATGTGATTGTAAATAAAAAAGCCTGTATGCATGAGTTTGCACAAAATGTATAAATATTTCCACATGGTAAGCTGATCCTAAAATGTTGAATTGCTTGCAACATATTACATTTAAAATCTTTAATGACAACTTGATCCCCAAAATGTTTCTAATAATATATCAAGTGCCAGTTCCCCAGACCATTGCTGCTGCCGGGTGATACCAGTCATTCATAAATTTCCACCAGTTCTCAGAGCAAATAGAGGTGGATCCTATGAATGCTGTTTTTTTTTTCTTTTTAATTAAGCATATGTCATAGGTTCATTGGGTATTTGTATTCCTTCTTCTGTGGATATTATTTGCATATCCTTTGTACATGTTTAAGTTTCTCTGATGATCCATGGGAATACTTTATATATTATTTATATGTTTATGGCATATATTTACATATTTGCCCAGCATCTAATATATATGCTACATATATTATCCATCAGTCTACAACATGTCAAATCTGTGATCTTTTTCTTTAGGACTTCTGAAGTATGTATTTTGATGACAGAAATTTTTAAAAAACAGATGACAAATGAGCTCACAGAAGACTCAGATGGGTTGAAATGAATTGTCCATGGTCACATAGGTATACACTGGTGACTCAGAGGGTCTGATTTCAGTTGGCAGCTTCCTCTGGCCAGCACTCAAACAAACTATAGTAACAAAAAAGGCATCTGATATTTTTGGCAGCCTTTATCTTAGTGTTCTTGAATATATTATACATATATAAACACACACACGTATCCATGCACTCTTTTAAAATTCTCCTCTTACGCCCATACTTAAAAGACTACTTTGCACACACTATTATAGCTTTAGATGAAGTGAAATTGAGCCTAAAATCAACTTTAATTAAAATCAGCTCAGAAAACCTGATACTGGATTGCCAGGGCTAGGAGGAGGTTTACAGAGTTGGAACTAGTTAGTAAAACCTCCAGTACCACTGGAACGCAGCCTCAGAAATCTCTCTCGCTTCACATCAGCCTCGTGCTAAAGAGAATCATTAGTTCCTAATATGTACGTAAGTGGTGCCAGTATAGTTAGTTAGATTTATTCACCAGTAAATGTTATGTACCAGGGTATGAATTTTAGGAGCAGTAATTGTGTTATTTCCCTCACATCAAATCTATTCCTTATCCAGGTACTTCTTTCCTCAATAACTAAACTGTGCTAAGCTACCATCTACATTTCATTATCTGGCTACTAACACATGGGTGATTTGAAACTGTAAATAGTATATTAAAATAAAGCCTCATTTAGTAAATGTCACTTTTTATGAAAATGATCTTTTGAATTTACAATTTATAAGGTACAACCATCATTAGCAGATGTTAAATGTTTTCTTCCCTTTATCTTGCAAAGAAATGAAATATTTATGGCATCTGTGAAGCATCAAACAAACATTTCCTTATGATAATTCCACAACTTAAAATAATTAAGACAGATGGGTAGATTCCTAGAGATCTGTTTATCTTGAAATTAACACATAAACAAAACAACCACATACAAATTTTTGTAATGAAAAATAGTGGAATTAAGGATCTTTTCCCATTCACCTCTTATTCACAAGAGTTCCAACTTTCATCAACTGCAAACTTTTTCTATTAAGATTACTACCAAATATCTGAGATTGATGAGCAAAAATTAGTTTTTATACAATTTTATTTGGAGTAGAAATATCCTCAAAAATAGTCTCTCAATCAAATTTTGCTTGAATACAACAATACTTAAGACTTTAGCAGTAGTAGATTTTATAAAATTTACTTTTTCTCATATGTCTTCAAAGGAAATTTTTAAGAGACATCAATATAAGTATTGTACATTTATTATTATTGGTACTATTACTACTGGTACAGAACAAATATGTATTTAATGTAGTTGGCATAGTCTACACAACAATAGACATTTTTTATTGATTTTTTTAGAGGGAGAGAGGGACAGAAGGAAAGAAACACAGGTTTGTAGTTATACTTATCGATGCATTCATTCGTTTATTCTTATATGTGCCCTGAGCAGGGATTGAACCGCAAGCTTGGTGTATCAGGACAACACTCTAACTGACTGAGTTACCTGGCCAGGGCTATAACCATAGACTTTGATTCTCTTGTGCAGAACCCTTCTTTTCTGATGCTGTGAGCATACAAAATGAACCTTCAAACTTCCAGACTAATCCTCAGTGTTCAGTAGGTGGAAAGTAGCATTAGGTATTCCCAGCTCCAGGTGAAGATGCAAACAAGTGCAACAGTGCTGGGGTCCCCACCCTTTTTGGTACCAGGGACTGATTTCATGGAAGACAAATTTTCCATGGACTGGATTAGGAGGGATGGTTTGGGGATGATTCAAGCGCATGACATCCAAGGCCACCTCCTGCTGTGTGGTCCAGTTCATAACAGGCCCAGACTGGTCCCAGTCCATAGCCTGGAGGTGGGGGACCCCTGCATTAGAGTGTTTCAGCCAAGGCCCAGAATCTGAAGAGAGCTTGCAACACTGGAATTGTGATGAGAAGTCTGTGTCAATTTTTACGAATGTTTCTCCATTCATTATTAATTCAGCATTTATTTTTACCATGCACAAGTCCTCATACTAGGTCAGGGGTGTCAAACTCATTTTCACTGGGATCCACAACAGCCTCGTGGTTGCCTTCAAAGGGCTGAATGTAATTTTAGGACTGTATAAATGTAACTACTCTTTAACTAGGGGCAAGGAGGTCAATGCTGCTGCTGGGTAGAAACAAGGTGCTGGGCCGGATAAACAAGGTGAAGGGCCAGATTCGGCCCGAGGGCCTTGTGTTTGCCACCTGTACACTAGGCTCTAGAAATGCAAAGATAAATTAGTTAAAATATATGTCCTCATGAGAGTTCCTCATCAGGAAACAGAGAAGTATAATGGGTTACAAAACAACAGAGTTCTACTCAACAGAGGAATGGAAAAAGGAGCTGGGCAAAGAGCAAGAAGGAGGTGCCCCCAGGGGCAGAGGATCTGATGTGCTCACTGCTAGTCCACTGCCCAGACCAGAGCTGGAGCCGAGGGGGCCCTCAGTAAGCACTTGGTGAGAAGATAGAGAGAAGTTGGATGGTCCCTTGGAGAAAGAAAGCAACAATTGAAAAACATGATTAGGTTTGTCAGACAAACAAAGCTAAACAGCTGGGCTAAGAAACAAAGGCATGGATTCATGTTTTATTCAGGCCTCTTCAGACAGCACTTGTGCAGGGAGATTATGATGAGAAATCACAGGAGATGAGGTTAAAGAAGTAAAATGACACAGTAAGAAATTCCGACTTCATGATGCAGGCAACGCAGATGGCACTTGGCACAGTGTTCTTTCTATACACACCAAGTTCTCAATAAATGCTTGTTGAGTAAACTGATTGTCTCATAATACATAAAGAAATTAAGGCTGAAATATGGACAAATTGATATGCAAGTCACAGTCATACTCCCTATTGCAAATATGGTACAGTATTAAAATCAGTACATAATTTGCTCATTCATCAACACAGCTAGCAGTTATTTTGTTTAGTTTTTCAGGTACTGTGGGTGGTATAAGAGATTGGTAACAATGTTAGTAACAATTATAGGAGTGACTACATGTACATCAGAAGGATGCACTGCATGTATCCGGTCCGTTGCTTTCTAAGCCCATTCATAGCTGCCATCTTTTTTTGGTCCTTCCTGGTTATGGAGGTCATAGTGTTATTGGGGATATAATGGAGACAATACATAGCATTACTAGGGATGGTAAAATACCCATAAAATTAAAGCATGCCTATCATTCCCCAATTCCCATGACCTTATCAGGCTGAAATTCTTGAAAATATCTGAGAGGAGGAATCCAAGGAACCTCCCCTACTTTTACGCCCTCATAGTAGTAACAAAGTCAAGGGCCTTTGATATTTAATATATTACTTTGTATGATTACTGGATCTAATGGTTAATTTTCCTCCAGCCTTTTGTAGATCCCTCAAGCTCTGATTTTGTGGCACCTTGTACTAACAGTGCTTCATGCACATAGAAGCAGTTTCTAGAACAATGTGTGCCTCATAAAGCTGATTTGGTGGGTTGTGGGGCATCATGGGATGGACTGGATATAGTGAGAGGAGAGAGAAGGGGTGGGGAGGGAAGGAAGAGGAGAGGGACAAGGCAGGGATAGGCGTGTCAAGGCAAGGCTAGGCTAGGACAGAATAGAATGTGTCAGAATGCATGACATATGGAAAGGGTGTTATATAATAAACTTATACTTCAAATATACATATGTGGGCAAATGCTCATAATTTAAAATTATTTTATTACCATAGGTTTTGATCCACAAGTTTGAGAAACACTAAATTAGGAGAATAATTAGAAGCTCTAGTTCACACCAGGTTTGACATTCCTGGCTCTGTGGATTTCAACAAACCTTTCAGAAGCCTTAATTGCCTAATGTGAAATAAGGATGATATCCTTTATATTATAGAACTGTTACAAATTTGAAAACTTAAATGAACAATATAGAATATACCTGTAAGAGTTCTTAAAACCTGAGAAGCATTGATGAATTATCAATACTATTTTATATTACAATCCCTTAGGAAATTTTACTTGAATGTCACTGAAATGACTTGTTTAAATGTTTTCTCGAAATACTGAAAAAAAAAAAATAAATTAAAGAAGAATGCAGTCCACTGAGAGGCGTCTATGTTTGATGCTAGCGCTCAGACTCCATTGAAGATGCGTCTCAATAGCACAGCGATTCCATGATTCAGTTCAGAGAAATTCTGAATCTCTGCCTTTCCAAGCTTAAGCTTTATGCTTTGTATTCATTGCAACTAACATGAGGAAATTATATCAAAAGTATGTAATCTATATTCCCCTTTGTTTTTATTGCAAACATTATAGTGCCCAGACAACTTTAAAATGCACACAGGCAGTTGCACCCAACTCAACCTTCCAGGAGCCAACTGCAACTGAGAACAGGAAGAGCCATGCAGTGGAAAGGAACCTTCCTACAAAAATGGAAGAATAGGCAGCGCCTTTGTGGTTGAAGAGAAACAAAGGGTCACATTCTTGAAATGTGCACTTGGCTGAATTAAGGAAAGGGTTGGTGAGAGGAATAAGGTAACAAAAAGATAAAAAGAAAAGGTAGACAAATTAATTATTAATTCATTATTACTTTTCCATTCACCAAATGCACAGTGTTTATCAAATCCCTACTTGATGGAAGGCATTATTTTAGACACTGAGGACACAATGGTTCCAAAATAACATCTCTGTCCTGTGAAGTTCATGTTCTAATGAGCGAAATAGGCTACAAACAACTGAGTAGAGAAATTCCTTGCTGGTCGGTGGTAAGTGCTGTGGAAGTAGCAGGGTGAGGGGGAAGGGAGTGTGGGGGGGGGGGAGCGGTAGGGGTCGGATTGCTATGCGGTGCTGGCTTGTCAGGAAAGGCCTCTCTGAGAAGGTGACAATTGAGTGTAGGTCTGAAGACTGATTCGGAGAGCAACATGGACACCTGGGAGTTGTGTCTCTCTGTCTCACCAGAGGGAGCAACAAGGACCAACACACTGAGTTAGGGGTGTGCTAGGCATGTGGACGATTCAGCAAGGAGGCCAATGTGCTAGGAAGCATGGCAGGAGATGAATGAGAAAGGGCAGACTCTTATGAGCTCTGGGAAATGTGTCTGCTTGTGCTCTGAGAGAGATGAGAAGCTACTGGAGGATGCTGGCAGAGGCCAGACGTGGTACGACTTCAGAAAGCTCACTAGGGCTGTTGGCTTTAGAATAATAAACTAGGGCTGCCTCGGGGAACTGGGGTGGGAAATTCAGAGCAGAGGCTAGGAGATCAACGGGAGGACCATCCCAATAATCCAAGAGCCATGGTGGAGGCCAGGATCAGCAGGATTATAAGGCTGGAGCTCTAGGATTCGGTGATAGATTGGTTGTGGAAGGGGAGAGAAGAGTCAAGGAAGACTCCCTAAGTTAACATACGTGTTGCCAAAGCGAGCACAGGACTGCTTGAGGTAAGATAGAAATAGATAAGTGGAATTCTAAAATGAATGAATGAATGAGCAGACAAGTAAGAAGAGGAAGAAGAAAGGAAGGAAGGAGGGGGAAAGGATGGAGAGGAATTGATCACACAAATATTTAGAGAACTCAGAATAAATCTTACCCCATCACTGGCAGCTGTGGGTGGGTGTCTAGGCAAGGTGCTGCCCTAGAAAGATGAGGGCTTGAGGCATCAATGAGCACCTGTACTCAGTGAAGGTCTCAACTTATCACAACAGGAATCTGGGAATAGAACGGAGCCTTCTATTCGAAATAACACTTGGTTATTGGAGGCACAAAGTACATTGGGATGGTGTTGTGCCTGCAACAATTGGTTGTGACTCTCCAGCCGGTTAATACCAGCCAGGCAATGAAGGTAATTGTACTAGGGATCAAAGAACTGAGCTCCTACCGCGAAGCAAGTGCCTACGTTGCCAATATTTCATCATTCGGAGTTATTTTCCTTCTTTTCCTAATATGAAAGCTATAAAAGGAGAAAAAAAATCAGCCCCTGAAAGTGCTATTGTTAAGACCAAAAACTAATTAGTCATTGCTTCCCAAAGTGTTATGTGAAATGTCTCCAGAAATAATGGTCTGCTTTCTCAGATTTTATAGGTTTGCTGAGTCTAGTGTTCTCTGGAATTTCCTGTTTCCCTTGCTAGGGAAGATTGAGTAAACTTTACAAGTCATCTTGAATAACACAAACCTTTCAATAAAGGCAATCATTTGTGGATTCATAAAGTATACAACTGGACTTAAAATAAGGATGAGAGTGGTAAATAAAAGCAGTTCCAAGATTGTGTATATGAGTGTGACTAAACTTTTTGGTTATTATATGCCTGAGGTAGTCATTTTATACTCTTTGAAGATGCTGAATGAAAAATTCACATTTCCTTTCAGGGTGTACAAATGTCAAATAAATTATGGTCTAAATGTGGTAACCTAATGCCCCTAATGTTTGTAAATAATTTGTGCCAATTCGATTGTAAATTATACAGATATCCCCAGAGAAGAGTTGCTGTTGGGTATTAAGTAACTTTGTCATTGTATTTTAGCAAAATATTCAGATTGTATGCTTCCCACTATGATTAAAAACCTCTATTAGCATCTGTGGAAATGCTTTGAGTGACATGGAAACTCACTTGGCACACTGGCCCTTGGAGGGTGAGAAAGACAAATGACTTTTACTGAGCAGCTGCCTTCAGAGGTTCCCATGAACAAAAGACAATAAATGGAAACCCTGACATTTCTCGTCTAAAGCTCTTGATGTATGCCAATCAATTCCCTGGAACTACTCGACCTGATTTAGCCACACGTGGCTCATAATCAGGCCTAATTCATTCAGAAGAAACGTCATACATGGGTTGATACCAAGCATCGAATGCAAATAATGAGTCTGTGGCTGTAATTGTGTATCTACGTATCACCGTGCTAATATATGGGGTCATTGCCCCACTGAGCGGCCTGGGACAGGCCAGTTACATCCAAAGTGAAAAAGTCTCTCTCTTCTGCTGTCTCTTTCCAACATCGAAAAATATAGGCAGGCTTGGGACAAGTGAGTGGATGAACTCATTACCAGGGGATATAACTACTGCAGTATACAGAGGACCCATTTATGTGATAATTCCACCTTTAGGCATTGATCACAAAGACAGTGTTAAAGAGACTGCCAGTTTATTCTAGAAAGGGGCCAAATCCTGGAGGGAGCTTGCCAGGGAGAAACTTCCTCTCAATATTTTCTATAAATGTAATGTATAATGAGCACTTAAATGTGGAATCTCCAAAACCCACATGGCACTTTCTGCTTCCTGCCAAAGCACTGATAAGTTAACGCTAACTGGAAAAGGAAGACTCTCCTCTGGAGCCAGGTGTAAGAGTTTATCAAATGTTAAAATATGCCTTAGCGGTCAGCTACCCACTCGGATATTTTGAAAACGCAAGGTTCAATGTATTGGATAAGCTTTACCACAGGAAAATCGGAAAGCAGCCCCTTCCCTAACATGTGTCCCCTGCCTGCTCAGCTGTGAATGGGAAAATGAGTCATACCACCTTGGGCTCTGCATTTTACTGTTAATGGGGAGACAAGGACTTGCTGAATAATCTTAGCTCTTATCCAGCTTTCAGAATGGGGTCCTTGTGATACATCTCAGACGCAAACTGTCATTTTACAGCTATTCCTATGTTTGCTCAAACAGGTCTTTCTGCAACAATAATTTTAATAATAAGCTTGCAGTTTTCTGAAAAATTTTAAACTACTTGGACAATCTCACAAACTGGCTATAAATTCCTGTCCAATTTAATTTTTGTAAAGCAAAGGTTCAACTTTCTGAAGATTCTCTTGTGACAAGAAGATAATATCTATGACAACTAGAGATCAAAATTCATAATAAAATATTTTCATTAGCATTTCCTACAGATACCCTCCTCAGATGACGAGAGTACCATGTAATTTGAATACACAAGAATACATTCTTAATTATGTCATCATAAAATATCATCACTACTGCTTTCTTTAACTGTTAAAGGCTAATGCTGGGTAATATCCCATTAAATTTTTTGATGACCTTGTTGTAAAAGTCATATAATCATTTAAAGTCTCTAAAGGCAAAAATTTTTTTTAAATGCTAAACGCTTTCTTTTTGTAAGGAGTGTTGTCATTGTAAAGAAATAAAAAAATAATTCCAAGAAAATGAAACTGTGTAAATGAAACCTCAGTAAGCATAAAATTTTAAGCCTCTAGAATTCATATAAAACTTTACATTTTTCTACTTATTTTGTTCTCCTAATATGTGACTGAAATAATCAAATCTAAAACTGAGGAAGGCCTTATTTCCCCCAGAATTTAAAGAACAATTTTTATATAGGAAATTTAATTACTATATTGAAGGATGGTAGGGGAAAGAAAAATCTACATTTTATTTCCCAGTAGAGCGTCCCAGGGGATGCATTTTGTGATTTATATAATTATTTAACTTCAAGCCAACCTGATACAGTATGTACAGTTATTTTCATGGCACAGAAAAGAAAATGAGAACCAAATAATTTAAATACCTTGTCTAACATACACACTCAATAAGAGGCAGGATTATATCTGAACCCAAATCCATGTGCCTACAGATTCTTTTCACTATACCATAGTGAAAGGGCCATTTTAGAAAATAACTCAGTTGATTGCCAGGTAAATAACAGTAAACATTTGGAAATGATGTAACATGGGTGAGAACCATAGCTCTATATTGTTATATTGAAGATCAATACTATGAAATACCATAACTTCAAATCAAGAAAATACAAAGCCAAACTGTAAGGTTAAGAATGAAAACAAAATTATAGCATAATTATGTATAGGTAATATGTATCAATAGACCTTCATAATTAAGATGTGGAGTTTTCTCATTCTATCCAAGGATGTTTTTATTCCATGGTTGTGCTACAGTAGTCTCTAAATGTAGTGGCTAACGTTCCTTTCCTCCTTGTAAGTGTTTACAATTCCTCCCAACAAGACATGGCGTCATTTCTCCCACTTCTCCTCTCCTTAAACCTGGGCTGGCCTGGTGACTTGCTTTGAATCATGTGATGTGGTGTGACTGGTACTGTGCCAGTGCAGAGCCAGCCTTTTAAACACAAACATTAGCCCTTAGGACACCTAGAACCTCCTGCTTTCACTCTCCTGAGATCCAGCCTACACGTAAGACACTTGGGACTATGAATGACAGGAGGCCTGTGGAGAAGCGCCCTGGAGGAGGAAGAGGTCACCTTGTACTTGCCATCCCCAGCCCCATCTGAGTGCCGTGAGAGCAGGGAAGGGCCAGCCTGCTGAGTACTGTCCTAAATGCAGAGCCATGAGCAAATAAGTGGGTGTGTTTTCAGTTAGTACACGTTGGGGGTGATTTGTCACACACCAATAGAGAAATAAAACAGTGGTTAGTGAAATCTGTTGTTTGAGGCCACTGCTTTCGTCAGTTAGTACTGTTTTATTCCAAGCTGTCTCCTCATGCAGTGTCTAGTGCCTAGGAACTAAACTTTCTCAGAATTGTCAGAGAAGAAATAAATTAGAATTACTGATTTTCTAAAACCATATATATGTTTATGGTTTTATATATATACATACACACACACACGTGCGCGCGCACACACATAATCTCTCTGGTATAAAGGAAGCACAGCAAATTACACATCCAAAATGGAAAAAAAAAATAAGACTTTTTTGTTGAAGTTATCACTCTGCAGAAGCTGTTAAACTTTAAACATTCATGAAATAGTCAATGTATTTTGAAATAAAAAGATACCTGTTCTGAACAAATTTGTAGTGTTCCCAGCAATTGGATTGCAAAAACAAAAACATGTATTAATAAAATCTGTTAGTTTAAACCTGTTATACTTTTAGTAAAATCTATCTCAATTACTCAATAGCCATCTGCTATAAAGTGACTTTTGATAGAAAACTAAGGCATTTGCAGCTCCTCACCCCATCGAAACCTCTCCGCATTCTGCTTCGGGCGCATACTCAGAACTATTATAATGGAAGTTTTAAGAGCTAGCCCCTTTCTCCTTAAACTTAGGCCTGTGAGGAGGCAGTAAAATTATTAACATAAATTCCAGATAGGAAATGAGTCTAGAGAGGGGAAAAAATAACCTTCAACCCAATCCATTCTGAGGTTAGTGGCAGTTTTTTGTTTTTTTTTGAAAAGTTAATGACAGGTTGGGCTGTGGCCTGCTGCTACTCCTTTCTGTCTCCACATCCAAACCCCAGGGTGATGCCTTCCTTTCCCACGACCTCCTGCCAGACTTCTGCTTTCTTTCCCCACAGGCTTGGTTTCCCCCTCTTTGAAGATTCTGTTTTGCAAAATCAGTGCCTCACTCTTGCCCATTAAGAGTGCTCTTTGGAGACCACCATTAGCAGTCAATTGACGAAAACTGGGTAGAGGGAGTCCATTCAGATTTTCCTCATGTGTACAAGTATTTGTTTATAATCTATTTCTAATTCGCACATGTATTCGCCAGCCAGGCTCTCTCTCATGCCAATATTAAATCTCTCGTGGTTACTGCTGATTATTAGCTGTTGATGGTTCCTCCTTTCCATCCTTTGCCCCCAGTGGCCCCAGTTCCATATTTCCTTCACCAAAATAGGAGAGGATCAAAAAAAGCAACCAGATAGGGGGAAACTGAGGAGAATGGGAAGAGTTCACGCACTCTTTTCTCACCATTTTATTGCACACCAGAAGACCACCACTGGAAAAGAAAAACAAAAATCTTTAGTGTACTTGGAGGGAGAATAAACTAGAACGAAAGCATGCGCTTCCAGGTGTGCGAGTGTGTCCTCTTTCTATCACCAGGGAAAGTAAGTGGGGTGTAAGTAGAAAGATAAGATCTACATTTAGACACAGTGAGAAAAAGAAAGGTTATGCAGTGCCTTCTAAAAATAGACTACAACAGAGAAAGATAGGATGCCAGTCACAGAAAAGCAGGGTCAAGGCATTAAAGGCAGACCCAGACCAGAAGCCACTGCCACTGTGATCCCTTCTGGGGCTGATCCAGGGCCCAGCCCAGGACTCAGCCTCCACGAACAATAACAACCAGACTCTCAAGATTTAGTGCTGTCCTTACAAGACTGTTTTCACTCAGGGCCCTCATTAATCTTGTGCATTCACCCTGGGTGTAATCACGTGGCCGAGCTAAGGTTAAGAGTCTGTTCTTGGGGAGCTAACGGCTTACTTGTGAGGTAAACTCACTCATCCATGACACTGACCTATCAAGAGGGCAGTGAAAGAAATAATTTAGGAAATTGTGCCCTGGAAGTTTCACGTTATGAATGTGTGAATCTGTCTCCCAGCTTCAAAGTTACCTCATTTGGGCAAAAAAGTTCCCTCTATCTTTCCAGACATAAAAAAAGAATTGCATTTTTCTTTTTCTTTCTTTCTCTTCCTTCCCTTCCCTTCCCTTTCTTTTTCCTCTTTTTCCTTCCTCTCTCCCTTCCCTTCCTTCCTATTTTTAAGAGACCTTATTTCTGCCAACTTTAATGGGAGTTTTGAGATAAAAGATTTTGGGTGGGATTGTTTTGAAATTGACTTGTTTCTTCAGTAACTACTTTGAAACTGGATTGTTTTGTACAATTATTCCAAATGTGGAATAATTCCCTGAAAACACTGCAGAATCGATGAGCTAAAATACCATTTCTCTGTTCTAAGAATACAGTTGTCATGAAGAACACACTAATGGGAAGGGTAAGGGGAGACAGGACAGGGAGCAGAAGGAACATTTTGAACAGTAACAGTGAAAGCAGATCAGATTAATAAGTCGCGGTGACA
Organism: Anoura caudifer; assembly: GCA_004027475.1. Lineage (NCBI taxonomy): Eukaryota > Metazoa > Chordata > Mammalia > Chiroptera > Phyllostomidae > Anoura > Anoura caudifer. The sequence goes on from PVKU01000167.1 coordinate 89,388, forward strand.
TGATGTGTGTCTAACCAAGTCCACATGATAGCTACACCTTTGCATTGGCTCTTTCCTCTGCCTGGAATACTCCTCCAACAGATCTTTTGCAATGAGATCTCTTTCCCACTCAGTAATCCGATTAAATGCTACCTCCTAGGGGGCAGCATCCTTGAGTGCCCTATCTAAAGTGGCTTCCAGGCACACTTGATCACTTCACTTTGTTTTAACTTCTCCTGAGCAATTTTACCACTTGATACCTCCTTATTTGTTTTACTCACCACCATTCTACTTCCCAATTAAAACATGAGCTCTATAAGAGCAGGAATCTTATCCTTCTTTTTCACCACTGAGTCCCCACGAGCCATAAGAATGTCTGACAGAGATTAGATATTTTATAAAATAACTTGAAGTCAGTGAATAAATACATGAAAGAATGCTTTCACAAGACTGCTTATCCTGCAGCATAAATTTTACGAGTTATTAGTATGAAAAACCTACAGGGAGAAGACATGGAACTACCAAGCTGTAGATGAAACCATAAAAAACAGGAACTCTGTTTATGGTAGACTGGTATGCCGGTGCCTAGATTTCAAATCCAGCGTGATTCGCTAGGATTTTCCTCATAAAGATGATGAGAGGCGAGCTCCAGCAACCACAAACAGTAACACGAGCAAAGTCAGTGATTTCTTCAAACAAAATAACGTCGGGAAGTACACCTATTCCTGTGCCTGAATTCAGACGTCATGTCAACAGTCTAGAAAGATAAATAAATCATTCTGGGTAATCAGAGCGTGTGCTTGTCCCGAGTGTGGGAAAACTACACTTAGGGAGACAATGTTTGTTCCTGCCTGGCCTTCCACACAACCCCAGCAATTTATCTCATCTCAGTGGTTTATGGGCTTTGTTTATCTCACTGAGGTCCCTTTCTCTGTCCCAAACGTTTCTTTAGAACAGCAGAGCTTCTCGCGTTTATAGAATGGGAACTGCTCTCTGGTGCCTGCGCCGAGGCGGCTGGAATCTGCAGGTGCAGGCCTCCAGCATTCCCGGGCAGCATCGCTGGGAAGCCCGCCCTTCCCCAAGAGCAGGAAACAGGCTACGGGAACTTTTCACAGTTATGGCGAATGCTTGTAATTTTTAATGAACCTACCCAGTGACATATCCTTGCAGCTATTTTCACAAAGAAACCAGACCCTTTTACAAAAATGGAAATATTTTAGGAGATCCTTAGCAAAAGAAAAAATGTATTGAAAAATTGTCCTGCTTCTTCTGGAATATCTGTTTCCTTTGGTTTCCAAACCTCTTCAAAAGTCTAAAAAAGACTTATTGTAATAACAGAGCATAATTTATCATTAGCAATATTCTCCCCATTAAATAAAATGCACCATGTAATAAAAGGAGCAATAAACAGTATATGGAACAGAGTCGTTTGCTAATCTTTCGAGATTCTGATTCTGCGTAGGGCCTAGAGAGCAGCATATTGCCACGATTTGGAAAAATGAAAACTCACCTCCCTTGGAGGCAGTGGAACGTCGTCTTTGCATGACACAGACCTGAAATCTTGTCTATACCTTCACCCGAGTGGTGACATTTTCACCAGTGACTTCAATTCTTCAAGACTTAATGTCTTAATTTGTAAAACAAGAACAATAATAACCGCCTCCCAAAGTTATTGTAAGTTTTGAATGATAGAATGCATTCTTAGTACACCAGTAATTAACACTCGTGTTTATTACTGCTGCCATCATTGAAATATTATAATCAATATTCATGCCATCATTGAAAGACATTTTTCTTACTGGTTGTGATGGCGAATTTTACATGTCAACTTGACAGGGCTAAGGGATGTCCGGAAGAGACGAGCATTTGAATTAGTAGACTGAACGTTTCCTGTTCTCTTGTCACACAATACAGACAAACAATGTGAGTAAACAATCAAGATCAATCATCAGTCTCCAAAACATTGCGTATAAGTATTGGGTAGAAATTGAGTTGCTAGGCTACACTGGAGTAAAGAAAGGAAGGAAATATAAAGATTCTGTGTGTTGTATGAGGCAAAACAAAATATCCACAAATAAGTGGATGCTCAAAAACAGGAAATTACTTGTTTTCCTGAATAAAGCCTTATTGTAATCAATATTTATGTTTTAAAAATAGATAGAGCCAAAGTATTTCAGCATAGCCAAACAGCGGGTGCCAGAGTACTGGAGAATCCAGAGCAGTAAACAAACATTTTATGGGGAATTAACATAGGAAGGACCACTTGTACTTTTGCCATGTAATAACGACTTAGGAAAAAACAAACAAAAAACCAAAAAACTTCTCATCCATCAGCAATCATAATAAACTCAATAAGGCATGTAACTTTATCACTAAAATGTAGAAAGAATATAGTAAAAAAATAGTATTTGAAAAGGAAAATGTTTTTCTTATTCTATAGTCAAGTGAAACCATCCTTAAAGATGAGTACTTATCCATGGATATGACTTGGGGAACCACCTACATAATATTTAAGATGGCCCATAAGCATCTTATTTCATTCATTTATTGAGAAAAACTTTAGATGTTTGTGTCACTATAGTTTCTTTGGTTTGTATGTTTTTATAATTTTTTAATGATCAAGTTTTTATTTTGTAAAAGAAAAAAATAATATAAAGGTACAACCAACAGTCAAAACACTAAGATTATTCTCTTGCGCTTTACTCTCTGGGCTGCCACTTCTGTACCCAGTCTCCAAGTCTTCCCCCTTCAGTTCTGCACCAAATGTCAAAGCACCTGTGCTTTCAGTTTAGCTGGAGTAACAAGAACTAAATCTATCCTTCTGTCTGAGACAACTAAAACCCCGAAACACATAAAACCCAAACCAGAAACAACGGTTTTCAACATCTTGAACTCAAGCAGTAAGGGCAGTAATCCTGAGAGATGGAAGGGGATGGTGTGAGCCTGACAGTTGGCCAAGTTTGTTGCCTTGAGAGGGTTTCTAGGCAACAGCACAGGGACGGAAAGCCCCGGAGGAGCCCGATGGACCACCAGACTTGAGGAGACAGATCTGAGATTCTAAGGAGAAGGCAGCTGAAGTTTTCAGGACAGAGACCCAGTGGAAGGAGGGCTACATGGAGGCAGAGCTCTGAAAAGTTATAACGGGTTTCCACTAAGAATTCATCAGCATACCAGTCACCGCAGATATGTAAAGGAGCAGCCTGAGACAGGAAAAAAATCACCTGAACAGCTTACGGGTAACAGCAACCAGCACACCCACAGGCCACCAGTAGCGCCTGCTGTCACCATTACTCAGGCTAGAAAACCTCCTAATATAAAGAGCATGGGGAAGGGTGCTCAGGGTGGTGTTGTATCAGTGCAGGAAAATAAATAGCCCCAAATTAAACACTGATCTAGTCCTGCCAAACAAATATAAAAGCAATACCCGGAAAAAATAAAACTGTTCACATGTAACTTTACTATATCCCAGAATAAAGCAAGTTTTGTTGAAATGCAAAAATATCCAGCACCCACAAATTAAAATGCACAATGACTAGCTTCAAATAAAAAATTAACAGGCATACAAAAAAATACATGACCCATAGAAAAATCCAACCAGTTGAAACTGGCACAGCACTGAAACAGACAAAACTAGCACACAAGAGATTGACAGTCATTAAAATGATAAAATATAAAGATATAAAAAAGATAGAAATTAACCTTATAGAGGTGAAAATTACAATGTATGGGATGAAAAATACAGTGGATTGAATAAATGGCAGAGTAGACAATGTAAAAGAAAAATTAGTAAATCAGAGTGCAGAGCAATAGAAATTATCCAAAAGGAGACAAAGAAGAGAGAAAGAACAAGATACTACTACTAATAAAACATCAATGAGCTGTGGAGTCACTGCGGCAGTCTCACATATGTGTAACTGGAATTCCCAAAGGAGGTAGCAGGGGGGCAGAATAATGTGTACAGGAAACTATCCAAATTTGTTAAAATCTGTGAACTTCAAGTACAAAAAACAGGAAGAAAACCACACTGAAATACATCATAATCAAATTACTCAAAACAAATGATATGAGAGAAAATATTTTACAAATCCAGGATACAAAGATATATATAGAGAGTAACTAAGATAAAAATCAAAGCAGATATCTCATTGAAAACAATATTAACAAGATCATGGATCTTGTTTACATTTGGAAAAAAGAGGACACCAAGGTGACATCAGTACAGATTCTATAGATGTTACAAAGATAATAAGGCAATTATATGAATGACCTTTTTCAAATAAATTGGACAATGTAAAGGATAAAGGAAATGGACAAGTTCTCTGAAACACTATCAAAGTTTACTCAAAGAGAGATAAGTAACCTCAATAATCTCATACCTATCACAGAAAATAAATATTTAGCTTAAAATATTCACACAAAGAATACTACAGGCCTAAATGGCTTCACTTCAGAACACTATCAAACATTTAAAGAAAACATAATGTTAATTCTACATAACTCCTCCAGAAAAATGCAGAGCAGATAATACTATCCAACTCCTTCTATGAGGCCAGGGCTATCTTGATACTAGAACCCGACAAAGCTGATACAAGAAAACTACAGATTAAGATTCCTTATGAACATAAATATAAAAGTTCTAAATAATACTTCATTCAGCAAATTCAACAATATATAAAAACATCACATCATGACCAAGTAGTGTTTATCCCCAAAATGCTCAGATAGTTGAGCATTTGAAAATCAATTGATATAATTCTCCACATTAGCAAAAAACAAACTAAAAAAATAAGAAGACCAATAACACTTTAAAGATATACCAATAGTAGCTCCATACTGAAAATCCACACTATGCAGAACTTTGAGTTATTTCAGAATCAAAACTTTTGAATGCCTTTGGAGGCGACATGTTTGCAAGACTTTAAAAAGATAGGGTTGCTAGAAAAAACCCCGATACTGCATTAGAAGTGTCTTGAATTCTGCTTTCAGACCTTTCCCATGACAAGGGATAAAGAAGAAATCAAAACAAGTAATACCTGGAATCAGCATTCTCTTAGGAGATTAGATTTCCACTCTCATCATTGTGAGAGTGAGACCAGCTTAAAATATAAATATGCCAGAGAGCGTGGCTCTGCATAACTCCTCCCAAGTCCCTAACAATCACTTTATTGGCCAGCTGCTAAACACCTCACTCTGGTTGCTACTGGGCAAGGCGGTGAGGGCTGAGCAAATTTTTGAATGGTTCCTGAAGGTGCACTAGAGCGTTTGAAGCAGAGGGAAGTACCATTGAGAGGCTCCTACCCATGGCTAATTATTAACCGCTATGCAAATATTTCAATATTTTAACAACTAGTACAACTGTACTGGTGTGAACTGGCTGAATATCAGCCCTATCGACATAAAAGTGTAGACACAAAACACATACACATTAAACAACTGAGAACCACACCTCAGTCTACCAGCATCACCTGAACAACTGTAATAGCATAATCAATAAAATATATTTTTTAAAAAAGAAATAGCTCCATTATAAAGTCAAGAGGAGAAGCGTACCAGGAGACAGGAGATCAGAGTTCTTGCCTCAGCTCAGACCAATCAGGAGCTGTGTAAAACGTTGTCAAGCTAATTAACGCCTCTGAGCTTCAGTGTAAAATTAGGTGAAGAACAGAGGAAAACAAAGAAAAGAAGGATGGGGAACTACAAAGTAAGTAGAAAAGTAAGAGGTGGGCAGGTCATAGAATAAAGATGCAAGATTAAAAGCTATGGACTTAAGGCATGACTGGGACCTTTCCGGAAGGTGAGGTGCCCACCAGCACTCTGGGGACACATACACCAAACACCCCAAGCTGAAATGTTTGGCTTATTAACACTATAAGCCTACGCTGCAAACTGCTTCTTGCTGAGCAGCTTAGCACCTTTCCACTTTGCAAGAAACGGATTTTGGAAGCTAGGCTTTGATTCTCAAATACTTCCTCGAGCTGCCTTTTAAAGATTTTTAAAAATCTTTAAACAAAATGAAATTTTTGGATGCTCCTCATACCCCTCACCAAAACAAGGCACTTTTGGTAAAGCTTACTTTTGCCACATTATAAAAAGACGGTTTGCTTGATAAGAATAGGATTTGGAAAACATTTTCAATTGAAGAATAATTTAAGATAGCAGTCATAATATACATTCCTATTGCCACATGCTTGCATTTCATCAGGTCAAAGAACCTCTGATTCTTCCTTCCTAAAGCAAAATATCCTTAACAAAAAATAAAAAGGGTGAAGAGAATGACTATTTAAAAGAATTATTTTCCTAGCAACCTCATGGTATGTTCTATGGCTCCATTATTACACATTTGAAAATGAGAATTTAAGAAGTAAACTAATTTAAAGAAAGGCATAAAATTGTGTGTGTGTGTGTGTAATTGTCATGCTCAGAAATTCTTTCTCAAAACAAAGAACTATAGGTTCTTAAACATAGAGTTTTGGAGACCAGTTCTCAGGGCTGATGTCAGAACTAAAAGCCCCAACAGAATGATCCATCTCTAGTACAATTTTCTTTCTTCACTGTTAGCATTGCATGATGCCATAACATTTTTTAAAAGAATGAATTTGAAGGAACATTCTGTATTTCTTTCTCAGCAACAAATGGATGCAGTACCTTCAACCCAAAATGTTATATATGTACAATATTCACCAACAGAGAGCAGAAACTAAATTATATTCCACCGCTCCAAAAGAACTATTCTTAGGTTACGATTTAACGCTGAGAGAAACAAACAGAAACCCCACCAAAAGGTGTAAAAAAAAAATGTTGATTTAAAAATTAAAATAAAAAATAAAATACTTTTTATTGTCCATTTTTCTACTCTTGTCTTAATTAAAACAAATTCACTTCACTATTTGCCTATCTTAAAACAAGCTATAATCCTAATCACAAAGAGCTATTCTTAAGATTTGGAGGAAAATGATTAATTTAGAAGAGCCAATATGTGAAGCTTTTCCCCTTAAAACTATGTATAGAACAAAAGAAAGTATAGCTTCCAAAAAGCTACAATCATATTACTTTTTCCAAAATTTAGTTTATTGCATGGAATCATATCGCTACCCACATTATATGTCTTAATATTTCCCGATAAAGAGGTGGACTCAAAAAGGAAGTAAGCTGACATTTAAATATAATGCAAGTGTAATTAAGCAAACAGTGTCTTCTGAAGGGAAAAATGAAAACAGCAGATTTATAGCATTTCATGTGGTAGAAGCAACTTCTGAAGCAAGGGCCGTTTCCTAAGGTTGAGAGGTGAAGGTAGAGGGTGTCACTAAGCAGTTAGTGAGTCTCAGAGAGGTACCGCCGTGCCTAATTATTTTCTTCTATACTTCTGTCTATAAGCATTACACTTTTCACTTTCCTATTGAAAAAAGACCCATAGTTAATGAGAACCATAAAGATTCCTTAATCAGCTTATATTGTGAAAGAGTATTAAAGTCTCCACTTTCACGACGGGCACATGAAATACACACTTTTATAATATATGACTAGCACAGGAACTTACCTCTCTCTCCCCTTGAACCACCTGCAAATTTTAATAGTCATGTATCGCCAGGGTACCAGAAACTCATAAAAGTTTAACCTGCTAATTAACAAGTAGGTGAAGTTCCAGCCCTGTACCATAATGTGTTTGCTTACAAGGCATAGTCAGCAAAACCTAGAAAATATTCCCTTGATTTTTTTTTTCCAACGCAACTATATCCCAGGCCTGATTCCTTACCAAAGTCACCAAGAAGAAAGAGCACACAGCTACATTTGAAAAGCCACATCCATATGGTGGGTGTGTAAAGTTAGTGAAAATGTGGGAAGTAAAAAATTTGATTATCTACAAAATGCTGCTACCTGAAGGATTTTATCTGGACCAGGTCACACTCATTGCAAATTCAATCTGCACCTTTCCTGGCATTGTTATACCATAGGTCTGTGCCAGAGGCTGCTGCAGACATTGTTATATATTTATTAGGACGATTTGTTCTTATGTGAATATCCAAGCCACCATCCCAGATGTGGGTGTACACAATACAGACATCTAAAGAGAGTGCCGTGAGAAAGCAAAGGCCTCCCAATGCTTTCCTGTAACAATGCTGATGGCTACTAACCACATTCCGGTAAGATGACGTCTGGCCATGTGAGTCTCAAAAACGGCCCATTAGCGTCAAGGCCCTTGGTCTCAGTCCCAGCCCAGCTTGTCATCCTAGGAATTACTACCATGTTAAGAAATTGGTTCTTTTTCTGAACTTATAATACCAGGCAGAGCTATTTTCTTTTTCTAGTCTTTTATTTATGTGCACTAGCCTCCTAAGAGGGTAATTAAAAGATTTATGCCAGAAAGCTAGTGGAGGTATTATATGATGTCTGATTTTTTTTGAGGCTGAGAGAGTATCTGCATATGTAAAGGGCAATAAGGGGACACAAGTTAGGAAGAGGTTCATTCATTCACCCTTATTTTACTGAGTGCCTTCTATAATTCAAGAACTAGTACTGTAAGTGTAGTGACAAAAAAGACAGCACATCCCTGCCCTCAGGTATCTGATGAACTACTGAGAAGACGCCATGAGCCTGGTTCTTCAATGTTTCCTGATTGTAACAGAATTCTATGCTAGCATCAAATTCACAACCTAATAATAATAATAATTCCTATCTACTGAGTACCAACTTTGTGCCAAGTATAACTTGGCTAAGCATTCTATGTACTTCATCTAATTTAAGCCTCCCAATAATTCCATGATGTAAGTACTATGCAGGTATGAAGTGAAGTAACTCGACATGGACACACAACTGAATTTGTTCAGAACTCAAACCCACTTCTGTTATACCCCACAAGTATTTGTTCTTGAGACTTCATTATTTCTATCTGAAAAGTAGTTTAGGATCCAATCTTAGAAAATCCCTATCTAGCCAAATAAAGGAATTTTCTACCAACCTCATATATCTCAACAAAAGGATGCACAATCAGTTTTATTTAAGATTTTATTTACTCATTTTTAGAGAGGGGAAGATATACAGAAAGAGAGGGAGAGAAACATCAGTGTGTGGTTGCCTCCCACGCACCTCCTACTGGGGACCTGGCCTGCAACCCAGGCATGTGTCCTGACTGGGAAAGGAACTGGTGGCCCTTTGGTTTGCAGGCAGGCCCTCAGTCCACTGAGCCACACCAGTCAGGGCCAGACTTCTTTTAACAGCTGAGGACAACCGCAGCCTTTTCCTTAACCATCTCCAGAGCACAGCCCTGACCTCTGGAAAGCAGTTTTGCCAGATTTACTATTGCTCTATGGAGCTGATGCATCCCGGTATGCTAACATTTAACTCATAAATGCTTCATAGTTTCCAGAATTTGAACAGCATGCAATTTACTAAGAGCCTAGACACATTCTACCAGGAACTGTGTGAGCCATGGGGCTATATTTTTCTTAAAAATCTTACTCCCTGAACTGACCAATCATGGAAGGCTGAGCGCTGAATCTGCATCTCCCTCTCCTGTTGTCTGTTCACTCATTTTTAGATTCTTTCTTTGCCTGAACAACGTCACCGTACTTTTTCAGCAGCTTGAGACCTAAGAGTAGAATCAACAAAAAAGGAATATTTTATTGTACACCATTATTTGTCCCTGGTAAACAAGGGATACCTGCAGGGGATATTCAAAGAACGCTCTCCTTTGGCAAAGAAGAAATAATTTGTGCTCACAAAATGAACGATCAAATAGAACTCAGAGGTTATCCCAGAAATAGAGCAAAGAAATCAATATATAGGTCAATAAACCTGAAGATTAGGAGAGTGGAGCCTTCTCCAACTCACTGAGTGGGAAGAGAGGTCTAGAATGAAAGAAAAAAAGAATCAGATCTTGGAATCTGGGAGATTAGAAAGAAATATATACCGTGATCAGAGATGTCAGTAAGAGCCTACCGAAGCTGGTCCTACATTTAATGATGTTCCTTTAATTACTTACAGACATATAATTTACAGCTGCAAGGCTGTTTTCATGGCATGCAACCGAGGTGTTTCTTTTGATTCACTGAAGAAAATATATTTATTCTTTCTGGAATCCTATCTAGGGTGAATAACTTAAAAAATCTTATTTATGTATATGAAAATAGTCATTCATTACTGTATTCTTAATAGCCAAAGAAGGTGATCAAGATAGAGATGAGGGAAGGGGGAGAGGGGTGGGGGGGGGAGGGGGGGAGAGAGAAAGAGAGAGAGAGAGAGAGAGAGAGAGAGAGAGAGAGAGAGCGCGCGCGCAAAAACAAAGAACTTAAAACTCTAGCCATAAGAGAAATAGACATCCCCAAAAATTATACATAAAGGTGTTTTAGCAACAATACTCGTCTTATAAACATGTTTGAATGAAAGTAGGACAATATTTTGTGTTCACTATAATCCAAATTATGGAAAGTCATACAACAGTGAAAAAGTTTAATGATTTATAAACCATTTGGTCAAGAGAGTAGCTGGATTATCAATATTTGTTAGGAATGTTTATTCTAAAAACTTTACGTAACAGAATCATTTGGCTGTTATATTTAAAACATGTATTTATGACCAACAATGGTCTGAAAGTAGTTGTTTATGTGACGGCTTCTTCATAAAGCTCAGCGCTGGGTAGAGGCTGGTCATCCAGAGCTCCGGCAGGAGCACAGAAAGGGCCTCCCGGTGACCACAGCTGATGTCGTGGGAACCAAGGGCAGCAAAGCTGTCCGTAGGCATCACAGCAGAGTCTACCTCACACTTGGCCTAAACGTTGTTTTTCCTTTTTCTAATTGCTTTTGTGCTACAAGTTAAAGATGAGATTAAATTATTGCTAGAGTTTTAAGTACTTTAAAAGAAAGAACTCCAGTGAAAGTATTCCAACACTGTTGGGAACTGCCCTGCCTGGTTTCAGGAGCTGTAACCCCCCCATAGCTAAGGCTGAGTGAGCGACCTTCGGACTGTGAATCACTAAGGAGACAAAGCTTATCTCTCTGGCAGGAGTGCAGCTTCTGCTTCATCCATAACTGGCCCCCAATGCTTGGTCAGTTAGCCAATGATGGGTAAGATTTCCTCAAGGGAGGGGTCCCCTAAAACAGGCATGATGATGTAGGAGGCCCCAAGGAAGGACTTGGGGGGCTACAGCAAAAGGGGGTGATGCACCCTCACCCCTCGGCTATCCTGACATAGCCTGAGACCTCATTCTGTCTGTGAGAAGTCTCCTAATCTCTTGGCTGCCTTGCTTACTCTGCCTGACTTAAGCCTGAAACAATGCCAGAGGGCGGAGCAGCCCTGTGCTAGATAGGGCAGGTTCCCCGGGTGATCAGGCCTACGAAAGAATATATAAAATCCTATGAAACTTGCTTTGCTAAGAATGCTCTCGATTAAATGATAAGGGTCCGAGCAGGAAATGAGTTTGTTTCCCAAAGTTTTGTAGCCCTTTAGCTAACAGACCCTGACTCAGAATTAGCCCTCAGAGTTCTTTGTATGTTATCTATTGTTTGATCCTTACTGCCTGACAATGATTAATGAGCTTTACCTATATTCCTGTGCAAAATGAGCCCAATAAAAGCCCACTGAGGAAAAGGCTCAAGGCCCTTCTCCTTTGAGAGATGGGCCACTCTCCTCCCCAAGCAGATCACGTCTTGGTAGACTTACTCTCATCCGTGACGAATGGGGTGGGCCCTGCAGGTGGAGCCCCCCCCCACACAACACTATTGATTATACCTTATTTTTCTTTTCAGAGAAATATTTTCATCCCTGTAGTGTAACATTTTTCATGTCTCAACCTCCATCACCTTCCTGAAGGGGTGGGGTGACCAGGCAAGCTCGATATTGTGTTTCAGATCCGGTAAACAAAAGTTTGGTCCGTATGGGGAGGAAAGGAAGCAAAAATGATTATTGCCACTACCCCATGGCTAACATGTGCTTCGACACTGTCTGTGGCATGTTTCCACAAAAGCGAGTACAAAAGAGGGATGGCTGTTGGGCTGAGGGTGGGGGGTGGGTATTGGGTAACAAACCTGTGAAGAGACACTGAGAAACGATCCAGAACAGGAATAGATGATCAGAATCAAATTTGCCAATGGAATACCCAGAAAACAAGAGTTACATTTATATGTGCTTAGGTAAGATTAGGTATATAAAATCAGCCTGCATTCGCTGTTTTCAGGAAGAGTTGGGAAAAGTCTATCAGGGTTTCATCCACAAATGAGGCTGTCCATGTGTTTTTTGTTACTAAACACAGCTAGGACAAGAACCCTAACTTACGCATACAGAGAGAAGTAGGATTAATTCAGTGCTACTCATCAAGTTACACCCCATCCCAGGAACTAGGGCCACGGGACCAGATAGCTTAGACGTGGCCCTGCCCTTGTAGAGCTTACAGTCTGGCATACGTCACCCATACACAGCCTATTTGCGTTCTCCTTTTGATTTGTTACTGCTCCTGAAGTCAGTATAAATCATTAAAATGATTTACTTTTGCCCTGGCTGGTATAGCTCAGTTGGTTAGGCATGTTCCCATAAAGCGAAAGGTTGCTGGTTCTATTCCTGATCAGGGCACATACCTGGGTTGCAGGTTGGTCCCCAGTCAGGTGCATAAGGAAGGCAACCAATCGATGTTTCTCTCTCACATCAATGTTTCTCTCTCTGTCTCTCCCTCTCTTCCCCTCTCTCTAAAAATAATAAATAAATAAATACATCTTTACTTTTTTTCTCATTTAAAAACATGTTAAATTTGTCTTTCCCAGGTAAATTATACTCTTCCTGAAGATAAAATTCTTACATATTTTTTCTGGTCATCAATTTGCAGCTCAATAGATACCTTTTGGTGAGAATAACTAGATATTAACTCTGCCTATAATATCACTGTATCACATAGCATCACATTTGCACTGTTACAAGACCATGAGGTCAGAGCAGAACCACACACATCACCTCACCCTTGTTGTTTTCTGATTACGCTCCACTCTCCTTCCATTTTCTCTGTCTCTCTCTTCCTCCAACTCACTACATTCCTGCAGTCCTCAAGACTTTCATAAAAGTTTTCCCTATCCCTGGAAAGTCTCTCCCCTCCTTGATTAACCAAAATTTATTCTTCCTTCAGGATTTAGCTAGAAGGCTACTTCATAGACGCTTTCCCTGGCCTCCTTAGGATGGGCCAAGTTAAGTACCCTCATAGCAAGCTCTTCTTTTCCTTCCCAACACTTAGGGTCTGCCTTAATTTCATATTTTCTTTTATAATTATTTGATGAACGTATATCTTGGTCTGAACACAAGAACTTTAAACACAAGAACTCTTTCTGTCCTGCTTGCCATTGGTGTACCAGCTCAGAGCCTGGAATGTAGTAAGTACTCAATAAATGTTTATGAGTGAGGCCAACTGCCCTACGGTCATTTACTTATTCATACACTCTTCATTTGTTGACATGCATTTACTCATTCATTCATTTTGCCATTCAACTGTGACAAATACATACAGAGCAATTATTGCGACGAGGCCCTGTGCTAGACTCTGGGACGGCCACGGGCCCTGTTTTCAAAGGACACACAATCTAGACGAAACATACAGGAAAAGAATGAGTGTAATAGATGAGTATGTTTTTTGATAGAAAGAGATATGGAAACACATGGAAAGAAATAGTTAGAAAACACCTGTCTGTTCTTCCTCCAACTAATAAATTATTTTTGACCAAATCATAAGACCACATATGCCATTCTAAAGTAACGATGATTTAAATATAGGACTAACTGGATTTCATTATTGTTTTTTGAACATGCTTCTATTTGAAATAAAATGGCAAATTAGCAATATCTTACTGTATAAAGATATACCTCACTAAATTTATACACTTAACTGGGAAACTTAAGTCTGTATGTACACACAGTCAATATAAGTCCCTACTCCAAATTTGTAAATAAAGAAATTTAGTATTCAACTTTCAAATCATGCAATCAGATGTACAGTAAGAAATGAAATGTAAACATATTTCCCTAAGCCACTAATTTGCTATCAAGGAAGGGACTTTAAGGACCAAGCCGACTCTGACTCATAGCTATGCAATTCTATGATTGTGTTTGCTTAAGCCACATGCTAGCGTTTTATATAATCACTCTGTTTAGAACATCAGATTTCCCATGGATTTTTTTTAGTCTTGCTATGATGCCCCACATTTTCTCTCTGAAGGTTAATATAATGTACATAGCACTTTGCTGAGTTTGTTCTTGGAAGAGGTACCTAGCCAATGAGGGAGAACATGAAAGCAACCTTTCATTCAACTGTCTTATGTCTGTCATATATGACACATATAAAATTCATTCCAACCATCAGCAATCCCAAATATTAACCAGTCCCCCACCTTCAGACTCATTATCCACATTGCCACAAAAGTCAGTTTTCTAAACCAACAATCTTATCATGTCTCTCACATGTCCAAAAACTTCTGGTGGTAGTACTTCAACACGTTCAAGATAAAAGTCATGTTCCTGGGTTTAGCAAACAGAAGCCTCCGTGATCTAGCCCCTGTCTTCCACCCATGCTCACCCCCCAGCTTTGCCCAATCTTGCATTTTATACTTTGCTGATACTGAAAAGTTCACAGTTCCACTTACCACAATATCTCATGCCGTGGTTCCTTTGCTCACGCTCTTTCTCCGGCCCAGAACTTGCTCCGCTCTTGCCTGATATTCCTAATCAATCTTTAAGATTTACTTCAAGGGTTCTTCCTTCCAAATGCCTTTTCTGAGCTTACTCTGCTTCTCAGAACCATTTAAGATGCCCGTATTGTTATACTTATTACATTATATTGATGCCATCTGTTGACCTGTCATGCTTCTGGCTAGACTGCAAGACCTTTGAGAACTGAAGAGCAAGCTAGTATGTCTTTTTTTTTTGTATCCTCCAATGCAAGTCAACCATGGTGTTTAACACAAGATCAGTGTTTAATAAATATTAGTCACTTTCTTTTCCAAAAAGATACTTACAGAATTTATAAAATAAATTGGTGGGAGAGGAATGAGAAAGTACACATATAGTCATAAATTGGGGAAAAAATATAAGAAGTGCCACAAAGGATTGTATGAATACAAGCTGGTAGGAGTTGAAAGAGGAAACAATAAATTGAGAAAATCAAGAAAGCCTTCCTAAATGAAGTTCTGTTTGAGTTGGGTCTTTTAAAATGAGCAAAAATCTTGATAGGAGAACATGGAAAGAAGGTCAGAGGAAACACCTGTACAAATAAATCCCAGGAGCAGGTATCGACAGGCTGCGAACTGTGAGCAGCAATGTTGGCCAAGAGAAGTGTAGGGCGTTGGATGGTGTGAAATAAAAATAAAAAGGAGTTTAGAATACAGCTTTGAGCATGGGGTTCTTTGAAGGATCATGAATTTAATGAGTTTAGTCTTTAAGATGCAAGTTAAGGCAAAACCACTGCAGACTTGTGAGCTTGGTTTTGGTAAGAGGGAAGAGCATTGTTATTGTCTAAGTAATGGTGCTGAGGCATTAGACTTATTTCCGATCACCACTGCTGCTCAGACACTTTGTGCGGCTAAATAGGAGACACTCAGCATTATTATGCAAAACACAAAGATCTCAGTTTAGAGAAGGTCCAGGAGAGCCAGGGTTCAGTGGGAGAACACGGTCATGCCAGCCCTCAGCATTTCTGCTCCCACTTTTCTGCCCGACTACATCTCCAAACAAGGTGAACAACTGTAGGATCGTACAAAGTGCAAAAGGGAAAAGAGATCATCAGTAGGTGCATAAAGAGGGAGGGGCTGTCCTTTCTTGGAGCGCCAATCCCTTTCACCGAGCACTGGGGCTGATCATCAGGTCGTTCGGTTTCCTATCAGCCTGTAAGTTCAGAACTGTCACCCTTTAAATAAATGCACACTACTTCACAAAATTCCAATCCCCCAGAGTTTTCAGAGAGCCACCCCCCAAAGGACTGAAAATAATGAAAGCTGGGGAAAAATATAGGAAGACTTATTTCCTCCAGAACAGCCACAAACAATCTAAATATGATTAAGTTTAGATTTAAGAGTTTCCCATCATTTTCATGCCACAACTAAAGTTTCTCAGCCTAGCTTACGCAAATTGGACTGCTGTGTTTATTTAACATCTGATAGTTTAACCTAAACACTCGTACCCCACTCCATTAGGGAAAGAAAAACTGAGAGGAAAGTTACTTTTACAAAATACAGACTTGATTTACGGGATACAACCCCTAGTTCCTGAAGGAGATGATCGTTGAAGGTCACTCTTCCTTTTCCAGGCCGCGGGAATGAGTGCCCTCATCACACCTCTAACTTGTCCCCTGCCTCGCCTGTCCCTCGGAGCCCCAGTTCCTGTCCATCCTCCTCTGCTTGACTCAGGTAAATCCATGATCATTGGAAGCAGGCCTTCAATGTTTCCATGTCTCACTGGTCAGCATCCTCTCCCATCCCAGAACTGTTCACTAACCTCTTCTCCACTCTCTCCAGGTTCCTGCCCACGCCTTTGCGACACCAGCTCACTGAATGTCCCATGTCCAACTGCGCTGCGGAGTTCAGAGTGCATCTGATGGCAGGGGACACTGCCAGGCCCAGGCTCTGACAACGGTGCACTCATCTGACACCTGTCTTTAACACTGGTGTCCCATCTCAGTAGAAGGATGTGTGCTTCCACCTGTCAGTCACTATCCCAACACTTCTGTGGAACAACGGGGTATTGACCACCTTGTATGTTTCTAACCTGATTATCTGAAACATTTCCCACAATGACACACCATATGCCTTCACTTTGTTGTTGTTACATGGAATTTAAAAAGCAGAATTAAGTTCTTTGGCCACATCTGCCACAGGCCTTGTAATTGATTTTGCTGCTCACCTTCCTCTAAGATGTGGCTCCAAACCAGCACATCGCTTCTTCTATCTAATGTCGGCATCTCTGAGTATCCACACGGGCCATTGAAATAAAAATAATCAAAGACAGACTCACCCATCACCTCTCCGAATCCCCGCAGTTTTGGATTCTTCCTTTGGACTCTGAGGGCAATAGGCCAGGGTAAAGAAGCCATGGGTGCCTTTACACAAGATGGCAACGAGGGGATCCGTGACCCCCTAAGCAGCATGGCTGCTGTGCATCTTTGCAGTTCCCCAGCCTGAGGAAGTAGAGGAAGAAGTGTGATTTCAGGCTGCCCACCACACGGGTGCCTAGGCGCCCTCTGCAGCCTTGCTCCCAGCTTCTGTCCTGAAAGGTGACCTGTGAATGTCCTGGAGAGACAGAAGGGGCGTGTTTTTCCTCTCTGTCACACTCCGCAAGACACATAGCAAACAGTCTGCTGAACCTCCAGGGAGGAAGCCCGATTCTTCTCTGTTAGGTTCTCCTGATGCTCCTCTGAGAAAACCTGCTGCTTGGGGAAGAGGAGCTTCGTGGAGCAGGACTGCACCATTTGAATGACAGTTGCTTTCTGGGTTGCTGCGATATGCCTCGCCTCACTCACATTTACTACTATGAGGTTCCCTTGTCAACAAAAGGATGCGTGAAAGCCGAGTTTCACTGTGGTTTAAGCAACGAGTGCCACTGGTATCAGATTTTTAAGTCTACATTTAGCTGAAATTTTCCATATGCTTCAGTTTTTCCTTCTGTACCTTTTATATCTCAGAGTTTTTTGTTGCAGTAGTAGAAATCTGGAAGAAAGAAGTGTCATTTCGCTCTCCTTTTTGTGACACCAGGGATAACTCTCGCCCTTGTAAATGTGGTACAGCAGGGTGGGGCTTTCAGCTTCTCCATATTGTTTTACTCAGCACCACCTGATAAAAAGCTTATAGAAATTAGCTTTGCCATACACCACTGACCTGCGGAGTCATTTTTCAGCTTGGTGAACAAGTCCAAAGGAGAGGAAATTATTTTTTATTAACCAGGTACTAAAAACTAAAAGCTTTTTATAAGGGCTGCTCGCTTCTTTCCACTGAGACCAGTAGGCAAAGGAAAAGAAATGCAACTGCAATAACTTTGCTCATAGGCGGCTTTATTAAAATCTATAAGGTGAAATTTTTAAATAGAATCAAATCATCATAAAATATGTTAGGTATTTATGGTAAATACAACTATTATTATACACCTTCCTCCTGTGACGCCACCCTTGGGAGAAAACGATTTTGTGTGCTTCGAAAATGTGCTGTTGTAAGGTGCATTTGGGCTCCTCCAGTGAAGGTCAAGTTGCATTTTCCATTATAAACCTGTTTCCAGGGGTTCATTACTTTGTCATAAAAATCTGCTTGGGGCTGAAATATGGCATGTAGAGTCTTAGCTCAGCAGCTCCTTCTTTTTAAAAAAAATGTATCAGAATTGGCTAACCTCAGTTTAGTCACACTTAAATGATAAAATTATGACTGAAATGTATCTTTAAACAATCCAGCGGCTGACACAGCTCAACCACTGAGCTGAGCAAAGGATCACACCCACCATCTTTCGTCTTTCCACTTGTCAGATCCAAGGATCAATAAAGCCCTCCACAATGCTTCTAAGCAAGGGGGCTGGAAAACATTTTCAGCTGGTAAAAGACAAAAGAAAGAAAAGAGAAAAAAAATAAACAAACTCAACTCTAAGGCAGTGTTTTACTTTTTGAGGTGTAAAGTAATGCTTTTCCAAGAACAAAATCTTACTTTGTTTCATTAAACTTCACACTGAAAATACCTTCTTGTCTATGCAGAGAATAAGAAGACATTCAGTGAAACATTAGAAAGTACTGATAAAGTTCCTTATTAAATAATACTCATCTGTTTTGAATAGTGTTCCGAGTTTTTGCCTATTTCAAAATGCTGTCTGTTGCAGAACGGCAGTACCTTGAAGCACTGGTGGCAACTAGCCATAAGTTAAGGGCCCAACAGATATCTTTTAAGATCAGGGTTTAAATATAAATTTTGCCACCAGTCATACAAATTTACTTTGGAAGAAATCTGGAATTTAACATGTTGTGTGATAACCTTGGACAATCACAATCTCAGGTTGTTTCAGATCCCTCACCAGTAAGATGATGGAGCTGGATTCATAATTACTGGAATCCCTTCCAGGCCTTCACACTAGGATGAAATATATTCGTAAGACTTCACTTGCAGGCCCTCTATGTTGTGACAGTTAAAATTACCTCATAGGAAGCTCCCTCTCTGGCTGTCCTGGTTGATCTAGTGCTACAAATTGTGTCAATAATAATTGGGCACATGGAATCTTTGGCTACTGCTCTCTGATGTAAACATCACTAGAACTAACTTTTTGTTATCACGCACTGGAGTGGGAATGCCACAGGTCATGTATTTCTGTACAGCAGAATGTCTAAAGATCACTTATATTTTAGCCTTTCCATATACTACGTGAATTTTTAGAAGCATACTGCATTTCTGAATGATGTGTGGCTTCAGGTTAACAGTAAGAGAGTTCTGCATTCTCAGACATTCATTAACATAGGGAGAAGGCAAGCCTAGAAATGTTCTTAGAAGGTGGTGGTGATGAACTTTTCCTAATACAGCAAATAAAGTGAATGGTCCCCAGCCAAAACTTCACCTAGGGAATAATCTCTAGCTGATCATACTTGATGTGGAGCTTTGCACATTTCGGACGGCCACTTCCAGACGCCCTGGCATGTGACTCAGTGTGCTCTGAATTCAGAACACATTAGTATTTTACCAATAAATTTCGTAGTTAACTTATAGAGTGTCTATATCATTTTCTTTTCTTGAGAAACGAAACTATACGAACACGATCACGCAACGGCCACTCCGTCTTGCCCTGTCCTCTTCCACACACCTTCACCCGTTTGTCCCCTGTGCTTCCAATCTCCCCCTACTCATAACCACTATCTTCCTGAACCACTGACTTCCATGCAGCCCGCATCTACCAGTGTTCCCTTCCTGTTCTACCCAAAGATAGGAAGCAGAAATTGTTTTTGCCAATATAGCATCAACTTCTCTCCTGGGCAAGGGAGGAGGGGCGGTGTTGTAGGACAAGATAACAGCATCACCCCAAGCCTGTTAGTTCTACTGTCAAAACAAGCACAAATGAATCAGAACACCTTGTATTTCCAAGGAGAACATGCTAACTGAAGTAATTTTCCCAAGCAAAATTCCAATACTTAACTGTGTTCAATGCATTGGCTAATTGACACAATTATCACTACTAAGCAGACAGCTGGAATTTTTAAGCCTGGTCTCCATAAAGAAGTGTGAAACTCAGGGGCATCACCTCTTATAGTGCTAGTCAGGGGTAAAAATTAACAACTTGAACTCTATCCTTTAAAACTACTTACAGAGATAGAACTGGGTTCATGGTAAAAGGCCAGAGAAGTCCGAAAGGGCAAATACAGTTACAGAAGAGAATAGATGGGAGAGGACGGCCGTGGGGCACATCAACTCCTTGTCCTTCCTAAGCTGCAGGAGTATTAACGGTTGTTTTGCACCTCCTGTGTTCCATGGGGTGAGATGCGCCTGTCTACGCCATTCTGTGTCCTCTCTACACCTGCACCCTGCTAATACCTGCGTAGTCCTTACCATTTCTACAATCCCCTTCTAAATTTTAACCTATCTAGTATGTGTCTCCCTCTCTAGCATGTAAGTTCAATGTAAGCAGGGACTTTGTGTTTTTCATTCGTACCTGCTCCCAGTGCTAGCACGGGGCCTGGCACGCCGTGCCCCCCAGTAAACATTTAAGGGAGGAAGGCGCAGAGGGAGAGAGGGAGGGGAATGACAGGGAGTTTTGGAATACTGACAAATAATTTCAGAGTCACTGTCCCGGCAACCTACTAACTAATAATAGTATTAGAAGACTGCATTTGCCCGACAACCTTCCTAATAGAACAAAAAGTGCAATTCAAAATATGGTAATTCATCATGTAAGAAAACATACCAAAAATAGAATCAACCACTAGACCAATATATAGATTTTCATAAGATGGTATCTCCCAAGTTTTTCTCACATAAGAAAAAATTATTGAATGTTATGGTGTCAGCATGAAATTATACACCTGTAAAACTTTTGAGGCAAAATTAAAAGCTTCAGGCGCTTTCTCTGAAATAATATGATGGCCTTGGGGTAGCAGTAGTTGAAAATTTCATGTTTAAAGAGTCCTGGATGCATTGGCCATGTTAAGTTTCCAACACAGAGAATATGTATTTTATGCAATCATAAGTAATACTGAAGAAATCCAAACTCTGGGGAGAATGATCACGCCTGTGACTCTCTAGCAAGGAATGTTCTCCTTCCCAAAAGAGAGCAGAGATATTTACAATTCCCTTTTGGAAGGCTTCGGTTGCTAAAAAATATAAATGGGAAAGTGTCTGGAATAATTCACTTCTTTCGCAATTCCACAACCTGCAGGCACAAATTTACCACACAATATACTCATATGCACATGCACACCATTCTCCAGCAGGGAAAGCACGAGTCTCAATCCAAATATTTAATGACACTACTTTATATTTATGTAGAATTTCACATAGTATCTCATTTAACCCGCAAAATAACCCTGTAGGGGAGCTGATAAAGTTAGCCCCTTACAAGGTTACGTTACTTGCCTGGCCACGCTGGGAGGACCATGATTCAACGCCTGAGCTTACTTCAGCTGTTGAGTTTATCTAACTCCCTCCCTGTACCACGGCATTTAAAAAAAAATTCTCTCTTGATAGGATGTCAAACATAGTGTACTTGTCCATTTAGATCCACATTGCAAAACTATAATCATTTTGATGAAATTTTGCTGTAAATCATGTCAACTATCATGTGAAGTAGAATATTGTTAAATTTCCTAATATTTGTGTTTGGAACTTGGTGGAGGTTTTTCTTTTATTTTGTTAAAATACGGTAAATAAGAATTTAAAAGCTAAAATGCCTAGCTATTTAAATAATAAGGACATAAACAGCTGCGTTCTTGACTGATTTGTAAAGTGTCCTTTGATGTAAGAAATGACACATTCAACAGTTCCACTAAGTCTGTACCTGGCAATCTCTTAAGCAGTAGGCCTGGCATGCACAAGTGTAGTTTTTAAACAATGAGTTTCCAAAGAGAAGGAATTTAATATATTGTAATAGCTCATATCCCTTGGGTCCGCTTCAGAATAACTTGTGGAACTTTCAACACCACACACACACACACACACACACACACACACACACACACACCACACACACCATCCTTTGAATGACTACTGAATCAGAATTTCCAAAATGGGACCCCTATGTACATATTTTAACATCCATAGGCCATTGAGATTCAGAAATAGATGCAGAACCATTGCTATAAAGCATAACCTTTGTTTCCTCTGACAAATTTTTGTAATAATATTTTATGCCATTACAGAAAAGTGATGTGGAGCAACAACTGAGGATTTCAGCCTTTGCTGCCTCTCAGCACGTCACAATTACACCACTCCCAACATGCACAACTTTCTGAGCCTGCATTTTAATTTGTTAAAACCAACAGGACACCTACAGAATTTTGGCAATAAAATCAAGAAGGTCCCCACATCTTAGCGTCTCTTTAACAAACAAGGTCTGACTGTAAAAGATAGCCTCTTCCTAAATATTTAAGGCCCCTTGTAGAAATGCTAAGTGAAGATTATTTAAAGAAGTTAAGTACACAGAAACCCGACACACTCATTTTTAATGGGGAGGTAGACTGTTGTTTATTTAGCTTTAGAAATCTATCCTAAATTTGGCTTTATGGAAGCAAAAAAGTCTAGCTTTAAATTAACAGACTGCGTTCCACTGTCCAAGGGATAATTTGAACTTCACGGAGACATGTCTATGAATGGAAATAAAAATAACTCACGTTGAACTCTAAGTACTTCCCCACAAGCATTCCACTTGCCACAGGGCCTATTGTTCCTTGTAGTGCTCTCAAGCAACCTGTAGGAAATTTTCACTGAAGCAATTTCCCATAACCAAGAGAAGGAAGGCCAAAATAATTTTACTTAAAATACATATACTTCCCAAGCTCTCAGCATCTAGGGAATTAAAGCAGCTCTGTCAGAGGAGCAGGGTGGGAAATGCGAGGCTCACATAACACTCTAAAATTTGGTGGCTTTAATTTTAGCTCACTCTCCTCCTGCCCTCCCGAGCAACAATCGACTCCAGATGAAGTGTTCTGCTCCCCATTACCACCTCGCCTCATCCATTCTCTTAAAAACCTAATGTTCAGCTCAGAAATAGTTCAACTAGCCAGAGAAGTAGCAGAAATAACATGAGAAGCATGCCCGATTTAAAATGCATTCATATTCGGCCGTATTTGCTTCAAATCTCTTTTATCCTTCCCCTTCCTTTGCCGTCCCGGTCTAGTCCATCTTACGGAAATGTCTCTGATTCAACTTGTCCTAATTTTGGCCAGTTTTATGTTTTATCTCTCTTACTCGGGATAGGTCTTACAAACCTTACTAGTTCAATTCACCCTGCACCTTGGCCTGGGTTAATTTAGTGACTGCTTGCTGATCAGGTTTTCTGTTCTGTCTTGACTCAATGTATGGTTTTATTTTTAAGAAATCAATTTTATCTAAGTTTTAAAAATTACTGGCACAGATTTTTCATATTTCCTTATGATTTTAATATCCCTTTCAAAGCATCATTATGTCCACCCCCATTTCTAACAATGTTTATATATACTAACACACTTATTTTCTAAAATAAATTCTGGCAGAATTTGGCTGTTTTGTGAATCTTCCCAATTGTTTCTGTCAATCATATCCAAATCTCCATTCAGCCCCTGCCACCTTTCCTGCCTTCTGAGCTTTCCAGTGGACTGTTTACTCCGATTCTCATTGTCCAGCAAATAAACAGTCAGCAGGACAGTAGATTCCATTGTATCCGCTAGCCCTCCTCCGGCTCTTTCTTTTTCGGCCTAAATTACATCCAATTGAGCCCCTTCTGTGTGAAAAGGTAAAATGCCATGACCTCTAAAAAGAGAAAAGGCATGAAATGTAGACCTTTCATTTCAAAACCTTTGCTGATAATAAGGCAGAACATTTTTTTAAAAAGTCAACAATGAAATGAAGCAGATGCGTGATACAGAGGTCAAGGCCTATAGTTCTGGAGAAAATCCTATCACTTGGGCTACAGTGATCAGAGGAAATGACAACGTGAGAATAGGACTGAAGACAATAATCTAATAATGATAATAATAATAACAGCCCTCATTACCAAATACCTGCGTGTGTGGGTAACTGAGATTAGCACCGCCCACACAGAACATACACTTTGTGTGTGTGAGTGTGTGAGTGTGTACATGTGGATACATAACAGACCATCCACAGCAAATTTGCGGGCCATCAGAACAATCCCAGTTTGCCAGGGAATCTGCGGTCTGGGTACACTGAGTACCCCGCTCAGGGGACACCGCTTGTAAATTGTGGCACTGTTGTGAGAACACAAATCTAGACACTGTTCTCTTTTCACTTTATCTTGCTCATCTCATTCCAGAAGGTTAGCTAAGGTTTGAGGAAGAGGAAGTCATTTGATTTAAGGGAAAAGATACATGTAAACAGAAAAATATGGGAAAGGAAAAGGTCCACAAAGGAGATGGGGATGAATAATAAAGACAACTCTTACTAAGTGCTCACACTTCACTCCAGGTTCGGCTCTGAGCACACACCTGTGTGAGCTCAAGTCCTCAAAGCAATCTCATTAAGTAAAAGCTATTGTTGCCCTAGTTTGACAAATAAAAGACTAAGGAACAGAAAATTACATAACTCACCCAAGGGTGCCCATGTAGTGAGCGAGGGAAGTTGGGTTAATACTATTCAGGTGTCTCAGTTGGGAGCTGCCGTTCTCCGTAGTCGATAAAGATGAAAAAGTGGTAGATGTTTGAAAGGTCCTCAGTGCCATCGGATCTGGTTCACTGCCTCCAAGCGTGTTTGGGGGAACACCTCCGTTTGGCGTATCAATGGTGATGTGTGAATGGGAGGGTTTGACAGTTAATAAGTGAGAGGCACACAGGGTGAAACCCGGTAAACAGTTCGATCTGAGGCGGATCTTCTCAGAACCTCTAAAATGTACCATGATGCAATGTTAGACTGCTGAGGAAATGGTGTTGTGAACAGTCTTTTCTAATCTTTTAGGACCAAGAAATAGTTACTGTTTTGCAGAACAGCAGGTGACACTTAGTGTCTCCTAAGTGACTTCTCCATAGTCATGCAGTAGAAGTGGTGAACTGGGAGCCAAAGCTGAAGACCTCTGGCTGTTGGGCCAGACCTTGTCTAGGCACAGAGAGTGATAGGTCTTGAAATATATCCTACAGAAAGTGCACACCATTTAAAGTTCTAATGAGCAGGAAAAACCAGGGTATGGAATATACTGAAGTGGGGAGAGAATAGCAGCCATTACAAAACTACTGAAAAAATTCAGAAGTGGCCTGCAAAGTGGGCTAGTCTAGCCCTGGCCAGGTGACTCAGCTGGTTGTCGCGGCCTCCTATAAACCCAAAGGTCATGGGTTTGATTCCCAATCAGGGCACATACCTAGGTTCCGAGTTCAGTCCCCAGTCAGGGCATGTGTGAGAAACAACCGATGGATGTTTCTCTCTCACAATGATGTTTCTCTCCCTCTCTCTCCCCCTGTCTTCCCCTCTCTCTAAAACCAATGTCTATGTTCTCTGGTAAGGATTTTTAAAAAAGTGGGCTAGTCTAAGGGGTGGCAGAAAGAAAAATCGGGAACCAAGAAATCAAACATTGAAGAATAGATGTAAGCCTTGAGAGTTGCTACATACCAGTGGTTCCTGTGAGGGACAGAACTTGCTGACCTACTAGGATCTTAGCTGTAATTTCGAAGAAACCTAAGGGCTGTACCCAAATCTCTTCTCCTGTTCCAGGGAGCAGTCAGCTGCCAAGAGTCAGGCAAATATCCTCTCATTGTTATCCAACAATTATAATTGTAGCTTTCCCAACAAAAGCCAAAAAAAATCATGGTCAAACCTCTGAACGCATGTTTGGTTCTCACACTGTGCCATCCTCCATCGCCTCCCCTCCTCAACCATTTGTGAGTGTGCATGTGTGTACACGCATGTGGCCTTTCTTCCTCCAGGACAAGCACAACCGACAGCTAAAAATATTTTTTTTCAAAACGACAACAGTAATTGGTATGTGTGGAGAACATGCTAGTCATGTTCACAAAATGCCAACCAAAAATTTAAAAACTACATCTTCAGGCAGCCACACAGTCTTTAAAGCATCCAACCACGAAGGACAGTGTGTATTAACCCACCCCGCCCTTTGCTGCATTCACAACAATGAGAATAGTTAGACCTTTCAGAATATCACCTGGTATCAACCGTCAGTGCTCAGTGCCTTTCTCACCTTTCGGTCCTTTATCATCTAGTCATTAAGGCCAATGGCCTCTCACGTACTCGTTTTCTTCTTTTCCTTTTGCATATCCTTGACACCCATAAATTCCTTCCCACTGTCTTGTGTCAGAGACCGCTAGCTAACTACTCACAGATTGTCTCCTCCTACCACACACACACCCCAGCCTCCCCCGCAGTTCGGTAAGATAACGACACTCTCTCCAACAGAATGTCAGCAGGAGTGACACGGGCCACTCCAGGGCCAGCCTCTACGAATGACCATGAGCACACCTCCACAGTGCCTGGACAAAATGGGAAGCCATGCGCAGAAAATTTCAAAACTACTATCTTATGGGTCCATGAAAGACACAGGCAAGGAAAGCTGTTGTGCTGATTTAAACCCCGATAACCAAGGACTTTTATGTCAACAAGAAACAAAATTTTATTGGGATCATCCGCTGACATTTTGGGGTCTTTCTGTTACCACGCCTACCCTAGCTTAACAAAGATGAACTGACACCCTGAAACAGAATGGAACCCTAACACAGGCCCCAAACTCTAATGCTGGCTTCGTGATTAGTGGTCAGAATCAGGGAGCAAGAAAACAGAACAGCTGGGAAGCTGGTGATTCAGGCCACTAACCAAGTCAGTAAAACTAAAGCCTATGGCTACTCAAAAAGCAACCCAAGTGCCTAGTGAACGTGGGGCTCTAGGGGAAGAAGCTGCCAAAGGCCGTTGCACCAGATGTGGAACTTGCTCCTTGCTGCTTATTGCGCAGGATGATGAGGAAAATGAGCTCAGGCGAAAGTTAACTCGTTTGGGGAGGGAAATGAAAGGGAGTACAGAGTCCAGAAATTTTGGACCTTGCAAAACTCTAAAAGCAGACTGCTTCTCTTCCCTAAACAGCAGAAGTAAATGTAATTGTAAAAGGCTTTGAAGAACGAAATCCATTAAAAATTCCCAATTAAGGAGGAAGACTTAACTCTGTGACAAAAATAAGTTTGAAACTATTGCCACCCCCCACCTCTTCCCCGAGCCTTTGTTTCAGATGGATTCAAGACGGCCACCGCTGAGGAATACCACTGGGCTGTAAAAAAGAATGAAATCTCACCTTTTACAGCAGCATGGATGGACCTGGAGAAGATTATGCTAAGTGAAATAAGCCACATGATTTCACTTATATGTAGAATCTAATGGACAAAATAAACAAACAAAATAGAAACAGACTCACAGATACAGAGAACAGACTGACAGAAGGGAGAGGAGTTGGAAGGCTGGGTGAAAAAGATGAAGGGAGTAAGAAAAACAACTTAGAGACCAAGGCATCAGTCTGGTAATTACCAGAGGGAAAGTGGGTGGGGGAGTTAGGAAGGGAAAATTGGGGGAGGGATGGTTGTGGAAGGAGACTTGATTTTGGGTAGTAAACATACAATATAATACGTGGATGATGTATTATAGAATTGTATATCTGATACCTGATGATTTTATTAACCAACGTCATCCTAATAAATTCAATATTTCCTTTTAAAAGATAGCCACCATCGTATTGAGAAAGAAGCACTGCAGATAGAAGAAAGAAAAAGCAGCATTAAGAACTGCATTTAGAAAAGCGTGGGGTGTGGCCACGGGACTCTCTGAAAGCCATGTACCAGAAGCTCCTAAATTCATGAGATGACTGCTGAAGAATCTAAGAGCCTTTGGTTAAAAAAGCTAAGTTATCTCATTAGAGTTTCCTGAACGTTCTCTGAAGCTATCAAAAATTTGCCTTCCTTCATTCCTCTTCTAGAAGCTGACAAAACGATACCATGGTTCCAAACTGATGTTAGTGGGCTGTGAGTAGTGAAAGCTGCGGAGCCCCCTCAGTGGGCACCTTACTTCCCCCCAACCCCTCCGATGTGCTCATGGGGAGTCAAGAACAGTGGGGAACTTTCCAGAAGATTTTGGCAGAAGCCACTGAAAACATAAATAAAATACTCTGGAAGTAATTTTGGGAGTAGTATCATTTGATTATCTTAGCCATATATTCAAAGTGTTTTTGGTTCAAATATTTATATTATTTTCATAAGGCAACCCTCACAGGCAAGTGATACATTTTTCTCTCCTGGACCAGATGATCCCCCACATATCGTATATATAACATAAAATATCATTGCTAAAATTTAAAACATTTCAGGAACCTTTTGAATGTACAAAAATTCTTCCCTAGCTGGTGTGGCTCAGTGGGTTGAGTGCTGGCCTGCAAACCAAAGGGTAGCAGGTTTGATTCCCAGTCAGGACACAAGCCTGGGTTGCAGGCCAGGTCCCCAGTGGGGGGCATGTGAAAGTCAACCACACATTGATGTTTCTCTCCCTCACTTTTTCCATCCTTTCCCCTCTCTAAAAATAAATAAGTAAAATCTTAAAAAAAAAAAAAAAAAACTAAGTGTACGGGAAATCTTGAGTTGCTGCAATCTAATGTGAATGGAAAGCTCCTTCCTCCCCACCCCAGGTTATGTCCTTCCCTGTAACCTACTTTAAAACATACAAAAAGAGTTATGGTGTTTCTCAAACAGTGACTTAATAGAATTTGCTGTTTTACTCAAATACACACAGTCCCTAACAAAGTATATCACCACATGATACTATTGAAATTAGAATCAAAATGTTAACAAAGGTTGTGTTTTTTCCTAACTGATTATCACTATACCAACTACCATTATTGTTTATCATTTACTTTGCCACTGACAGAAGAGATTTTTAAGAATTCACACTGCCTTACTTATTTCTAAAATCCCAAAGATAAGCCGTGTTCCCACCCCACTGGCTTGGCTGGGAGTACTCTTTCCGTTGGAATTTCTCTCTGCTCAGCCTACCTCCTTCCTCATTTTCTCTGAGTAGTCAAAATAGCAGAGTATCACTTTTGGAGTGACATGGCATTTCAGGAAAAGCCCACACGACAACTGTTTAAAATATTTTTTGCAAGCTTCTAACTGCGAAATAAAACACAGGCAATTTGGCGGAGGTTTTAATTGTACTCAGATTCAGCAATAGCAAAAGAGAATACCATGTGGGAAGTCAAAAAAATGGACAGAATTATGAATCCAGCATTTAACTGAGCACCTTCTCCAGGCAGGTCTTCTCAATGGGAACTGGCTGGCAATACAAAGATGGCAAGAGCAAGAATACTTGTGCGCAGAAAAAGAAGTTTTCTCTTGACCTATCCAATGCTGAAACATACAAAAGGCTATGGTTATTTAAAAAAAAAACATGCTTTTAAAGCAAAGATAGAGACAGGCATTCTTTTGAGTGGCAGATACATTCTTCCTCCTTTAGGTCTTCTTATCACCAGAAACAGATCTGAAACTAACAATCTCTATATAAGGCCAGACACAAGAAGGGTCCAAAGACATAAAAAGATGGACGACTGCTGGACTGGGGGAAAGCGAAGAAAATGGTGAGAGAGAACTAAATGGTAGAGGACTCAGGAGGGATGTCTCTGCCAAAAGCAGAGAATGGGTTTAGCCACATTCTCTGAATGGTGTGTCCCAAAAGACTAGGACTTAAGTTCCCTGGGTAGAAATCAGTAAAAGAGTTGAAACGACTAAAACAGGCAGTCTAAAATCCTCTTCACCCTGGGAACTTGATGGGATTGGAAACACTGCTTGAGGCTGAAGTGACGGAACTCTCTCCTTCCCATTAGAATAGTCACTCCTACCTCCCTAACTGGGCTTCACAAAAGGGACTGGAGCACTGCCTCATACACTGCAATGTTAACTGCAACATTCTTGTAGGTGTTTGATTCCCCTCCTCTGAGAGGTGGGGCCAAACTGAAGGCAGGTTCAAGGTGAGAGTTACCTGAGTGTCAAGTTATGATTTGGTAGCGAAGTCCTTCTTGCCTCAAAATGTGTAAGTGGTATGCACACTTACACACTTGTGCTCCACAGGCCATTTCAAAATTAAAATTACAAAATGAGATTTCCAATGCAAAGGTTTTGACAAAAATAAGACTCCCTTTCAAGATGTAAAACTGGAATCAATGGAAAATAGAAACCAAACAAAGTGAAGAATGAGGAATTATCCGAAGGAATGAAAAAGATACAGAATGTAGGTGCCCACGGTGCATGTTACCGGGCTGCCACAGGCCGAGCTGGACTCGCAAGAGGGCTTGTAAAGAGTCCACACGAGGTACATGGTATCAGGTCCACCCCTGAGTCTGAGATGCAGTAAAGCTCCACTGATGAGTTAAGGCAGGTAGGATCTCACCAGACAGAGATGGAGGAAGATACACTAGGAAATGAAAG
Organism: Anoura caudifer; assembly: GCA_004027475.1. NCBI lineage: Eukaryota > Metazoa > Chordata > Mammalia > Chiroptera > Phyllostomidae > Anoura > Anoura caudifer. Next base: position 119,938 of record PVKU01000167.1, read on the forward strand.
TAGTAATGAGCAAAGAAAGCAGAAAATGAGTATCATCAGCTTCATATTGAGTACTACAATTCTGCTGGCTTAACAAAGGTACATTAAATAATAAAAGTTGCTTGAAAGGTAGCCTTAGGCAATATGAAGTGTGACTTTTTGACAAGCAGTGGGGACCCGACTAAAATTTTGGAAGGACAAGCAGAGCTACTGAAAGCCCTTGTGCTAGGGAATTCTTTCCTCCACTCCTTCCAGAATATCAGTATTGAAAGTAACATTAGAAACTGTCCTTAAAAACAAAACAATTAAGGATTGAAGGCGGCTTCACTGCAGGTTGGGAGGCTTGAAACAAAGTGATCACAATTATGCTGGTTAGAAGTATTTTCTAAAGCTTACTTGAAAGAAAACTGCCATCACCAAATAGTTCGAGAGAAACAATATTGTCAGTGTAACTACGGTTCTTATTTTAGTCAATTTGAAATTTGTTGTATCTAGTTTGATGTTTTTAAATAATGATCCCTTGTGAAGAGAAAAAAAAAAACAAAAACAAACCCCAAACCAGAGAAACGGCCCCAAACTCAGGCCAGAGACTGATACAACATATTAATCGATATAAACAAAATATATTTCCAAAAACACAGGCAAATTTCTTTTAGTAGACTAACATACCCCAGACCCAAACTCAAACTGTAAGCTGGCTACGTTCACTAGCATATTAACATAAATGTATTCATTTCTTAGGGTGCTATTACCCCAAAGGAAAATGATCAAGCTTGAGAAGTATGCATGCTGACCAAAGAAAGATACATGGAACGTACACCTATCTAAGGAATAGTCTCAACATACTTCTGCACTGCATGTATTGGATTCCAACATTTTGCAGAAAGGTGCCCATGATACATAGAATTAAAGGCTCCAGAATGTCTGTAATAAAGCAATAAACTTAAAAAAAAAATTGACACTCGTGGCAATCACAAGATCTCAAATACAAGATTTACAAAGTAGTGGCCCAGAAAAAGGATCGAAGGATTACCTTTGAGCATAGACTTGCATCCGCAAGTGGTAAATAAGAAACAGAAAGAGCTCACTTTTTACCCAACTCTGATGTTTTGCCTCTAGGAGCCTAACATCTGAGGAAATAATGTTTTTGTCTTACCATCTCTTGAAGGACTGAATGGAGGGAACTGGGGCCTGGCAGAGAGCAGGATGCAATAAGCCCCCTCTTGCTGTTGAAAGTCCAGGCCTTTATATATAGACCTCCCCCTAACTCAGCCTCTCCTTTCTCTCCAATCGAGCATCAAACAGAACAGAGATCCATCCATAATTGATGTTGGGGAGCAGCCTGTGGGGTCTCACAAACCTCCACTTCCGGTCACACCTCAACCACTTCCCACCTGAGTCATCTTGGGACATTCATCAAATCTCACTGCACCTCAGGTCCCTGGTCTTTAAAAGTAGAATATTATCACATACTTTAAGAGGCTGTTAAGATAATTCAGAAATAATGTGTCTACAAAATATTGAATATTAGATTTTTTAAATATTAGTTTCCTGTGTTTCCCTTCATATATCTGAATATATACTCCTTTTGGAATAATATATTTATTGTAAAAAAAATTTAAGAATAAAATTTTCCATAATCTCTCCACCTTAAATGAATGGCTAACATATTTTTGTATGTTTCTATCTGATCCCTTTAGTATATATATGTGTGTACAGGTACATACATATATTTTCAAATAATATTTTATAAAATATTATAAAATATGCCCAGTATGTTTTATAAATAGTACTTTTAAGACTTACAGAAATGAAAAATTTTGGTAACTTAATCTATCCATCCTCTTTTTTAATTGATTTCTTCCTCAGGTTTCCTGCTAAAAAGACCCACTTTACTTTGATATTAGATTAAGTACACTATCTTCAAGCTCTTTTTTGCTTTCTTTCTTTACATTAAATCCTTTGATCCATCTGAAATTTATTTTAGTATATAATGTAAAGTAAAAACATATTTTTTTCCCAATGAGTTAGCCAGGTTTTCCAGAATCACTTCTGAAAGAATCCTTTCTTTCTTTTTACTAAGTTAAATACCACTTTTATCACATCCCTGAGCAGAGTGCCTAAATGTTCTAACCCATGTGCCAGCTTTGATGGCCTAATAGCACCTGTCTGGAGAATTCTCAGAGCGGGTCTGGGTCCGGGGACTGGACACGGGTCATTTGGCAGCATATGTCTGCCACAGCGAGAGAGTGGAAGACAGCGGCCACGGCAAATGTGCCGTCCCGACGCTAGTTCATCGGTTCCTACGTTTTCCAGTCCAGCTCCGCTGAAGCTTTACGATAGATTTTAATATCTTGTAGCCCAGGTGCCCTTTTATTTCCCTTCTTAATCAAATTATTCATGGCCATTCTTTCATGGTTATTGTTCCAGATGAATATTATATTCCCTTTGTAAGTGTCCCAAAGAGTTTTGTGAGAATTATAGTAGCAGTAAATTGATTAAAAATGTGAAGATAAATGACATTTTTACAATGAGTCTTTCCAGCCAAAAACATCAGTTGCTCCACTTATATAGTCATGTACTATTTCAATTAATTATATATGTGTATTAAAATATTAATATATAATACATTCATACATTTTTAAAAAAATTATATGCCTAGTACTTTCTTGTTAAGTTTGTTCCTGTATTTGTTGCTATTGTGAATGAAGATATGTGTTCATTACATTTTATACATGATTATTTTAAAACTACTACTTTTTTCTTAAATCCTCACCTGAGGACATTTTCGGTTTTTTCGTTGCTTTTAGAAGGAGAGGAAGGGAGAGAGAGAGAGACATCGATGTGAAAGAGAAGCATCGACGGGTCGCCTTCCATACCTGCCAGGACAGGGGGTGGATGGTACATGCCAGGGCCTCCAGGACGCCAGGACTGGGGATCTACGCACCCTGACCAGGGATCAGAACCACACCCTTCGGTTATGAAACAACACTCCAACCAACCGAGCCACGCGAAAACGACTACTTTTGCATGTATTTTACATCCTTCTGACTTACCATTCCTTCATGTCATTTATAATAATTTTTCTGTCAACACATTTTGACTTTTTTAGGTAGCCAATGACATCAAATCTGAGGTCACCGGAATTCTATCCGAAATCGTGTTCACCTGTTCCCTTCCTCATTGTCTTCTCCTGCTTCCCCACTCTGTCTGGCTCCCTTCAAGGGCTCACAGCCTTCCCAGGCCTGTGCACAGCCTGACCTCCATGTCTAGAACACGGCTGGCCACACAGATGTTCAATACATATTTGCTAAACGACTCTGTGGTTTGACATGAAATAATCTTCCAAAGATAACAGCAATGTCCTCTTCGTACTTTTAAGAGACAATTCTAAAAATGTTGGTTTTTGATTTAGAACCTTAAGAATACCATGGTGGGGGTAAATATTTTTCTTGTTCTTTACTGAGAATGTCAATGTTAGTTCTTTATTACATGTGGTTAATGCTTAAATATTAGGTTAGGGATAATGTGTCACTGTTAAGAAATCTTCTTTCTATAGCTAATTTATTTCTTGCTTTTTAGTTTAAAAAAATTTTTTTTAAATACATAATGCTCATGGACTCCATTTTGGAGATTTCCTAAAAAGATTACCATGTAGGTTTTACTCCTTCAGTTTATCAAAGTGATTTAGTGTTCCAGTAAAAATAACAATTTTGAACGGGGGGGTGTCCAGACATCCTTGCATCCTTGAGATACTAATATTGACAATACCCAGAAAAACATCATTCACAGAGGAGCTTGCATTTAACCTCCAAAATCCACAAGTCTGTATAAAACCTGTGTAAAAACAAGTTTGTACTTAATTGCCTTTTAATGAAAAGGCATTAAATTTTTTCATGAACTATCCAATAACCCATATACCTGAGGCAAAAACACGAAACAAGCAACCAAAAAACCACATAAAACATTAAAATATTTTCTAATATGAAACATACTGCCAAATCTTGAAATAAGACCCACATTATCAAAATGTATTTGTTATACCACGGGCCCTTCAACTTATCTGTGTAGCGTATTAAATTTACCTCCAATCAATACTCTATTTTGAAAATCAGTCCCTTCATATTCTTTCCTTAGCATTAGATGTCTAAATCGTAACATTAAGTGGATAGTTTTTTTCCATTAAGTCCTTAATAACAAAGCCTGGATACGAAACTGGCTCGTTAGTTGCGGTTCTGCCTTGTGCCGCCCATGTTGAGTCGTGATCTTGTCACTGCCATTTTTTCTTAACTGTCAGTAATTGCAGTTTTGTATTCCTTTAAGATCCAGAAATTTAGAAAAGTGGTTTTTGTTTTATGTCTCTAGTATTTTTATTTAAAGCTTCATTAGTAATTTCTACTTTATTATTCCTTTGTGTTGAGATCATGTAAACTGTGCTCTTCCTAGTTTGAAATATTTATTCATTCACATTAATTATATCCTCCAAGCTTTTTCCCAAACCATTTGTCAAAGACCCAGAATAATTGTGTTTGCAACACAATTAATCTTCTTTTTTGAAAGTTTTGCTCTATAAATGTGACGAAAGAGCTTTCTAGACCTCCAGAGAGCTGGCAGTGAAGGTATTTGGTGGGACCCCAACGCGTTAAGTACTCTTTCCCCCCAGATGAACATACAGCTTTGCAAATAATGAACTTGTCTAAAGAGCCAAAAAAAGTTTTCATAAGCCGTAGATCACAAGGGTAAGTGGCTCTGGAATGGCGCTGGAAGCCGATGTGTAAACAGATTCCAACGTAGCAAGAATCCAGCCTCCCTTTCTAATCTGCGAGGACCATAGAAATCTATCTGGCATCAGTGTTCAGGGCCTCCCAGTAATGCATTGCATCCAACTGCAAATTTTATGGCAAACTTATGACAATGTTTTCCTCTCTTCCATGCTAATCTTATGGCCAAACAGCCCATGCAATTAAATTTGCTGCTTTAATCTTCGTGTTTTTTATTATTTTTACTTCTTCCATTACCATTTATCCCCCATACACCCTCTTTACAAAGTGCCACAGTTGTTTTCACTTTTGTGGATGTTTCTTTATATTATATAAAATAAGTCCATTTTGCTCATTTAATGCTTTTTAAAATTATATTCCTTGAGTTGTTCTATCAATTCCTCTACTTTCCCTTGGCTGATCTACTTTAACTCATTATTTGATTTTAAACTTATTATTGGAAATGGTATTTTTAAGTCTAACCTAAAAGAACCTCTTTGTCTTTTGAAGTAGAAATTTGATGCATTTGTATTAATTGGTATAATTAAATATCACATTTTACTTAAGGATCAAAGCCTTTGTTTTAGGAACTCAATTGGTTTTAGAACAAGACTAAAATGAGTTACTTCATTTATTCCATCCCGGTGGGGAAAGGCATGCAGGACATCATTCCCACTTTTTGGTGACTTTCTTGGATAAGAATGGCAAGGCGCAAATCCAAGGTATTATAGGTGGTTCAGACAGTTCCTTAGGAATTCTGAGGAGCCTGTATGGAATGAAGGTCCTGTAGATCTGTTCAAATAACACCGGTAGGAGTCAAGAAACGGAGGCAACATACTTAGTTACCAAGAATGTGCTGTGAGCCCCAGAGAAATGACCACAATGGAAAAAAACAATCCTCTCAAATAGAAAAATCAATATTGAAAGAAAAATTCAGTAGCATCGTGACAGATTCTGCAACTAAGAGCTGCATACTTTCAGTTAATCTTAACATTTAAAAAGTGATTGTAAAGTTAGATTTTTGTGTGCAAGTGTGTTCAATAAGACATAATTGGCGATCTACCCAATTCCTTACCTAACTATACAGAATAGAAGGTCATTTATAGATAAAATTGTGCAATATTTTCAAGAACACATGAAAAAATAATACTGACTTTCCTAAGAAGATGCTCACAAAATAAACAGATTTATTGCTGCGAGGCAAAACACTTGTTTCTCCCGTATATATGAATGTGGAGCCTATTCGCTATACTGACAAACTTAATTGTTTGCTCCACTGAAAGAAATAATAGAAAATAAACAGCAACCACTAATGTAAGATAATATAGTTACAATTTCAATCTATACTTATCTAAGAATCAATAAAAACTGTTCTACAACATACTAAAAACAATGCAGCTCTTATATTCATTTTCTTAAGTGCATCTTCTATCATTCAGAGAACCAAATTTTTGAGTGGTGATTTTCAAAATTATTACTAAGGAGAGAAATCATTTCTGAGGTATGAAGTTATAAATTTCAAAAACTGCACCTCAAACCAAAACAGATCCCTACGTGTAGTACAAGTAATGATTTATAGATACAAATCTTCCAAAAAACAAGTTTTGGTTTTATTTCAGTATCTGAATAAAATTGATGTGCCCATAGATCAAATAACCAATTACAGCTGTAGATAAAATTGAATTACGGGAGGCTTTCCATATTTACTTCTAGTAAAAACAGCACAGATGTCACTTAATAAAAAACAAGCTCCCTTTGCTATCTGCTTTATTGTTTCAATTGCTCAGACACACTGAAGTGAAGGCATTTGTTTTGTTTTGGTATGAGCTCTGCTTTTATAATATGCATATGTTTATTCCAAAATGCAGACTATGTATAAACATGTTTATATGCATATAAATATACATGAATAAATATATCTATGTTACATATGGGTATATATAAAATTCGCTACATTCTGGTCAACATCCACAGGCAAAATATTAGATTACTAAAATTTGATTATCTGTGGTTAGGTTTCTTTTCCTCCTAATTATTCCTAATGTGAATTTAATCCACTCCTAGTTATTTTTATTGGGCATTATTATGAAAACATTGTACTATAATATGGTCAACAATGAAGTAAAATAAAATAAATATATATTTCCAAAATACATATAAATGTATAGTTTTGTAAATATGTGTACAAATATAAAATATATAATATGCTAAAATAGCTGTATGTATATACACATACATATAGGAACATATATACACACACACTACAGGGTGGGGGATAAGTAGGTTTACATTTATGAGTATGCAAAGCAGCTTATTCTTATATTATTATCTATTAATTATTGCAGTAATTTCTATATAAACAGCTGTAAACCCACTTTTGCCACACCATACACACACACACACACACACACACACACACAAATTTAGTTGTGGCATTTGTTTATACTTGAAGGAATAGTTATATTTACTTTAATATTTTTAAAATATTTTTCTAAATCTGAAATACAACAGTCATATCTTCTCATCCCTGGGTTTGCTAGACAAAGAGTGGCACCTAATTTAGCTATTATCTCGTGTTATTTCAAATCTCTAGATTTACCAGTTTTCTTCCTACATACTGAGGAATCTGACACCTTCACCAGATTTTCTGGAATGAAAGTTAAGTATTTCTCAATGTGTAAAAGTGAAACACCTACATGTTCCCTGGTCTATTTAAAGGACCAAGTTTCTACTTTAAATCCAGAGAAATAATAAAATAAAAATCCTTATCTCTATATGAATAGCTGCAGGTTTTGAAATGCTTAAATGTAAGGACATCCTTAACAACGGATCATTATTACATTATTATCATCCTTGGAAGATGAAGCACAAAAGATTGATCAGAATAGCTACTCGATATATACCCTTAGCCTGCCTGATGTACTGAAGGAATAAAATGCACCTGAACTCTGTAGGCTGATATTTAAATTTCAAATCATACTGAACATCTTTGCTACATTCACTCTGATAAGAGAACAAGACTTACACTGAAGTCTTTACCTTACCATACTTGAGCTTTATCTAAAACAAGTATCATGCTTATATACAGACATTGAATATTTTTCCAATCTTAAAGGAAAAATAGAAGAAGAAATTTTCCTAAGTAAATAAGGAATATGCTGTAATTAGTAAGTATAACCAACTAGTAAAACAACTGTAGCATTTGTAGGTAAAACTAATGCTCATTTTTAAAGGAAACCTCCAGAACACTAAGGTACCTTTATTTTAAAAGAGAAAATACATTATTTATGAATTAAAGTGACTGCCCAGTAGAAGTTCTATGTTAGAAATGAACAAAGTGTTGGCCCATGTGAGTTTCCAGGCTATTACCTGGGTCTTAGCCTCAGCATCTCTGATAGATCTTTCTTAATTTCAGCAAAGGGAATATTACATTAGCATTACAGTTAGTGGCCAGAAGCTAGTGTGACTATGGCACCAGGACTATTTTGTGATTCCCAGCATCCCACTGCACCACAAATATACAATAATTCACTCAAGAATTTAACAGTAAAATGGAGATATGTGTCATTTTAGGGTGGCAGTGTACGCACTACATCGAAGATGATGGATCAAAGTCTTCTGCATGTGAACCATGAGGAAAGAGCATGCATTCGTTGTGTGAACCAAAATCATGGCATGAGAGCAAGTTTAGTATCATGTTTATAATGTTTATGTCTCAGATAAGAATTATTACAAATATACACATTTCAAACCATATTGAGAAGAGAGACTGTAATTCTATGTCTAGAGTAAATTTATTTTGAAAAGTTTGTAACTGAGCAGAGCACTTCTTCCTTCAGTCTTTGGGTCAATGTCACACCCTCATCATTGCCTTTCCTGATGACCTCTCATACCTGAGACCACCCCCTCCTCAGACTCACTCCCAATCCTTGTCTGTCCTTCACGCACAGCAGCTCTGGCTCCAAGGAGTCACCAAGATCTCTTGGCCTCTTTCCAAAAAGCCATCCCTCTAACCAAACAATAATTCTTACCATCAATAATCAAGCACCTTAATGATCTTGTCTATTCTGCATTAAAATCTGTTATGCAGAAATTTGCATAATACATTACTTTAATAATTATTTTTAATAGACACTTTATTTCATCTTTGAAAAATGACATTAACATTAGAGGACAGTTACTGTGCCTTTTCTTTACATAAAGGAGCAGGTGAAAAGGTGTTAAATGACATCTAGGGTCATGTACCGGATCAGGGCCAGGCAGGATTCGGTCCTGAACTTCAAGTTCTCACATCAGGGCTCCAAGGCCTGGACTAGTGTAAACATAGCTACACACCAGGGCTGGATGCTGATTCAAAGGATGACAGGTTTGATATCGGACATTAACATCCCCGCACCCCTCAGCCAGGTGCCGAAATGCAGGATGGATTCCATCTGCCCTACCTGTATGGTGGCCAGGCTAAGGGGATAGGAAAGGGGCACTCATTATATAAATTATCTTTGTTCTTACAAGGCAATTTCATACTCATTTTATAGGAGAGAAAACTTACCCTTTATGAAGCCTGACTGTCTAACTTCGATACCCATACTCTCTTTCTTGGAACATTGTTGCCTCCTGCTACACTTGCTACAGGGGCAAGAAGGGTACAGAGATGGATTTAGGGCATGATAGGTGTGTGTGTGTGTGTGTGTGCAGAGGGAGAGTAAGGGAACAGTTTAGTGAATAAACATTCATCCAAATTAAAAGAAACACATCTCACAGAGAACAAGTCACATTTTAATTCCACTTTATGATTTTAATAATTTTATATTCTAAAACTTTTTATAGCACCAATAAATTATAATAAATTAATATCTGTCATTATTTATGGAAGTACTTGGGTTAAATATATAATTACAGAGTGTGTTTTGTATTTCTAAAAATATCAAGTATCAACCAAAAAAAAATCAAAGGGTCACAAGTATAAGTTTACTCTTTCTTTTTAAAAGTTGACATGTCTTTAATGCCAGAAATAATATATTATAATTTTTTTACCAAAACAAATGAAATTTCAAGGCAAAGCTGGAAAATGTCAATGATTCGTAAGGAAGGGCTACCTCAGGGGTTCAGGTCATGTTCCCTTCAAAGCTCCTTCAGTCTCACCTGGATTTCACGGGAAGCGGCAGGGCATGTGCAGCCCTTAAACACCCCGTTTCTTGGCATGGGATCCCTAAGCTGCCATGAAATCCCACCAAAGAAGAAAAATGTCTGCAATCTTCAAATGAAAGAAAGTTCGTAAGGATTTCTGAATTTCCTGGACATGAACTCAACAGAACACGTGCTAATGCCCTGTGAAGACCCTCCAAATATACATTCTTAGGGTTCATCACAACCCCACAAGGTAAGCATTGTTATTATTCCCACTTTAGAGAAGAGGAAACTGAGGCAGAGACGTACTGAAATAATCCTTTCTTCCTTTTTATCTTTGTTATAAAAACTATACTGTGGGTCCTCATTAAAACATTTTCTGAAACAAGATGTACTCCGCATAAATAATAACTTTGAATTAAATAAGCAAACACACACCCCTTTCCTTACTATACCACAAAAGTAACATGCTCATTTCATTAGAGCTCACATAGAAAGTACTACAACTGCAGATAAAACACTCAAGTCTTTTGGCTCCAATTAATTTATATTTTGAACCAAAGTTAAACAAATGACTATGTAGATATGAAATTTCTAGTTTATTAAAATCTACTGCTTTGGATAGGGAAATCATTTATGTAGTTCACAACTGTGGTGCCTATACAAACTGCCTCATCCTTCTTACAATCGTCACACCTAGCCACTGTCAAGGCTTTGCCAACATGATCGCCCAAGCCATCTAGCACAACTGGGCCGTTCACGCTGTCTAGCTGGTCAGGAAGGCTTCTTCTGCTAGCCCTGGTAGGTCATGGATGAGACTGGGTCTAGTCTGAGCCTAGTTAGTCTCAGGTTTTAAACTTGTGCAGAAAATCACTGCTGCTCTGTCCACCTTGTTCTTCCACAAGTATGTTTTCAACCATTCAAGAATGATCCCGGGAGTGCAAAAGGATGTCTCTACTAACAAAATCAAAACCTACAAAAAAACAAAAGTTTTATTTAATTCCTGAAGTGATCTTCAGCTAGAAGGAATCCAAACTTGATAAACAGATTATTCTTGCCTCACAAGCTCTCCGCTGCAGGTTCAGCCATTTCTCGGTCATGCCTTTCCTTGTTCTCAGGAGTCAGGAGCCTTCTGAAGACTAGCAGCTACTCCTCTATATGGCTCACTGGTTTCCATGTAATTCATTTTACTTGGACAGTCTGATATCCCCACAGTTGCAACCATTGTGTTCAATCTTTCTGGCTCAATGGCTCTCAAATCTGCCTGCATATTGGAATCACCAGCAAAACTTTCAGAAATACTAATGCCTGGGCCTCACTGAAGACAAAATCAGAAATTTTAGGTGTGAGTAAATTCATTGGGCTAAGCTCATTCAGATTCCATGAATCCCTCATTTGTAGTGAGAAAGTAACTGATTCAAGATCATCAGTGTCATTGAGGAGTATAAGTCAATTTCCATTCAAAGGGGTCACAAGGTTGGCATAAGATTTGCCCCTACCTAGCGAACCGGATAACAGTGATAGAGAGCACCGATACTTCAGTGTCCACATTAAAAAAAGGCACACGACCAATGTCAAAAGATCTCTGAATTGTTTTTGTTCATTGTAAGGTAAATTAGTCAGAGCAATGGAACCAGTATGTATTTTCTTTCCCATAGCATCACATCAGTGGAAACTGATCCAGAGTTCTTAAACCATCTGAGATACTCTAAGGAGAAAAAAAAGCCCTTTATTCCATAATTATTAAAATGAAATGAGAAAGAGTACCAGTGGCAAGATACAGCAATTAATTACACACATTTTTTTTCTGCTCTTGCGTCTGTATAGTGCTTTCAGTGTGATTGCTTCCTAATTTTGTTTTTGGCTTTGTTCTACTACACATGATAGATACAATACTAAAATCAACTTACTATCTCATAAAATCAATGAGCTACAGTGTACACACAAATGATACTTCATCTCAAGCACTCATTTACTTGATCCCTTTCATCAGAATTTTAGGAGACAAATTTCATTAAAAATTCATTTATCTTCCTTCTTAACATTAATTTTAACTATTAACAATAAAAGTGGTGGAGGCCTTCCTCAGAATGAATAAACAAAATAAAATCTCCTGCACCTAAACATCTACATTAAAGTTGTTATGAGGGGAAAAATGTGTATCTACATATTGTTAAACTGAAATCCATACTTTGATTTTCGCTGCAGAGGGACTGGCAAGGTTTATTTAGCAAATTTCATGCCAAGCTTCTGAAGTATGCACCCTACCCTTTTCCACACATAATTCAACATAAACACTTTTTCTCCTGACAGACATTTTGAAAGATCAAAGTGCAGAACAAAGGCAAAGAGTGACATGAAGCGCGAGTTCTGGACCATTGAGATGAATGGATGGATTAGCCAGAAAATTCACGATGACACCTTGGACCTGCAGAAGTGGTTCTGTTTATGTGATTACAGTTTCAATGCTTAGGAGACCCAAAGCTCTAAACAGCAATTTTCCTCCATGCCCCAACAGGAAACCCTGCAATATTTCAAAAAGCTCATCCATCAGTGCCAATCAGTGCAATTCACCTGACATCTCATTATAGGTTTTAAGCAACTGGATGTCATCTAGAAGAGGACAAATAGTTCATTACACAAACCATTATGGACCAAATAGAACCCTTATGCAAAATGCATCAAACAAAATCCAGGATATTGCCAGCAAGGGCTAGATAAAAGTCAAATAAAATAAACTAACTATTGTGGAATATGCGTCTTGCAGAGCACAGTGATCCAATTGCCTCACACTTATGATTTACAGAGTTCCATTATAAGAAGCAGTGTTGAGCTTGCTAAACAAAAAAATATGGTTTTATGCATATATATGTGAAATACAGCATTAGATTAGGAGTGAAGTTTTAACTACATGGACTCTCTGATGTAGGAGTAGGGAAAAAAACAGAGAATGTTTGGGTTCACTAGTCAGAGTTCAATATTTTCAGCAATTTCCAGCCACCCTCTAAATTAATGTTTTCAGCAGTGTCGTATACCATCATGTTGATTTCAGAATATGGCAAAACATCAAAATCCTGGCCAGTGTTACTCCTTTCACTGCTAGCTTGAAAGGATATGCAATTAATTATATTGCAGATTTATGGGATTCTAACTAGAACCACACTGACCTGCTTGCTAGTGAGCACAGGAAGAAGGTAACCCACTCGGGGTTTGAAGAGCCTACAGGACTACTTGCACAATGGTTTGCAGGAATAAATTACTTGCTTAATAGCTTGTGCTCCAGTCTATTAAAATTCATACGTTTTTCCTTTTTCGTATCATCATCTCTACGGACAAGTTATAGTGTAGTCAGAAAAAAAAAAAAAGACTAAAGATGCAATTCTTAAAAGATTGTTTAAAAAAAACGTCTTCTTGAATATGCTTTGAACCTACCAAAAAAATGATCACATTGGCAGGTGTTGGGAACGTTGACCTTACAATTCCTTTCTACTCTAGAATGATTTAAGGATTCCCTATAAACCCTATTCCTCCTCAGGGCAGCAGTAACACTGACACAAACAATCGCATCTCGGGGTGACCAGAGGGACAGACTCAGAGTGGCCCACTTCCTCAAGCGTACTTCTGAGTCTCTCTTTGGTAGATTTGTTCTGCCAAATTCTAAAAAAAAAAAAAGGTTTAGAATAACAATGCTGGCTGCCTTGATTTAATCGGCCTAGTACAGAGCCTGCCTGCTTCAGGGCACAGCCACAGTATTCGGGGAGATATGTTCCTCCCATAACTAGAAATGCCACTGAGTCATTAAAACAATAATGACGAAAAATGAAGCCCAAGATAAAGTATTCTCAAGGTTTCAATGTAAGGACACTAACTTACAGGTATTTAATCAAAAAAAAAAAAAAAAAGGAATGAGAAAAGGAAAAGAAGAAGAGATCTTCTATAATCTAACCCTTTTAGAACAACACGGTAAGCATTATTATTACAATAGTTAAATATTGCTACAAAAAATAATGACATAAGTTGTTACTTAGCTTCTCTTGAATTTGAGTTCACCAAAAGGAAATTTTTAAATGTAAAACATGGTTTAAGCATCTCAATATACTATTGTTTCACAAGACAAATGGACTCAAAGTTTTTCATTCCAGACAACTGAGGATTTTGTCTGATTTCTAATACAAAAAAAAAAAAATACAGGAACACATGACATTATCTTGTCAATTTTTTATAGTCTGATACATGGAAAATGTGGGAGCATTTTTTATTTTAAATACATAAAGGATACTGCAGTAGAACAAAGGTGAAACCTTAAGAAAACCTTAAACGTCCCATACCTAGATGGTGTGAAAACACTTAGCCAGCTGGTGGGTTTTCAGGGGCTGAAAAAATGGGTTTACTGGAATTTTAAACTCGAAACAGATGGGGAAAAAAACAATAATTTATAATCTCTGCATCTAGATATTTATGAAGATTTTTGTCAGCAGTATATTCAAGCACAAGAGGCTGTGCCCACATTGCAAGTAAGTTGAACAATTCTAACCCCTGTTCCTGACCAGAGACACCACACAGAGGCAAGTCCCTCTTTGAGTTGGCCCGCGGTCATATGAGGGCTTCCATATTCGGTTTTCCCTCCCCGAATATATGTCTGAAACCTGGATATGTTCTTTCTTCTTCAACATAAATCAACTGAGACATCACGAAGTTCAGACGGTTGGAAGGAGTAAATCCTTACAACCGACACACAGGGGAGAGAAAGGGAAAGCATGAAATTGAACTGATGGTCTTTTTTTTTCCTCTTAAAATTAATTTAAATCTTTTTCCCAGAAAATAAAGCACATTTTTAACAAAACAATACAGTTTGCTGTACAAACAAATAGTTTATGTGAGAAGCAAAGGTCTCATCAATGGAACCGAATGGAGCCCAGAAACAGACAGTGGATTTTTATACACATATAACAAACTGGATACAATGCAATGGTAGCGCTGCAGACCACGAATTAGCCTGGGACACCTGGTCAAGCACACGGAAAGTGAAAAGGAAACTGGATCCCTACCTTACACTGAGCACACCCACAAATCCCAAGTGGGTTTAAAGGCAAATCATGATAGGTAACTTTCACTTTAGAGTAAATAGAGGAAGACAGCTTCATGACCATTTGCATAAGAAAGAAATTGCAAACAAGACATAAAGGAGTATAACTGGTAAAGAAAAAAATGATAATTTTGAATCCATTACAATTAAAATCTGTTTACCAAGGAACACTATAAATAAAGTGAAAAGAAAAATTTCAGTTTGGGAAGAGGGGAAGAGATATTGGCAAAAGAGAATTGACAGAGGATCAGTTTCAGGTTATTCCCACAAGCTCTGTAAGTCAGGAAGATCTTGTAGAAACAACCCAAAAGGTAAATAGACAAAGGGGCCTTCCCTATTAAAAAAAAATACAAAAGAAAACACTATGATAAATAAATACATCCAAAGATGTTCAACTTCACACTAATCAGGGGAGTGCAAATTACGATCACATTAATATCCTCCAGATGACAACAGTTGAGAATTCTGAAAACACAAGTGTTGGAGAACATGCACGACACCAGGAACTCTCAGACACTGATGATAAGTCTATAAACTGATGCCAACCGCTAAAAAAAATAATTTGGAATTGTAAAATTTTACATACCCACATTATGACTCAGCAGTTCTACTTCCAGATACACCTGAAGAAAAGCTACACAGGTCCCAGCAAACATGCATAAGCAGCATGTTTAGAACAGTATTGACTATCATAGCAAAAACCTTAAACAACATAGATGCCTATTAAGAGGAAAATAGATAAGCAAATGTGATTTAGTCAAATAACGAAATATTGAAGTATAGTGAAAATGAATACATTCCAGCTATATGTAATAATCTTGGAATGAATTTTAAAAGAAAATATTCAGAAAAAGCAAGTTGTGGGAGACTGCATATATTATCATACAATGTTTACAAAGCTCCAAATCAAACAAAAAAACTAAACAAATGATTGCTTTAGAGTATATACATATTTAGTACATTTTTATAAAAATAAACAAACAGGAATGAGAAATATAAACTTGGTGGGTAGCAATTATCATGGAGCTGAATTGGTGTAAAACAGAGTACCACATGTCCTTGTAATGTTCTTAAGCGGGGTGGTAGGTTCACAATCATTCATTTTATTTAAATTGCATGTTGTATATTCTTCTGTATGTATAAAGTCTTACACTAAAAAAGTGACAAATACAATTGACATTTCTAATGTTAGATTTTATACGTATCAAAAAAGAAAAAAAAAAAGAATGGGCCCTGGCTGGTGTGACTCAGTGGACTGAGTGCTGACCTGTGAACCAAAGGGTCACTGGTTTGAGTCCCAGTCAGGGCACATGCCTGGGTTGCGGGCCAGGTCCCCAGTAGGGGGTGTGTGAGAGGTGTTGATGCTTCTCTCCCTCTCTCCCTCCTCTCCGCTCTCTAAAAATCAATCAATCTTTAAAAAAAAAAATGAAAAATGTCAGCATCCCTCATCTGTTTGGTTTGTGGATGGTCTTCACTAATTTTTGTGTCATTCAAATTGCAAAATGAGATATTTCATATATTAAAAAACCGGTACTCTTTTCTTGAAATGTAGGAAGAACTGGTGACCGTACGCCCACGTTCTTGCATGGCACAAAAATCAGTGAAGCTAAGTACCAGCAGCTTCCTCTCTTCCCAGTTCCCCTACCCAGCTTGGATGATTCATTCGTTACCATTCTGATCCCTCTAAGTTATCTGAGTTTGCAATGCCTTAGAAGGAACTGGAATTAACAATGGCTCTCTCGGAATGGCGAAATTAAATATGGTTTTATTTCTTCTCTTTGCTTATCTGTGCTCCTTATCCTTCTTAGTGAGTATTACTAATGAAAAGGAAACACACACATTATTTTGATGGATATTCCAAGAGAAAAATAAAGAAATCTCATACAGAAGAGAAGAGAATGAGAAACAAGTTATCTAGAATGGTAGTGAATGCTACATGTTAAGAATTCCTTTTTAATTAAACTAGCCTAATTTATAACACTTCCATACATATGTTTAATCAAAAACATTTTATAGTTGTTTTCTTACTAAATGGAGTAAAAATATATAGAAGATAAAAGTATTGAATTAAAAGCATCACTTTTACATAAAAAGAGAAGATTCAATTCATTGGAATTTCAAACTGAGAATGAAATATGAACTAGGTGAATAGCTACGAGCATTTCTTTTAGAAACTAAGCTATAACTTTGCAATTGCAAAGATGGAAAGCTGCCTTGTAGCAAAGGCCTAACCTCCCTGCCAAAAAATATTATCATCTGTCAGCGTCATATGTTCTTAAATTTTCTTGAAGAATAAAAAGGAAAAGGTGGTTATGAAATTTATGCATCCCACCCTTTGGCTCCCAGCCCTGCTCCTTTGGAGTGTAGTCATTCATGTGAAAGTTCATCAGCCAAGGCAGTTCTTGGCCAAGTGAGAGTAAAAGGCCAGAGCCAATGGAAGAAAAAGCATAAGCCTTCATTGGCATTGTGGCAAGTTATTCTGGGGCAGAAATCTTCGACTGGAGCCAATCCTAGGTCCAAAATCTTAGCTAGCTGCCATTAGCTAGAAACCTTGGTCCCCCCAGTCCGAGGCTATGCCAGCCATTATTTTCTTCTCAGCATTTACAGGCTGCTGCCCTCATAACTGACCGCATGTTCTGTAATGCAACCTCTACTTCCAAGTCTCCCTTAGTAAAGGATTTATCATTTTCTTGAAAAGCTTTGCTCGCAGCTACTCTGCAGAGCAACATCAGCCGTGATCAGTTCTCCTCCAGTTTATCTCCACACAACTCGCAGAGCAATAGAAGTCAAGGAGATAAATAATTAAATTACACTAGTGGGGATGAGCCTGGGAAGACCAGTCTGCAATTTGATTTTTCTATCCTCATTCATGATTCCTGCTTGCTTTGGGAGCTCACAGAAAATTAAAATAAATGGAGGATCAATTGACAAAAAAACAAAAAAGAAAAAAACATGCACTCACAGAAGGGGAAATGAAGTAACATGAGATAATGCATCAGGCATTATGTTACAATGATTTAACTTCTCTTGAATTCCACTTGGAAATTACTATTATTATTCCTATGTTAAAGATGAAGAAACTGAGTTTTTCATTTTAGGAAAAAGTTAACTGTTATGTATCTAATGACATAGTTAATAAGGAGTAGATCTGGTGTTTAAATTCCATAGCATGTGTTTTTTTCTCATTAGATCACACTTCCTAGAATATGAAATTGTGCAAATTCAGGCTTTATTTGCCCATGCATGAAATATGGATTGTATACTGACACATTTCAAAAATAAACTCATTATTGCTTCATTCCTTCGATGGTATTGCCTATTCCTGCACTAAGTGTTATCAAAGACAGATCAAATAATATTGCAAAATGATTTACCATAAACTCATGTTAGTGTTATTCTTTTCTCCTCGCTAATTTTCACACGGTGCCGGGAGATCCTTGATGCCAGGATAGCAAATGTGTGGAGTGCACAGCACTCCTTCTCCCTGACTTCCAAGGCCAGGGACCCATCAGGCTTAGCTGTGCTATTCACGCTCCGCCGGCCTGAGAATCCTCAACACAGTCCTCCGTGCAGCCACTACCAACCAATCAGAGTCAAAAATTGGTACACCAATCTCATCCCATCTCACTCACCGCAGCGGTGCCAACCCCACCAAAACCAATCACCAGTCACATCCCTGCTCGATTTGCTTCCAGTACATATAATCTTGCAGCCTAGTAAGTACCTAGGTTTTATGTATTTACCTTCCCCATTCTTGACCCCAAACTCCTCCATCTTCTTCTTGCTCCTCTAAGAGGAAAAAGGGGTTTGTCTCAAATGTCCAGCCATCAGTGTTCTTCCTCTCCTTGCCACCTCTTATTCATCAAGCCTTCATTTACTCACTTCTTTTTAATCTTCCAGCCACTACGGGATGGGCTACCTCCACGTGTGAACACATGCTCAACTTTTTCTTCCTCATAAAAATAAACAATTTTGCCCTCAGTTCTGCAGCATTGTAAAAGTATCATGTAACTCCCAATCCTGCTTACTTATTAAGCTCTTTTAAAGAATTAACAATAATGCTTTCTCCATTTTTACTTTTCCCTTATTCCTTCGTACTAAAGACCTAGCAGTCAAATTCACTGATTTGTTTAGTCTTTTTTTATACAGCTTTTTAAAGATTTAATTTTTAAAGAATTTTCCAATCACAGTCCCCAATCAATATTATTTTGTATTAGTTTCAGGAGTAGAGCAGAGTGGTTAGACAATCTTACACTTTACAAAGCGTCCCCTGATATTTTCAGTGCCCCCCCCGGTTCGGCACGGCTATTACAATATTATTGACTGTATTCCCTCTGCTGCACTTTACATCTCCTCGACTATTTTATAAATGCCAATTTGTATGTCTTCATCCCTTCACCTTTTTCACCCAGTCCCTGTGCAACACCCCTTCTCTCTGACAACCAGCGGTCTTTTCTCAGTATCTATGAGTGTTTCTTTAGTCTTAATCCCACTTATTTACTCTGCTGCTCCTTCACTGAATTCCCTGGGGATCTTGTCAAAATGGAGATTTAGATTCCTTAGGCCTTGCCAGGATCTGAGATTCTGAATCTCTAGCCAGCTTCCAGGCACAGCCCACGTTCTTAGTCCATAGACCACACTTTGAGTGACAGACTATATACAACTCTCTCATTTTTGAATCATTCTTCTCTCCCTCCCAAGATATACCCCATACTAGTTCTCTACATTTTCTGATTGCCCTTTTTCTGCCTCCTTAAGATTTCTTTTCTTCTTTGGGCCTAAACATTTTTAATAATTTTCTGATATTAATAAAAACATTATCTTGAGTATTCTGTGCCAACTACTATGCTACAAATCTTAATTAATTATCTCAATCCTCAGAGAAGTTTTTCATTTTACAGATGGCAAATTGAGTACCATCACCAATAGTGCATAGCCAGCTTGGAGCAGGGATTCAGCGCCAAGGAATTTAATTCCAAAGCTTGGGACCTTCACCTTGGCAATCCTGCCTCATGTCAGTGTTGTTCAAGAAGCCATGAGCAAGCCAGTGAAGCCAACCTTGAGTCTTGAAAGTAAGCATGCAAAAGGTATGATAAGTAAGGGGAAACGGCTGCCAAAAGAGGGATTATGAACTACTGCAGGAAGTGTCCTAGACAGCACAAGAAAGGGTGAATGGATTGCCATCGTAAAGCTGATACAGCCCGTCCACTCTGAGCTAATTTCTGAACTTGAAGAATCTTTGAGAAAAGTTAGACTCAAAAAAATATTCACGGGGGGAAGGAGGGAAAAAGGAGGCATGGACATGGACAACAGTGTGGTCACAGCAGGGGTGTATAAGGGGGTTAAATGGTAAAGGAAAAGATACAATGAAAATTTTTAAAAATTCATGGCAGGACATTTTACCAGGGGGAAAAATCAAACTCTGGGCAGTTCATCTCCTTACCATGTGAGTCATTGAACCAACTGACACAATGTGATGTCCTTTATATAAAAATGCAAAAGCAAAGCTCTCAGAATGGAGAGCAACCACATAGAAAAAGAGGAGACACCTGGCTATACGGCTTTTTGTCTGTATTTATGCCTTCCTCAAATGCTCAGGCTAACTGACCTTCTCTAATTAATCCTTATAACACTGCACTTCTGAGGGGCAAATTAGAAGCAGAAAACATCTCCATTTTGCAAATAAGAAGCAGATGCAGTGACTTGGTGGTTCTCAGTGAATCAGTAACAGAACTTCACGATCCAGCCTGAATTAGATTCCACTGATTTATCTACATAGTATAGTACCAAGAATAAACTTTAAAAAACAAAAAGGTCCTTTTTTTGTTAACAAATTGAACAACCAGGAATCTCCAAAAATTCTCTCCCCCCCTTTTTTTTTTTTGCTAATTGAAGCCAATTTCTGCTAAACATGCAAAAACGTTCCAGTTCTTTCTCTAGGATTAATATATTTATTTTAATACACAAATCACTAGACAGAAGTCTTGCCCATTAATCCTTGCAATTAGCTTTAGAAGTATCTGAGATCAGACACCAGGAAGTTAACAAAAGATATATACCTCATTTGACATTAGGAAAAAGTAGAGAAGGAAATTGTATGAAAATCCACTGTGGCTAAAATGAAAGTCATGGATTAAAGGCTTTATGCAAAACCACCGTATTAAATCCTACCCTTCCTTAAAAGAGATAAATAGAATCAGTATAATTAATGGTTGTAATTACTCTTACAATGTGCTTTTCTTAACATAAACATTCTTTAATCAATGCAAAATGTAAAAATGCTTATTAGTGAGTTTACTACTTTACTAAGCTTTATTGACACAGGCCTAAAACTAGCACCTTTAGAAAACTGAATCAGTCTATCATAAATGTTTCCTCTACAAGTTCAACATTTTTGGTAATTGTCAGGTATAGATTTTTACTTGAAGAAAGATATAAACTAGAGTGTATATTTTTGACCTTTAAAAAGATACGCCAGAACTCTCATTATTCTGGATTGCTCTACCTTCAAAATATGAGACTAATGAAACATTCTTGCTAAGAAATACTGCAGCATGAGAGCTGGTATATGAAATTTAAAATCATCACCATGAAAATTTGGTGCACAATGTGAATAAGGGTTGTGAACATAAAAATTTCATTGCATCTAGCTCATTTCTTGCTAATTTTCTAAAGAAAATGACTAGTTTTAAACTGAATATTTGTATTCCTGATCATTCTAAGCCATTTACTTCTAGATATAGATATAACTGGTATATAGATTGCTTTGTCAAGCCTTTGTGAATCGTAAATGTCTAAGTTCCTCAATGTTTGGAATCTCTATCATGATTTTGATGACCTGGCTATAGTGTTTCCAGTCACTAAGATTCATATTCTTACTAAAAACCAAGGTTTTGCTGCAAACACAATATAAACACATAACACGTTCCTCTTACACAGACATACAGGAAAAATAGGGTTGCCACACGTAAGTATTGCGTATTCCTATTCTGTGCCAATAGAATTCTTTAATTTTTGCAATTCTGCAATAAAACGGAAAAGGAGGCCTGGAGGATTGTGGATCCTGCACGTCCACATGGCCAAGTTTGAAGGTTGAGATCATTTGCAGCCTAACAGCTCATTCTGTTCTCCCAGAAGCAATTCATAATCAGTGAGGAGTGCTAGGACTCCTAAGAGAACTGGGAAACTCGCTGGTGCTCCACTTGCTCTCCCCAAAGCAAAAGCAGCAAAAGTACTAAGTTAGCTCAGGACAGTGGCCCATGCTGAGTCAGCACTTGTCCTTGAACCAAGAAATTCCAGAAGGGTGGGGAGCTAGCAAGGACAGGAGGTTAGAGAAAAGGAGGACTTGGAAGAAAAGAACGTATCAGACGCTGACAGTGGTCTCCCGAGTGTATCGGTAATGTGGCTTTCTGCCCAAACGTTTCTCTCTCTCTCTCCCTCTGCAGTAAAGGAAATAGTACATTAAAGTGTTCTGTGGACGATGGACAATTTGGGAAATTACGCATTTGTACCAGTATTGCTCTATGAATTAAAGTTAAGGCCTTTTCCTTAAACAGAAGTAGTATTAACTATATATTCAACAAAAATCTAACCCTCAGTAAAATTTTATGCCTATTGAGTCAGTTAAAGAGTTTCCAAAGTAAGAGAAATGAAAGTTTCGTTTCATTTCCCTGGTGTAATATTACATTTTGTAATTATTTACCAAATACACAGAATGAGAATTGTTTAAATTAAAATTTAATTTAAAGGCTTAAGTTCCTCCTGGAGGCTGGGGGTGGGGGTTACTACCCAAACAAGAAATCAACACCCAACAGACTAGATGTTTTAAAGGGACAGAAAGCACTGGTCTAAGTAACTTCAGTGTGCGCATGAGGTACAGGAGACCGGTCGCTGTCTATCTTTGCTTACTTGGGTATTGTTTGAGATTTTCAATAGGTACCTATAATTTTAGTAATTTACTGTTTTAGAAGAAAACCTACTTTCTCTCCTTGCTATTCTTGACCAGAGAAAAGAATAAATCCTTTCATCTTTTAGAAACCTCATTAAAGTCTTTAAAATACATTATTGTCTATAGTTATCAGGTACAGAGACAGAGTCAGCTAGGAAAAAAAAAGACTTTGCTAACACTCCCTTATAATTCTTAGAAGAGGAGAAACTATTTTGCTCATAGGACCAGGATGTCTTGGAACAAGCCTAATGAATTAAAAAATTGCTTGTAACTGTCATATATTACAGAGCTGATACCAAAGTAGGATAATTCTTCTGCTATACTTTAGATACAAGTCAATCAGTCAATCAAGAATTATGTACCAAAAAAATGCTGTAGACACTATGGGAACAAATAAGTAAAAAAATATATATATATATATATATTATCCCAGCCCTTGGAAGTTATATGTTTTTTCCTAGTAGAGCAAGACAAATAAGTAAGAATCGTCAGTAATGTATTATGTAATAACTTTGAAATAAGTTGGACCAAGACTGCTATACTAACTAAAAACAAGAAAGAAGTTATTCCTTGAAAGCAGAACATGAAAATCTTCAAGAAAGAGATGAACCCTTCTTGAAAGTGGGTCTTGGGGAAAATGCATAATATATCAGATTAAAGCAAGAGGAAGGGCACTGGATAGAGAGGCGTAGAGGGACAATGACTCTGAGATGTCCCATTTTCCATAGCAAACAGGGCACCTCTAGACACTTTTGGTGGAAGAGCTGCTCTAGAAAGTGTAGGGGGAAATATGAAAGTAGGGATAAAATTGGGAGGTCAATATAGAATAGTCTAGTCATGAAGTTCATGCATGTTTCTAGGGCAGGGAAATAAATAAAGAGAAGATGCTAAAATTATTACCAATAAAGTTGGGGGCTGAATATATGACAGAATATAAAAATAGAAAGAACTTCAAGTTTTCACTTGTGTACAATGAGGAAAATGATAATACAAAGGAGGTCCCATTGGTGAGAAATATGATGAATTGTCCAGAAATGTGGAAGAGTAATTGAAAATGTTTAGGGTAGGAGGTCAGGACTAGATATTGGAATAGTCTCATCTAATTTGGAATTACAGTTGAGTCCAAAGAAGTAAAAAAAGAAATTCTTAAAACAGTCCGCAAAGAGAAGAGAGGGGACCAAGAAGTAAGGAGTTGATAGAAGGAGGTCTGGAAGACGGAAGAAGGTGACAGTGTGGTGTCATGCTGCTTCTGAGGGAGGAGGAAGCGTTGGTCAGTAGAAAAGGAGGCTGGGAAAATATTCTTGGGCTTGGTTGCAAAATGACCAAAGGGAGCCTGGCAGATCACTGGAGACAGAAAGCAGACACTGGAGGCTATGGCCACATGGAAGGTCACTGTACTATTCTCTCTACTGTGTGACTTGGAAATTGCCCTTCTTAAGTTTTGGAAAATGGGAATGAAAATTGAGGGAATGAAAGTAAAAGAAAGAAGAAAAGTAAAATGGTAGTTTAGGGACAACGGCAAATATCTCTTCTTCCATTTCCCACACCACCCCAATTTAAGGAAGAAGTACAGCATAGTCATTAAAAGTATAGGCTTGTGGGTTCAAATATTATTGCTGCTATTTGTTAGCTGGTGTCCTGGGGCAAATTGCTTGATCTTAAATGCTGACTATGGGATAAATTCTTTATTTGTTGAATACCAACCATGTGATGGGTCATTCACATATATTATTTCATTTAACCTTCAGTCTTATAATGGTCCTCAGCTCAGTTTTCTAGTTCAGGAGGATCAGTGAGAATACATGTGGCTAAAGTTATAGCTAGTAAGGGTAAAGCCAGGAATCAAACCTAGCTCTGTAGATTCTAGAGCCTTTGTTCTTAACTACTAAATGGTACAGGGAGGGAATAAATGATGGTAGAATGTTCTCCATGGTACTCTGTGTTGGGTTCCTGAGCATAGTTAAGTACTGCACCCAAGACATGAGTGTCTCCTTGATCTTTGCATCTACTGTTCTTATTTAACATACACTCAACCTAGCGCTGTCTCAAAGGCAGTCAATGCCTACAAGAGCCAGTTAGGTAACACATAATTTGGGGCACTGGAGAGCTCACCCAAGTGTGAAATGGGGCTCAGAAGTAGCCACCACTCCATACCAGGTCCATGGTTGTGAGGTTTCTATATCTCAGTGGGTGCACATGTACAGATCTTTAATTTTTCAAAAGTGCATGAAGATTTTCATGCTGACAACTAATTCAAAGTGTTCTGAAACTATTATGTAGAGCAAACAATATACGAAAGTCCTTTGGGCTGGTCACAACCTCAGCATGGTCAGAGATGCACTTTTATCACAGTAGCCACTAACAGAGCCGTATCATTCAAGTCCCTTGCGGTGTCTGACAGAGGAATAAACGTGCCCAGAAAATGGCATGTCTGGTGCCTAAAACAGCAAATCAACGTTCCCTAAGAAATACCCTAAAGCACATGATGACACATTTTGCCTTGTATTGACCTTAACAAATAGCCTTGAGTAACTAACTGATGCTACTGGAAAAACAAACACGTGTTGCTTAGAAGTGCCAAATACTGTTCTATGTACTCTTCATATAACAACTCTTTTAGTCATTTCAAGAACAATACGAGCTAGGTGAATTTATTATCCCCATTACGTAGAGAAGTAAACTGAGACAGATTAAATAAGATACTCAAGGTCATAAAGCTAGAAAGTTTCAGTGGTGAGATTTGAACCTACGTAGCCCACTTCCAAAACCTGAGATCTTCACCCCTTTTGGCACAACCTCCCTAAATGTGAACAGGGATAGGAAGTCATTAATGCTGCTGAGGAGGGTGGCTGTCATCCGATCTCTCAGGGGTGCTGCAATGGAGATATGTGATACTTTTATTTTTAGCATTCCACGTCACATTAACTACCTCAGCAGAAAGGGATCTTATGTGGTAGGTATAAATTATACCAAATGTTGTTTTTCACATCATTTCTGCTCATACCAGACCACCAATACATATATACTTATACAACAGCTAAGCAGTGTTCACAAATTTATAAGTTCACATGATTTTAATACATTACTGAAAAGTATTTTAGTCATTCATGAATAGAAGTATGTATGTATGGGTTGATATACAAGTATAAAGTCTTCCTGGAGATTTTAATATTATTTCATAGGGTTGGGTTTTTTTTTTTTTTATTTTACTTCTCAGTTTATTACTGTATTTGATTAAGAGAGAAGTTCCAAACAAAATAATATTAAGGGATATGTAAACATACTTATCAAGTTCTTAGTGTTCCCATCTACTCCCATATTTCACCAGCAATTTTAAAAATTCAAGCCTTCAGAAAAACACTTGTCTGAAGATGTTTGGATTGTCTCAGCTTTTTAAAATCAATGTCAGTTTGCCTAAAACTGGAAACACAAGATATTAATGTTTCCAAAAGCACTTTTCAATATCCCACTAACCATTAACCACTCTCTCAGTGTTGCCACATCTAACAAGCTGAAAACTATTTATACTTTTAAAGAAATAAAAGAGTCTTTTCCGGTACTCCCAACATTCAGGGACAGTCAATTACAAAATTGTTTTTGTCTAGATTTCTGCAAGTGCCTCCCAACTTCTCCCATATTCCCCAGGGCACCTCTCCAGTCCTTTCTCCATAGAGCAGCTGGAAAGATCCCTTCAAAAGCTAAATTGGATGATGATGCCACTGTCTTTGTTTTGCTCTTTAAAGCCATCACTGTGCCTAGAAACAAACACAAGCTCCTCACAAAGACCTTTCTGACCTGGCCCATCTCCCCTTCGGCAGCATCTTGGCCCATTTCCTCACTCACAGTGAGGTATCTACACACCTGTTCAGTTCCTAGAAAAAGCCAAGCTCTTTCCTGACTCAGGGCCTCTCATTCTCTGTCCCCTGCCTAGGAAGTTCTTTCCCTAATCCTTTATATGTCTGGGGACACCTAAAGTCACCTCCTGAAAAACAACTTTCCCAACTACCTAGCCTAAAGTCGATTCCAAGAGTTACTCTCCCTGTTCATTTTCCTTTTCAGAAATGATTTTCACTTGTACAGAAGCATTTACTTTTTGTTTATCTGTCATTTTATCTGTCTTTTCCATGTATTCCACGCAGGCAGAAACTACGCTTGTATTTTCACTATTGTGTATCTGGTACCTAACAGAATGCCCAACACACAACTAGCAAAGTTTATGGAGAGAGTGAAGAAAGAAGGAAGAAGAGGAAAGAAGGGATGGGAAAAGAAAACTGAATTTAACTGCTAGGTTCACTCAAGCTCAATTTTTTTATTATTGGACTTGAGGTCTGTTCAGACAATGGGAATGTCTGTTCAGACAATTCTCAAGTTACTTCTGACCTTTTTTTTGGTGTGTATGGACATTTTTTCACATATAACCTGGATTGATGTGTAGGAAGAATTTCAGAACCAAAATAAGTATAAGACATAACAAGGTGGACTTTAATATTTGTTTCAGATTGTGACACCAAAATCAACACTTATAAATTCTGTGTGTTGATAAGATCCTAAAGTGGTGTAAGTTTATAGAGGTTTTTTTTTTTTAATTAAATGATCACAGGGAAAATGCCATCAATTATGGGCTAAGAGGAAGCTAGTCATTTCTTAAAATTACCTGAAGTTATATAACTTAATGATAATTAATTTACCCTTTTAACCATTATTTGGTGGTTTCTACTTATACAAGACTAATAATAGTTGCATGAAAACCACTTTATTTACAACTCACAATTCAAAAACTTCTTACAGACATTTTAAAGTCCAATACTTCTGATCATTCATATATTAAAGAGAACACTCTCACTGCATTTGTGTTTATTGCAACCTGTTTTTTCCAATGTAACCTTATAAATTTATGAGGTCCGGGGATTTGTATCACAGTTTCTTGGACCGTCCCTCCTCTGCCATGTGCAAATAGTGATTGTGTTCTTTATCTTTTCCTAAAAACCAAACCTCTAAAGGTAGAATGTTGTGACATCTCAAGTGAAATTACTTCTACATCCCCCTGTAGATAGGGCCAAAAGATGTTTCTAGGGCATAAATATCCGGAGGTGGAAAAGGACAGCAGACAGGGAGGACGGGATGATTCATTCCACTGAGTCGTGGAAGGAAGGACTTCAACTGTGCAGGTCCTTTGGATAATTCCTTAAAATCAGAATGCTTAACTGAAGTAACTTGGCATTGCTAGAATTTGAAAGTTACTGCAGTTTGTTTATGCAAGACTTCTGAGAAGACATTGGTATTTCAAATTTAAAAAAATGTGCTGCCCTCTAGAGGCTACAATGAAAAATTACTCAACAGGAAAAATACTGAAAGGGGGAAAAGTAAAGGGAAGGAGGGCAGGACTCTTACTTTATTCTCACTGTCTTTCAGATGAAACATGTTGCACTTGGTGCCATATTGCATATTGCTTTAAAACGAGGAGTGAGTCATGTGGAGGAAATTCTGAATCTGCTGCAAATCACAGTTCCCTCTAAAGACACAATTCTGGATCTTTTTTTCTTTTTTAAGTTTTCTTACATGCATTTTTAAACAACTGTATTAGCAGTGTACACCACACATTTCCTCACTTTAAGAGTGCAATTGGATGATTCTTTTTCAGTACATTTAAGCTGGGCTGGGCCACTGCCGGCGCGCTCCAGTCCCAGAGCACCCACAGCGGTCCTCCTGCCAGTTTACAGCGAATCCCCCGTCTGTCCCTGCCAAGTCCCTGGAAACCGCTGATCCACTTTGTGTCTCTATGGGTTGGCCACTTATTTCATTTTTGAAATATGAAAGTTGTGTGAAACACCCATAACAAAATTACTAAGACAGGCTTCCTTTTCATAATGTTTCTCCTTCAAAATGCCCTGCTTTGATCAATGTCATGAAATCAAACCAAACTTTTGGGGACGAACCTGTAAATACCTACTTGGCAAAGCCTCACATGGTGTACATTTAACCTTCTGTCTCTCACCTCTGGGTAAAAATTGGCCGTGGGTACACCCGTAGTGTACATGTTAACAATCTATTTCAAAATGAAGTTTTACATCCCAAGGTTTTATAAAGGATTAGCGGTTTTTATATTTGCCTCCACTGGGTATGAGAAATCCATTTTTAATTAACTACCCCCCAAATCCTAAATGATTCTCTTTGCTAACACGCTTGTAAAAAAATCTCCATTTTGAATCTGCTGAGAGCATTTTAATTCTAATGGCAAGACACGGACCCCAGTGAGGAAAGCACAGATTCCCTCGAGAACCCGGACTCTCGAAAGGTTACGATCTAGAGCCCCACACAGACCGTCCTTTGGGCAGGAATCCTGCTCTGGAATTTGTCCTGCTACCCAGCGCAGGGCACTCAATTTTTTGTGCCTCAGTTTCCTCATCCACACAGTGAGGAGCACAAGAGCTTATTTGGGGTGTAAACAAGCTGAGATGTGTGTCTGGAACAGCCCAGTGACTGTTTGCAATCAATATTACCTGAGTGGTGGTTTACTGAGGATTAGTATCGTCATTTCTATTTGGGTAAAGAACAGATTTGTAATTAATGATAGAAACATGACTGACAATAGGCAGACTGAGGATTTTTAATGATCAACTTATAATGACTTATTATCACACGCTTCATGGATGCCCAAGGCCAGGCTGCGGCAGCAGTCCCTTCCCAGCCTACAGAACAAACCAGGAGAAAATCAAGGCTGTTCTCGGAGAAGGTAGCAGTTAACTTCACGGCACATGTGCCAAGAATGTGCTGACCCCCCTCACACTTTTTGTATTTCCTATTTTTTATTGCCTCTCAAAGGCAATTTCCCTCACCTCTCCAAATAGTAAGTGCGTGCCTCTCAAAGGTCAGACTATGGAATCACAGCAAGGTGGAAGCGGAATAAATTTCGGTCTGGATAAGTAAAATAAGACAAATCAATCCAACACAAAATCGAAGTTGAGTATCAATGGTTCGGTTTTTAGGTTCCTTTCTTTCCCCTAAGCAATGTATGCTTTGAAGAATGATTAAGTTAGGAACAATATGTATCTTTGTGAATCAAAACCAGCAGAGAATCAAACCACTACAATTAATGTAACAAGGCCTGCTGACTCACCCCCACTAAACACGAGTCCCTAAAAGCCCAAATCCACACATTAATTGCGAGTAATGCTTCTCTCCTCTTTTAAGCACCACGGAGCAGAGTTTTATAAACAGCAAAGAGTGTTAATTTAAACAAAATATAAAAAGCCAATTCTTTCTAGGTGGTAAAGCTGGGTCTGCATATTTTCGTTATTACATAATGGTTACCTTTAGCCCATAAAGTACAAGGTTATAGCAAGGTCACAATGAAGTGGCAAATGTAATAAGTGAGAAGAAAAGTAACTAGAGACCATATTCAAGATGACTTTTCCCCAGCTTGGTAAATGAATGTTCTTTCAGTGTAGCTCATTCAGTAGTGCTGATTTAAAATAGGTTTTCTATTTAAGTCATTCATCTAGACTCTGTATTATAATAAAATTTCTTTTTTAGTGCTTCCTACCTCCCCCTTTGAAATGCACAACCCAGAATTTGCTGTGGCCCAAATGATGGGAGTTAACTTAGAGGTTAAAGCCGTGCTTGGCTTAGAATGTACACATTCAAACAGAAGAATATGAAACAGGCCACCGGCAGACTCTGTGTGCTAAAAAACCTATCCCTGTACCAGGCGATGATAAACTAAGACCAAGAATTCATAGTTTTAGAAGTTGTGTTCTTCACTTTACAGAAAAGCACAAAATCTGCTTAGGCAGAGAAGAGCTTGAGAACGTTCTATCCAAATGTGTTGGTCAGAGTGATAACTGTGTTTTTCATTTATATGCTGTTGATACCCAAGATACAGCAAATAATGTCATCAATTTCCTTCAATTACCTCCTAAAGGATTCATTTGCACTCGGGGAATAAAAAGGTTGCGACAGTAGCTTCAGGATCACTCAGCAGCAGGAATCGACATTAATAACTACCCTCAGAGGCACAGGGGGAGGGAAAAAAGTCATTTACTTAACATTCTTCAATTCTTTGTGGTATAACAAGACGATGTCATGATTTAGGGTTAAAAAGTACCATTGTTTTGCTCATGAGAAAAGTCTTTCATAATCTACACATTTCTGTGACACTTGGAGTTATGAGATCTTAGGCAACCTTTAAATGTGGTATCCCCCCGCTGAAAGCCCTCAAACAGCCTTCAGAGGAAAGAGAAAATCCAGATTTTACTTGACTCCTAAGACTTCAAATAGCCCAGACCTTATTGTATAAAGACGTTTCTTTATGCAATAGTTAGATAGTGCTGAAGAAAATAACTTTTGTATGGCTGCATCATAACACAGGGTCATGGAGAGCTAATTAAGCATTCTTCCTTCGGTCTGATTGCATAAAGAGTTGGTTTTGTAACATAATAGCACGTGAAGGTCAGTGTGATTATGAGAGAAACCTTAGATGCTGTGACAAATCCAATAACTATCAGGGTATTTTGTTCATAAAAGTAAAGCATTTCTCAAAATATTTTGCTGATTTGTTAAGGTACTGGGAAATATTTCGCTGGCTGCAGGGCTAACCTGCTGCAAAACACTCACAGTGTCAACAGATTTGACAACTATACAGCGACAACTGTCCAGGCTGTCAACAGATTTTCTTAGAAGACACAGATTTGTGTTTTGGAGTAAGGCAGGGACCAAAATGAGGATAATTCAGTTGAGGTGCACAGGAACCTGACCCCAGGGGATAAGAAGGACAAATATCGCTCAGCTCTTTACTTACACACCCAGCTTCACCAGTTCGGTGCAGGCAATGCTGACATTTGCACACGGGATTTTAAAGTCCTCTTTTGGTAATGCTGCCCTCTTCCCCCACCCCAATCTAAGAGTCTAACCCTCTTAGTAGAAAAGACTTTACTTTCAGGTTTATGTCTCCGTTGAGTATTTAAAACACAGGGTGATTCAAGTCTTACAAGGCCATGAATCTCTGAAATGAACTTGAGGAAAAGTTTGAAGCTACTCAACATGCTCGCAACAAATATAAGACTGCACTGCCCTCCAGAGGTGACTTCTTGGCAAACACTCTCCATCGATCAATGCGAGGACCAAAGGCCTGTGTATGCTGTGGCAATGCTCATTGTAATTCTATGCCTGCCATCTCAAATATTTTCTCAACTATTTACAAAAATAAACATCTAAAAACCAGCAAACTAGTGTTTTTCCTTAAGCAGACCACATATTTTCTTGGTTCTTTCATCTTGCCTCACTTCCTTCTGTCCTGTTCAAAAGTAATATTTGCTGCAGCTTTTGCAAAATGTTAAATATTATTTTTTGTTTGTGACGTGTGCTTGACAAAGAAATCAAGCTAAGTAGGTGGCCTATGGGAACCTTAACAAAACTGAGATTTCAGAGAGGACTGGAGGTGTATAAAGGGGCACGTAAGGAAAATGAATGCTGTCCAGTCTGATATTATAAATATCAGAGTCAATATCAAAAAATATCCTGTAAATAGCAAGCAACTGGTCACGATTCACAAAGAAATAATTGTGATGATTTTTCAGGTAGTCACATAGGAAGGAAATTTTAAAACTATTATTTATAGGTTAATATTAAACTCATTTTTAAAAGAGAGAGTTAATTAATACAAGACTTCTGAGTCATTCATCCAGGCACTTTCACAAACCGACAGCCATTTCACTCAGACAGGAATTACAAAATGCACCGCAGGTTGCACTTGGGAGCAACGTTCCTGCACCCAGCAGGGCCCTCCCGCCCGCTCTGCTCCGGGGGCTGGGCTCGGAAATGCAAAGACCCCGGGAAAGCAGCTCGGGTAACAACAAAGCAAAGGCGGTCAAAGCCGGTGTCGTTCTGGGGCTTAGACGGGGTCAGGGCTGCCTGCAGCACCTGCGTGGCTATGACATAAGCTTATACCCTCCATAAATCATACCCCTTCTGTTTTGAGAGCAAATAATAAGAAAAGTTGTTCCATGTCTTTGAGCTTTATTTCTGGGAAACGTGGATTTTCCCCTTCAAGCTATGGAATGTACTAACCGTCCCCTGTGGGGCGCGCGTAGAAAGCCCTGTCACAGGACATGTATAAATATCTGCCTTCTCACTTCCAAAGTTGTGATTTGCATCTTAAACGTCACTAAACTATTATTTTTTAAAAGTAGCTTAAAGTGGGAGGAAAGGGAGTGTGAGAAAGAAAGAAAAACAGAAGGATACCAGAAAGAGGAAATTAAAATACTTGTACCGAGAGATACAGAACGGACCAGCCAGTGGGAAAGGGAGCTCCGGGGGACCTTGCGCTGACAGGTGCCAGCCACTGCTCCGCGCAGGTGCCAAGGACCCTGGGGCACAATTAGTGTTCCTGAGTTCTTTTCCTTTCTTTCTTTTTTTCTTCACGAAATCCAAATAGTCAGAACTACGGCCTCACCCAAATGAACTGCCTTTTAAAACTTAGCATTAACATTACTTGAGATGTGAATGAAATGATGTTTCTAGAACTTACTTGAGTTAAGACAAGGTGGCTAATTATACACATAAATCATTAAATTGCACACACGTGCCCTAATGCTGGCCCTATAAATCCAGTTTGCCATAGGGCACACTTTAGGGTAAAAAAATAAAATAGCAACAGGTTAAAAAAACACTATTGAATTAGTACACCACACTTATATGTTACTACTAGTACTTCTAATCATAATGAATGATGACCAGAGCTGGCACACAGGAAGTATCCCTGAGCAGGTAGAGTGCCTCGTAATACACAGGTAATGCTTAACACCCACATACATTCTAGTGCTCTGGCTTCTAAAGAAAAGAACAAGGGAAATGTCCTGAGTATTAACAGTGAATAGCTACTAAGTTCCTTGAGCAAGGGGTTTCTTCAGAGGCTTTTCAATTCTAGAAGTCCATCCAGAGAGATGCATTTTATTTTCTTCACAGTGATATTCCAGTTGGCACAAAGAGTGAAACGCAACCACCCACTTTCAGCAAGGAACTCTATAACGAAGGGTATAGCTAATACAGACAATATAAGGATGATTACCAAGACATAATCTACGAGGCTCTAATTGCTCTGAAAATTATAATATCACTATATAAAGGATATCAAATATGTCCCCCAAAATTCGGTTTGCAGGCCAGCATTCCATGTTCAATATTATAACTGAGCCCTTGCTATGTGCTAGGCACTGGAGATAAGCCACTCTTCTTAAGGACTTACATTTGCTGGGGAGAAATACAAAAAAGAAAAAAAACATTTAAAAACCTATAGCACATGTGAGCTATGGATCCTGCTACAGAGAAAACATCAGCCAGCCAAGAGGAGGGGCAATTTCACTGTGTGCGTGTGTGTGTGTGTGTGTGTGTGTGTGTGTGTGTGTGTGTGTGAGAGAGTGTGTGCCGCAGCTCACCTAGGTAATTGGGTAAGAAGTCTCTGGTGAGGTGGGCGGTGCTGTGTGGTATATTTAGGGACAACAGAGGGAATAGAGATAAGTTCCAGACACCGGTGCAGGAAGGGAAAGGCTCGTGAACATGTGAGGCACAGCACGCGGTGCTTCCTGGGCCTTGGGAAGGGCTGAATTTCACAGTGAGTGAGAAGGCGGGCATTGAGAACCCAGCATGAGAACTGCGTTTTTCAATGGGGGGGGCCGGTGGCGGGAACGATTGTTCTCAAGTCATAGGGATAGTTTACGTGATATGGTAGCCAGAACTTGGGCTTGAAGACAGACATTTCTGGAGTAAAATAATTTCCATTCTTCAATGTCACAGCTGTAGGACTGGCTTAATTACTGCATTTCTCGGTCTCCATTTAAATGGTCGTTAAACCTACATTGCAGCACTACAGTGAAAATTAAATAATACAAATAGCACCTAAGACTGTTCGTGGATTACAGTAAGTGCTTAATAAATAATAGCTTCATTTCAATAGTGTTGTAAGCAGATGAAAAATGTGTTTGATGTGAACCTAGGCAGGAAACACAACTTTTAAAAGGGCTAAAGAGAAGTTGAGGGAGGAAGTTGGTATTAAGACAGGCTTTGAATCCTGAAGATGTTAAGGAGCTCCTGATGTCTATCTACATAAGTCCCCCAAAATTGCCAGTTCAGAACAACAGATGTGAGATTTCATAAGGAAGAACCTTATGAACAGATGTAAGATTTCATAAGGTGTACAAAAAAATCTAATTGTGATAATGAATTACCCTATAATGCAACTGATGAAAAAATTGGTATTGCTCAGTAAAAGTTAATGATTTCTCAGGGTATATATAACTGAATGTTCCCAATAACCTGAGTAAAATATTAAACTTCAAAATGAGAAACTGAGGTTCAAAAAAAGTAAAAAAAAAAAAGTCCAAAATCCATATCTACTAGGTGTGCTCAAATCCAATTCTTGGTAAGTGTTCAACAAATATTTCTCAAGTGAATATATGAAGTTTTAATCCAAAT
Source organism: Anoura caudifer (assembly GCA_004027475.1). Taxonomy (NCBI): domain Eukaryota; kingdom Metazoa; phylum Chordata; class Mammalia; order Chiroptera; family Phyllostomidae; genus Anoura; species Anoura caudifer. The sequence continues at coordinate 155,306 of PVKU01000167.1, forward strand.
TTCATATCTAAATTGCTGCCATTGCCTCTATAGTTCACTAAGCCGGATAAATGTCCCCCCAATTCTTCTGATTGTGAGAGTCAGCTGGGGTGGCAGTGCAATTTTTCCATGCCCCACTGCAGAACCCGGAATCTTTTGTGGAGCAGTCTAGGAATTGATATTTTAAGAAGTGAGCCAGGATATTTTTTATGATTAGGGAAGTTTGAGAAACACTGATGTTCTTTTCAACTCTACAAGAGCTACCTAGCTCTTCTATCCTTTAAAAGGGGAAGTAAGAATTCAGGGCCCCTTCAAGCCTCCACCTATTTCAAAACCCAGTATTTATCCTTCCTACCTTGCAAACACATAGGGTCCTGAAATACAGATTTTAAAAATGTTGCAATGTATCACTTTTGTCAAAGGCCCCCATGTTGTTTTTTACTGAATGGGAATAAACACAATGTATGTGGGAGTTACTGCTTTTAGTGTTATTTCTCACTACTGGCTACAAATCCCAGCAAGTCCCTAAGGAAGAACTTCCTTATATTGGAAATTTTTACATAGACTTCCATATAAAAAGTATCTCCTCCTAACCCCTGCAGGGGATTGTGATCAAGGTCTCCTAGTATCTAGAAACTTTTCATCTTGCTGTATTTCTTGGTGACATAATTAAGAGCGTTGCTGATGAAGTATTCATTTTCTTTTACTTTCCCGTAAGAGCTGGAAAACAGATTTCATTTGGAACACTTTAAAATGACATACTGTTGTATATTCTGGCAACTGCAGAGGGGTACATCCTTTGTAGTACTGATAACTACAATTGGATGGCATTACATTAAAATGGGGAACACTTACATTTCTCATAAAGTTTTGTCTTCTACAAAGAACTGCTGTAAAACAGGGGTTCCCAAACTCAGGGCTGAGGACTGGTACTAGTCGGGGCCTGTTAGAAACTGGTCCACACAGCGGAAGGCGAGCTTGAATGTCATGAGCTTCAGTCATCCAGAAACCATCCCTTCCACCCACATGGAAAACTTGTCTTCCAGGAAATAGGTTCCTGGGACCAAATAGGTTGGGGACCGCAGCTATAAAACATTCATTTGGCACGATGCACAGAACAAGGAAGAGTAATTTTTTGAACTATCCCCTTGTAGAATGTAAAGAAATTGACTGGTAGCTTTCTGTACCACCAGGGATGCCATACCTGTGAATTAGGAAAAACTGGGGACAGGTTTTTAGGCCTAGGAAACTAAGTAAAGTGGCAAACTGGCTATTCTACTGTCCTTGGACCAAGGTTAACGATCTTAACTTCCATTCTCTGGCTCCCAATAAGCAATGGGAAACTCCCAGCTTCTCTTGCTTTGAGATTTCAGTGAATATTAATGATGAGCATTACTAATCACACATGCTGGTGTCTATGTTTTTAAGATTTTTATTTACTTATATTTAGAGAGAAGGGAAGGGAGGGAGAAAGAGAGGGGGGAAAACATCAATGTGCTAGAGACACATTCATAGGTTGCCTCTTGCACACCTTCAACAGTGGACCTTGGCCTGCTACCCAGGCGTGTGCCCTGATGGGGAATCGAACTAACGGCATTCAGTTTGTAGGCCAGCATTCATCCACTGAGCCACACCAGCCAGGGCTGGTATCTGTTCTTAAAGATAAGAATAGACACCAGTCTGTACAAGATAAAGGTGTCTTTCAGTCCTATTGACCGTTAGCTATGAAAAAGCAGCAACATGCTCCAGAAGTCAAGTTGAGAAGAAGATTCTGAGAGTATGTTTACAAAGAAAAGACTACTACTTCCTGGTAAGATGACTTGTTTTCATTTAATGACAACAAAAGAACAATGTGAAAATTGCAACACTTCTCTTCACCCTAAAACAAACAGCTCTCAGGAAATATTCACGCTCACCATTCAGTCCAGCGTAAATAAAGGGGAAAATATTGTGTAATGGAGGTTGGGCCATCCAAAAAAAGCAAAACTAGTATAGCTAAAAATAGCATGTGACAATTTTTGAGATGTAAAATTATACAAATTCTCTCATAAGCAATAGTCATAAAGATGTAATGACCTTGGGTGGTACGTGTGTCAAAGCATCGTCAAAGTAAATAAACCTAGAAATCATCTAGTTCCATTTACCTGCAATATCGAGCTATCAATTGCAAAAGTTTTATGAATTCTTTAAAAATGCAAACAGTTTTCTATTTCCTAGCACAATTACTGTATAGTAAGAGGGAGAAAGAAATTTCCTTCATTAGGAAAAAGAATATAACTTTTCTTTAGCAAATGATTTTTAATTAAACCAATTATATTTAGCATTCAAATACAGAAGTGGGCAAAAGCAGATTTGCAGTGGTCTAAGTATGTGAGTTTATGCTTGCATTATTATTTATTAATTATTGTACTGTTTATTTGTATGACAATTATAAATGTACTTTTGTCCACTCATGTATTTAGAATGTCTTTTCTATATGTTTTAAAATTTTTAGTTTTATTTATTTATTTCTTTTTTATTGAATTAATTGGGGTGACGTTGGTTAATAAAATTATACAGGTTTCAGGTGTACAATTCTGTAACACATCATCTGAATACTGGATTGTGTGTTCACCACCCCAAGTCTCCTTCCATCTTCATTTATCCCCCCGTACCCTCTTCTACCTCCCCTCACTTTCCTATACTTTTAAAATTAGAATCAGTTTACTCTAGTCTTTCTAGGAAATTTTTAAGAAAAAATAGTCCCTAAAAATTTAAAATATCTACTTTTAAACTTATGGGGCTGCTGTTGTGATTGGAATATAAATATTACTATACCTGGGACTCAAAGAGAAACAGACAGGAACAATTAGCTAGAGAGTCAGACTCTAGTGCCCTTGGAAAAGATTCAATTCTCATGCATGCCAGGATCCAGCAGGGGGAGTAAATCCCCAAAATATAGGTAAAATAAAGGAAAAACACTGAATGGAGTTACAGCAGGGACCAAACTGAAAGGAATCAGGCATCCAATCAAATAAGAATGATCAACAAAATCTTTAGGTCCTTAGGCTAGGATAAAATGAATTTGCATTATTCCTCATTCATTTTGTGAAAAATACTTACCTCTTTTTACATGTATTCTGGGGAGCAAAATAAGATAGCAGGGAATTTCTTCATCAGTCCACTAGTACCTCAAACAATTGTCTTTCTTTTTAAACATGCTGTTGACTAATAATGAGAACAAACTGCCCCTACTAGAAGACAGTCATGTACTTTAAAAAAATTAAGACTATTATTTAGAGCAGTTTCAGGTTCATGGATCATATATTTTTATGAAACAAGAATTTATGAAATTAGCAATTTCTTTTTTTAAAACCCTTACCCAAAGATATTTTTAAATTTATGAGAGAGACAGAAACATTGACACAAAAGAGAAACATTGATCGGTTGCCTCCTGTACGCACTCCCACCAGGGATCAAACACCCAACCTAGTTATGTGCCGTGACTGGGAATCAAACCTATCAAACCTGCAACCTTTTGGTTTATGGAGCACACTCCAACCAACTGAGCCACCTGGCCAGGGAAAGTTAATAATTTTTTTTAATCCTACATGTGGTCAACGAGGAGAAACATGACTCCAAATGTCAATGACCTCTTAATCAAACATTTGCATATATGAGAGGACAATGCCCTACACAGATTAGCAACTCTTGAAGCACAGAAAAGGGAGAAATTTCTGAAGGCAATAAAGAAAGCAAGCCAGGAAAACATATTCAACAATAGGTTAAAATATATTCCATATTCATAATGTTTAATTTAAAGCCAATTTACACCTAGGGGCACAGATTATCTAGAGGAAAGGAAATTCTGGCCTTTGGAAACATGATAACTGCTTCAGATCCACAGAATATCCAACACACCTGATCAAATATCACCTGTCAAACCTCTCAGGAGCACCTACTACCATCTGACAGGTGTTTGCTGCCTGGTTATTTCACTGACTAATGAAGGTAATGAAAGGCTAGAAACACCAGCCTCTCTCATTTCCATTAAGATGCGAGGCCATGAGGTTTTAGCACACATGCTGAACTACCCCAATTCCGATTATACAGCCTCTCTGCAGAATGGTCTCCCTGATTACTCTTTAATAGAAGACTTTACTCTTCAGAGACCATTTCTTCCTCCTGTATTTTACTTATCAACCCTTGGAAGCTGGTGGAAGAATTTAAGTTAAAAAGAGAAAGAGTTTTGCTAGAAAATCTTCAACTGTGCAGTTAACACTGAATTTGATAAACAGTACATGCCTAGTAACAGCCACCAAAATTCCAAGTTAAATCTGTGCCCTTGGAACGCTGCCAAAATGCCACAGCGTATTTGCACTTTGAACAAATTGCACATTTTTAACTCTTATTTTTTTTCTGCCAAAACAAAGGCTCAAAATAAGCAGATTGTATCTTCCCTGAAAACTTTACAATGGTAATTTGGATGTAAAGAGAAAAAAACGCTTTTGAGACCAGGAGAATGATAGATTGATTCGGTTTTGCATTTTAGTATCAATGCTACCTCGACGATTTCTGGAGGTCGCATGTAAGCACAGATACCCTCACAGTGTCACTGTCATCACCAGGCTTGGCATCGGATGACGTCATTAGAACGCTCTGCCGCATGGCCAACATCCTTAACCTCTCAGCTGCTATTTCCTTATCTGTCAGGTGGGAACAGTAACATCTCCTAGGCTTGGTGGGAGGAGTCACTGAGACTCTAAATGCATAATGCCTGACCTAGTTCCTACCGCCTGGTCGCTGATCGGTAAATGGTGCTTCTGCTATAAAATCTATCAGACATTTGAACATACTGGATACAAGATACTAATCATGAGTTTGCCAAAGGAAAATAATAACTTTTTGAAAAGCACTTCTAGCTTTTGCTTATAATCTGAAATGTCCTGATTTTGGACATTACATTAATGATAAAACTCTGTAAGGAACTAAATAGTTTCTGCCAAATATACTATTCTCCCCACCCCATACTTATTCATTAAAAGTCTTCTTGTTGAATTGTCCACTACAGAAAAAAGAAATCTAGTAAAAGCAGATGTAATTTGGTCAGGACCCAAAGGAGTTGAGTTACTGACAAAAATGAAGTTTCCCATAGAAACTATTTCTAGATTATATGAGACTATTACTTTAGTGATAAATATTATCTGTTCTTACTTTTAAATAAAAGAATACTATGATTCCTTTTGATAAAAGTAAATTTACCAGAATGGAAATAACTTTTATTGAGAAAATGCAGATTAGTACAGATAAAACCTATGCTACAATGGTTGTTTTAAAAAAAAAAAAAAATTTATCCTCACCAGAGGATATTTATTCATTCCTTTTAGAGAGAAAAGAAGGGAGAGGGAGAAACATCAATATGAGAGATAAAGTAGATTAATTGCCTCCCTTAGGCTCCCCTTCCAAGAATTGAAACTACCTTGACTCGGAACTGAACCCACAACCTTTTGTTCTACAGATGATGCTCCAACCAACCGAGCCACACCAGCCAGGACACAGTGGTTGTTCGTTTACTGAATCCAAATGAAGTTGGGAACATTAGAGTCTTCTAGCTAGGGTCAAAGTGAAATTTCTTAAGCTTCATATTTTGCTTTTAAAAAATATATATATATTAAACATATTCAATTTTAAAATAAAAATATGAATTTGTATTTTAGTTTTAATTTTGACATGAGGAATAATTCCTTCTCCTCACTGTCAATATTCTGCCAATATAGCTCAGACATGACTGAGCTACACTCCCCACATAAATAAACACATTTCTCTGTAGGTGAGCTCAGTGCCACGATAATTTCAAAACTGTCTAGTCTTGTCTCCACTGTATTAATATTATGTCTAATGTATTATAACATGGCACTAAGAGTGGATCTACCATAAATTTCCTTGGAGATTTTAAATACCAAGTTACTATTACCTCCCTTGCCAAAAGTTCGTAAGATAGGAAGTAGTTGCTATTAAACAGCTTCTATATGTCACATAGGGAATGCCCAAATGCTTCCCAGAGGGTGACTTGAGTGATCTGAGCGTTATTAAAAAAACCCTGATGAGTAAGATACCATAAGATATGTCAAAGTCCCATGCTGCTGTTTGTTTTAGTTAAACAGCCCAGCTCATCTTGGGAAAGATATATAAACGCAATTTCTTTCATCGTAGGAGATGTTATGCACTTAGGGTAGAGAGATGAGCCAAGTCACAAATACATAACTCGGTGAATTATCACTGGGAATGTTTTGTCTGGACAGGGACTACCATTCTGTCAAGAATATTCTGAGCACCATATTAAGCGTTCTTGACAAAATTTCTCCCAAGAAACTTTACTCATCTCACTATATTAACAGTTACCACCTATTAATTTGATCTGTGACTTAATTGAATCTTTCAAAGACATGTGATGCTTCTCTCTTCAGTAGGTCACTTAGCCCTTTGCATGCATATAACATAAATATTAACTTTGTTTAACAGAAATAGAAAATGAATCAAATTAGGTAGACATGCATTTATTTTGTGTGATTTGTAACATGAAAATAATAACAATAAAATAGGTAATATATTGAGAGCTTTCTCTGTGCTCCTTAAATGTTTTAAAGTGGTTATCTCATTTAATTCTTTCAACAACCCTAAAAGTGAACACAAATACAATTCTAGTTGTATAAAAGAAGACATCAAGGCACAGAGAAGTTAAGAAACAAGCCTCCTTAGTAAAAGCAAAAACAAAAAGTATATGACATTATTCTTATGATACAAAAATTACTAAGACTCAGAAATTTCCACTCCCTGTAAAGACGGAATAATGGACCAGATTTATTCTCTCACCTGAAACAACTAACAATGGGTAAAATATCTGAAGCATTAGTTTTAAGACACAATATCAGGTACCAAAGTATGTGATCACTGAGAAAGATGGTATCCACCCATGTGATAGGAAAAATAGAGATACTTATTGAAGAAGATACAAGATACAAGAAGCATTTATACATAGAACAATGACCTCTCAGTCCCCTTCAAAGTAGGCACCTTGGGCCCTCACACAGTTCTCCCAATCGCCATCCCTGCCCCATTGTATTTTCCTGAATCTCATCTACAGTCTGAAATCTCTTCCCTTTCAAAGGTTATTTTAGTTTTGAGAAAATCAAGAAGTTGTGGGCACCAAATCTGGGCCACAGCAGGGCTGAGACACCTGGGTATTTTGATGTTTCACCAAAAATCCCTGCATGAGGCGTGATACATGAGCAGCCACATTGTTGTGATGAAGGTGCCAATCACCAGTTGACCATAGGCTGTGGCCTTCTAAATCAATGTAATAGTTCCTTTTGAGGAATGTTAAAGCTTAATGCAAAATGTTCTGCTCAGTCATTTTGAATGTGACAGCCACACAGTACACATGCTCACTCAATGGCCTCTACTGCCCCCCCGACTAGTACTGTGAAGTTGTCATTGTTCATGCACGCACATTCCTGTCCACTCTCCTTGGCTGGCAGGTTACATCAAACCGTTCTCGTTGTATTACCAATGGCTGGACTTCTTCTGGACAGACTTCATACACTAAGTGAGACGAACACTACTCTGTCTTACTGCCTTGAGTGATTTTTCTGGTGACAATATAGTGAACAGGAACTCAGGAAGAACTCAGGAATCTCCCAGGTGAAGAGACACAGGTGAGAGTCTGGGGACACCAGAGAGTTCACAGAACAGAGTACTATAGAGAAGAGTACAGTACCATATGATAGAGAAGATTCCAGAGTTACACAGAACTTCCCTCAAGTAATCAGCAGAGTACTCATCAATACACGTGTGCAAGGAAACCACCATAAAGTATTAGAGGGAATAGTGCCCAATGCACAAAAGGATAGAAATAGCGCTTATTCCCACTAGCCAAACAGTAAAATCTCATGAATCACGGGACATCAGATACAGTAAACTTGAAGGGGCTTCTCACAGCAGTGACAAAGAGTAAGCATCAGTCATGCCAAACTGGAGCCAGAAGGATAAAACTGTGTCCATTAACTTGTGTCCTTGAATAAAGCTCAAGAGTATGTATCAGCATAGGAAATAAATCCAGCATGCAGGAAGATAAAATATACAACATTGGTCATATAACAACAATTACCAGGCATGCTAAGAAGCAAGAAAATATGACCCCAACTAAGGACAAAAATTAGTCAAAACAGCCCCAAAACTGAAGAATTAACAGGAAAAAATTACATTAAAAGAGCTATGAAACTGTATCCCATATGTTCACAATGTTAAGTTGTGGCATAAAAGATATTAAAAAGAAAAATACATTGGAGGGAACTAATAATCCATCATTTAAGAGAAAAGATTAGTGACTCATGGATCAAAGAACAAGTCAAAAGAGAAATTAGGAAGCATTCTGCGAAATCAAAACCAATGGCAAAAATAAACAAGTGGTACTACGTCCAATTAAACAGCTTCTGTTCGGCAAAGGCAACCATCAAGAAAATGGAAAGGCAACCCATGAGATGGGAGGAAATATTCACAGACCACTCATCTGACAAGAGGTTAAATCATAGAAGGAACTCATACAACTCAATAGCAGACAACAAAATATTCAATTTAAAATTGTCAAAGAATCTTAATAGATATTTTCCCAAAGAAGACATACAATTGCCCAACAGGTAAACGGAAAGGTGCTCCGCATAGCTAATTGTCAGGGAAATGCAAATCAAAACCAGGATATCACTGCACACCTACTACAATGGTTATGATAAGAAAAGACAAGAGTCAGCACCTGCTGGTGAGGAGGTGGAGAAAGGCAACCCCTGTAAACTCTTTGCGGGAATGTAAACTGATCACTTTTTGTTAAATGATCACTATGGAAATTATTATGGAGTTTCCTCAAGAAATTAAAAATAGAACTACCATATGATCCAGCAATCCCACTTCCAGGTATACATCCAAAAGAAACAAAACCATATCTCAAAGAGATGCCTGTACTCCCTTGTTCACTGAAGCATTATTCATAACAGCCAAGGTTTGGGAACAACCTAAGTGTCTGTCAAAGAATGAATAGAACAAGAAAATGTGATATAGCTGTATACACACACACACACACACACACACACACACACACACACACACACACAAGTGGCCTTAAAAAAGAAGAAAATCTTGTCAGTTGTGACAATATGGATGAACATGGAGGGCATTATGCTGAGTGAAATAAGCCAGACAGACACGGTATCGCTTTCATGTGGAATCTAAAGAACCTGCCGTAGAGACAAAGAGGAGGAAAATGGTTCTCAGGGACTGTGGGTGGGGAAATACGAGGTGGGGCAAAAGTAATAACACAATATGACAACTCATAACTACTTCATGCCTGCTCATTTGAGAACTTGGATGAAATGGACAAATTCCTTGAAAAACACAAACTACCATATTCAAGAAGAAATGGGTAGTGTGAATAGTACTGCATCTGTTAAATAATTTGCATCTATAATTAAAAATTTCCCACAAAGAAAGCTCCAGGCCCAGGTGGAGTTAGCTGTTGAATTGTGCCAAATATTTAAGGAGAAAATAATGCCAAATGCAAACTGTTCCACAAAATTGAAGACAAGTGATTCCTTCCCAATGTATTACATAAGACCAGTATTACCCTAATACCAAAATCTGACACATTACAACAAAAGGAAATTAGAGAACAATATTCCTCAAACAGAATCTGTCAATGTATTAAAAGTATTATATACCTTGACCAAGAAAGATTTATATCAGTAATACAAGATTGACGTAAGAAAATCAATTAATGAAAGACGCCAAAACCACATGATCATCTCAAGAAAAGCAGAAAAATTCAAAATAAATTTTTGATGAGCTACAACAAAACAAGTGCAAATTTTAAATGTATCCAAAATAAATGCTATTTATTTAATCATATCATCAAATATATACGAAGTGCCTCCTACATACCTAACTAAGCCTAATTCTTGGTTCAGAAAACATTCAGGAAAAAGAGAAAAACCTTGCCTCAGTAGAGCTTATGTCTTTAACTGCTGTCGTCGCAACATCACTGTTCCGTTTTGTCTGTTTATCTGTCTTTGAACAGTGGGGCCTGCTCCCGCCCACTTCCACTTGCCAACATAGTAAGTTGCTGCTGCATATTCGAGTGATGATGTGCAGATTACCTATCTGGTCACAGACCAGTCCACATTCTATTTCTAATTTCATAGATCTGAACCACCTTAAATAAAATAATTTTTCTTTCTCACTTGTTTAGCAAAACAAAATAAAGGCACTTAGCTCTGTTATAGTTCAAGATAAAACAATAATGAAAATAATAATCCCTTTTTCCTGCAGAGTGATTAACACAGTATTTTCAGATGGATTATATCATGATCTAAATTAAAAACCATGAGCTCACCAGAGAAGGTAGCAATATCTTTATTTTACCGGTGAAAAACTAAAGTCCAGAGATATGAAATAATTTATCTGTCATTCACAGCCATGCAATTTCTTCACAAACACAGATGGCATTTTTCATTTTTTTAAAAGATTTTACTTATTAACTTTTAGAGAGGGGGAAGGGAAGGAGAGGGAGAGAAACATCAATGTGTGACAGATACATCAATCTGTTGACTCTCGCATACCACCAACTGGCGATCTGGCCTGCAACAGAGGCATGTGCCCTGAATGGGAATTGAACCGGCGACATTTCAGTTCGCAGGTCGGCACTCAATCCAATGAGCCACACCAGTCAGGGCACAGACAGCATTTTTCCATCTCCTTCAAGTTTCAGAAAGAGAGATAGTTTCATAAATATGCACCATCTTTCTTGAATATAGTGGCCCATGCCCAATTATTTTCTAAACTGGCTCCTTTGAATGCACCCACAATAATGAAACCTTTCCAGTAGGGCTAGGAAGCTGCCCATTAGTAATGAAGTCAACTACAGAAGATACACATTTCTGAAGTGCTACTTTGTTACAAGGTGATCAGACTGGCTGAAGAGTGAGCAAGTAAGTGTGCACGGAAGGGAAACTCTAGATTAAGGCACTAAGAACTCATATTATTGTCACATTAGATTCCAAAATATAAGTAATGTTCACTATACTTCTACAAAATTAATCTGAAAAAATAAATTATTCTCACTGAGAGAGCTTTTTGAAGTTTTATATAGGAGTGTTATGAAAGCAAGTTGCTTTTTAGCTCCATATCAAGTAGCTAGAAAAATAATTATCTTAATTTACCAGAGACTGACCCAAAGTACTCAAAAGTATTTTGGATATTCTTTTTACCCAATTTCGGTAGCACTGCCTCTCTCTGCACAGCTGACAGGAAGAAATGAAGAAAGGTTTTCCTCTGCTATAAATAAAATACAGAAGTTTGAGTAGAAATGGGCACTTGAAGTTGGTTAATTTGCTGTTCCTCTTTTAAAAAGTCACTAAACTGAATGTGAAAATAATTCAACATAGTAAGTTGTTCATAGATTTCTCCAAATGATTGCAAATCTCTGGAAAACAACCTTACTTCTGTCACTATTTCTGAAATAAATTACATATATTCCAAAATAATGTCATCGGAGAAAAACTAACAAAAGCATTAAGAGATTATGTTTCTAGGCACATGCAGAGCTCATTTTACTTTAATTATACAGTTCTTTAATTTGGTAATTATAAAATATTCCCTGACAAAATTAGTTGCAGTTACAAACTTAGGCATGTAAATTTCAAACAGCCACCACTTTTTCTGACATACTGTCAGAATGTCACAGTTTTTAAATAATGACAGTGTGCGGTATGGCACCACTACTTTTTAAAGAAATACATCCATGAGAAAGAACTGAACGTTCAGTTGGCTCCCGCAAAGGAAAGGAGATGAGGAATAAACAGTGGCAATAGATTCACTGGCTTACGAAACATGGGACTGAAATGATACAATTTCAGCTTTCACTCATCGACAGCTGTGACATTTACATCTACACTCACCTCAACTTGGAGAGCGGTTTTCTAGAACTACCGCGCATGAGATTCAACTAACAACAATAATTCATTTTCTCCCAAGTGGCTAAGATTGCAACCAAATTTCTACTGGTTGTAATCATTAAAAAATGGAGAGAAGGCACACATTTTCATAATAATAAGTGCCTGCGTACAATGAAGATATTGTTATTCACAGTACAGAGGACAATACGTTATCAGGCCTCCGTTCCCAGAATTCATGGCACAGTGCCTGTTCGCTGGCCTGCACCTACATACCTGGGCTGCATTTGCATCCATGTTTGAAGGTGCAAACATGGGAAGATAAAAGGGAGGTTAAGATAAAGCAAATGGATAGTCAGAGTTAGTCAACATCTCATGGGGAAGTTAAAATGAGGCTGGCCTAAAATGTTTATAGTAATAATAATTAATAATAATAATAATAATAATAATAAAATAGTCATTTGGCCCGGATACAACATGTGCTGTGTGACATTATTATTTCCATTTTAAGGATGGGAGAATGGAAGTACAGGAGGTAAAAATACATGTCCAAGGTCCTACAGGAAGCAAGCACACACTTGAGTGAAAATCTGATCCCAGACATTCTGACTAGAGAGGGTGACTTCCTGATATTCCTAAAGAAAAACTTTAACTTGTTGTGTGAACTTTATATGATTATAAAGATTATATAATGTATAATATTAGTATGCTACCATGAACAATAAAATAAATAAGTGAAAAAACTGCCAACTATGAAATGTTTGTGCAGCTGACAAGATTTTAGAATTATGCTAATTCACGGCTTACACTTGCCCCTTACATGTAGATTAGCCTCCTTAACATAAAAGGACGACCCTTGTCCACTCCTCACCTTTTCTGATAGATTGGGAAACTGATGCTTGGGAATCATCCTACATACAACATGGCTCCACGTCCTGCCCTTCCCTTCTTCCTTCTATGAGAACGTTCTAAGCAGTCTCAGAAAGACCAACAGTTCAGCACTTGTCCCCACCACTGACCTGAGAATAAGTCTACTCTCCCTATGAATCTGTTCTGTAATGCTTTTCCTACATTTTTGAAATTAAAAATGCCTCCTTCACCCTTTTCCTTTCCCGGTCTCCAGTAGAATCATGGAGACGAAGGCTGTGGCCTTCTGTGTGGACTACGGTCAGCAGCAAATCAGTCTATAGAAAGACCATCATGGGCCTGGGTAATCTTAAACATGCCCAAGGGCACGCCAGGAGGAACCAGGAGAAGGGAGCTCTCAGTCTCAGTCCTCCCAGCTGAAGAAGGATTGCTGGTGGCATACAGATGCTGTAGGACTAAGAGGTGGAGAGTTAAAGTGAACAAAGTCAAAGAAAGAAAGAATGAGAGCAGATTGATAAGTCCAAGGCAGAGAAAAGGATCTATGACAAAACACAGCATCCTCTTCTCAGATGTAGTGATCTTTTTCCTTTCTATTGAATTCATTGGGATGACACCGGTTAATAAAATTATATAGATTTCAGGTGTACAATTCTGTAATATGTCATCTATATATCATATTGTGTGTTCACCACCCCAAGTCAAGTTTCCTTTCATGACCATTTATCTCCCCTTTATTTTCTCATATCCCCTTATCTCCTTTTACGTCTGGTAATCACCATACTGCTGTTTGTGTCTATGAGTATGTTTGTTCATCTGTTTTTTGCTTTATCCCCTCACCTTTTTCATCTGGCCCCCGAACTGCCTCCTCTCTTACAGCTAGCTGTCAGTCTGTTCTCTGTGTCTATGAGTTTGTTCCTATTTTGTTCATTAGATTCCACCTAGAAGTGGAATCATATGGTACTTATCTTTCACCGTCTCATTTCACTTAGCATAATACTCTCCAGGTCCATCCATCAGTCTCAAAGGTAATATTACCTTCTTTTTCACAGCTGAGTAGCAGTCCATTATACAAATGTTCCACAGCTTTTTTTACCCACTTATCTACAGATGGACACTTGGGCTGCTTCCAAATCTTGGCTATTGTAAATAACGCTGCAATGAACATAGGGGTGTGCATATTCTTTCAAATCAGTGTTTTGGGATTCTTCAGATATATTCCCAAAAGTGGAATCCCTGGGTCATAAGGCAGTTCCAATTCTCATTTTCTGAGGTAAATACTGCTTTCCACAGTGGCTGCACCAGTCTGCATTCCCACCAACGGTGCACCAGGGTTCCTTTTTCTCCACATCCTCGCCAGCACTTGCTGTTTGCTGATTTGTTGATAACAGCCTTTATGACAGGTGTGATTTCCTATCTCTCTGAAACTATTTTTGAATTGTTTTAATTTTATTAGCCAATGTCATCCCAATGAATTCAATAAAAATGAAAAAAGATCACTACATCTGAGAAGAGGGTACCATGTTTTGTCATAGATCCTTTTCTCTGCCTTGGACTTACCGATCGCTCTCATTCTTTCTTTCTTTGACTTTGTTCACTTTAGCTCCCTGCACTGAATGTATTTCTTCTGAGTCATTTTTTGTTTGTTTTTATTGTTGTAGTTTCATCTTCCTGTTTGAGAGGCTTTATTTCTCTTTCAAAGTTCTTCTGAAAGAAAGATCAGCCCTTCTGACCAGCAGGTGGGAAGGAGGTCGACCATTTTCACCTTCAGTGTGTACACTTTCGCTTAACCCCCTATCTGTAAGTCCCCTGCCTCACCTCCGATGTCCCATATTCCTGGTATCCCAAGTCTCTGAATGATTTTTTTTCTGACAGTCAACTTCCCAGGTCCTGCTGGGAAAGGATAGTCTCTTAACTGCATAGGTGGTGGGGCAAGAAAGGGGATGGAGTGATTTGTGGCCTAACTGCTACTTAAATAAACTTTCCAACAGCCCTCAGCATCATCCTTCCTTATAATCCCTGGTTCCTTCAGAACCTGGGGAACTGCGTATTTTGTTTCTCAATGCCAGGGTCTCTGTAGATATTGGGTTTGCGTTTCCTCCATTGGTCACCATGTACCTCCTTCCCATCTTCCAAAACTTTATCGGCATCCCTTCTCAATAATTATCTCTTCTATTCTGTCTGTCTCAGTCCTGCCTCGGTTTCAACTTTTTAATCTTTATTGTTACTTTAATGAAGTTTCTGAAAATAATAAAAATAAACATATGTTTTCATTCATATGCTGGAAAATGACTTGATATTTTGAGAAAGTAACCATCACCATTCATATTTAATATGTCATACAATAGAAAAATACCCTGATTTTTGGCAAGAATGCTTTTGGTATTTCACTGTATGATACTCATGGATTGAGATACATTTTCTTACAGAATTAGGGTTATTTTATTATAGTTTATTAATATTTTCCCCAGGAATGTGTTGACTTTTTTAATGCTTTTCATTCATATTTAGTGAATTTTCTCATTTGCTATATGTCTATAATTAATTACTAATGAATTCCTTACACTAAGCCATCCCTGGTTGAATTGAATTATTCTTTCAAGATATTACTAAACTTAATTTTCCATATTTTACTTAGACTTTTTGCCAATATGTTCATAAAAGGGATTGGTCCATAGATATATTCTTGTCATATTTTCTGGTAGGTTATAGATTCTGAGTTATGTGACCTTGAAAATTTTTTGTTGGAAAGCTTTTATTCATTTCTATTCATGCAAACAAGAATTTACTTCTTAAAAATTTGAAAACCTTGACCATTTTGATAAAGAATTCATAAGTAATGTGTTTTTCAATTTCTTCCACTTCAGATACTGCATTTCTTTAACTCCACAACTATAGTCAGCCACTGCATTTTTCCTGCTTTGTGGTTTCATGGAGAATCAACTTATAATTTTCATATTTATTGAAATTTCTATTTTATTTCAACATTTTGATTCATTTTTAAAATAAACATGCATTACATTTTTTCCTGTTATGTATCCAAAGGATTTTAAATTATTACTTTTCAGAACCAGCTCCTGGAGATACACACTCCACCTTTCATTGTTTCTTTAAACTGTTTTTTTATCTCATCCAAGTCCCCTTATATTGGTATGTTTAAATTTTATATATTTTTAAAAATCCTAAAGTATTTCGTGTTTTATTTTTTGTAGTTTAAAGGGAAGTGATTTAATGCTCTACAAGTATATGTGCTTCTAAGTAAAACTTTGCTATATTTCAGAATACCCATGCCCCCTCCCCCCAAAAAAAAGCATTATCATTTTCCAAATGACCCAGAATTGAAGTTTTAGTTGATTCGGACTGAATATATTTTAGTGGCTTCTTTCTTCCAAGGAATCATTTATTTTGCATATAATACCTGGCTTTATTACACTTAGTTCAGAGACCATGATATACATATTATACATAGCATCTTTGGGCACATAACTTGATACCCAACAATATAAGCAACTAAATTTGGCATGATAAATAGACTTCCCACTCCACAGTAAATACTTTGAGTCAGGATCTTTTCGTATGTTTACCTTCTCGCAATGGATACTTTCTTAAAGTGTCCTCCTCCACTTATGAAATGAAAGCAGGTCTCTATTTTGTTGTTATTATAAGGTGCACACTGCTCCCTCTAGCCCTAACAAAACTTTTAGCTCACAGTCTATTGCACATAAAAAGAGGTAACTTCCTTGTGTCAACACACAAAGTCAGGTCAAAATGAGAAGTGGTGTTTTTCAACCACCTAACCACTATCTTGAATTTAAAAACAATTTTTCAGATGCATTAATTAAAATAGACAGAGGCTCAATGACTTGCCCACAGTCTCACACCTGGTACAGAGAGAATCCAGGGCAGGACAATTTATTTTAGATTCTGCTGCTATAGTCCTCTTCCAATATGCTCCCCCTTTTTAATTGGTTTAATTATGAGATGAACTAATTTAAAATATTTTTCATTAACTGGATTAGAAAATTACATGCCAGAAGAGAAGGGACCATCCAGTTTAATTGACTAGGAAGGGGGTTTTTAGAAAAAATCACATACATGCATATATACACACGCACCACTATAAATTGCAGACCCCCCCAAAAAATGAAAAATGGTCTTTGAGATGGGATGAGGAAGCCTCTTAGTGGAACTCTATCACAGCGCATTATAATATTTACTGGTCCCACTGGACTATTCACGGTTGTTAGTTTGAAAATGTTTACATGAGGAAATTATCAGAAAAATTATTTAGTATCTTCCTCTCTTAGAAAGAAATTTAATGAGAACTTTTAAAATAGGCACTGTTTTTAACCAAACTTGATCTTTTGAATGACTGGCTAATATGGTCACTCAAGGCATCCCTAGCCTGAAGAAGTCTATGACGTGTATCCCAGCCTGGCTCTGCGACCTCAGTGTCTAACTCTAGATGCTTCTCCAGACCTCCCTTTTCCTGCGAAGCTGTCCACAGATGGTCCCCATCATGCCTTTGAACCCAATTTTTGTGAGCCTATGTTTGCAAACGACACTTTTCTTTATTTCAGGTAATATTAAGAATCGATCACATGCCAGAGGTCAGTGCTAGGTCAGTATAGCGTGAGAAGTCATGGTTCCTTACATTTAAAGTAGTCCACTATTTTTCACCTCCAGGAGGAAGATTAATTTATTATATTTCAAAATAATCATCGTTCCAATATGTCTTTCTTATGTACCCAAGAGTCATTCTGTACTTCTTTGGGAGTTACTTAAAGGTGACAGAAACCAACAGAAAAAGAGTTAAACACTTCTGTCATATCCTGCAAACTGTAACATGGTACTGTATTACTCAGCTCCATTTTTTTCTATGCTTATGAGAGCTATTATAAATTTTAATTGAAAATTTCTATTTCCTAAACCTAAGTTAACTGAACATACTGACTTTTATTTTCATTGAGAAAAAACTTTCCATTATGCCAATAGTATCAGAGTTTAACAAAAAAAAAATGTTAAGAGATAATTAAGTAGGGACATTTAAATAAATGGAATTCAAAATATAGTACAGGCTTGATTGTTTGACTAAAATTAAACAACTAATCTGACTGATGGGAATGATACTGAAGAAACAGTTAAAGCAACTCTGATAATTTCATTCAAGTTAGTTCTCTTTATTTTCTATTTGCCTTTTGTTATATATACCTGAAGCGTAAAACCTTATAACCACAATCCTCTCTGATTATGGTTATGGTAATAGGGAAACCATATTAACCAGTTGTTAATTGGTCAGCCCGAATTGTGTTCATTTATTATGTCTGTCTCCTCTGTAATCTTTTTTTAAAATTCTTACCCAGGACATTTTTTAATTGCCTTTTTTTAAGAGCCAGAGAGGCAGGAAGAGAGTAAGGGAGACAAAGAAACATCACTGAGAGAGAGAAACATCAATTGGTTGCCTCCTATACTCACCTGGACCAGGAATCGAACACGCATCCTAAGTATGTGCCCTGACTGGATATCAAACCCACAATACCTAGGTTACAGAACTACATTCCAACCAACTGAGCCACGCTGCCCAGCGCACCCTCTGTAATCTTCCGTTTCCGTATGATCCCCCTCAGTGTTCTTTGCCTTATGCTAGTAAAACCAGGATGCCACAGTGCTAAACTTACTGCTCTGCCATTTGTTTCTGATTATTCTTCCTGCATGCTCCAATTTGCATAACTTTATTGTTTTGTGAATGCTAAGTCTGTGAATTTATTACCAAGGCACCTGCCAGTGTTACTGTATTTAAGGAACTGTCAGCAGTTTCTATTTTGGGGTTCTAAGTTGGCTACAAAAATTCACTCTGGGCTGATTTTTGGCATGTGTTATAGGGTAACAAACCACGAGTGAATTATTTTTAGAAAAGGGGGAGAGGATGAAGGGGAAGTAGATTTTTTGGGGGGTTGGGGTTTTTTTTCAGGTACAGAAATATAAAGCAGAAAACAGAAGTTCATGGTTTCAGAAGTATTCTGAAAGTTTTCTCTTAGGGTTTTCTGAAAATATCTTTTCAACCCATTAGTCCACATTGCAGACTCATACTTTGAGGGATTATAGCAAAATATTAAAACTATCTGTTTTATTTATAGGCAAAAATCTTATACATGCAATAATTTAATAATGGAATAGTCATTTTGGGAGGAAAACACCATCAATTTAGTGAAGAGTATGCTACAACCAAGAATAAACTTCAGGTTTCTACCAAATGACTGTACATCTGAGTATGACAGCCTCTTCAATAAATGGTGTTGGGGGACCTAGACAGCTACATGCAAAAAAAAAAAAAAAAAAAAGAAAGACAGAAAGAAAAAGAAATGTGACAACCAACTTACACCATTCACAAAACTCAAGATGGAAAAAAGACTTAAATATAACTCACAACACCATAAAAGTCCTAGAGGAGAACATAGGTAGGAAAATCTCAGATATTGCATGCAGCAATATTTTTACCAATGTGTCCCCTAGAGTCAGGTACACAAAGGAAAGAATAAACAAATGGGACTTCATCAAAATAAAAAGCTTCTTCGCTGCTAAAGAAAACATCAGAAAATGAAAATGTAACCAACCATATGGGAATGTATATTTGGCGATGATATCTTGGACAAGGGTTTGATCTCCAAAATACATAAAGAACTCATATGATTCCACTCCAGGAAGACAAACAATCCGATTAAAAAATGGGCAAAGGACCGGAACAGACACTTCTCCAAGGAGGACATACAGAGGATCCAGAGACATATGAAAGAATGCTCAGCATCACTACCCATCAGAGAGATGCAAAGTAAAACCACAATGAGATACCACTTCATCAGAATGGCCATCATAAACAAATCAACGAACAATGAGTGCTGACAAGGTAGTGGAGAAAAGGGAACCCCAGTACATTGTTGGTGGGAATGCTACTGATGCAGCCACTATGGAAAACAGTATTGGATTTCCTCAGAAAAATAAAAATGGAACTGCCTTTTGACCCAGCAATTCCACTGCTGGGATTATACCCTAAGAACCCTGAAACACCAATTCAAAAGAACCTATGTGCTCCAATGTTCATAGCAGCACAGTCTACAATAGCCAAGTGCTGGAAGCAACCTAAGTGCCCATCAATAAATGAGTGGAACAGAAAAATATGGTACATTTGAACAATGGAATACTATGCAGCAGAAAGGAAGAAGGAGCTCCTACAGCAACAGCATGGATGGATCAGGAAAGCATTATGCTAAGTGCAATAAGGCAGATGGTGAAAGACAAATACTGTATGATCTCACCTATACGTGGAATCTAATCAACAAAACAAGCAAACAAGCAAATAGAACCAGAGACATTGAAATAAAGAACAAACTGACAGTAACCATAGGGGTAGGTGGAAGAGGATAATGGTTGAAAGAAGGGAAAGGGTCATCAAGGAACATGTATAAAGGAACCATGGAAAATGCCAAAGGTGGGTAGGGTTGAGGGTGAGAAGTGTGGGTGGGTGGGGCAGAGGAAATTAGCAGTGGGAAAATGGAGACAACTGTACTTGAACAACAATAAAAATAAATTTAAGAAACAAACAAACAAAAAAGTACATTCCCATGCACCCACCCAAATACACACTCACTATCATCAGAAGCGTTTCACTAAACTGGGAGGAATTAGGGATACTCTGAGTTTCGTTGAGGTTTGAAGCTACATCTCTGGAGTCTTCACCATTTAAATCTTTATCAGCAAGCAAATAAAAAAAATTCATAAGCATATGTAGAACTTTTGGAAAATAATATGTAATCAGAAAATGTTTATTATCCCAAAGCACCAAGGCCTGAGAGATAGGTATCCTGCCCCTTCCATTACACACACACACACACACCCCGCCCTTTACAATGAAGCAATACACTCTGTACAAAGGGTCTCAGTGGATAAGAATTTTGTAGCGAGCTAAGTGATAGCATCTATTGACCAAACCTTTCTTGAACAGGTTTGTGGCTAGACATTAAGCTAGAAAGCTGGATTAGCAAGCTTATGTAAAATACTGGGTCAAGGAGGAAAGTATAATGTGAAAGTGAAGGAAAAAAAGGACTATCATCAAAAAACGTAATCTGCATCCAAGCACCATGTACAGGTGGCACACTCAGGTTCATAACCTGGAGCAACGTGGCCCCCTGGAAGCTGCATCACCATTGTGGAGCGGGAGACATTAGTCTCAGAGACCAATGTAAACACAGAATCATGCAATTCATTCCATTCCCTCTCAAGACCACCTCACCTAGTGGTCTTCTCATTATAATTTCATTCTCCCTGTAGTGTAATGTCCAGTGAGACAGCACATAGTAGGTTCAGAAGTGTATTTTAAATCATTTGGTGCAAAGAATTCTAGTTGTAGACCAATATATTGAATCTTCGCATTTGATGTGTACATTAATATCTTCTGAGGTGGGTTAATGCAAGCATGTCTGAGCTTTGGTCTCAGTGTGCTGATCAAACAGGTGTCTGGCTCCCCACTGCCAAGGTCCACACCCTAGAACCTGTGAGTCCAGCCCAGACACACAGCAGGCGCTTCATAAATGAACGGCGAATGGCAACACCACTTTGTAAAAGCCCCTGGAAGGGAGCTGACCTCTCTCTGTAGCATGCAGGAGTTGCTATGTAGTTTTCTTTCCAATCTCAACAGGAACTCAAGTTCAAAGAGAAAAATAGTCATGGTTTAAATTTTTACAATTTCTTTTTATTTTCATGCACTCCAAAAAAAATGAGCTAAAGCATAGAGCCCTCTAAAACATACCTCATTTCCACTCTGATGTTTTCCCATCATAATTACTGTTTAAACAAATATTCTTTGAACTATGTTTGGGGTTTTTTTTCCCCTATTTGTAAGGCAGCCTGTTGCAAAAGGCACCTTAGAACACTTGTAACACCACTGTTTTACAGAGGGGCAAACTGACGTTATTATTTCATCTAAGCCTGTGACAATAAAAAAAAGGAAATAAGTACCAAAAGTGGATGAAAATAACCGTGAAGTTGTTCCTCACTAATTAAAATCAGGAAGTTTTGTTAGTTTGATGTTAGTTAGGAAACACAAAATTATTCCAGAGCAATGCATATGTATTTTTGCTGTGTAGCCAACTTGAGTTGCTATAAGCTTTTCGACTGTACCTTCAGTTTTGTGGTTATTAATAGTTTTAATTAGCTTTTTCACACTTATACGATGATAATAAAAATAGCAAGTCCCTCAGATATGTGTTTTCTTTTAGTGTTTGTTTTTTTAGCACAAAAATTTGCACCACTAGAGATGTTACCCATTCCACAGTTTGTTTTGCTATTGGTTTAATTAGCGCAACATTCCCTGTCTCGGCTTTTAGTACTAGGTAGAAGCAAATGCAGCTGCCATATGTGCAGGTCAAAAATGGTCAAACAGCAATTCATATGGCTCCAACTAGTATTTACTGAGAAACATGGTTTTTACTGCAAATTAGCTAAATGATAGCATTATATTTGCTGGCCAATTATATCTAGGTTCTGACATGTAAACCAAAAATAACAACATTTTAGTTATCTCATAAAATTTATTTTTTTTTGTATATTTACTTGGGCACATTTATTCCTTTTTCCTCTTTCAGTTGAATTTACTGGGGTGACACTGGTTGACAAAATCATGCAGGTTTCAGGGGCACAGTTCTACAGCACACCATCTGTACACTGTACTGGGTGCTCACCACCCCAAGTCACATCCCTGTCCATCACCATTTATCCCCCCTTCACCTGCCTCCACCTCCCCACTCTCCTCCTCCCCCAGCAGTTACCACACTGTTGTCCTGTCCATGAGTTTTCCTATTTTATTCAATCCCATCACCTTCCCCACTCGGCACTCCAGTACCTCAATCTACAGCAAATAACTCTGTTTAAGAAATAAGTTTATTTCCCTAAACACAACTACTGGTAATCATATGAGCCCTTTTTGTACTAATTAAAAATGAAAAAGAAATGTTTCATTACTAAAGGAAGTCTAATAAATAATAAGTCAAATTTCAATGAGCTCAAATATAAACTAATGTAAGAATTTACGTATAGCTGCCTTCTCACATATTAGTATGGGTTTAATGGGTCATCATGACACGTGAAATGTGGGGGTGGAGGGTGTCCCTCAACTCTTAATTATTTTTATAGGTGACTCAAGGTATCCAAAATCATAAGAAAATGGTGAAATTATGGAAAATAGGGCATTCAGGGGAAAGACGTATGTTTACCTGAATATGCTGCAAAATGTAAAACCATTCAAATCACTGCCTAACATCAGCTCTCCCAGGATTTCAGCTATAAAGACCTCAGATTTCTTTTAAAAAAATCATACTCTACAAAAGGACCTATAACCTGAAATAATAAATGGCTTGGAAAGATGAACTTACATTACAAGAACATAGCCCACACACAGCACAACTCTCAGCTAGCCCTTCAAACACAGTTTTAAAAAATCTACACAGTGTGAAAGGGCTGAAAAATCCAAAATATATACTTATTTTGGTGACAGATGGACCACATGCATGGTGAACCTGTTTATCTTCTTTATCAGACCCTTTGTTCCAGATACCGAGAACATGACAGCATTTTTTATTGTTTGGGACCAAATCAGAAGTATAGAAGTGGTGAAGAGGAATTGAGCTGCTAATTCCTGAAGAGAAAGTGAAGCACCTGCTTCATTTGCATAAAAAGCCAGCAAAGTCACATAAGTACTTCTCAGTGCCTGTCACCCAACTTAGACACTTCCTTCAAGCTTCCCTCATCCAAAACACTCTGTAAAACATCCCAAGAATATTACTTGTGAGACAAATATGTTATTTTAGGTCATTTTATTGAAATATACATTATTTGAAGAATGTAGGTAGGAAATTTCAATTTGAAGTCAGTTCTGAAACATGAAAACTAAAGCCGTTGCAGACAAAATTGCAATTTGAAATAGAACAATAGCAGATCTTTAAGTTTAGTAATAACAAACAATATTAAATAAAATTAACTGTGAACAAGTTCACTCTGGCAGTGTCCGAATCACAGCGGTCCAATCTGTCACCTGAAAACCACTTTCACTATTCACAACATCTGTGAATCGAGAACAAAAGCCAGCTGCATTTATTCACGCTCATCAAATACTATTAATTATAGCCGTGACAAAAAGTTAAACACTTACATCAAATTATTAGTTTGGCCTATATCATACTAGACCTTGTGATTTTATCATAACTTGAAGTATATATCCCCAAACTTGAGAAATTTACCTACTTATTTAAAAAATAAATTAAAAAATATAAAAGTAAAATACTTGTGTTGTAAACTTAAATAAAATGCAATGATACCTTTAATATTACTGAAACAGCCTTCAAATCCAAAGCTATTTGTTTCCATACAAACCTGACACTGTTCCATTTCATTGCGGGAAGGGACTAAATTATCACCTTAATTTTTAATCTCTATCCCCTTAGAAGGCTTTTTGTTTTTGCCAATGTAGAAGAGTGGATGTAGCTTCTCTTAAATCTGATGCATACCATGCTTTGCCTCAGGTATACTAAACAATGCCAGTCTCTTCCCATATTTTAATAGTCACTTAAATTCAATTTACTGCTAATATTTCCAAAAATAAGCACATTGCAGTGATTACAAGTTTAATCACATCCTGTAGTTAAACTGTTTTACCATTAAAAGGAGAAAATTAACAAATCAGTATTTTATTCACCACATCAACGGGGGGAAAGTGTAGGCCAGCTTTTGTGTGTTTGTGTGTTATTCGTTGCTTTTGAATTTAAAAAGTAGGGTTTTTTTTTTTTCCAAAAACTCTGATGATCAAAAATTTAGGTAACTGCAATATTTCCACTCACACTCTTTGTCTTAAACTTGACCTTTCTCTGGGCAGTCTACTTCATAGACTTAACATTATTGGGTCATTTTTGTTACTGTTTGATACATATGCATTCTTTTCTTTCAGGCAATGGTTCATCTGGTATGTGCAGGTCAACTGTCCCTAATATGCATGAACAAATTTAGTTCTCCACTTCCATACACATTAAACTGCAATATACAGCATTTGGAGGATGGCAGAACAGGGAAAGCGTTCACTGTAACTTTAAGAACTTCCAGAATTTATCTGTCAAAAAAGAAACTTTATACTCTTTTCAATTTTAGCTCGAAACAATCTGTGGTATTTTGGCATTTGGTGTGGCTGTCTCATGTCACTTATCACATTATAATTATTTCTGTAAACACTAAAGTTGTTGCAGGGACCTCTAAGCTCCATAAGGGCATGAGCTATTTCTTATTCATCTTTTTATGCTTTACACAAATGCTCCTCAAACTTAATGTGTGCATGAATCACCTGTGGACCTTGTTGGAATGCAGATTCCATTCAGTGCATCTGGGACAGGGCCAAAGCATTGCAACTCTGACCAGTGCGAGGTTAGGCTGTTGCTGCTAGTCTGAAAATCACGTGAGTTGCAAGGGCATGCAGTATCCCGAGCAAGCCATGAAGCACTGCAAGGTATTCCTTTCAATTCTCTTTGAATGCAATACCTAGTTAGCTTTGGCAACACTGAATCTTTATAACATAACAAACGCAGTTGATGATTCTCACATCCCTACAAGGTTGGTACTATTATTATCTCCATTTTACAAAGAGGAAAATTGAGGCTCTAAGGGGTAAAGTAATTTGCCTAAGTAATTGAACCCAGGTTTGCTTGATTCCAAAGCCTCAGCTGTTAGTCTCATCAACATGTTTCCTCTTGGCATCTCCTAGCCATAATAAATCACCTTGTCTTGGGTCCACGTTCTCCTTGCTCTCTCAGGAAAAATCATTCAACCTTCAAAGCCCAGCAGGACACCACGTCTTTGGCTTTCCTCCACTCTGTGTAATTTCCTGTTTCCCCCGAGGACCTCCCCAAATTTGTTCATCCTGCTGGTGTAGCAACTTGCCCAAAAGGATGACAATGATCTGAGTGGGGTCCCTGGTCTTCCTCACCTGTTACCAAAGCCTCCAGAGCAGGGACTTGGTCTCCCTCATTGTCAAAACCCCAAAACTGAGGGCATTGGGCTTTTAGAAGATATGCTGCCCAGGCATCATTCCCAGGCATTCCAGTTTGTCTGGTCTGGGTTAGAGCCTAGGCATCCACATGTCTGTAAAACTCCCCGGGATTCTAATGTGTCGCCAGGTGGGAATCCCTGATGGAGTCTCAGAGGACACAGTGAGGGCTCGGAGGCTTACTCTGAGGGACGTGGGTATCCCTTGGAGGGTTTTGACAAGGTCCCCAGGGTTGATGTGACAGAATACTCTACAAAGGAACAAGGGCCAATCCCAAGATCTAGGCTCTCAAGTGAGAAGCCACCGTAATACTCTGGCTAAGAGAGAACCATGGTCTGGACCAGGGGAGTAGTGATGGAGATGAAGAGAAATAATTGTGGGTCCAGGTGCATTTTCCACTGTGGGGTTAACAGGAATTAAAGATAATTGAATGTGAGGGGTTGGGGATAGGAAGGGATTGAGGGTCACTCCAAGGTTCTGGGCCTGTGTAACTAGAAGTATAGGCTTGTACTGACAAAGAACACCAGATGACATCAGTAACATGTAAATGTTTGACACTGTCCACCGCAGAAGGGGGCCAAGCCACCTCCAGGTCAGTGTTATTTAAAATAAAGCCTTCCCTTCAGTAATGAAGTTCTTTTCGTCTTCACTCTCCCTCCTGATGCTCTTCCCTAAACCAGGCCCTTCTCTTCCTTAGATGGTACCCCAGTCTTTCCAGAGCCCTTTCCCTCCCAGATTCTTTCCCAAGTTTTTCCTTATGCTTATTGGATGATTTTTCTCCAGTGGGGACATTATTTTTTGCTCCTTCCCCCATCCTGAGACTAGCTGCCATTTTTCTCTCTCACAGTGACCACACAGTTTGCCCTCAGTCCTGTTCTTAAATCCCTGCTTCCTGTGGTCCATCTCGGTCTGTTTTCTTGGCCTGGGCCCTGAAAGAGGAGGATTTCTTGGCTACCCGGGCTGAATCCACATCCTCCACGCCAACCCCCACATAAGGTGTCAGCATACAATCTGCCTATGGAATTAAACCTTTTCAATAAGAAAGTATCATCTCTTGGTAAGTAGGTGATGAGAGATGCAGTCTGTATCAACAAGGATCAGCTCTTATCAAGAAAAACCTGAAAATTATTTTCCTTGACAACCAAAGATGTATCTAACTCTACTCCTGGAGTAAAACTGGACTCTGGTCTCTACTGTAACCTTCAAAAATTAGTTACTCTCTGAGAGTTTATGATCATGAAAATTACACTCAGTACCCCTTCCTCAATTTCTAAAAGCACTTTTCTCCTACGCCCAAAGTCTGTGATTATGAAAAAAGGAACGAGCTGAGCAATCCCACTTGTGATGTTCACGTTTAAATCCTGAAGTGCTGAACTGGAAAAAGTAATTTTCTGATTATGCCACAGTTTGGCAGGTGAGTAGTGTTTGATGCTGCTTATGGGGTGATTTTAATGTTAGCTTTACCCACAGAGGAGACTTCCTGTGTGTCATCATCAGAAGCTGTTTCAATAACAGAGAAAGGGCCTTGGGAGGATGAGTGACATGGGAGACTACATATCTTCTGCTCGAAATCCCAAAGGAATTCCCATCCAAAGGAAGAACACGATAAATTTAACTAGTTTGAGATATTGAATATCTTTTGAAATTGAGGCTAATACATAATGAAAAGCAGAAATAGGAATTTGGCATGACTTTTTATATAAAGTCTAAATGAAATGCTCGAAGTTCCAGAAACATCACGGCTCTCCAAATTTAAAAGAAATGGATGCCAATACTTAATATGGTTCTGTCTGCATCAGGTTGCATCTCCTCTGGGGCTCACTATATAATCTGATAGGACCTTGTCTTAGTTCAAGACATAAAAGTTAATACAGCTATGCATGTGCTACCTAAAACAGACATGAATTTGATCTTTCAAAAATGCATAGTATATAATGTTACTCTCTAAAGGACTAACCTTTCTAGAACTCACCACTAATACAGCATCAAGAGTGTTCTCTGAACCAAATCAAGCAACCACCGCCCCATTGAATTTTATTTTCCATGTAATTCCACAATTACATGGGAAAAAAACCTTTAAAAAAAAAAAAAAAAAACAGCTTTTTAAAAAAAGTTTTTTAAAAAGCTTACAAATGATCCTCTGGTGAAAATGGAATTATCTTTAACAACATTAAGCCATATACCTCTTTTACTTATTTATTTTAAGACAGAGGGGAAGGGAGAGAAAGAGGGAGAGAAACAGCAATGTGTGGTTGCCTCTCATGCGCCCCCAACTGGGGAGCTGACCTGCAACCCAGGCATGTGCCCTGACTGGGAATAGAACCTGCAACCCTTTGGTTCACAGGCTGGTGCTCAATCCACTGAGCAACACCAGCCAGGGTCATAATACCTCTTTTAAATAGCCTGATTGTTGAGTTTATCATCAATTTTGAGCTCTTCTCCATAGGCCCTCTTTTGTTTTGTCTCACATGGTGCATGGAGTGTGATGTGCTGAAGTCACATGTTAGACAGGTAAGGAGATGAGTAAGGTAGATAGACTGACAATTGACGGATAGGATGAGAAGAACAAGAAGGTTTTGAAGGCCCAGATTTAAGCGGGAAGGTAGTGAGATGAGAGTGGGGGGAGAATAATATGAAAGGGAAGAGAGAAAAATATACTTGTGGACACTAAGAACAATTTCCATCTGCTCCATTATTTAGACTCAAATCAGATATGACCATAACAGTAAGAAAATCCATAGAACTTGCCATATATACATACAGATAAGTAGGTATCAATGGAGATACAGATACAGATATAGAGATCCATGCCTATGCTTTGAGGTATGAATAGGAAAGCTATTAGTATGAACCATATCAAATTGCCTGACCTACAAAATGGCCATGGCATGTGACTCCCCCCAAGACACATATTTTTATAGAAATGCTAACTATCTCCTGACTCTTTCTCCTCTCTCCTCCTCCCCAACATGATTGAGGTAAACATGCCAGAAAGAGCCATGGGGCTGCTCTGAGGGCACAGTGCTGGGCACAGGTGGATCAGGGACCGGCAATCAGGGTTTACCCACCTTGCATTGCTCCGCACTGCTCCTTCCACAACACCGCCGCCACAGCAGCAAGGTCCAAAGGGAGAAACAGAGTGGAAGGAAGAGGAAATGTCAGGCTTATTTGCATACTCAGAATTTCACTGAGGGACAAAATTATACCCACCGAAATAGAGCTCCCTTCCTCCTCATGTACCAGAGAACAATGAAGGAATAAAAAATGAATCAGCAGAAAGAATGACAGTTCCCAAGTTCCATGAGTTAGTGGTGTTTTTTAGAGTGAATTCCAAGTTTGCCAAATGCAAGAGTCCTCTGCTGGTAATTAGTCAACGTGATTGACAATAAGGAGTCCTTTAAAGAACTACCTGTCCTTCCATGACACTTATTTCAGAGTTGGACAGGAAGGCCGGTGCGAGGGATTTTATACCTTCGCTCGTTATCACTGACCTGAAACATAAGCGCTCATACCTTTCACAGCACAGCTCCTCCTGCAGCTGGAAGTAAAAGACAGCTTCCCAAGTCTGATGGAAGCATCACCAGTGGATTTAATGAGAGATCAACCATGCAGCACAGGGAGGGGAGAAGAGAAAGAATGTAGTCAAGAATCTGATCAACCCAAGTTACATATGCAGGTAACATGGGTGAACGCTCCAAGCCCATGTGAAAGGCATTCGGAGATCTCTGCATAGCCTCGGACTTGCTGGAATAAACAGGCTGTGACTGTAAGCGTCCTGGGTGATCACTGTGGGCACCTCGCTGTGGGCGAATGTCCTCAAGACTTGTCTCCCACGGATTTGCTGTTAAAAGCAGGCTGCCTATGGGGAGCAGCAGGTGCTGAAATAACTTGGACTGAAGACTGATGGAAAATCTTTCATCCCACCATCATGGGGTGTCAAAGGTTACAAAACGTGGAACTGAAAACCAGTCAGCAACAACAACCCGCTGCACTAACTGAAATAGACTATACCTGTGAAAAAAGTGACTTTGCTCAGTTTGTGCTCCAAGGGGGAAAATATTCGGCGAATGTTTTGATTGTCTGCTGTTAAAAAGCAATGCTCTTCTTTTAAATAATTGCTTTCAATAATGGTTTCAGTAACAGTTAAGTCTAGCTGGAGAGTAGCGCATGTGTCTTTACCTTCCTTTCAAAGTGGGATGGCTAAAAACTTTTCTGAGGACCACAACGAAGGTGCCTCTTGAATGTAGTCTTTTCTAGATTTTTGCCAGGGCAAAATTACAAGCAATATACTGGTGAGTTGTAAAAGTCAAATTGAAAAATTAAGCTTCTCACAGTGTTTACAATAATAATTTCTCATTCCAATAATAATGGAGAACTCATGAAATGTAGGCATTGCAAGAACGAATTTGTTAGACTTAATTTTAGATTTATGGGTGCCAACAAAGAGCATAGTTTCCAAATATTCTGATTTTTTTAAAATCTGGCTAGCATTTGCTTACACACATTCACAAGTTTCCATTTTATTGGTTGTTAGATGAGCTTTTATTTGTAAATACATTGTGCCTACTTTTAAACTGTTTCTTTGGCTTTGAAAGTTGATGCTTAAATGCATAAACATCAAAAGAAGGAGATAACTAAAAGCTATTTGAAGATCTGAAAGGCCATTTTGAAAGTTGTACTGAACCCCAAAATAATCCTCACCAGCAACAGAAACTACTCTTGTTAGTAATGAATAATAAAAGGGAATGAACAAAAAAATACCATAGAATGGTTTTGTGTCCACCATCACATGTTTTTAAGCTTTGCAGCCTAGAGCTGTAAGGCACCCAACAGTCAAGACCAGTACTACTAACTAGCAAACGTTTCATCTTGTCTTTATCAGCACTGGTCATACTTTAACAGAAACAGGAATCTCGGCCTTCCACACCCCCGCAGAGATTCTAACGAAGGTTCTGGGAGGGGCTCAGATTCTAACATCTCCTTAGTGCGTTGCTGATTGCTGCCGATACGAGGTCCAGACTTTGAGTAGCAAAGGTCCAGCACTGTAGTGGACATATATTTTTACATTTAACCTTCCTAATCACCCAGTGTTATGCAGAGCCATGTACCTACCTATCAAATGAGGAAACTGCAGAAAAGAGAGATTTCATACAACTAGTAAATGACAGACCCAAAATATGAAGGCTGGTCTTTTAAATGCCAAAGCCCCTTCTCTACAATATTTCACTGCCTACATCTCTCAAGAAAATGATTTCTCATTATCAGTAGTTAGTGCTATATTCTGACAACATGCTACTCCAAGATGAACCAATATAGATCAAAGTAGAGAAGTTTAAAAATACAATTGCTTAGCCCCACCCCAGTAAATTTATGTTTTCTTCAATAAATGTGGCAGAAATTGAGAATTCTTAATATTTTCACCATCTCCACAGATGACTCCAGAATCACTAAAGTCACCCATTTGTCATTTTCCCTGCAGGGAAAATCCACCGGGGTAAATGCCATCTACCTTCCACCAGTTACTGAGAATGGCAAGTGTGAGGTGTGGATGCTGATCCGGTAAGTGGGCTTTAGGGCAAACACTTCATCCTTAAAAAAGGTTGGATGTTTATTTATTGCTATTGAATGACAATACATAAAATGTAATCTTTCAATGAATGCCTAGGCTGAATTATAGCCCTTTTGTAACTCTCCGTCCTTTCACGAAAGGCTCTGACCTATAGTTGCTGGCACATGCAGCAGCTGTACATAGAAAACCCTCCCGTTCGACACTTTCCCTGGGAGACCACGGCACTGCGATGGATGGAGCCAGTTTTGATGCGGTTCATCTCCGCTCTACTTCCGTGCTGTGTCGACAGGGAACACGTGTCATCAAGAAACAGATGCTTAGTCAGAGCTCCTCCTCATGATTATTACCCTATTTTCTGGAGCATAACTAGTGGAGGCCTCTCTCCCTACTTCCATTTTTACAGGCAAATTTTTCAGTAGAGCCACCTGCTTTCAAGGACTTTCACACCGGGCTATGTGTGCAAGACAGAACAATAAAATTTATGAAGAAATCTCAGCAGCACAGAAGTAGTGTAATGAAAAGAAATGAGACGCGGAGCGGGGCCTCACACCATCAGTTTTCCCCGAAGTGGAGGGTTCTGTCAGCCTTTACAACAAGGCCACAGGTTGCCGGAGGCGTTCTACCTGCCTCACCATTCCTTGGAGACAGCAGTTGATTCAGTAGCTGTCGGAGACAACGTATTCAGCACCGAGGCAGCAGGTCATCACCGACAACCTGGACCTGGTTACTCAGCCCATGTTTGGGAACGATACCTCTAAGTCAGAGATTCTTCCTTTTTTGCAAACTTCAGGTGTGACTAGACATTCATACACAGTTTGTCTTCTCGTGTCTTCCAAAGTCCGCTTTAAGATTCAAGTTTATCAGACAAAAGTCCAGCGTATCTAAGTTCAGCCATTCTTGAGTCCAAGTATATCAAGAGCAATGCTCTCAAAAGAAGATGATAGTTGCTTTGGGGAATAATTAGAAATCCATGGCCTATTATTGCTTTCAACAAGAAAACCTGGCTATCAGAAGTAAAAACATGATACGATGTTACCAAACCACATCTTTCACTCACTATCTCATTCACAGGAACATTTGAATACAGGTAATTTTTTAAAGGAGCCTTATTCTAAACAGGACTCCACATTGATTTGGGGGGGTGGTACCATGTAGCACGAAACCAGTATGCAATGTATTACTTCCCAATGTGATGATTCTAAATGCCACACTTCTCAAAACTTGTGGTATTGTATGTGCATTTTTGAGCAGACAACCCCAAATGGAGTGCAACGTTCTCAATGGAAATACTCTGTTAATGTGAGATGTAAGAGTCCTTATTAGTAGAAACATCTCTCCTGAGCATATTCTACAGCACCTGCTACTCAAACTGTGGTCCGTGGGCTGGTATCGCCAAGAGCTTGTCAGAAATGAAGAGTCTCATCCCAGACCTGCTGAATCCACATCTGCATTTTATCAAGACCTCCAGGCGACTCAAAGCACTTTAAAATTTGAGCAACATTGGTGTAGCAGATACTAAGCTAGCACATTATTTTTAAATATAATCTTCACAACAACCATATCAGCTGGAGATTATTCTTTCCATCATTGCCATTTATGGATGAAAATATAAGACCTTCCAAAGGTCACATGAACAGGAAGAACAAATGCACACCCAAGGCCATCAGATACAATAGCCCAAGTTGCTCCTCCCTGCTCGGCCGTCTTTAGGGCAGAAAGTCTTCATCTGGAGCCCAGAGATGGGTGTTGGGTAGTACACAGATTTTAGTGCATACTTCTCATTAGAAGGTTTGTAGTTTTCAATGAGTCTACATCCCACAGAAGTCTAATAACAACTTCTTGAATTCCTCATGGTAAGCAGATACAGGAGCAAACAATTGCAAAGCAATCCACTGAAATTATTTTCTTAGCATTAATACTTTAAGCGTTGAAATTTGAAGAGGACCACTACACATGAAAATGTCATATATTCCAAGCAGGAATTTACTTTTATACATTTTCTCTGAAAAATCTGCAGTCATGTAATTTTTCTCCCCTGCTGATTTTAAGATGCTTAAGAACTTAAAAAAATAAAAATTAAAATTAAAAAAGGAGAAATAAAAATGAAGGACCCTTCATGCTAAAACTTGAAGTTTAATTAAAATTCAGCTCATCACTCTAGATTTTTAAAAACAAAGTGGACAAGGGCATAGCAACTGGAATCCATCCATTATCTGGGTTTGGATCTTAGCTCTACCTCGTGTTGCATATGAAATCTTGAGAAAGCATGGGGTTCTCTAAACCTCAGCTTCCCAGCACAAGATGAATAAAAGAATGATGCTGATCACTGTGCTTGCTGTTTTATTGCGTAAGCGAATAGAGGCAGTGGGCCCAGTGAAATGCCTAGCATTGTAGTAAGCACTCAAGAAATGCAGTCAATTCTTATTAAGCGTGCAGTATCTTACCAGTGATTATATTATTAAGAGACTTACTGGACTCTTTCCAGGGTCCAAGAAAGCTGTTCTTCTGATTTTCTAATCTTTGTAAACAAATCGAGGGCATTTAAGGAGTAAGTACTGAGCTAAAAGCAAAGGGAAGGAAGGGGAGGGCCACCTGACCTCTTTCAGTTAAGTTTCGGGATAAGTCAGTGCTTCTCAAAGTGTTCCCCAGACCAGCTGCATCACCTTCACTAGACACTTCTTAGAAAAGTCAGTTCTCAGGTCCTTCCCACACGCACTCTGCCAGAACTCTGTGGGTGGCACCAGCAATCTGGGTCATTTTACATGCCTTCCAGTTCATTCGGATGCATGCTCAAGTTTGGGATCCGCTGGGAGCCCTGGGCCAGGACCATCCTAACAACGAACATACCTCCACCCAGTCCCTAAGGGTCTCTGTTCAGTGTGTGGACACCCGAAGCTGTGACTAAATCTCCTGTGATCTGTGACACACCATCACAAGGATCTTCTCAGGAAGAAAGTACCACATGATTTCACTCATATGTGGAATCTAATGAACAAAATAAACTAACAAACAAAATGGAAACAGACTCATAGACACAGAGAACGGACGGACAGCTGTCAGACGGAAGTGGCATGAGAGGCTGGGTGAAATGGGTGCAGAGATTAAGAAAAAAAAAACTTATAGACACAGACAACAGCATGGTGACGGCCACAGGGAAAGTGGGGAGGTGGGGAGGGTGCAGCGGGACAAATGCTGACAGAAGAAAACTTGACATGGGGTGATGAGCGTACAACACAGTATACAGATGATGTCTTATAGAATTGTAAACCTGAAAGCTACGTAACTTTATTAACCAAAGTCCCCCTAATAAGTTCAATAAAAATGTTTTAAAAAATAAAAATTAAGTGGATTAAGACTGCAGAGGCATTGGAAATACATATTTGCATAAATAAGCAGTTCTCACCTTCCTAAAGTTAGGGTGTTATCCTCCTGGAAACTCCCCCCCCTCACCAAAGGGGATTAATTTAATCACCAAATTATGTAGTGCTGCGAACATTTGCATCAAAAGAACATATCATCATCTTCTGCAGGACTAAATTTCAAGTGTCTGGTCCTAGCTTACAGCGTGTATTTTACGAGGGCAAACTGGAGGACACCTATCCAGCCTTAAAACAGAGACGCTCTAACTAGCGATCGAGGTGACAGAGTGTGAAGCACGGAGGTTAAGCGTGTTGACTGCGCCGGCCTGCGGTCTGCTTTCCTCACCCAGCTGCCTCAGCTCTGAGTTCTGTGACCTTGAATGACTCATGAGTCATCCTTCGCCCCCGTTCCTTTATCTACTCCAAGGGAATAACGATCCCAGCCCCCGTCTCACAGGTTGGCAAGGACTGAAGGACTTCATACCTATAGAACATACAGAACAGGGCCTGACGGCTAGTAAGTGCCCGGTCGATTTTCATTTTTAAAAAGGTCCATGAGATGGAACCTCCCCTCAAAAAGTTCGGTTGCTTCTGTCTGTTATTCTTATGAAAAGGAATTCATTTTCTTTAACATGGGGCTACCCAAATGCCTGTGTGTTGACAGTCGGTACAACACCTCCGAAAAGATCACAACCTTTATGAGGTTATGGTTACTATCACTTCCTGTCCTTTTACCAGGTTTTTTTTTTTTTTTTTACCTGAGAACCACTGTGGACAAGTCCGTGCTTATGTTTCCTTGCAGCCCCCACTATGTCTTCTCCACAGTGGCTGCTAAACACATACTTACTTATCTGTGATGACACAAAAGGACGAATCAAAATCTGAATTATAAAATACAAATTTCAGCATTTATTTATTTTTTAAAAAAGACAGGCCCACAATTAGAAATAATTCATGTATCTTAAAAATATTACTAACCTTATTTTGAACTTATTGCTAAAACTGCATCTGCCCATGAAGGGATTTCTACAGTGTCAACCAGAACAACTCAACCTAGTCATTCCACTGACCTGGAGTCAAATCACCTTCTCAAAACCCCAAGAACAACCTACTCCTCAATAACATAAAAACCCGATCATGGCATTGAACATAAGGCCCGATGGTTGTGCAACCAGCCCTTCTTAAACTCCTGTAGGTTGCTTCACTGATGCACCAAGAGACAAATAAAAGAAAGTTATTACCTGAAATAAAATACCAGCTTCAAGTTATTGCCACATTTCCCGGCATCCTATATCAAATGTAACTATAAATAGTAGGATCCGGAAATGGCAAGTCCAGCCTAACCTCTGATTTCATTCCCCGCCATTCCTATCTCTGTCCTGGAATGCTTTGGCCTGAAACACCATCTTCTTTTATAAGTTTGGAGTAGAAACAGTCACTGTAGAGCCACTGCAAATGAGACACTGTCCCCTTGGCTGGGCTGGGATGTGGACACAAGGCAGGTATGATACTATACACAATGGCTTCCTTGCCCACACCCACCCCCTTCTCATGTTGCTGACGGCACAGCTGTGGGCTTCTATGGAAGGCCACCAGGGAACTGTGCAACATGCTTTGGCAAAGGAATTATTTCACCCTGAAAGAAAAGAGCAAAGGAGGATACTAAAAAGAATAGTCTCCTGCTTGGATGCGGGCCATCTAATTAAATTTAGAAGAGTATTGATTCTGTCCACTCAGATTAACTTTAATTTTATATATAACCAAATTATGGATATAAATTAACTGACACAGATCCCTAAAACACCTCCAAAAATGTACCAAATATCTCTAAAGGAAATTTCCCAAGTGAATGTGATTACAGTCTCATTTGGACAGTTATTTTTTATTGTAACATAAAGTTCCTAGCACAAAGGAATAAATTGAGGCAGTGTATTAAGTATAGTGGAGGCTACATGATTTAGCAAAATAAGAAAGCATAACTTTCTAATGGCCATTAAGGGTATGTTGTTATATGAGAGATTCATAAATTATACAGGAGAAGCATTTTAAATTAAACTGATAGCATGTGTAATAATTTTTCACCTAACACATCACACATTAGAAAAGCATTTGCATACATTAAAACCCAAATATCCCAAAGTTCATGCATGGTGACAAGGATATCAAATCTTGAATCCGAGGCTTGGCTAACACAGATCTGGTTAGTGTGTTCCACGTTTTTACAAAATGCTGAGCAAGAGGAAATGAACAAAGTATTTGGATCCGAGCCTTAATCATTTTCAATGTCAGGTCATAAATCTCCTGCCAGGAAAATATTAAATTCTAAAATCACTTCTCAAAGGATCTGCAGCATTGTTTTCTTTAGATTATGGGCTACATCGCGCCAATTTTGTTATCTCTGCATTAGTGTGGGTGTAATTGAGTCAGAAAAACAGAGATGGACCGAATCACTTATCCATATTCTTCTACCAAGTTTCCACTTGGTCGGTCACCTTGCTGCTCGTTTTCTCATATGATTATCACTCACTGATACTGAACATTTTTCCTGAAATTGGCTAAAATGGTTTTAAAATGCATGAATGGCAGAAAATGCAGGTGGTAAATGAGCGTTTTCTTTGTAAAACTGAGCAGTTCCCAGAATTGTCTTCAAATAATAGAACAAAGAAATAGGTACCTATGCATTTAAGAAAATAGATACCTTCCATTTAAATTTCCAAATCTCCATGAATTATAGGAAAATAAATCTGAAAAAGTTTTAATGGCTATAAAGAATAAAACCGATAGATCTTTCAGAGAACATTTTGTCCTTGTAAAAATAAATAGTTAATACCTCTAACCAACTTAGCTGTTAGCAAATTGTGTTTCTTGAACATTTTCAAGGGGACCACTTTAATCATCTAAAAGATGGTTGTCTAGGGCAAGAGATAAAGATTTCTTAGCATGATTACTGTTCAGAAGCTAAAAATAGGCATTGAAGAAAATTGAGATCAAGCAACTTCCTGACCTAATATAACAGTCTGATCTTTATCAGTTCCTGCTGAAGACTCAGAGGGCTGTGAAGCTTCTGCTAAGAATAAAAAGACCACACAGAGGACTCAGAGCCCTAAGGGTGATTTGCTTGTAAAATAATCAGACTTGAAACGGTTAGAAATTACATAATGTCTGTTAAGAGAAACCCTGTTAAATGAATTTTAGAAAATCCATACAGTGAAATACGATGTAGCTGTGAAAAAGGTGGCGGGAAGGTCCCTAAATATATAGGGAACAAACTCCAAGACATTCTGCAAGGGGAAAATAAACTAAGGCACAAAAAATGTGTTAGAATACGTTATTTAATGCACCCACACACAGAGCACAATTTGGAGGATAACGTAAGAAACAGATAGTGGTGATTGATTCTGGAGAGAGGACAGGGACAACCAAGGAAAAAAAGAGGAGAAAGGCAGATTTTTCACCCTATGGCTGTTCTGTCTTAGAATTTTATACCTGTATATCTCATCCATACGTGAAAATCATACTTGCTAGCACTGGGGAGAGAATAATGCCTATGTCCAGAAATATCCTGCCAAGTCAGCAGCTCTTCACATCTAACTACAAGTTCTGGCCAGAACGTACCCAGCCATGCAATATGAAAAATGGACATTTATTGAAGAAGATATGAGATACATTGTACATAGGACAATGATGCTCAGCCCCCTTTAAAAGAGGCACCTTGGGACCTCACACAGTTCTCCCAATCACCATCAGCTGCCCCATCATATTTTCCTGAATCTCATCTACAGTCTAAAAATCTCTTCCCTTTCAAAGGTGATTTTAATTTTGGTAAAAGCCAGAAGTAGCAGGACACCAAATCTGGGCTGCAGAGGGAACTGAGTCACCTGGGTGATTTGATGTTTCACCGAAAAACTCTGCAGGAGACATGATGTATGAGTGGGTGTGTTGTAATGAAGCTGCCAATCAACCAGTTGCCCATAGCTGCAGCCTTCTGAATCATCAGAATAGTTTTCTGTGGAGGAATGTTCAAGCTTAATGCAAAATTTGATGCAGATTTGGTGCTTTACTCACTCAGTCATTTTGAATGCAACAGCCACACTGAAAACACGCTCACTCAATGGTGTCTACTTCCCCTACTGACTAGTACAGTGAAGTAGTCATTGTTTATGCATGCACATTCCAGCCCATGCTCCTCGGCTGCCAGGTTACATTGATGTCACCAAAACTGTTCTCTTTATATTAACAATGGCTGGCTTTTTCCAGACAGACCTTATAAGGATATGTCTTATAAGGAGTCAAGGATTTCCATCTCTTCTCACCACTCACCAGGAAGCTCCACATAACAGAGATTGTTTTTACTTTAGGTAAACATATATTCCACCTGCAATTCTTTGGATTGTTTAAAGTAAATTTCCCATGGTAGTGCACAGAAGGAGGTTTGGTGGCAACAGTCAATCTCCATCAGCCTCCTTACCTAAGCTTCCCCAAACAGCACATGTTCTAAGTTTAAAAAGAAAAAAGAAGAAGAGGCGCTATTCTCCCCAGGCACTATTCATCTCTAAACCCTTCTATTTAGGATTTCTACACCGTCCCCACACTTGAGAGAAAAATTCCCCATTTGATATGGTCCTCCTTGAAAGTAGTTCAAGGTCAGAAGGTTCTGAGCACCCAAGACAGAACCTAGGGGTATGAGGAGGGGTGTTGGAGAGAGTCTGCTGAGTTTGAACCCTGGATTTGTCACTCGCTAAGTAAACTTGGGCAGTTCTCATAATCTCTGTAGACCTGTTCTCTTATCTGTAAAATATGGATAATAATAATAATAATAATACATAATCTGATAGCAACTTTCATTCTGCAGGCCTCAACCCATTAGTGTAATAGAATCAATTTACTGAGTCACAACTGGCACTTCTTTAATTGAATGAGACAGAATAAAATGGAAATACAATAGAAAAATATCATGAGTTTTAAGCATAGTAAAAGTTGATCATGAATATTTACCATTCACATAGAGGGAGTATATATGTACGAAGTGGCAACTTCTCATTGGGGGGTCATGTTCAACAGCTTAAAATCCTCTATTATAGGATGACTCTGAGGGGAAAATATGCATTAATAAATACCAAGTATTTAGCACACTGCCTGCCACTTAGTAAGCACACTCAGTGTTGCCT
The DNA here is from genome assembly GCA_004027475.1 of Anoura caudifer. NCBI lineage: Eukaryota > Metazoa > Chordata > Mammalia > Chiroptera > Phyllostomidae > Anoura > Anoura caudifer. The sequence goes on from PVKU01000167.1 coordinate 195,298, forward strand.
TCTGTGATCTTTGCTGTGATAACGGTAACCTATTTTTGGCTTCATCATCGTTTGCAGAACTCAACATAACTAAATCACGCAAATCATATATAATTGATGGCAGCAAAAAATACATAAAATGCAGACCTTATTGAAGTTTAACTGTGCTAAAATATCTACAGAAATAATTGTCAATGGTTTCTTGGACAGTTTTTAAAATCAGAAAGTGAAAAGAAATGCCGTAGTAGGTCTGTGGAACATGTTCAGGTGAGAGCAACACTGAATACAGCGCCCTCAACAATCTGGTCAGCAAGCAACTCCATGTGTCTGTGTGTGTACAGGATTCACTCAGGTTCATGATGGTCTGGAGAAATACTTCTCTTTCCCCTGAGTCTATGTTTGCATAAGGATGATTCACCATCTCACCTGCAGCAGCATGGAGAAGGTAGGGGACTGAATGAGTTTCACCAGTGATCCAGTCACTGGGCAAGGATATCCCCAACTCTGGGCACTAATTGTGCACAGTAAGAAGAAATGGGAGGAATTACACTTCAGTAGTTTTAATTTTTATGCTCCTCATTGGAACTTGAAAATGAAACTAGCATTCTGACTTGCACATATGTTCCTTCGGAGTCTGGTAAGTATGACACTGTTGTTGAGGCGCAGGCCAGTTCCTTCTTTACTGACCAGTTTCAGAGCCGCATGGCTAGAGAAATATGAACAGTAAGAGACACTGTCACCCTGTGAAGTCTTTCTGAGCCACCAAATATAGACCTCCAAAGAAAGATATATCCCAGGGGCATTGAAAGCTTTGTTTAGTGGCAGAACTCAGTCTAAAATGTTCTGATATGTAAAATAGAAAACCCCTCGCTGCACAGATGAGGGGCGTGGCCTTGGGGAAACTTTCTGATCACTCCCCACCAATTCCTTCTCCTTCCACGTGGCAGATCTTGAAGGACCTCTCTGGGATAGGTCTCTGTTCTATCTGTGAAGTTGTCAAACTATACCTTGTCAGAATGATCTGGAAGGCTTGTTAGAACCCAGAAGGCTGGTCTCCACCACTGTCTGATTCAGAAGGCCTGTGTGAAGCTTGAGCATCTGAATTTCTTACAAGTGTTGCAGATGGTGCTGATGTTCTGGTCCAGCAAAACACAAAGGACCATGGCCCTACTATCTCTTCGAAATATTTGTTAAATGCAACAAAAACAAGAATCACCTGCATTTTATTCCTCTGCAACTAATTTGAGAGATTTGAATATTTTTATTACAATAGCATTCAAATAATCAAGATGTAGCAGTAACTGGTTGGAGGATTCCTTTTTCAACCAAGCAGTTTTTAAACCCTAGTGATTGTGCATCATTAATTAAAAGCACACTCATCAGAGCAAGAGCAGGCTCTGAGAAAGTGCTATAGCAACAAATGTTCCTACAAGTTCTTTAGGTTCTGTTTGCTTACAGAACAATAAATGCTCCCTGTTTGGAAATAATCACAAATGTTCCCTCTTGTTTAAACTGCATAAATGCTTAACATACGAGGTACACGTATTGTAATCTCTGACTGAATGGAGGCCTTTCTGTTCTCCCAGAGAACGGAAGGATGCTATTTTGGGAACAGGGAGGCTACCTTTACCATTTTTTTTTTTCTAAGCGGCAAAATACTGTAATAAAGTATTGCTCAACTCAGACTGAAACAATTTTCCCATCTGTCAAAATATTTTAAATAGTATCAAGCTGGTATTACTTTGTCAAAACATTTCATCAGAAACAGTACCTAAATTTAAACAAGCAGTTCCTCGAACTATGTAAGTAAGGTGAAGAAACTGTCACTGACACTATATTTTTTGGAAAATCCACAGTCTCATTAGAAAGACCTGGAAGGAAATGGGTGCTTCAACCGAGGATAAATGTATACCAGGCAGAGAAAAATGAATACTGCATAAAGGGAGGAACACTTCATCGTGCGAGAAATGACATACTTCAATTCTTCCCACACAGCCTACCACAAACCCAGCTTTACAAATACATGATTCTGGCCAGCGTCAGGAAACTCAGAATTGCGCAATACAATAGAGGCCATGTGGCCTGGCAGAGAGAACTCAACAAGCATACGCAGGTGTTGGGGTTCGGTGTTGATGCTAATTCTCTCCTCACCAGCCATAGGACTTTGTTCAGGTTTCCTGATGTTTCTGGACCTCAGTTTCCACATTTGCACACACGGTAAAACCTGTCCTATAAAGTAGACTTAAGATATGGTACCAAGAAGGCATCTGATGGATTCTATCTTCCTGTCTCTGTGTTTAGCCATAAAAACTCGTATTAATCCCCAGAATTTGAGTTTAAATTAGAAGAGTGTGAATAAAAGGTGAATAATGGCTGACAACCCTTCATATTGACAATATACATAACATACTCTGGCTTTATATATTCTCTCCTACTTGTTATAAATATAGGACAAGGAAAAGATTAACAGAACAATTTTCCCTCAGTCAGACCCACCTAACAGTTTTTCCCAACAAAGTAAAATGTCTTCACTCATCTACAGAGGCTTCCCAAACTTTTACTTCTTCAAAAAGTTTAAAATAAAATACCCTACCATATAGTAAATACTAGATGAAGGTCAAATATCACTTAGGAGGGAGTATGGTGTATTTGTAGCAAAGAATAAGGCTGTGGACTCTCCAAAGAGGAAGTAATTGCACATCAGAGTTCAAGTTTAAGTTTTTCCTCACAGGGAAAGGTTTCCTTTCTTGTACATGTCCAAGCAAATAGAAATGACTGAATAAAACAGGGCTAAAATAATGACATTTTTTCTTCTTTGATGTTTACAATATTTTTGGTTTTGAAAGTTTCACATTCTAAGTAATCTAGATAGCTAGGACTCAGGTCATTAAATGAATTTAAAAGCCTTAATAATCAAAATTGGTTTGCAATAATTATACTTAAACTAGTTGTAATGTAAACATAATCTAAGATAAAATACAAAAAAATGTATTCATTCATTCATTCTTTTTATCCCCCGCTGAGGTCATGCCTATTGACTTTAGAGAGAGGGGAAGGGAGGGAGAGAAAGAGTGGGAGAAAAACATCAATGTGAGAGAGAAATATCAATTGGCTGCCTTTCGGTGTACCCTGACCAGGGACTAAACCTGCAACCTAGGCATGTGCCCTCACCGGGAATCGAAACTGTGACCCTTTAGTCCATGGGATGATGCTCCAACCAACTAAGCCACACTGGCCAGGGCTAAAATTTTTATTTAAATTGAAGAAATTTTCTATGTATACATGACGAATTTTTCATCACTCCTCAGAATCCTAGCATAAATTTTAACAAAGAATCTAATTCGTTTTTTAACATTTTCATATATTTTTTTCCTACTCTTAGAAATGTTGCTCTTCTACCTTTTGCATGACTTCAAGTATTTTCATTACCTAGGAGGTACACATGGCCAGATGGAGAACCATCTCTGCACAGCTTCCCTTTTCCGCGAAGGTATTCAGTGTCAATCAATGGCAGGTGTTGCTTTTATGTATGTGATTACTGTTTTTTAAGTATCACTATGGTTTTGATTATGATTTCAAAATGCTAGAAACTACTTTTAGAATGAAAGGATGACCAAGCACTTCCATTGAGAAAGTGACAAGATGTAACAAGAACAACTTTGGCTTGTCAATGGCCCTACAATTACCATTTTTTTTTCACAAAAGTTGATGTTCAAGATGATTCTCACACTAAGAGCCTTTCTAACATGCCTCAGGCAGAAATTTCATTTGTATTTGTGTGTGTGTGTGTGTGTCCTTGGATTGATCAGTGTGAATGTTCATGCAGATTGTGGCATCAATTACTTGCCTACCTACACAAAACTCAGAAATAGTGGAGCCAGGATTTGAACCCAGCAAGAGCAGCTTCAAGACCGATAGTCTTGCCAACCCTCCTCCACTCCCCTGCAAAAGATGGTTTATGCAGTGGTTTAAACAACAGAGAATTTTATTTCTCCCTTGCGTATCATTCCACCATAGCAGTCATTCTGCAATCAATGTTCTTTTCATCTTTTGCCCTGACATTTCCTAGAGTATTTTTGTCAGCTTATAGTTGAAGTTGGATCCAAACCATTTGAAGTTCCAGCCAACAGATAGGGAAGGAGCACAGAGAGTAACAAACTAATGTCTCAAAGCACAGATCCCAGAGTGACATATACTCACAATTTGTTCATTAGAACTCAGTCACATGGCCACACCTACCTCAAGTGGGGACCGAGAACCGTAGTGCCCAGCTGTTTGGCCATGTGCCTCAGCTACTATTTTATTTCCATGGAACAAGGGGGAATGGATTTTGATAGACTGCTAGCAATCTCTGCCATGGACTCCCACACCTAGACATTTTAACATAAAGAATCTAAGGTTTCACTCCATAACTATTCTTTTGCCATCTCTGAAAACTTAACAGCTGATTATGCTATTATTTGACTATGTTACAATGAGATAAATTTAAAATACACAAAATTGCATTAACTCATGTTCTGCTCTTTTTATGACAATCCATCTCTCCGTGGCTGATTTATCCTACTGCATCCACTGATTGTAAACTTTTAGGAAAAGCCGCAAAAAGATCAATTGGCAAAATCACACAATATTATGTATGTAGTAAATTAGAACCAGAGAAAAGTTACTTAAACTGATCTTCACTATTATTAGCTAGTAAATCAGCTAGACACAGAAGCTCGAAAACTGGAAAGCATGGAACTAATATTTGTTGAATGCCTACCAGTATTCTAAGTGTCTTAATTAATTCAAAAAATAATTACTAAGCATTTATTATGCCCCAAACACTGTACAGTATACCTTCTGGAAGACCAGTTTCTAGTTTTACATAATTATTTAATTTTACCTTTACTTCCACCTTACAGAGTAAACATTACAGATGAGGAAACTGAAACTCAAGAAAGCCAATTTGCGTTGTTTAGAAGGTGAGTTTCAAGCTTTATGTAGTATTTCATTTTACCTTCACTGCCACCTTACAGAGTTGAGATTACAGATGAGGAAACAGCATCAAAAATGTAAAGCCTCTTTGCAAATGCCACTCAGCTAGTCAGTAATACTGTCCAAGTTAAAGCCCAGGTCATCTTGTCTTCAGGACCAGTCTTTTCCATGGTGTCCCAACACCCTGTTCCAAACACACCACACAGGTTAGCAATGACTATATATATATATATATATATATATATATATATATATATATATATATATAGAGAGAGAGAGAGAGAGAGAGAGAGTCTATATATAAAGTATATATATAAAGTCTATATATATAAAGTCTATGTACACACATACACATATGCACACACATCACATTTCACATCATCATCTGGACATTTTCTCGTTTCCTGACTGAAATGATGCATAAAAACTACATATGCCAAGTGAGTCCCCACGGGAACCATGTTTAGAGAACCAGGCACATGCACATACGTCACGAGTGGCAATTAAGTGCATAAAATCAGCAGCACTGACCCAAGAGTGTAAACAAACAAGAAGACTAGGGAGTATTGCTGATCACATGCACAGTGTCTACTTAATTGCAACTTGGGCTCTTGAAGTTAGAATAGAAATTTCCATTTAGGGAAACTGCCAACTGATGAGGGATCTCTGTTCTTAATATCTATTTTAGATTTCTCAGGACAACACATTGGACTTCAGAGTTAACAAACATTTAAGTAAATTAGTCAAATACAGTTGCACAAAAACAACTAAGATTTATACAAAATCCATTTTCTTAAATATTGAATTCCATGATAGTTGGCAGAGAACAGGAAAACACAGATGTAAGTAAGGCCTTATCATCTCAGAACTTCTAATGAAAAAGGTAGACCTTCCCCCTTGCTTCGTTCATTGAATGTGACTTTCTGGTGGAGAAATGAGAGAAGGAGCTAGAACTCCTCACTTGAAGGCAGATTTATTTCGATCTCTTGTTTTCTGTCGTATGTTAGAAGCAAAGATAATATGGTGATGCATTCTATACATGTTTATTATTGTACATTTTTACATATGTAAATCCACATACCCAAATGCAGTAGGAGTCAAAGTCTGGGTCTCTATTTCTGCACTTAAATGCATAAATAGTAATATGAAAGAAAGTATCGAGCTACTTACCATCTCAGTGGGATACTAAATGAAAACTAAATAAGTCTCTCAAATAAAATAGAGGATTAAGCCACTTCATGAAAAAAATCTATAATGTGCCTAGATTGTTTTTGGCTATAATTATAGTCAGTAGAAGGTTAAAATAAAGACAACTTCATGTTCTATCATAAAATGCAACTTCAACTACCAAATTTAAATTAACTTGCTCTACCTGAGACTATAGACATTATATCTTCAAACTCTCTTAGACAATAGCTCGTGATCTCATTACCTTAAAACCAATTCTGATGCTTATATTGAGAGGCTGCAAGTTCAAATTGAACATTTAACTTCAAGCAACATTCTTTTAAGCAACATTATACAAAATAAATATGATATGGTCTTCCAAATATATATGCAATAAACTTTTTTAAAAAATTGCATTGCTGGAAAAAGTGTTTTCCTTTAAAGGACAAAAAATTTACATTTCATAACTTCAATTTTAAAGAAATTAATGTATTGAACTCTACTTAACTCTTTATTTGACAGTATTTTTCTCAGCATAGTCCATGAAGAGTTGTGTAAGTGCTTCTTTATTACATTAACTAGACTCATGATTTCAGAGTTTTCAACTGCTCTTTTATGACCATTAGTAAAATGACTGTTTCTCCTAAAAGCATTTTTTGTCAGCTATTTATATGAAATAATTCTTGCCTTCTAAAATATGTCTTTTTTAGCAAGCATAGATAAGATAAGCCTCTGCCTAGCTTCAATATAACCTACCTGTTTTCTTTGAATAGTTTGTGTGGTACATAGTTCAAGACCTGTAAAATTTACATGTATTGAGATGTTTACTTAAAAAGACATTTACCAATTAAAAATGGAATCTGTGTTCTGAATTTTATTTTGAGATAAAATCAGCATATGATTAATATATTCTTTATAATCCGCTTTTTCCACTTAGTATAGATAAAACATTTTTAATATTATTAAATATACTTTACTGGCTTATGCAGCCTGCTTTTAATAGGTCCTTGTGTTCATTATGTGTATTTATTATGGCATTGGAAAGTCAAAGCAAATGTGATATTTTTAAAAGAAAGCTGTCCACCTGTTAAAATCAGATTTCACCCTTGACACTACTTGGAAAAGTCAGTATATCTAGAGAGAGACAGTCCTGGGAGGAGGAAGTCCTGAATTTTAGGGTGATATCTGAGTTTCTAGGAAAGTTATTTAATGTTTCTTGGGACTTCAAGGATTTAAACATCTTGATAATACGAATATTGTACATGGTGCAAGTCTCTTGAGAAGGCTTCAATTTTTGACATGTGTGACTAAAACCATCAGCTCACTGGGCTCAACAAGGGAAGGTGCTCCGGTGAAGGTGACCTGGCTTCCTCTCCTCTGTGCAGGGTCGCTGTCACTGCAGGCCCCCCAAGGCCTGGTCCTGGAGGTTTCCTTTACTACCAGGCCGATACCACTTTTGCAGCAAGCGAGACTCTGTCCTGCTTTCTCAAGCTGGCAACAACTCATTTTCAAATTGTGTCAAGCCATGCATTTTATTCAGTAACAGTCTTTCCTTCTCTAACCTCTGAAGATGAACACCTTTTTTCCCCTGACTGTAAAAAATCAGATTATGTCACCTCATTTCAAGGAAAAAAAATCTACAATGGCAACCAGACCCCAAACACCATTTGTATGCAAAGGAAGTTAAACTACTGGAAAAGTACCCTTGCCAATAAAGTGTGGTATCATTAAACACAGAACTAAATTTGAAGCAGAAGTGATAGAAAAAAACATATCTTGAAATGTGATAGGGCCCATTACGCTCCTTGATGAGATTACTCGCCTCTCCAATACATTACCCAAAGGCGCTTCCAAACCGAGGGAATGTATTACACTGGAATTATCAGAACTTTTCTAAGTAGGTCAGATTTTGAAGCAAACAAGGCTTGAAATTTTATGCGGTGTTACAAAAAAAATCTTAGAAGCTGTACAACCAAGGTGCTAATAACTTTTTTAAATAATTTTTTTAAAAGTCTTGCATAAACATTAAACGGCACTTTAACATGCAGAGCGACACACCTGGGGCTGTTCTTTCACCATCATCTCAACTCAGTTTTTATTAATAAACCGAGTTTTAATTATGTGAATATCTGTATTCTTTTGGAAACTTGAAACAAGCTGGGCTCCAAAAAAGTTTGAAATCCGCCTCTTATCATTCTGAATAAAACAGATGTTATCCCAACTGTAAGTACAAAATATTATTTCTACCACCTACCGGGTTTTCTCTCATGATGTTATTACAAAACCACGAAATTCTGGTACGGTGTTTTTAACCAAAGTTTAGTTTTCTTATAGGTGAACCTAAAATAGCAGGCTAACTGTTTGTTTTTGTAACTTTATCGGAATATTGAAAATCTCTAACAGGTGCAGCATATGTCTGAGAGTATCCTATGTAGCAACATGATCATATCAACAGTGAATTAGGAACCTAGCCAAGCAAGTACAAGCTGAATAAAAGAATGTTAATCAGTAGGAAAGCAAAAATTTCTTTTGAAAAATCTTCTCAAGTAATAAAATTTAGGGCTTTCGTAAATGTCTAATGTTATGTTGATAAAGGTGAAATAAGTGCGGACCAAAAAAGTACTTGTGAAAATAAACAATACTTATACAGACCTGTTTGGCTTACCTCTGCTGTGGTACTTGAACAGTCCACCATGAAGCATTGCTTTAGGTGCAGGCAATGAAGCCCCCAGTGAAGATGCCATCTGGGAGTGAATACATGAGGCCAATAATAGCTATTGTGAATTACTGTGAATAACACAGACTTAACACACTGGCACTGCTAACTAGCAGGCCTCTGAGAAAAGGGAACGCAGAACTGTAACACTGAACTTTGGTGTGAGGGAGGAAAAAGCGAGTGAAATCCCTCAGGCTTAGGCCCTAAAGGGCAGGCAGGAGGGTCATGAGGTTAAAGGCAGAGATGCTCAAAAGGCAGAGAAAATGTTCTTGAATGATCTTACACATTACCTGGACCAACTTCTTATTTTAAAGAGGAGGAAATTTAGGGCCAAAAAACCTATACTAAGGACACTGGTACTCCAGAAACGAACTTTGCTGTTGTCACCATGCCACCTAGTACGCACACAATTTCTGGTGCTTCTGATATTACACACTTTCTGATTATGACCAAAGAGTTGTTTCAAGTCATAGGAAAATTCCAAATGAAACCACATCACATTTTTTCAAACCATATATTTCCTGTCCCAGGAATCCAACCTAATTTATAATGTCCATCCAGTACAATAATACACATTGTAAAGACAGATAGGCAGAAGAAGCATATGTAATCAAAATAAATTGATAGAGGATTTTAAAATAAAAATAAGACCAACAGAAAAATTATGATGTTTCTTGTTAAATCCCACCATTACTGACACCATTCCCCAAACTTAACATCCCTTTTACTCTTGTTCCTTTATGTGCCTTCAACTTGAACCCCACACGAAGACTCTCAAATACCCATCTGTTCTGCCATCTCAACAATGACTATATCCCTAACTACATATCTGGAAATGCCTCAGGGAGCAAACTCTTAGATGCCCTGCTGGCATGGCAAGGTCAAGTCCAGACAATGAACATGGTACTTCAACCTTCCTGAAGGAAGACATAGCATCCAATCCATCCTCACTCTGTGCTTCCTGTCCCCTGATCCCTTCTGTGCTTTGGTTAATAAAACTCCCATTCTACCCCCATGTTTAAAACACTGTCATCTTGATCTTAGGATCCTCCTTTATCCATAGTTACAGTCAGTCACAGAAAATGTCCACTTCCAATGGTGTCACTGTTCCCATCCTTAGTGCAAAGCTTTCCAGACAGCTGCCTATGTTTCTCAACTAGTCATTGAGTGTATTTTATTCTTTCCACCCTTCCTCTTGCTAGTACATCCTATAGTTGTAGACATTATTTTAAACTGTGGTAAAAAAAGAAACAAAAAAAACCCCACATAATGAGATCTACTCTCAACAAATATGACAGTATAGTATTGCTAACTATAAGCATAATGTTCTTGAACTATTGCATCTTCCTTCAGTCAAACTCTATACCCACTGAACAGCAACTTCCACTTCCCCCTCTCTTTGGTCCCTGGCAACCACCATTCTGCTCTGTTTTTGTATGAGTCTGACTACTGTGGATATCTCATAGAAGTGGAATCAGACAGTATTTATCCTTTAGTGACTGGTTTACCCCACTTAGCGTAGCGTATTCAAGGTGAATCCTGGTTGTAGCACATGACAGGATTTCCTTCTGTTTTATGACTAAATAATTTTCCAATGTATATCTTTCTTTCTTTTGGGGTATGTATGTGTCAAATATTTCTTTTTTATTTTTAAATTACAGTTGATGTACAATATTATATTAGTTTCAGGTGTACAACCCCATGATTAGACATTTACATACTTTGAGTGATATCCCTAATAAGTCTAGTCCCCTCCTGATACCGTGTGTAGTTATAATATTCTTGACTATATTCCCTATGTGGTACTTAACTACCCTGATCATTCTTAACTACCAGTTTGTACTTCTGAAGCCCCTCGCCTTTTTCACTCATCTCCACAAAACGCCTCCCATCTGCCAACCATCAAAATGTTCTCTTATAACAACATCTTCGTTACCCATTCGTCTGTTGACAGAGAAGCAGCTTGTTTCTACCTCTTGGCTACTAAACAATGCAATTAACATGGAAATGCTAATCTTTACTTATTTATTTAAGATTTTATTTATTTATTTTTAGACAGCAGGGAAGGAATGGAGAAAGAGAGGGAGAGAAACATCTATGTGTGGTTGCCTCTCATGCACCCCCATACTGGGGATCTGGACCACAAAACAGGCATGTGCCCATTTTGGCTGGAATCAAACAGGTGACTGACCCTTTGGTTCGCAGGCCAGAGTTCTATTCACTGAGTTCACACCAGCCAAGGCAAAATGCTAATATTTCTTAAAAATCCTGACTTCAATTCTTTTGGAAAAATACCCAGAAGTGGGACTGCTGAAACATATGATAGTTCTATTTTTAATTTCTTGAGGAATCTCCATTCTATTTTCCATAGCAGCTATACCATTTTAAATTCCTCCCAATAGTTTACAAGGGTTCCAATTTTTCCACTTCCTTGCCAATACTTGTAATTTATGTGTTTTTTTCTTTCTTTAAATAACCATCTAATAAATGTGTGGTGATATAGTATCATTTTTATTTGTATCTCACTGACGATTAGCAATCTCAAGCATCTTTTCAGATACGTACTAGTCACTTGCATGTCTTTTTTGGTGACATATCTATTCAAGTCCATTAACCATTTTAATCAGATTATTTATTATAATAATAATAATTATTATTTTATTTTGTTATTGAGCTGTAGGAGTTCCTATATATTTTGGATATTAACCCTTTATGAGATGCATGGTTTGCAAGTATTTTCTCCCATTCTGTAGGCTGCCTTTTCACTCTGTTGATTAATTTCTTGGCTGTGCAGAAGCTGTTTAGTCCGATGCATGCCCACCTGTCTATTGTTGCTTTTGTGGCCTGTGTCTCTGGTGTTATATCCACTTACATCCACAAACTCCTTGCCGACACTAATATTATAAAGTTTTCCCCTGGGAGTTTTACAGTTTCAGGCATTCTGTTTAAGTCTTGAATCCATTTTGAATTGATTTTTGTCTGTGGTGTAAGATAACGGTCTAATTTTATAGACAGGCATTTTTAAAACTTAATTTAATACCTTGTTTAGGTATACATATATATGTAGTAAAATGTTAACACAAATTAAAGAAACAAACAAAAGGTCAGAATTGTGTTTCCCAGGGGTGGGGGGGGGCAGGGAGTCATACAGGAGGCTTCACTGATAATGGTTCATTCAGCTTCCAAGTTGGTTATGAGTACCTAAGAATTTATTATATTCACACATACACACAATTTTAGATATATGAACTATTTTATAATAAAGCAAAAATAAATATTCATTTTTAAATGAAGAATTGGGTCCTTATAGGGTTTTTTAAATCAATCTAAAAAATTTTTGAATTATTTTTTTAATATTAAACTTCCCTAATACACACTCTAGCAAAGGAACTAATTCTACTTAAAGGCTCCAACTCAGATGTAAAAAGCCTAACATCCATTGGGTGGAGCACTGCCCTCTTTTTCTAACTGTATAGATGAATTCTGTTGAAAGTTGCTTCTGTAGAGGCAGTTTATAGAAATGCACTTTACTTGTATTTATTCACTGTTCTCTACTAAGTCTCAAGATGCAAACAAAATCCAAAGTCTATTGCTATGTAAACTATTGGTAGACAATGAAAAACACAGTGAGAGATCCCCACTCCGTTGCAGAAAACTGCTTGTGAATTAACTGCTGTTGCCAGCGCCTCAGAGGGGGCACTGAGCTCGTCTGCATCAGAGTCTATGTCAGGCTCGGCGCTGCTGACATTTCAAGTCAGGTAATTCCTTGTCAGGTGAAGTGGTGCTGTGCACTGTAGACTATTCAGCAGCATCCCTGTCCCCTTCCCCCTAGGATACAGTGGCATACCTTGCCTCCAGTTGTGACATTGAAAAATAGCTCCAAACATTGCCAAATGCCCCCTAGAGGATGGGAATGCCCCCAGTAGAGAACCACTGTGTGAATGGCACCCTCCAGAGACACCCCAGCAGCAGCACCCAGGGCCCTTGACATCGGGAACATAAATATGAAGAAAGTGATGATAAGCAGTTTGGTATACAGGAAACTGAATTTAGACCAGCATAAATATTTTATCATTGTTTCCTTGAATTTTATACAGTTACATGAAAAAAAAAATAAGGAAATTTATAAATGTATTCCCACTAGGAAACAAACATGACTCTTAAATAGTATTAGTTTTCATGCATTTATTCAATTAGTTAATAGCAAAATTTTGAATATGTTAAAATTCAGTAACATTTTAAAGAAATTGAATTTTCTGCCTAATTCTTATAAGCCAATGAACTCCATGTTACCAAAACACATGATTTGTTTTGATAATTTATTAGCTTTTAATTAGCATTGGATATAGCTAATTACTCCTTTCCCCTGAATACTGTTTTTCTGGTTTTCCCTGTTCTCTGGCCACTACCTACCCATCTCCTTCACCGACTACTCCTGTACCTGTCTTCCAAATTGTGCAGTTCCCCATGGTTGAGTCCTGGGCCTTCACCTTTTCTCACTTCATATCATCTCCCTACGTGATCGCATCTTATTCCATGAATTCACATACCATCTGTATGATATCAGCGGCCTACCTGGCACATTCTGTTGAATATCTCTAAAGCATTTCAGCTGAGATGTCCACACCTGCTCCTCTCCCAATGACCCCGTCATCATACATGAAGTCTCCTTAGACCCCACTGCTCATGTCAAGGTCATGATTGACACTTTCCTCAGTCTCGCCTTCTTATACAGTCCTCTACTGAGTGTACTGATAGTATAAGATCTCTCAACTCCGCCACTGCTCTCATCCCCACAGGCATTACTTGGTCCAGGCCCCCATCACTTCCAGGCTATCTACTGCAAGAGTTTTCTAATCTGTTTCTATGTGTCTACTCTTGTTCCTTGAGAATCTGGTCTCCACTCTGCAACTAATTTAAAAATAGTATTCAGATCATGCAACTTCCTGTGCAAATTTTCAATCACTTCTGATTGCACTTAGAACAACATGCAACCTCCCTACCATGACCTACTGGTCCTGCACAGTCTGCCTTCTGCTGCTGACACCTCCTAGCAACTTTCCCCTTTTTACGTGTTCCAACCATGCTGGCCCTTACTCTCTTTCCCGGACAGGCCAAATTCTTGACCACTTAGCCACATGCAGTTCCCTGGGACAAGAAGGATCTTTCTGTGTCATTCTGGCTCATCTTCAAGGAAAGTTCTTTTGAGAGAGACTTTCCCTCATCCCCTCAATTTATATACATCCTGCTATATTAATATTTAACATAGATCAGTCCTATCGAATAATTCATACAACACCCCTATGAGCTCAGTATTATTATTTTACAGGTGAAGAAATCAAGGCTTAGGGAAGTTGGTAAAATACCCCAAATCACAGAGTAACGGCATTGAACCACGGCTCTCTAACCTCAGAATTTGGGCTCTTACCCGCACACATACACACTGCCATTCCCAACGTAGTCAGTCCAATGAAGCTGGAATGTATTTTAGGAAGTACAGCTTCACTGACTTCATAGGATTTTGTTTCACCCACTAGTCTAGTCTGTAAGCTTTTGGAGGGTAGGAGCTGTGATTATTGATCTCTGAATCTCTGGGGCAAGTAGTACTAAAAAATGGTGACTAAATGTGCAAAAGAAAAAAAGAGAGAGAACTCACCTTGAGGAAAAATAATGCTTTATTTATTCAAGACTTTTAATAAAACATTTAATACCCAAACAGTAATGACAATAAAGCAGTGAGAAAGTTAAAGATTAGGACAGAAAAGGTAGATTTGGAAGCATGAGGGCACGGTATTAAGTCATCAGTGGCGGGGAGGGACATAAAAGTCCATCAGAAATGACACTAGCATACAAAGGTTCGGACCCTGACAGGCTAAATGGCACTTCTGAACTTGTCTCTAACCATAGACAAATATGGACATTTCCAACCTTAAATCTTACTTTATGAGTTGTGAATGGTATATTCTTATGAGATATAGACATTAGAGACACCCTCCCCCCCCAAAAAAAAAATGAAATCAGGGATAGTGGGAGAATTCTAGGAAAAAAAATGGTTTGTAATCAGCAGTACTAAATAGCCTCTTTTCTTTCTCAAAGATTTAAGGATGCAAGGATGCTTTGGAACAATGACCCTGCCCCCTGCACTCCCCTGCCCCTGGAGCCCCCACTGGTAACCTCAACTCCATTTACCTCCTCCCATCTCTGCAAAATGAGAGCAGTATTTCAAATCTCTTCTCGTGTTTTTATAAGTGAACTTGGCTGATCCTACCAAGATAACAAAAGTACTGGAGTCAATGAAGGAAAGCTTAAAGACCACTGATTGTATCAGATTGCCTGGTAAGTCGATCATTTTATATCTGATGCTTTCATTTTCAACTGGTTATTCCAGACAGTGTCCCTTTTAGTGAAAGAAAACATTTTGAAAGCACCATTACTCCACTGGAGGGGAAAGACTTCTCCCAAGTTGTGAAATTAACCTCTCCCTTCATTCACACACTTGGTTCTATTTTTACAGTTGTACCAGTAATCTAAAAGAAAAAGCACTAAAAGTCAATTCCAGGTTTCTAAAACGTCTGACTGTGCATGCCCCAGTTCTTTCCAGCACCTCCCAGAAGATGCAGCCAATTCTTATTTCTGCAGCGCATCAGTGTTTATCATTTGTTTTACAACAGCACTGCATGTTCTCGAAAATTGACTTAGATGAATTTCACCCATCGTTTACAGAAACTCAAGAGAGACAAATGGCCTTAAAAACAAAATCCGCCACTGAGGCATAGTTAATTCACTTAAAAAGCATTTCTTTTTTTTTTTACCTTCTCAGTTCAATATTTGCTTCATTACAGTGGTAACTCTACCCCCAGCCTCACCAGCCTCTGGATTTGTCAAGATTTATGACAAATTTACAACTTATAATTAGCTATTATTAAAATTCACTGTGGGAAAGCTATTGCTAGACAAAAGCTTTTCCATTCAGCTTGCTTTAGAGGAATATTGATGATTTTCACCTTCAGGGTGGCCAAGAGCAAAATCACGGGTGTGTTTTTGATTGCACGTGTATGGATAAACTGATTTGTTATGGACAAATGCTCTAAGAAGTGGTTAAGTCAAAAAGACCTGGAAAAAAATCCTGGCTGTCTCTTATTAGCTGGGCAATGAAAGTCAATTGCTTAATCTCTCCATGCCCCAGCTTCCCTGTGCATAAAATGATGACATTAACGGTAAGTGTCACATAGGGACATTAGGATGATTAAATGAGAACATCACCCAACGCAGTGCCAGGCACATAGTAAATGCTCAACAAGTAGCATCCATTGGTATTTTTATTAATATGGTAGAGAAGTAATAAACTACGAAAGGCCCTCATCTCCCCATTTGCCATCTTCAGAGTTGTACATCTTCCTTACTAATGAAAAAAAAATCTGGGCAGCTTGCAAACCTGGAAGGCCAAGGCAAGCCTGGAGACTTCTGTCTCAGAGAAGAGAGGACAAGGTCTCGGAAGTGAGGAAGCCTCCCAGGCCCAGCTGGTTTGCCTGAACCCAAAAAAGGCGACCCCCCCCCACTCCAGGGATTAAAGGGGCACATAACATCACATCAACTACTCCTTGATCTGGGAGCTTACCCAAATTTTACTCCCTCATACTCAAAGTGAGAAGACAGGCAGACGAGCTCTGGCAGTGTTTTCTGAGAGTTAACTCAGAGCTGGGGGTGGGGGGATTGAGGGGGGAAAGAGCAGGAACAGGGGTGCCCAGGGGCCCACTAGTAAGTAAGGTATTTCGGTGGGGACTTCTCCTAGCCTCACACAACCAAATAAATAATCGGGAGAAAGACAATGGCCAGAACACAACCAAGTGTGCCTCAATACAGGTTTGGTTTTCTGTTTAAACACATCTTGTCTTCACTCTATTAATTTCAGCAAACAGTTTTGTGGCTGACCTACAGTTCAACAGCACTCTGTTCTCAGGAGTTTGTGAAGTCTTTCCGGGCGTGGTCTCATTGTCGCCTACCCTCGAAAGATCAGTAGTATTATAACCTTCACATTCAAGTGAAGAAACCAAGGCATAGAAAGGTTCAGAAACTTCCACATGGTCGCTGAGACAATGGAGACAAAATTTGACCCCAAACAACATTCATGATCTTAACTAACTGTTGTCCTCTATTCCCACTCACACCGGTAAACAACCATCAGAAACTTGGTCTTGCTTTCTTGGATTCCTCACTGAATTTTCTGCAATAGTATTTCTCTAAAACTTATATGGCTGAGCTGGTATGAGCCTTTAGGAGATTTTAGGCCTCTTTCATTCAATGTTCTCAATGGGTACGTTTCAAATACTGTATCGTGATTCAACTAGACTCACGCCACAGGGAGCGCGCCACAGGGAGCATGCCATGGCAGTGTGGATGAAACCTTGTGAGCCCTGAGTTCACAGCCCCGGGTGCTGTGTGATAGGTGCGTGAAAATCTATACACTGTTCACCCTCCATTTGTTTGTGTTTGAGATGTTCCACAATAAAAAAATTAAAAGCACTAAAAACTTCAACCACAAAGATCGCTGAGGATCTTAAGCTGTTTCAAGATCCAGAGGGACTCTGGTTCAGTAAGTCAGCACTTCTGCTGACAATTCCAGTCTCAGTTTTGAGAACTGAGAGTGTAGAAACATTTATTTAAAATCTCCCTAGTACAAGAAACCTCCCCCCAGAATATCTTAATCTTGTCAATCTGGAACAATAAAGAGATTCCCAGAATCATGCTGATGGGTTTGTTGTTGAAGCTACTGCTGTTAACTGCAAAAACCTTTTGCTTCCCTCCTCCTTATAGGTTTATTTTCACAGCCCACAAATTACTAACGACTATTTGCATAGTCAAACTTCAAAATTTCCACCCCATACCCTTTTCATGGTTCTCTTTAAAAAAAAATCAAAAGAAAGAAACTTACCCGTTCTGTTGTGCATTCCTTCCTTGCCAAAGTGTGCTGTGGTTTCGAAAACTAGCCCAGTCCTTCTGAACTTTTCTGTATCCGTTATAATATTAAAGAGCCACCAGGAAAGGAAGTGGTTAGTCAACTTGCTAATTTTATCAGTCCCTCCCTCTGGTTAAATAGTACCTGATGCTACAGACACAAAATCAGTTTTCCAGCTCACTTTCCTGCTACAGCACAACTTTACAAAAACAGCATAACTTGAGGGGAAAGAGAATGACAGTATCTAGCTCTTAAGCATGAGACAGTTAATGAATGAACACTTTATTACTATTAATAAGAAGCCTGATAGACTACAGAAACCAGCATTCAACAAAATGAGGAGGAGGAGGAGGAGGAGGAGAGAATGTCTGTCAGCTGCAAACTCTAAGCTAGCTCATTCAGTGAGGTGGGAAGGGGAGTGATTTTTAATGCAATCAGAAGATGTGTGGGAAGTAGCTGGTGTTTCATTTGCTGATAAATTATTCTGCCCTGGAATGGAGCCAGTTTACCAGATATAGAAACTTCCACAATTTGGGGCCTGGCTCAGCCCATTGTCTTCCTCTGAAGTTTAGCAATTAAAACATAGGACAATGTAGCAGATGTAGGCCTCTGAGTGAGGGAAAAATAAACGTCCTCTGAAGAAGCTATGAACTGGTTTTTGTTTTTTGTTTTTTTTTTTTGCCCCCCAGGTATAAAGACCTGCAATAAATGAGAAGAAAATACAGAGCCTAACACATATTTCAACAATAGAGTACTTTTGATATGTTGATACAACTGCAAAAGATTGCAACATACAAAACACCGTCACCCCAGCACCCTACAACATGCAATTTTCTGAGCTACCGTATGGGTGGCATTTTAATGAAATCTGGAATAATCACTTGGAAGTGCATTTTCCACCTCATGTAAGGGTTATGGTATTAAGAAAAAGAATGTCTGAAAACCAAATCATCATTGAAGACTCATTAACTCTTGCCTATTATTGGCTGAGAAAATGTTCCTTCAGAGCAGTTTTCATATATTCACATGTGATGATGGTGTCACCAAAAGACTTAAATTTGGACAACTGAGGCAGGTTAAGGGAACTAGCAATTCACTACTGCCACCTTTCCCTCTTCAGCAATGCCCCTGTTCGGTGTAACTCACTAGTAATAGGTAAGGGGAAAACTTTGGAGACCTACTGCACCTGTCGTCTCTCTCCTTAGGTTTGTTTTCTAATGAGAGCTAAGAAAATGTAGTATAATGAAGTGACATGCAAGTGATGCTTAACTCTGAGATCCCACCTACTATGTCCCCTGAGGAGCAACAGCTACGTAGTTCTAAGTCCTTGAGGTCACATCTTTGTATTTGCCTGAGTTTGAGGTGAGACCAAATACCTAAAAGCAACACATCACACGCATGACCCAGTTGCTTTAATCCCTCTCATGCACATCTGTAGCATCTGTATCATCAAAGAAGGAAGGAAATGTACAGCATTCCACAGCAGAAGGAAGGGAAGAAAAAAATAAAAAAGAAAGAGAACTACCCTCATCCTCTCCTTCTCTAAAACTGTGCAGCAGGCTTCCTCCCGCCTCAAACGTACTGACTTGCCTCTCTCTGAAATCCTTGAGCATATTTCTTTAGCCTCTAAGACTAGGCACAAATTAGTTCTATGCAATGTCTTTCTGGAAGCCTCTTTAGGACTTACATACGTTCTCCATGTTCACCTAGAATACCAAGCTTATTCAGCACAAAGCCCCAATTTCAAATCAAATATTCTGCAAATCCTCTTTTGCTAACCTAGAATGAAACTCATAGATTCTAAATTCAACCTCTATATAGTATTTTTAAAATAAATCATAAAGCGCTCTGAGGCATGAGTATTCACACATTTAAGAAGTCCTCCGATGTCTGCCCTTTTACCAGTGAGCACACATGGATAAAGAGTAGTAATAAGAAGCCAGCCCTTACAAGAAGGGTAGGAAAGTGAAAGACTGGCGGGTTGAACGGACATCAGAATAAAATCTAGTGCTCAAATAAGAAACCATGAACCAGACTTACAGGCACGTGATAAAATAAAAATAAGATGAACCGAAGCCCAGGTAGTAGTTTGCTAAGGCAAACTACAGACTACAGAAGTAAAGAAAACATACTGAATGACTAATAGTCTCTCCTAGGAACTGAGAATTATTCCTTATTCAGAAAATATTTTAAAGGAGTCTCAACATTTCCTCCTTTCTGCATCGCACAAGGGAACTTCAAACACACACGATAATGCTGTGTGTGTTGGTTATTCAGGTTCCAGAAGCTGTGTTGTGTCGGTGACATGATTTTCCAGATCGTAAAAAATGAATTCATACTAAAGTTTCTAATAATAAAGCAGGAACGTATATGATAGTCGTGCATCATTGTGAACCAAGACCCTAGACGAACCATTAGCCTTGCGACTCGGCTGGCTTCAGGAGTCCGGCAGGACCACGGAGGAGTGAAGAAGGCCAGGGGAGGGCTGCCCAGAACGCGGAGCGCAGGTTCAGCTAAGGCCAGCCACCCTCGGCCGCCGCAACAGGCTCCTGGCACTGTGCCGGGCAGATTAGGCGCAGCAGGGAGCTTCCCAGCTTTCAGGAGAAAGTAGACATCTAGATAATGTTTTATGGAAAATCTCCTTTTTTCAAAAGATTGGCAAACACTTTTTGGATCATAAAAATTTGTCTGCAGGCTAACATGATCTAGGTATTAACTGCTAAAAAAAAAAAAGGTAATGGCATTTGTAAAGTGTGTCATGTCAAAGACACGACATTCAGTGTAACAAGCAAATGACTGAGTACTTTGATCCCATTTTGTAAAAACAAGTATATATCAATTATATAAAATAGACTCCGGAGTATCAGTCAACATGTTAACAAGAATTCTCTATTGATATACACATTTTTTTCATGTTACTTTCCAGAGTTTTCTAATTTTGTTAAAATGAACACATAAGGTTTTACAGTAAGAAATAAACAACAGAAAGTATTTAATATATTTAGTTTTTGAAAATTAGAAAACAGTAGCTATGAGAGCTTCTCTGAGCACCTTTCGAGAGAATCACAATTAAAATGGACAAATAAATGAAATTCCTCTCAAGTAGTCAATTCTGTTCCATGTTAAGCACTGGCTAAAGACCAGATATAAAAATTAAGCTGTCTACAAATGAGAATATGGATTGTGATCAAGTAATTGGGCTTATTACGTTGCGTTCCAGATATATAGGTCATTATTTTCTTCCCTTCCTTAGACAGTCAGGCCCAGAGGCAGAGTCTAAGGCGGAACAGGTGACACAGGAAGCCCTCGAATTGTGTGTCCATTAAAACAGAGTTAGGCTTTAAAAGAAGTAAAGAGGAAATTTCCCTATGTGCTAAATAATAATAACAAAGTTAACCTTCAAAATGAAGACATTTTAAAATTGAATTACCTTTTTCCTATTTACAAAATTAATATTAGAAGCTGAGTCATGTTTGAATTCAATAAAATTATTTTATTAACTTCCTCTAAGGTTTAAGAAATACTTTATAAAACCTCTCTTCATATAATCCAGTTTTATCCTTCAATCTGCTGAAGAATTGGACTGCATTTTACTCCTATAAAAACTTAATTTCACCCAAATTAGAAATATTTAATGGAAATGTTTCAAAGCTGAACCCTGTAGGCACCAAACATGACAGCCTGGAAAAATAAGCTAACACCTTTGTAAAAAATCATAGTTCATAAAACCATTTAAAATACACATGTACACACACTGAAAATTCTGTAATTACTATTGATTTCTTTAGAATTCATAAAAATGTACCAACAAACTGTGTAGAAGGGAACTTTCTACTTTTTAAAAATTGTTTTTC
This sequence comes from Anoura caudifer, assembly GCA_004027475.1. NCBI lineage: Eukaryota > Metazoa > Chordata > Mammalia > Chiroptera > Phyllostomidae > Anoura > Anoura caudifer. The sequence goes on from PVKU01000167.1 coordinate 216,947, forward strand.
AAGTACACTTGTCTCCATTTCCGCCCCGCCCCCCCAACCAGCCATCCCCACCTCCCACCCTCTGTGCTAACCCCCTTTGGCTTTGTCCATGTGGGAACCTTGAGAATTATATTAACACTAGTGTGGAAACTATGACACGCATTTTGGAGATGGTGTCTTTCTTGTTAGGACGTACAGCCACACTGGTGTTTACTTTGGAAAGAAACTCACTCCGTCTCCAGTCTCACGCTCCATGCTGACTGGAGCTTGAGTCCTTAAACATGTCTTCAAGTTTATCCATTGCTGTTCTGCAGAATCAGGAGATTATACAGCATGTGAACTAAAAATCCTTCCTTTCAGTTCTAGCTTTTAATTTTGATGACAAAAGCACATGTCTGCGGGTTTGAAAGTTGCTAGTTTGACATTGTTGGGCAACCCAAGGTAAACAGCATCACCCATGGCCCGGCACAAAAGGAGGTATGAAAATCTTACAACCACAGTATCGTGCAGCACGCCTCTCAAAGGAAAGAATCCCAAATGTAGCCTCTTTACACTGTTTTAAGCATTTGATTAAGCTTGCTGTTAAAGTAATTATTTTTAATCAGGATATTGCTTATTGACATACATCTAAATAGATTTCTAAAAATTGAGATTGGAATACAACATATCTAGTACTTGCTTGAAAAAAAAGGATACCAATCATGGTGTGTGTGTGTGTATGTGTGTGTGAGTGTACTCCTCAATAAACATAATGACACAGTATTCCACTTCATAACTAATCAAATAAATGCAAATTACAACAGATTAACATTTTTTCTGTCAATTGATGCTAATATATGTTGATGACAAGCATATATAATCTGAAAAGCACTCTCCTATACTACTGGTAGAAGTGTAAATTGATATACCTTTCCTGGGAAAAAACTGTTAACAGTATATCAAGAATCTTTTACCAAGTTGACAATCCTTGAGACAGACACTATTTCTCAGAATAATTTCTAAAGGAAAAATTAATGAAAGGGATTTGGATGGTGATTTACGTAAACGAATGTCCATCACGCTGTTACTTTAAAATGTTGCTGAGCACCTGCAAGTTCCATGTGTGCTCCAAATAAGGGGAATAATAGAAGATATTATGGTATGATTGTATGATGAATTATAACTTCTACAAGTCATGATGCTGAAAATATTTAATGGCATTAAAATGTTTATAATATAATGTTAAATAAGGTAAAAAGATACAAAAACATGTATGTATTATTATCCATATCCTGAAACACAAACACACTCCACTCACAGCCTCACACCTCAGACATGAAACAAACAGTAAGTCCTCACTTAACGTCGTCAATAGGTTAGGTTCTTGAAACTACAAACTGAAGCCACCTTCACCATAGGCTAATTGACATAAATAAGAGTTAAGTCCCTAGTACATATTTCTAGCCACAAAATCATCATCAAACATCTAAATTCTAAAGACCCAAATGCTGCTAATATTAATCATTGAAATAAGTGTGAGTTTTATACACACATTTAAGAAAGATGAATTAAAAACAAGTAAGAGAATTCTTTTCTATCCCAGTTACTTCAGTTCAAGGTCATGGTTGCTGGAGCCTCTCCCAGCAGCTCAGGGTGCAAGGTGGGACCCATCCTGGACGGAACTCATCACACCCACACCCACACCCACACCCACACCCACACTCACTCAGACTGGGACAATGGAGACATCCTACCTCCCTCAGGGGCACGGCTTTGGGATGTGGGTGGAGACTGGAGCCCTGGGAGGAAACCCACTGAGACGTGGACGGGGAGAGGATGCAAACTCCATACAGACAGTGCTTCCAGCTGAGAACTGAGTTTTTATTTCTCATCAGTATTAGGGGAAAAAAACGACTTTAAACAAAATGCCATTATTTGAGGACCTGCTGTGTTTCGTAGAAAACAAACTGGAATAAGAGGCTGGGTGTGAAGAGTGGTTACCTGTGAATGGCATGAGTACAGAGAAATTTTACATGCTTCTTTTTACCTTTGCTTTTTGACCAAGTTTCCTACTTTGAGCGGCAAATCAAAAAATGCTTCATAAATGTGAAGACATCTAAAAATTTTGCAGCACATTTCAAGGGTTCCAGAAACTTTTTACACATGCCAGTGCCCTTTACTTGGTCGTTTGGCTTCAGGAATTGTGTTTGATTGCTACTTTGGCTTTGTGGATTTTATATTTTACTCTTCGATAAAGTGAAGCCTGACTGGCAAACAGATGATTAAGAGTGAAATCAACCTCATGTTCATATAGAAAAGATTCTCATCTGGTCATCTTAGTTACTCCACAAGGAGACTCAGATACAGTAGTCCCCCTTATCTATAGGGGATTTGTTCCAAGGCCCCCAAAGGATGCCTAAAAGCATAGACAGACCCCAACCTTATTTATGCACTATTTTTTGTATACATACACACCTATGATAAAGTTTAATTTATAAACTAGGCACAATAAGAGATTAAAAATAACTAGTAATGAAATAGGACAATTATAGCAAAATACTGTAATGAGAGTTATCTGAATGTTGTCTCCCTCTTGAAATATCTTACTGTACTATACTCACCCTTCTTGTGATGAAGTGAGATGATAAAATGCCCTATTAGGAAAAGAACTGTCACCTTTTCACATAAAGGAATCATCTTACGGCTTCTCTTGGGCCTACCTGAATATCCAGCATCACTACTCTTGTGCTCTGAGGCCATTGTTAAAAAGTAAGGCAACTTGAACACACGCGCTTCCACACCACGACAGTCCATCCGATGACCAAGACGGCTTCACAGTGGCCAGCAGGCGAGTACTGCACCCAGTGTGCGGATGTGGGACGAAGGAATGACTCACGTCCTGGGCGGACAGAGCCTAAAAGCTTGAGATTTCATCCTGATCCTTGAATGGTGTGCAACTTAAAACTTATGGACTGTTTATTTCTGAGTTTTTTTCACTGAATACTTTTAAACCACAGCTCGTTGTACATAACTGAAACTTTGGATAAAGGGGAACTGACTACACCTAAAAACGGATTTTTGAAATCCACATCCAGTTTACTTGTAAAATGAATAAGCCTTTTTTTTTTTTCCAACCTGGGACAACAGCTACAGTGAGTGTTGGATTTAAATCAAGTGAAGAAGAAAGAAATTTATCTTTGTACATGCTCCATGATACCACACACCTGAAAATGTAAGTCATTTAATTTTCACAGCAATCCTGAGGGTTACATTTTCTCAAACCTACACTACAGATGAGTGACCAAGATTCCATAATTGGTAAATGGAGAACCCAAAGTTACTACAAAACCAATGTGTAGCATGAAGAAATTTCTTTTGGAATATAGATAGTTCACCTATAGTAGGTGAACTACCATAGTTCACCTGTGGTAGTCTTGAAATTACTTTGAGAATCATGAAATAAATGAGATTAAGAAGCAAAACAGAAGATGTTACCTCCTCTGTAGTTACTAGGGTGGCAGATGAAATAAGACCTTACAGAGAATTGGAAAAAAGTATGCAATTGAATCCACAACCAAGGCCATGTTTTCTGAACTGAAAGTCCTAACTCATAATCCGACTGTGTAAGACAGAAATGGTCCCAGAAAGTCACGTTTCCAGCCATCGTATGGCCACCGTTTAATTAAAAATAGATTATGTATATATGGGTGTGCACTTAAATTGGTAACTTAAACATTATTTATAAATGCTAAATAAAATTCATAATTATTTTGTTGACTTTAAAGGAAAAATTTTAATGATTAAATAATATATCGTCACAAAATGAAAGAATAGAAAAATGTACGAAGACAACAGTAAAAACTGCCTTGGAACCTTTCATGACGAAACAGCCACCATGACCGTGGCACCTCCCGGACTGCTCTCCATTCACACACATGGAATCTCAGCAGCACTTAGGAAAGGAAGGCTGGGGAAGCTGACCAAGTGGGATGGTTAGTGACGTGACACAGGTTTTGGATAGACATCTAACTGCCACAGTAATGTGTCATCTACCGCCTCATTTGGGCTGGGGTGGAGGGACAGATGGAACACTCTACAAACACAGAAATAAAGAGAGGAGTGTTCTATTTGTTTTAAATATTTTTCTAAAATTCAAAATGCCAGAGAGCTGATTCTGCTATTTACTACTGTTTCCCTTTGAGCAAATTATTTAATTTCCCTAGGCTGAATATTCCCATCTATAAACAATGGCAATAACTTCCAAGAGTTCTGAGAAAGTAAACAGAATTATATATATTATAACTAAATAGAATTATATCATGGTATTTTAGAATCTCTGTTTTAGATCCATGAGTACTGACAACCCATTCTTCAAAGAGGAATTATAATCAGTTTGCCACATAATAGTCAGCCCACTGTTATACTTTCTGCTACATGAACTTGGTATTTCACCAAGTTTAAAAAGAAATCTCCAAACTTACCTTTGACTTCCTCCCTCTCATCTTACATTATTCCTATGCTCTACTAGGGAATATCTCCTTGCATACTTTAAGTATTAGGAAACCAGAAATCAGAATAAAGTCAAAGGTTTCACACATTCCTCATTCCTTTCTAAATGCAGTGCCTAAAAATTATCCCAAATTGCCAATATTTCTTTCAGCCCTAGCCCCAAGAATGAGCACCTGTGATCATGCAAACATTCTGAGCTCTACCCGGTGCTGTTCTCGTACAGATTGGGTCGTGCTAAGTAAAGCCCACCCCTCCACCAGGCAGCAAGGAGGAGGGGATGCCCAGACCCACTCACATAATGGCCCCACTGTGGAATGCAGTTACAATACCCCTGTGCCTCCTGGGACACAAAGGGATGAGTTCCTCACCAAGTCACACACAATCCAAGTGATCTGAATGCTTGAAGAAGTTTCGCCAATTGATGGTCACTTTCCCTCAGTGCAAATGTGTGACTTCCCTTTTTGGAAAGGTTCCTGGGGCCTTGCTAAGAATAATAATCTTGATGTAGCTCTCTTGTGTATTCCCCAAGGGAGTAAAATAGTTTTATTTTTCAACACTAGGGTGTCTTGGGCACCATTTGGGGATTTTCATGAGCAATATCTATAATATATTACCACTCACCCACTAACTGCATAGTCCTAGGAATGTCATTAAATGTTCTGGCCTTTGTTTTCTCACTTATAAAATGTGGCTGACAAGGTCCATTTCTTAGAATTACTATAAACATTAAATAAGGTCAGTTACACAAAGGACCGGCCCACAATGACTAGCATATTATAAATGATCAAAAATTGATAACTACAAATACCTCAACTAAATCATAAACAATATTTAAACAGTCCTCTCTGCATTCTGAGAGGAATATTATAATGACTTTGTGTATGCTCTTTCAATATTTAAGTTGGCTGTAGGCTCATTTTTGGCTTTTTTTATAAAAGGTTTACTATATATTTTTAAAAATCCTCTGAAGAACCATAATCCTCTTGAATGAGGACTAAAACATGTACTTAGTTTCAGGCAAATAGTTGTTCAACAGAAGCCCCTTCAATTTTTAATTTCTCCCCCTTCCTTCTCCAAGCTCATGGTTATTCACTGACTTTTTAATCTTGAAAGCTCGTCAGGGTACATTATTTATGTTATATTCAATAGGGTGAAAGAGAAGAAAAGGAATTTTATTCAGGACACTAACTCTAACCTTGAAATGTTATTTTCTGAACATTTGTTCTGCTCACTGAGCAAATTTTAGTCTTCAAGTCAGATATCTAAATACAGTGCTTGAGCTCTGCTTAACGGCTAAAAATATAGACTTCTGCGCAAGGTGACGGTTACAAAAGAAGGTGTTTAGAATGTGGTTCAATGGAAGCTAAGGTAATTGAGCATCCTCTCTATAGTTCAGCCAGAAGGATTTCTCATCTACACTGAAGGTGTGGAGTCAAATCTTAGGCTATTATCCTCTGAAATACATTTTCCTTCAAAAGAGAGTCAATTAAGTGGTTTCCCGAAATCCTTCACCAGGTCCTCAATTTTCATCACCTGAAGACAGCTAGTCACAGAAGGCTTTGTCAGCCCCTCTCTCTCACGGTACCTACAAAAGCACACTCCACAAAGCATACTATCCAATATTTTCCTCCTCTCGAGAAAACTATTAATAGAAGTCAGTGAATAGTTATCATGCTCACTAATGCCACATAAAACACGGCCATCATATAGAAAGTTTAGTATCCTCTAGAACACATTTCGCCTGACCCTGCTTTGAACTCGCCGACAAAGCTCTGTTCTTCAATCTCACACTTCATCCTCCTCACACACACTTTTCCAAAAGTAAAGTATCAGGGATGGTTCAGAAATAGCAAAATGAAACAAAGGTCTGAAATGGATACTTCTAACTCTGTTTTCAAATGACATGGGACATCATTAAATTTTTAAAATTGTATTTCTTTTAAGTAATTGGAAATGATAACTTCGGATGAGGACAGTGAGATTAGGATACATAATAAAAATTTTGATGAGCTCATAAGCAAATATTGCCTGGATGAGTGAGTGAGTGGAAGGACTCAAAGCAATATTGGAAAAACTCAATAGTTTATTGTATTATCCCAATCTTCTCTTTAAATATTTATTGCATGTAAGTTTCATGAGCTTACCCTGTCTTTTTCAATACTTTATCTCCAATGCCTAGAAACATACCAGGCAGAGGTAGTTTCTTAACAAATATTTGCTGAATGAATACATTTTCATTTTCTGTTTATTTCCTTTTTAACTTTATAGCCATTTTTATGATAATGCAAAAATTATTTTCTTAAACCTCTGAGAATTCTCCTTTCAACACTCAGAATTCCCCTTTAAACACTAGACAGAGGAGACAAGTGAAAAATGGAATCATAATTCCTTAATGAAATTTTCATGTAAAAATATTTGGCCAATTTATATGGAGTACATGAATTAAGCCTTTGAGAAAATTAGTTTCTAGGCAACATGTGTCCTTATTTAATGGATAAAATGCCAACATTCATACTGGATATACATTTGACCAGTTTTTTGCATCATCCTCATCATGATGTTGCTGGATAGAGAAGATCAGAACATGAAAATCTGCCTAATCATTTCATTTATTCTTATACCATAACAATCAGAATTGCCTACACATTTACTGTTTAGTAAAAAAAAAAAAAAAAAAAAAGAGGAGGGTGGTAAAATTGGTGGTTCAAAAGCCAAATAGGCAGGCAGCGAGATAAAGTAGCTAACATAGGGACAAAATAATTGTAAAATTTAAGGGAGGCATCTATCCACTATGTTGGGTAAAGTACATTTAATAAAAAGTCGTTTGCTACATTCAAAAATGTCTTTGTAAATAAGCTTTTATCATGCATTGATCTTTCTTTCTTTCTTTTTTTTTTTGCAGTGGTTTTAAATTATACACATGCCTGAAATTGCAGTTCAATATCTTTCCAATTTATTTATAAAATGACATAAAATGTACTTAAAAATGCCCAAACAACTACATCCAGATTTTCAAGTTTCTGATACGAGCTCTCAGAATAGAATACCACCTTCCATAGAAAAGGCAGCTCTTGTTATGGGGTTAAATGTTCAATAGGAAAAAAAAATCATTTTTCTTTCTCCAATTACCAAACACCTCTTCATACATCTTTCAAAATGACCTTTTAAAATGGAATGTGAAATGCATAAAAAAATATGTCTCTATATGCACAAACTCACAATATCCTGAGGCATTACTTCAGCAGAAAAATTCCTGATGGTTTAAGGTCAATTTAAAACAAACAAAAAAAGGCTTAAGAAATAACTGCATCTTATAGAATTTTAAGTACTTCTCTTTTGCCATGTTACATAAAAGGCACATCTAAATTTAGACATCTGTAGATAAACATACTATCCCCAAAAAACCCTAGACCACAGAAGTTCTAGGGAAAAGTCTGTATTATATTAAACACGAGACTCCATTTCCTTGTTTTGAATTATTGGTGCTGCTGTGGCAACAGCACAATAGGGAACTTTGTTGCACTCTCAGCAGAGCTATTTATATTCTTTAACCTCTTCCCTGGGAGTTCTTCCTCTGTGAAGTTCTTCCATTATTTTAATAAAGCAGTCCATTCAAAGCTTTTCAAATATCATTGCTAAAAGTGAACAAACAAATGCTACCTCTGAACTGCTTGGAGAAAACATTCTGGATGGGAAACCAATCTCTTGCAGTGTTTGAAGTACCTGAAAACCCATTGCACAGATCATGGGATTCTGAAATAAAAAGATAATTTTCCGCAGCTAGAAGGAGTGTCACATGATCTCTAAATGCTCTGAAAAGTTACCAAAGCATCCAGAAACGGGAAATCGCCAGTTAAGAAATAACTAAAATACTTCAAAGGAGACAGGATTTCTACAAAAGAAACGTTTGAGATGGCATGCCTTCCTGACTGTGGGATGAAGCATGTGCAAGGACGCAGACCTGGGAAAAGACTTCACTAGTTGCATAAGGAAAGGTACACAGCATTAAAAAGTGCATTTAATACTTAGCAAGCATTAACCAGGTAAATTAACCAAGCATCCTAAACTGTAACTATAAGCATTATTTTAGTTAGTATATTGGCTAACCACTTAGTTGGACCAAAGGTAGGACCTTTGAATAAAATCTTTTGAACACAGTAACTAAAATTAATTCCCCTATTTGAAATTAACCAAGATAGTTGAAAGACGCTGTTAGGAAAATGAGGAAATGAGAGAAAAATAACTACCAGTGAGTCTTCTCAAATGGCTGAGAAATGTTTGGGACTGGGGGTAGTGCAAGACAAGATAGAAGAGACAGGCAGAAACTATCAAAAGAGAAGGAAAGGACTATACAATCTATGTATAAATGAAAATTCCACTTCTCCAGTTTCATCTGCCATCTCCCCAAACACCTTCTACTGCATGCACAAGGAACTTCACATTTTGCTTAAACCAGCCAAGACTTTACACTCTCCTCCTACCCATCAGCACTTGCTGTCACACCTATCTACCCCTTCTCCCCACCCCTCCCCTTTTGTTGCTGGCGGCACACTCGCTTCCACGTTTTAGACTGGAACGAACTCTGTCAGTGTCCCTCACTCGAGCAGAGCTTGTCACTGATTCTGCAGTACTGTAGGCCATCATTCCTCCTTCTGCCTGAGTGTTCATCTCTTGCCATTATGAAGGCATTTTTCTCTAGTTCTCACATGAAACGGGGGCATCCTGTTGGGAAGAGCCCACAGAACACTCATTCATTCATCGTTGCACCTCCATTGATGTTTAAAAGAATTGTGCCATGATTACTGAGTGGCTGGTGATGATAGCAGCAGCCCAAGTGTCCATCAATAGATGAGTGGATATAACAGCTATGGGACATTTACACAATGGAATACTTCTCGGCCATGAAAAAGAAAATTTGACCCTTTGTGACAACATGGATAGACCTGGAGAGCATTATGCTAGTGAAATAAGCCAGTCAGAGAAAGACAAATACCATATGACTTTACTTATATGTGGAATCTAATGAACAAACTGGACTAACAAGCAAAATAGAGACAGACTCAGAGAGAGAGAGCAGATAACAGTTATGGGAGGGAGGAAGTGAGCAGGTGCAGGGACTGAGCAAAAAGGAGAAAGAACTCAGGGACACGGACACCAGTGTGGTGACTGCTAGGGGAAGGGATAAAAGGGGACTAACAGGTAATGGAAAAAATACAATAAAGATTAAATAAAATAACAAAAAAGAAAAATAGTATCAAAATGAATTTAAAACAATGAAAACTACATGTTTCAAAAATTACAGTGTTTCAACACGTTTCAAAATGTTAACTCTGCTCATATAATAGAATGCAAGGAGATATTTAGGGTATAAAATAAAAGTGACATGAATACAAAAAGAAAAAATTAGGAGAAAAAGACAAGCCATTTTGTCACTGTCTACTATGATTATAAGCAAACTTATTTAGGCAATATTCTCATATTAAAATGTTTTGTAGTGAATATTATAAAGGCTAAAATGAATAAGCATTATTCCTAGTTTTATTTTTGGATCATGAATAAAAGTAAATTGGATAAGCTGTCAATCCATCTATTAGCTATTTCATTATAAAATGTAACACCACCCACTTTCTGTATCAGAAAAGGATCACATGCTCTCTCCTATTAAACCTATGCCCTGTGGAGGTGCTCTGTCAAGCTGAGAAATGGCATGTCAGGAGACATTATATGCTGCGGAGACAGATGTCCCTATTCCAAATGCATGTATGATGATTAATCAGAACTCAGAACATTCCTGAAAACACAACAGCCACACTTAAGAAACAATTACAGAAAGATATGTTAAAATAATACCACAAGAAGCTGATACATGCTGAATGTATTACCCAAGAAATTCCAAAGAGTATTTGTAGAACAGGAGAGGAGTTGTACTCTGCTAGGTTCCATGCAAGAGTTTAAAATGGACCGCTAGAGGAAATGCCATGCCAAGATCCACACCGGCTCCCGGGTGAGCTTCCCCCGGCCTCATCCTCCTTCAGTATGAGCTGTCTACTCAGTATACGTGCCTAGGCCTTCATTAATTCCATTTCTAGTTTCATAAACAGTGTAGTACTTACCACTCTTGGGCAGGTCTTCGATCTTATTTCATATGTATGTAATCCTAAATAGCACGGTAGTGTAAACGTATTTTTGAGATTTATCCATGATTTTATATACCTATATCGATATTTGCCTAGGTCATTCATTATCAAAGCCACATAATCCATTCATGAATATACCTCAAATTTTTCTTTTTTTCTATTGCTGGATATTTAGTTTGATTCCAGTTTTTCGGTATTATGAACTATGCTGAAACAAACATTCCTTTACAAGTCTCTTTTTGAACACGTGAGAGAGTATCTCTATGAGATTATATCTTCCAGTGGAATTTCTGGGCCCTTATAAGATACACAATGTGACTATGTATATATGAATAAATTGCTCTCCTAAGTGGTAGTAATTTATACTCCCCACTATTGTGAAATTTCCAACTGCTCCATATCCTCCCCAACACTTGCTTGGCATCGTTGAACTTTACATTTTGTCAGTCTGATGGGTGTATGAAATTATAAGGCATACCAGTTTTAATTCGCATTTATTTCCCCATCACATTTTGGCTGTTGAGTGGCCATTCGGATTTCATTTTATCCAACTTAACTACTCTTTTTTTCAAGATTTTTATTTATTTATTTTTAGAGAGAGGGGAAGGGAGGGAGGAAGAGAGGGAGAGAAACATCGATGTGTGAGAGATACATTGATCAGTTGCCTCTCACACACCTGCAACCAGGGACCTAGCTCACAACCCAGGAATGTGCCTTGACCAGGAATCAAACTGACAACCTTTAGATTCGCAGTCCAGCACTCAATCCACTGAGCTACACCACCCAGGGCCAGACTTGACTATTCTTATTTATCCTGTTTTCCACTAGGGGACTTGCCTTTCTTTCTGATATCCTGAATGCTAAACCTCCATCATACTTATGCCATACATATCTTTTCCTGGCCTTTGACTTGCTTCTTTTTCTCTTTCACTGTATAAATTTTAAATTTAACATTCAGAGTTATTGTTCATAATTAGAATTTAATTGAATCCATAGCTCAATTTGGGGAAAATGAATCATTTAAAATTATTGAGTATTCTGACCTGTAAGAATAATATTTTTCTATTTACTTAAATCTTTCCATATTACTTTCATTAAAGATCATGGTTGTACACAATGATATTGTGTCTCTCCTATTAGATTTATTCACAGGTTCCTTTTATTTTGGGGGCTGATGTTAGAGATGTGTTCAATTATATTTTCTACCTATGGAAATACATCTTCTTGATCCTTGTATACAATCTCTTTATTCATTTAGTGGTCCTTATAAGCATGTGGATTATGAATTAGTGAATGGCAGGCTAATACCCATCTCCCCAAAATGTTGTGAATTTAAGTAAGAAACAAAATTCTGTGATTATGGTAAACAATAAAAATACTATTGGTTATTAGTTTGTTTTAATATCAATTGAGCTGAGGTTAATATGTGAGACAAATTCAGAATTACCCAATCACAGACAAATTTCACAAGAAACTGTGTAAGGAGGGGGAAGATGCCCAGAACTGTGCCTTTCAGACAACATCAAGAAGAGAAAGACAAAACCAAATCAGAAAATTTATGTACTATAGAAAAAAATGCCTCTTCCATGCACTGACTCCTGTAGGGGGTTACTACTACTGCACATGCTGTGTGTGTGTGTGTGTGTGTGTGTGTGTATGTGTGTGTATGTGTGTGTGTGTGTGTGTAGATCTTAATTAACTATGTCCCCAACAAGAAAGAATTAATATAGTTACAAGGGTAAAATATAACCAGGAGACTGGAAGGTCCGTTACATTCCAAATGAGAAAAGCACACCTACAATGCTCAGATTTTAAAATAAATTTGCTTTAACTGATATTGTTCGATCCAAATGTGAAAACTACAATTGTTAGCATGGGCAGTGCTCATCGTACAAGTAAAAAAATAAATATTTAAAATATTGCTATTCTGTGATAATCTATGGAAAATTGGCACTTCCAAAATTCCACATAATGCAAGTTACAACTTTTGGTGGTAAAAGAAAAACTGAGCTTTGATGTCCTATCACCTTTCAGCAAATGTTGCCATACTCTACCTTACTTAAGAATTGTTTCTGATATATCTTACTCTTTCTTCCCAAGGAGAATGGAATTAGGACTTCTTTCAGGCACACACTGATTCATCAAACGTTTGTTAAATTCTGTCTATGCATCGTAGGGCACTCAGATGCTAGAGGGGCAGAGGTGAATGGATTGTGCTGGTTTCTGCCCTCAGGGAAGCTTACAGACTCCTACAGAAGGCAGAAATTAAAGGAGGGCTCACCACTCTATCCTAAAGTGCTGTGTCAAGGGAAGTACAGGGGGCTGTGAGCACTGTTGGGGATCTGAGAGAGAGGGCAGCACAAAATGCCCACCTTGAAGAAGCGCTGTTCAAACTCAGGTTTGAAGGAAACAGGAATTTGGGTGACAAAAAGCGTTCAGGCTGAGGGAAAGGCAGGGGGTGCATGCAATGTGAGATCACAGCATTTCCAGGTTCCAAAGTTGGCTTCTACAGCTGAATCAAAACAACCAGGAAACTAGTGCCAAGTATTTGAGCTTTGACTTCTTACTCAAACATATGGCAGCCTGAAATACATGGACTTTCAGGTCCAACATGATGCGGAGAGGCAGAATGGGGAATTCTTAATGTTTTAAGCTGTGGCTCTTTCTAAGAATGTATGTAAGTACCTAAAATGTACTTAGGCAAAAGATCTGGGATTAATTCCCAAAGAGCTCCTATACAATCTAACTTCAATATTCACATGTATACATAGAGTACATGTGTACACAGAGAGCCACATATGTGAATCTCTCTAATGGAGAATATGTAATTCTTTTAAAATCATACACTTTACACTTACAGAATCTATATTTCCTGCCCTAATTATAGTTTCTACAAAAAGACTTTACTATAAGATAATGATATGTAATAATGGTAAGTAATAACCAAAATTACACAGGCATGTTTGCAATTCAGACAAACTTTGCAGAATTTCTTCTATGTTTCAAGGAATTTCCATATAATTGTTATTAAATAAACTGAGTAGTCTTTCCAGGTTATGTTTAGCATGCTGAATCAATTTAATGCTACATTTGTTCTTATAGGTAAGAATGTTACAATAGAAATCAAATAATTTGACTACAGGAAAATCTGGGTAACAATTTCAGAAATAGTAAGTAGAGCTGGTAATTTATTTTGTCTTTTCAGTAAAAGAATGAATAAAATGCCATTTTAAATGATGATATAAAATCCATGCAGACTTAGCTGTTTTTCTGTTTATTTTGTTTGGCTTTTCTAAACACCAAAGGAAAAGAAGGTACCTGGTCCATAATGATTCAGGGGTAAGGATAAAATTTAATCATAATGTCAGAAGCAACCATGACTAATAATTTAGCATTTTTCTCATGTTCTATTTTTGATATATACATTCAAAAACAATTCATCCTTTAAGTTTATAACCTACTTCAAAAAAAAAAAAACAGAACCATTTAAAAGATTTGGTAGATGACCTATTTTTATAAATGGGTAATATTCCACAGAAGCAATGTCTCACATTAACTTGGCCATTTTCTGCATTAGGAGACATTCAAGTATTTTTTCTGATTTTTTTTTTTTTTGCTCTTTATAAATAATTCAGCCTTGAGGCTTTATATTCTATTACTACTAATAATGTGGGAAATCAATGGCAGAAAAGGTGATAGGAAAATAAATCACCTTTCTTCTCTAAATCATCTTTTAAAAAATTTATACAAACATTGATTGAGGTCTAACTCTATGCCAGGCATTTTGATAAGCACTGAGAACACAGGGATGACTGAGGACCAGTATCAGTTGCCAGGCGCTCACTGTCTATCACAGTGGTTCTCAACTGAATTGATTTTGCCCCACAGGGGACATCTGGCAATGTCTGGAGACATTTCTGGTTGGTATAACATGGGGGAGGCTCCGACTGATATTGAGCAGGCAAGGCCAGCAATACTACTAAACACCCTACAACCCACAGAACCAGCCCCACAACAAAGAATGATCCAGCCCCAAAGGTCAAAAACAGAGGGCTAAGAAACCCTGCTCTCATCCTTGCCCAACTCAATCAAATTGAAGAGATCATCTCGCTCCAATGATAACAATTAGTAAATTATAAAATTAAAAAAAAAAACAAGTGCACCAGTAATCTCCATGAAATTAAATATTTAGGTCAACAGAATGGCCCAGTTCCCAAACTCATATTTCAAACACAGTGACTCCACGTAGTACCAAAGGAACTCTGCAGACTGGCAAGTGTGGGGATTTACATCTGGGGCATGCACTTCAGGCTCTGTTCAGTGCAGCTTCTGCTCTCCGTAAGCCTTTAGACTTCAGGATTTTCTCGGGCAAGGAAATGAAAACAAGGTATTTTTAACTACCTGCTCAATTGCTTGGAAAATTACCTCTTAAAACATTTGAACACCCACTTCTCATTTTTTCCAAAGCCCTAGAGTAGCCAAATGATATTAATCACTGGAACTCCTTGATGAGGAAGTGTAATTTTTCAGCTTAGACAGCTTGTTTTATTTTTCATGCTGTTTATTTTGGAATAAGCACGTATTCCGCATATTCCATATACATATACTATACACTGGTATATAGCACTCATAGTATATGTAGATATAGACGTACATTTGCAGGACACATAACTGTAGCTTTGCTACCAAGCCTGCAGCAGCACCTTCTCTGAAATTCTAGAAGACTCAATTTTGACAGACCTAGATGAGCCTTCAAAGGCAGCAGACTCCTCACAGCAATAAAAATCTAAGTAGTTATAAGTTCTCCAACTGCAAATGCAATATTTATTAGGCAAAGGAATGCTGATTTTGTGCAATACTCTATGTGATGGCATTGTGCAGTTTCTTTAGTCTTCCATTTGTTCAAATAACCATAACACAGCTGGTGGCAATAAAAGCTGCTCAATTGTTTTCTCACTGTCTCAACCTGGAATAAATGGTCCAGCTCTTGAAAAGAAGTTGTTCTTTTGTCTGATAAACTCCTTTCAAGTGGTTATCAATTTAACTTAAAAGTCAAAGCATCCCATCAGTAAAACCTCATCACATAAAACATCAAATACCACCCTCCCTCTTATTGAAAACACTGGTTTGGAAAATAAACAGGGCAAAATGGCTCACTGCTTTTAATCAGTGTAATGAATGCCATTAGCTCAAACTGAAAACTCCCTATTCACCAGAAGTGAATTATTTAGTTCCAATATCCTTCCAACGGGTTCCTTTTCTCTTTAAACTTTAATTAAAATCAACCAGCCACGGAGGACAAATACCATATGATCTCACTTATATGTGGACTCTAATGAACAAAATACACTGACGAACAAAATAGAAACAGAGGCATGGCTACATGGAATAGACTGACAGTCGTCAGAGGGGCGGGAGTTGGGGGCCTGGGTGAAAGGTGAAGGGATGAAGTAAATACACACACACGTGTGTGTGTGTATGTATGTATGTGTATATATATAACACATAGACACACACAATAATGTGGTGATAGCCGAGCCAGAGGGAAAGGAGGTGGGGGATGGGTGGAGGTGGGCAAGAGGGGCAAATGGGGACAGGGACGAAAAGAGACTTCACTTGGGATGATGGGCGCACAATGCAATGTGTAGAAGATGTCTTAGTCAGTTATACACTTGAAACCTGAATGGTTTTATGAACCAATGTCACCCAATAAATTCATTTTTAAAAAAGAAAAAATAAATCACATTTGAAAAACTGAGAAGCCTAGGAAAGAATTTTCTAAAACAATCTTTTTAAACATTGGTTCTGGCAACCTCTTTGACGCTTGCAAGTTCTTCACCTCACTTGGAAATGCAGTTCATGTAACTCAAACATCCATAAATAAAGGAGGAATGAAATTCAAGCTATTCAGCAAACTTTTATGGAGAAAGTTCAATGTGTAGAATACTATGGTACATGACAAAAAGACACACTTATAAAAGAAAGTTTCAGCTCAAGCAATTTATGTATCAATTGTACATTTGTCAACAAAACATGGAAATTGATAACAAATTTGAAAATAATTGTGAAGTATACAATATAATTGGTATTTTGGAAGAAACTTTTAAAAGATTTTCTACTGTTCTGTTTGATTTCTGAATAATAGGTTTAGAATGTTTATTTGCTCTATTAAATATCCAGGTTCTCAAGAAAGTACTAAATGATCAAGAAATGTACATTTTAAATCACTCCAACATCTCTGGGGTAGGGGTTGAAGGGTTAGACAGACCCAGCAAAAAAAGAAAATAAAAGAGAAAGAACTCATAGGCAAGAACAACAGGGTAGCGATTGCAGGGGAGAGAGGTGGGTGGAGGTGGAAGAGGGTACGGGAGTATAAATGATGGGAAAAATACAATAAATAAACAAACAAATATTACTCCAATACCTGTGAGTAGCACCAACATCAATTAAAATGAATCAGTGTTCATTCATGGTGCTCAGCATTCTACCAAATACAAAGCAGAAGACTAGTAGAATTGGAAATATATTATAAGTATGGCTTCAAGAGTTTTTTGGTAAGATTTTCGTAGTTTTTATGTACCAACCTAGTATCTCTCACCTACCATGCATGCAGATGTGTAAAAGGCAGAACCAGAAGCACGCAGCATTCCTACCTGAGGAAATGAATTACAGAAGAGCCCTTTACGGGAAATACCGTGTATCAGGGGAGACAAAAGCTCCCAAGCTAAACGAACGTGCATGGACTCTCTTTTTGTGCTAACTCCAATTTCTGGGTGTTTAGCAGCCACACGCAATAGAAAACAGAATTATTTGTGAACTGATACAATAGTCCCTGTTAATAGGTCTTTTGTTTTTTTTTTTAAATAGTATCTGATCTCCACACTCAAAATTCTGTCAAAGAAAATAGCATGAGTAGATAGATAGCTCACAAGATATTATTTCCAAGAACATTTTTGTGGGTATCATGATTTTCGCTTCAGTCTCTCATTTTAACTATCTTGGAGATTATTATAATTAAAAGTTAAATCTCATTCGATTGAAACACCCAATACTGATTCCTCTTTGTTCTGAAAAAAGAACAAGTTTTTTTTTTTTTTTAATATTTGCAGGATCTTTTTTTTTTAACAACTAACAGACTGAAATCAAATCAAGTGCACTATTTATAATAAAAGTCCTTGCTATCCTTCAGTCCGCATCAAAACTCTTAAACGCTGTGCTCTGAACCGAACGATACATCATGACGGACGGACGTCGACACCTCTGGGCACGATGTCTAAGTATCCCTAGAGGAACTAAATAGTTTTCTCCTAAAGGCACTAAAGTACACAGCAAAAGTCAATAAAGAAGGTGTGGCCTAACACCATTAACTGTAGTCAACATTTTTTAAAAGATATATAGCTCAATTTCTAAATTCACTTATATAAACAGCTCTATCTTACAATTCAAATTTTGTGGATTTGAAACCTAAATTTGAAGCAAGGGTTTTGAGCTGTCGATAAGACAGTAAATTATTCTTCCCCGTAAGAACTAATCATATAGCAGGCATACACGGGTAAGACTGTCTTAACATGGATCATCCTTTCTAAAACAGGAACGTGTTAATCCTTCAAAATGAATTCCTGGCCTCTCCATCCACGTCCTTCTTACATAATGAGTATATGCACAGTCGTATTCAGCGAGCTAAAATCCCCCATACCTAATTCTACCATGGCTGCAGAGAGAGCACTTTGCTTGTACAATAGCATAATACAATCTTTAAAAACTATGAAGTCTACAATTTATTTAAATTAATTAGTCAATGTAGGTATGTTCACCCTGTTTTGTTCTTTGACTCACTGGTTATTTAGAAATATGTTGTTTAATTCTCACATATTTGCAAATATAGCAAATTTCCTTCCTTTTTAAAATTGCATTCTATTGTGGTTGGAGAACATACTTTACATTCCTATTGTCTTAAATGTATAGGCACTTGTTTTGCAGCCAGCACATCCTGTCCTAGGGGCTAGCCCCAGAGAGCATTCCTTGTGCACTTGACAATGACATGTGTTATGCTGCTATTAGGTCTCTGTTGTTTTACAGATTTTTGGTACGCCCAGTTGGTTATACTGTTAGTGAAGTCTTCTATTATAGGATTATACTTGAGTATTTTGTCCCTTTAATTATGTCAACGTTTGCTTCCTATATTTGGGGGCTTTATTATTAATTATTTAAATGTTTATAATTACTAGTTTTGCCACTTCAGGTCTCTTTTGCTTATTGTTTGTATCACATAACATTTTTCCAACTTTTACATTTAACCTATATTTATTATCATACTTTCCTTTAGTTGTTTAGACCTGCTTTCCTTATTTAAAAAATATAATAGCTGATTTAATTTCAGTCAGTCCAATGGCTGGGCTTCTTTAGGAACAGTTTATATTGACTTTCTTTTTTTCCTATTCATGGGCCATACTTTTCTATTTTTTTGTCATACCTTGCACTTTTTTGTTGAAAACTAGACATGTTAAATGCTCCAATGTGCACCTCTGGGAGTCAGACTTGTCTCATCCCCAGGGTTTGCTGTTTTGGCTGTTTGGTGTGGTTGTTGTTGTTGCTGCCACTGCTTCTGCTGTTGTTTACTCAGTGACTTTTCCGAATTCTCTAACATTTGCATTTTGTCACATGTGGGCACTGAAACCACTGCTGAGCTAGATTTGTGATCAGCTGACGATCAGACAAAGATTTCCTTGAGTCCCTCGAACAGCCATGTAGCCCAGCTTTGCTAAGGGGCTCTGTGTGTGCTCTGGTGGGGAGCTGCGGACTCTGCCTTAGCCCTCACTTCCTGCTGTGCAAACACTCAAGTGTCTGCCAGAGGCGAGAGACTGGGACCTTCTCAGGTCTTTCCTGGACATGTGCAAATCTCTCCACATTGCCCTAAAGTAGACCCGGACAAAAGGTCCATTTTTATATAAAGCAAAACACTGAGGTATCCTCAGTAGGAACTCTTATTAAATGACACAGAACTTGATTTACTGTGGATCTGTCTTTTTCTATTAGCTAATGTTTTTCTGCCTAGCTCTGAATGAATCATGGTGCTATGCTTGTCAGAATGAATTTCTCTCTGCATATTTTATAGATGATTTAAAAAATATAGAACCTGATCCAAGCATTAAAAGTCAAAATGTTACAACGGTTGCATATTTCAATAAAACTTTGAAGTTGATAGTGTCCGTAAAAATGCCAAAGTGCTTCTCTCTTCAGATTAAAATTCTTAACAGTTGTATGCAAACCTCCCAAAATCGGCATCTTCTCCTGTAGCCCACTCTCCAGCCAAAGGTTTTGTCCATGTGATTTTCACATGTGCCCAGCACCTACCACGTACTTAGAGAAGGGCTTATAGAACCAAAGGCTGTGACTTTACAGGCTTGTTCAGGAACCTTCCTGTGAAGTGATAATTGAATCTTTCCACTCATGGTCTCTCGTTCAGAGACCATCTCATGAGCGCTCTCCAGGAGGACGAGAAAGACGGCACCATTCTGCCAAACACCCCCAATTCTTTTACTATGAGTCACCGGAGACTCTGCAGAACCTTTCTGGGATCAATCAGCCGTCTTTCCGTTTTGTCCCCGGATATATGATGAGAAGGGGTTAGTCAAATAAAAAAGCTGCTTGGAACTTGACATATCAAAATCAATCCACACATTTTAACAGTTCCCCCTCACTAAATTCCTACAAAATGAGAATCTGCTTTTAAGACGAGTCATTGGATTTCACGTGACACTGATGAAAATTAATGTGTTGATATTTTTCATATGAAAGCTTTTAGTTAATAAATAATATCTGGCTTAAAATTAGCTGATTGATGACCCCAGTGGGATACAATAGGTCTTTCTAAAGGATTTTATTAAACCTGGCAACAGGTTTAATTTCCTGAAATAAGTAAACTGATTCTTATCAAATGATATATGGATGTGGTAAAAGATAATTACATTGTTACTCTATTTTTTAACTCTTTGGAAAGGAAATAGGTATCATAAGTGGGAAAATCTGTTAATGAAATATAAAGTGTAAATTTAAGCACAAAAGCACCAAGAAAGGCAAAAGTTAAGATTTTCAGGTTAACAACCATTTAGCTATGTTAAAATTACTACGTGTTTAATTAGGCTGTTAAGAGTGTGTTTTAATGTACCACAGGTGGAACGCAGGAGTTAATGTGTCTATGAGAATTTAATGTCTACATTTCCTTACTCCCTCAGGTTTAAATACGTAGCCTTTGAATTGGGCTGCTGTAGCACTTTGCAGTTAATTGATTTGCTTAATTTTATTTTAAAAATAAAAGAATAAAGCAATGTACAGTATTTGCTATAATTCATGTTTAAATGGTCCTCATTGGTTTTAAAAAGAATCCCTTAGTAAGGGGAATACATGAAAGGATGTGTTTACATGTTTGCTGGGGCCAACCTGCTTGAGCACAGATCTTTTTTTGCCAGATTGTGTTAATAAACAGTAAATCATTACATTAAAATGAAGCAGAAGGAATAATCATTTAGTTGTATCATTTCATGTTTTAGGAAAGTAGCCACAATGCATGCATGAAATCCTTACACCGCCCCTGCTTTACTTCAGCACTAAGGACAAAGACACTGAGGGAGTGCGGCCACGTGCCAGGGAAGGACGTATGGTCAATGACTAACCGCATATACCATGGCGGTCCCATGAAATTATAATGGATTTTAAGGAAAAGTTTGTTCGCAATGTTGAAAGAAAAGGATGGACTCAACTAAGACGTTGAATTTACTGCTAGCTCTGGGTGGTTTCAACAGAGACACCCAGCATGCCGTTCACCTGCCCTGTACCTGACGGAGGATGAGGCAGGGGGTCAGTGAGGGACCAAAAAGAATGGGCTGGGGTGGAGCGGAGTGTGGAAGCCCCTGTGTGCATTCTCATTCTCTCTCTCTCTCTCTCTCTCTCTCTCTCTCTCTCTCTCTCTCTCTGTCCCCACGCCCTCTCTCTCACGCGCAAACTCATTTCCATTGCTTTCCCTCTCTCCTCTTCCTCTTCCTTTGGTATTCTCATCCCACGCTTTATCTCTCTGGGTCTCTTCTGATCTCTGCTCTCCCTTTCTCTCCCACTTTCTTCCTTTCCTCCATCCTTCCCCCGATGTCTACTCTCCCTCCTCACTCTGGCACCTCCTTCCTCTCTCTATAGCCCTCCCCCTGCCCCCAATGTGCACACACAGGAGCACACACACACTTTATCTTTTATATTGTATTTTTACTGTACCTTTTCTATACTTAGATATGTTTAGATACACAAATACTTACTGTTGTGTTCATACTGCCTATAGTATTCAGTACAGTGATATGCTGTACAGGCTTGTACCCTAGGAGCAGTAGGTTATACCAGGTAGCCTAGGAGCATGGCAGGGCAGACCACCTAGGTTTGTGTAAGTGCACTCTGCAGTGCTCATAAAATGACGGAATCGCTTAAGGACTTTCTCAGAACCTGTTCCTGTCATTAAGCTACACTTAACTGTGTTTGACTTCACTAGCTCCACTCCAAAAACGCCATGCAGTGTTGTCACTATACCATCATGATTTTATATTTTTGTACATCCCTCACTTCACCTAGCACCCTACTTCCCAGTCAGCATCATTATTACTTTCTGCTTATTAAGTAACAGCATTACTGTTTTTAAGTAGGAACCCTACAATAGGGGGCATGGCATAATAATCTTGAACACTCAACACAGGCACAAGACATAAAAATATAAAAAGCTGGGGCAAACAGAATTAGCCCTTCATATTACTAAGAGAAGAAAAGCCCTATATCTGCGAGGATGACAAGGTTTCCGCTAAGGGCCAACGATAGTGGTGAAGTCGCATCAGCAATGAAGGTTTCTTTAAGATAATGCTTTCAAGGTTCTCTTAATCACTTCACTCCGTTGTAGAAACTGCTCGATGTCTCATCAAAGCCTTCCATAAAGCTGCCTGGCTTTGAACACTCTCCAGGGTACGGCCACACCCATGCTTCCAACTCCAAAGATTTCCCATTATTTTCACATATCTATTCCCCAACAAAACCAATGTTTTTGCTCATCTCAAATGGCCCCTCTCTCGTGCCCATGTCTTGCTCTTACCAGACTCCCTGCCAGAAGTCCTAGGCCTGCCTGTCACACAGCTGAATCCTCTCCACCCTGCAAGAACCAATGAAAACTTTCCTCCTTCTTGTTGATGTCTTTCTGTTTTCCAACCTGAAAGGAAATCTTCCTCCGCCACATCTATACTGCTATAATCTGTCTCCTGACTCCTTCCTCCTAATGACTTCATTTTGGTTTTTCTCTATATGATAGCAGCTAACTGGATAGTTCCTTGAAGGAAGTTGTGGCTTCTTTTCATTAATATCCTGAAAACATTTACCTTTCACCCTACAACCTAATCTTCAAATGTCTGTTGAATGAACCCATGGACAAAGTCCTGGTAGACAAAGCAAAGTAGGACTGAGTTGTTCATTTGTTTGACTTACAAAACAAGCCTCTCTTAATTGCACCTACCATATATGTGTATGTGTGTGTGAGCAAACATTCATAATTTTGCAAAACACATGTTGAATATATGAAATGTTTAGTTTGTCTGTTCCAATTTTGATTATTCATGACATAGTGTCCTTTCACAGAGGTCAATAACAGCTACTCTTGAAATGTAATTCCACATAATAGTACTCGGCTTGGTGCTACTGCGCTAAAGAAAGCACTTCAAAATTGATATCAAAGTACTACAGAGGGCTCAAAATTACAGAATCAAAGCATTTTAAATGTGTGATTAAATATGCTATAAAATTATTCTTTAGAATACTTATTTTGTTAAAGAACATATGTTCTTCCTCAAAATAACTTGCTATTTTTGAACTATTACTCAGCCACATGCTTCCTACAAGCAGCAAAGGTTACCTCAGATAAACTTGATTTTACAACATTTGAAAGACTTTCCTCTGCTGCTCTATGCCAACTGAAAATTCGTGAGTCATAGGTGAATGGCAGAAGCAGTCTTGGAGGTAATTTTTCCTTAAGGCAACTAGTCTGAAATAAAATTTGTTTTGCAATTAATGTTTTATAAATCCCCTCAAATACATAATTTCACTTGCTTCACAGCCAGGATAAAAACAAATATCAGTATTACCCCCATTTTTCAGGGGAAGCAATCAAGTCTGAGAGAAATTAAGTGAACGCTGATTTGAGAATGCATGGCTACTTCGTGGCTTTGCCCAGAGAGCTTACTCTTCACACTCTCACACTGAGTTTAAGATTTGAGGCACTGAATTTAGTCACCCTTCATTTCAGATGGAACAGTCTTTGAATAGCCATTTCTTTAAAAATAGTTGCATCCCGCTCGGCCAATGAACTTGATAGGTCTTCCTTCTTGCAGTGTTTTTGGTCAGTCATTTTTCATTCGATCCACTGACTTTGTGCTAAGTTGGAAACTTTCGAAGTCTATTGAAAGATCAGAAAATTTTAAATCAACGTGCCATGCCCCAACACTGTCGAAGAGACAGCGCTGCATGTTTCCAAACCCCGTGTCCTTTCCCCCCAGGGCAGAGGACTGGCTCGCCTTTCCCAGGCTCCCTGAAGTTCAGTGGGGCCATGTGATTAAATTACAGCCGAGGAAAGGTGTTCAGAAGCGATGGCCTGCACCTCCAGACCTCGCCCAGCCTGCACTGCAACCCTCCATCCACAGTTTCTCTCTTGTTGCAGGCCAGAGGCAGGGGCTTCCCTGGGGCCTCCTAGGCGTTCGTTGGCAATGATGCCATGTAATGGAAGAAGCCAGAATTTCTACATGACTGAGGAGAGCAAAGGCTCCCAATACCTACCCTACTACCACCAACACTAACTTGAACTGGATGACGACAAGGTGACAAACAACCCTTTATTG
The DNA here is from genome assembly GCA_004027475.1 of Anoura caudifer. Taxonomy (NCBI): domain Eukaryota; kingdom Metazoa; phylum Chordata; class Mammalia; order Chiroptera; family Phyllostomidae; genus Anoura; species Anoura caudifer. The sequence continues at coordinate 241,458 of PVKU01000167.1, forward strand.
TATTAGGCCACCACGATTCGGAGCTTGTTAGTTATGGTCGCCTACTATTTTTTGTGACTGTTGTTCAAGTACAGTTGTCTCCACTTTCACACCACCATGCTCCCCGCACCCCCATCCCTACCTCCCTCCCTTACCTACTCTGATTTAAACATGAATGAATAATAATTTCTCTTTTTACTTATTTTTTGATTTTAGATAGAGGAAGAGGGAGGGAGAGAGAGAGAGAAATATTGATTTGTTGTTCCATTTAACCTCGTATTTATGGTGTGATTTTTGTATGTGCCCTGACTGGGGACTGAACGTACACCCTTGGTGTATGGGGATGACATCGCTACCCAGCCAAAGCGACAATTTCTCTTTCAATAAACATTTTATAAAGAGAAATGTGTGATTTCAGGAACAGGTTCCCCAGCTATTATTACCTTTCATAATCAGTTAACTGCTTTTATAAGTGTGCTTTGGCTTTAAGTCAGCTTGACATAAACAAAAAAATAAACTCAAGGTGTTAAGTAGGGATTATAGATAGCTTCTTTGAAACATGGCAATAATATTCTTAATTTGTGTATTTTTAATGTTATTCTTCACTATGTTTCATATACCTTAGGATATACAGGCTAGATAGATACATACATACAGGAGACATATACATGTATACATATATATGATAGGTTCACTACATAGAGTATATAATTAAAATACTCTTGTATATATTATTAAATATCTAAGATTTATATGTATAATGTTACATTAATGACACAGGAGATGCTACGTGTCACACATCAGACTGGAGAGGCTGACACACTCCCCAGCTTTCAGACGGCGGGTCTCAGACCTCCAGACCAGCCCGGGAATCAGCGACCACAGTGACTCACGCCAGTCCTCTGGATTTGAGGGTTACTGCCACCGGTCACAGTTCCACATCGCTTGTATGGGTGGCCTCAGATATTTCATAATATTTTTGGCTCAACTTCTCTATTGAAAAGTTAACTTCATGAAGGCAGAAGAGTTTTACTTACTTTATGTTGCTCTGTGCTGATAAATGCTGAGTGTTCTTAAGACCAACTAATTGGCATGCAAAACTATTTGTAGATATTTTCCGATGGTAGTAATAGAAGTGAAAATCAAGAGGAATATAAAACTGCAAAGCATCCTTTTTGCAGAGCATACTCTCAAGGAACATAAGCACATAATTTCCTTCCTTTAACACATACCTCAACTACAACAAAATAAGTTTCTGATGCTAACTTCACAGTAGTTGCAAAACTGGGAAATATCTCAATCTGAAAACCACAGACACATACATAAAAAGTCATTCACCTGTTATCACTCAGATAGTTAAAGCACATCCATTAAATGAAAATTTGCGAATGAGGTGAAAGCATTTAGACACAATATTAAAAGCTATACATCATTTTTTAAATTGCAGGTAAAGTCCTACCTGAAAAGGCTCAAAGGATCAATGGCTAATGTTGGTTTCATTTGTTTTTATTAGTATAACAAAAATTTGTTCTTAGAGACTCCCTGCCCTGACCCAAATTCCACTAAAGAGTGTGATATAGTAAAGGCTTTGATATTTGGATGGTGACTCATTTACTAAAAATATTTGCGAGCACTGACCCTGTGCCAGGCCCCCATCTTAATGCTAAACATACAGAGTGGTCTACTAATCTGTCCTCAGATGGGTGATTATCAAGCAATGCACACATTCAACCAGTAATTATGGGTGAGAAAAATGCTATGGTGGAAAGGCAAGGGTTAACAGTCACCAATGGCAACCAAAGGAACATAAAAGCCGGGAGTTGGACCACTGAGAAGCATCCTCTTTGCCTTTGCTCAGGATCCAGATTTTACTGGAAGGGATGTTTTGGGTCACCCAGGAAGTACATTGTATTTTACCAAGACACTAGTTTCTATAAAACCACCCATGTAAAACACAGATACTTTAGAAAGATTTTATGAAAATATTCAATATTCTAGATGCTGTCTCTAAACTCAGTGCTGTTGGCTCCAATGATTTATCTTACACAGGCCCATCCCAGCTTCAATGATATGATAATTCAGAGAGATAAAAGCATTTCACCATCTTTCCACAACTACATTTACACAGGGTACAGTTTTCCTTCTGGTGTCAATAGTCCACTAGTGCTCCCATTTTATTTTATTTCATTTATTGGCAGGGACTTTTTAGTGTGATTCTATCTAAATTCTGTGTGGTTCCTTTTTGTGTTCTCACTAGATCGTTACTTCAGAGCTGGAAAAACACTAATTTTATTTTTTATTCCTTCAGCTCCTGGGGCAGAATTTTGTCTAAACTTAGCAGGCATATTTGTAATGAGTTAAATCCTAATTTTAAAACTATTTACTTAGTTTTCTACATGCAGGAGGGCATAAGCTATTCATTAAGAGGAAATTAACAGGTATTAAAAAGAAATGTCAAAGATACTAGGTACCTAATTATCTAATTATTTAATTGATGCTTTCCCTAGAAAACCAGAAAGATCAATCATTAATAAGGAGGTATTAATTTGGGGGGGGGGTGTAGATGGCTGTAGGTAGCAGCAAACAGTCACTGGTTTGCCCACCTGAAGGAAATTTAAGAAATAACTCCCCACTTGTAAAACTACCCACTTAAAAAACAGATACTTTACAAAGATTTTTATGAAAATCTTCTACTTTAAATGAAGATTTAAATAGAAAATTTAAATTATCTATGTAAAACATTTAATTTTTGCCAGTTTTAAAAAATTTATCCTAAAATAGAGGAATATAAAAAAATAAAATATTGGGGGGAGGTAGAAGAGGACATGGGGAGATAAATGGTGATGGAAGGAAACTTGACTTGGGGTGGTGAATACATAATAAAATATACAGATGACGTATTACAGAACTGTGTACCTGAATCCTAGATAATTTTATTAATCACTGTCACCCTGATAAATTCAATAAAAAAGAAAAAAATAAATTTTTCTTATGAGCTTTGAAATAACAAGTAATAGTTTTTTCCCCAACTGTATCTCTAAGATTCCAGCTGCAAAAAGTTTGAATCTTAGATTCAAAACTAGGAATGTAAGTGATATCAGGTAGCATAGTAGTTCATAAGATAAAATTACAGAGCAAAAAATAATTCCTTTTTTCTATTTCAACTGCTGCAGACTGACCTCCTTTATATATTCATTGGAATAATTAAAATGATGCTGGATAAATGTTGACTACATAAATAAGTTAATTATTGAACGAATTAATCTAGGTCTCATTTTGCATCGCAGCCTTTAACCCAATGCTTGGCACACAGAAGATGTTCAATAAATGTTCCATGAAAAATCAACTCTCTCCCCCACAGCCTGGTGAGAAGACCTTTGCAGAATCAATTCTCTAAGACTTCTCTTGCTCCCATTTCTGCTTCCTCCACCTCATATAGTGCATGAAAGAAACTGACCTGTATTGGAAAATATTTAGATCGTAAAACAATTATCAAATGAAAAAGTAGAATAGCATTCCTCAATCCTCAGTTTTCCTCAGTTTTCCAGCACCCACAAAATTATCTGTTGACATTTAGAAACACTCATTCATCATTTATATTGGCAAAGAAACAAGTAAGGCATGATACAATACACCAGAAGTCACTGTGAAAGGCGAAGGCTCAAAACTGCAAATAATTCAACCAAGTTCAATGTCAAAATAGTATGTCTAATGAATGCAAGGGCTCCCTCTCAGTTACCATATAGCTACTTTTCAGAAAAACCTTCCCCAAAACTTTTTAACGTCAACAAGAGCACAGAACTAGTTAAAATAGAATCTGTTTATTTGTAATGTAAGTATTGATGGCTGTCCAGTGTTTATCTGCTCCTCAATTCACTGGAACATGTAAGAAAAGTTAAATTCTTTTCACTTCAGCATCTTTAGAACCCTTTGTGATTTAAAAAATTAAAAACATCAAATAGCAAATTCAATTAGTAAATTTGCTATTGCTTTCTTAATCTACCATATTTTAAAAATTTAATTATCCCAGACAAAACTTTATTAGTGAAGTTATGCATAATGCATTTTTATGTACCTAAATAAATTAAGCATTTTAAAGGCCTTAAAATAAGCACTGCATATAATCCCCTGCTTTTTCAAGGGGCTGGGAGGAAAGACTATTCAGATTCTCTCTATGACTAAAATTTTCTAAATTTTCTTAGTTTTTGCTGAAATACTTATAAACTAACCTATAAGAAGGACATGAACACAACCTTTATGGGATACTTTTTAAGGCATTTTATTTTGTAGCATATCAGTTTTTTGTTCATAATTTAGAAAGAACCTTCTCTCATATCTGTTTGTTATCCCTCTCTGTCTTACTAAAAAAAAAGGGTTCTTTCTTTTTCAATGACAGGGATTGTCCTTAGGATCTATGGCAAAGAAAATGAAAGAACACTGTGCAAAGAAAAGTATCATCCACATGAATTAAGTATATAACTATGTTATAAAATAAGAGATAAATTTCTAGTAAAAGTTGAAGGGGGCATGACTCATGTATTTCCACCCTCTTCCAAGACAATCCTCCACGTATTAGTCTCTACTCACTACCCACAGGTCCTCTTTTCCCATGAACCTATTCCAGTCTCACCTACCACCTCATCACACCACTGAGCCTGCCCCACGAAATGCTAGGTCCAGGCGTCAGCTGATGCAGCAACATCTCATCGAGTTGACCACTCTCTCCTCCTCGGTTCTGTTTCTTCACGCGGCTTCCCAAACACTACACACCCGTGACTTTCCTCCTGCTGCGGCTCCTGCTTTTCTGGCTCTTTCTGTACCTCTCCCACTGAGGTAAGAAATGCCCCAGTGCCCACCCCCATTCTCATGGCTTTAAACACATGTCTATGCTAACGACACCCCAAATTTTATCTTCACACCAGGCCACTTTCTAGAATCTAGACACACACATCAAACTATCTACTTGACATTTTCATCTGGATGAACATACATCTCAAACTCAATTTGCCCAAACAGAATTCCTGATATTCCCCCGGAAAATGTGCTGCAATATCCTCCTCTTAGTTGATGGCAACTTTATCTTTCTAGTCACGAAGGTCAGAATCATTGGAATAATCCTTGATTTTGTGTTTTTATCACACCCCAAATCCATTAGCAAGTTCTGTCGGCCCTTGCTACAGATCGTTTCTAGACGTCAACCCCTTCCAAGCACTTGCACTACCGCCGACATAGCCCTACTTCTTGACCCACCTTCTTCTTCCACGTTGTCTCGCATACTCCCCCCTCGACTCTCCCAAGGCACATTTCATCCCTCAGTTTAATATTCTGGAACGGTTCTTCATGTCAATCAGAGTAAAAGCAATAGTCTTCACACTCACTTCAAAGCGATTCAGCTCTCCATTTCTTTAGTGACTTTCTCCCCTGCTAACCTCCCTGTCGCTTACTATGCTCCAGCCCACACTAGATTCTTGGTCTTCACTGAAATGCCAAGCGCATCTGTAGAAGCAGACAGCAGGTTAGTGGCCACCGGGGTCATGGGGGAGGAGGATCTGGGATGAGTGCTTTATTATGTGGGTCTCCTTTTAAGATAATGAAAATGTTCTAGAACTAGATAGTAGGGATGGCTGAACAACATGGTGAATGTACTAAATGCCACTGAACTGTACACTTTTAAATGGTTAAAATGGTGAATTTTATACGTATTACACTACAAATGAAAAAATGCCAAGCACACTTCCTACCTCTGCTGTCACTGTTTCCTCTGCCCAGAGAGTGCTATAGCCACAAAAACCCACTTGCCTAACTCCCTTCCACCTGTAAGTGTTTGCTCAATATCACAGTTGCAATGAGGCAAATCCCGACCACCCCATTTACCACCGCAAACTGCTCCTTTCTCTGGACACCTCTTACCCTGATCTACCCTTCCTTTCTAACATGCTGCATAACTTACTTTTTGAACATACGTATTGTTTGTTGTCTCCTTTGCTAGATGGAAAGTTCCATGAAGGCAGAGGTCTTTGTCTACTATGTTCAGTGATGGAGTCCAAGGTCCAAGTGCCCAGGTAAGCACATGGTGCCCATAAACACTCTGTAAATAGTACCTGTGAATAAATGCTCTTTGGTGTTCCCAGAGATGGGCAATGGCTGAACCAGTCATGGCAACTAATTTCTGGAAACTATTTAACAGCCTGATTTATGTGAAAAACACATTAGCCCACTATGAGCCAGGCAATTTGCGAGGTTTTAGGAATTCAGTGGTGAACAAACAGTGCTGATACTCCCTCTTAAGTATAACAGGTACTTTGTGGAGAATTCAGTGTGGCAGAATAAACTCCTGAGGATGTAAGTTAGTCTTGCTTTTTTTTAAATTTGGCATTACTAAAGAAAAATAAAAGCTCCTTTTTTCATCACCATGTTCCCCAGAAGATAACCTTAAAAGTTATCTTCAGTATCCTTGTGGTTGACCTCTTTTGAGTGATTAGTTGACTGATCAGTCTGAAAAAAGGGGCATCTAGGTGGGTTCCCCCAAGACAAATCCTTCCTGGGCCTTTGCATTGGGAGGCTAAAGCCCATGAGGCTGCTGAGCTAGAATTTGTGTCTGAAAATGGAGGAGCAGATGAGGTCTCAGGGTTTGAAGTGGCCCCATCCCCTGGGAGGCCTAGTAGTTTCCAGATACTTAGAAAAGATAGGGAATGCAATTCTACAGGGTGTGAGATAGATGAGCCCATTTGATAGTGAAGCTTCTGAGCTGATGCCTGCTGGCGGCCGTGAAGAAGAAAGAATTAGTACTAAGCCCTAAAGCTTCAGGAGCTGAAGCAAAATTTTCCCAGCTGTCGCAGAGTGAAACCAGCTGCCAGCGGAGCCACCCAAATCGAATTGACACCACATGCCTAAGTGAGGAGCCCGGGAGAAGTGACTAGCATGGACTGAGGATCAAGTCCCATCCATCCTCTGTTTTCTACAACCAAACAGGCCTCAAGATGCTCACGTACACAGAAGAAGAAGGAGAAATCTCCAAGATTGAGTGACGTTTGCTCTCTGGTCAACCTTAGTCACAAAAGCAACACTGAAAACCAAGCTCTCTCAACATCTTATTAAGCAACACTGATCTGTAAGCTCATAGAAGGCAAGAATATTATGCCATTTGTCTGTAACTGCTGTTTTAACTAACGCAGACCCTTTCACATATGAACTTGTCAAGAAATGAACAGAGGCTGCAAATGAGATGAATGAAAATCTGTTTGCATTTTGCAGTAGTTTAATACTTTTCTAAAAAAGAATACCACTTCATTTCAGCTGCCAATGTGTACGGTAGTGAGGTTTTGTTTTGGGTCCTGGAAATATTGTCTCCTGTTACTAGAACTCGGGTTCTTATTGCATAAAAAGAATCTCGCTCCTACCCCTCTAGTCCCCCACTCTCCTATACAATTTGGTTTTCTTTTACTCCTGCTCAGCTGTTCACTTGGGAAGAGCTCATGGGAAATTACTCATTTTATTTTAAAACTTACATTTAAGCTCTTGCTTTTAAAAAAAAAGAAAGCCTTACTGTCATGCTGGGTTATTCAGCAACAATCTATTCCCCTCCATGGGATAAACTCAGCCTTCACCCCCATAGTTTATCTGCTTTGGGAGCTGGGTTACTGCCTCATAAAACAGCACAACAGTACTATTATCACATAATCATTATCATTACCTCACTTTCAGCCATAGAGATCCTTCCAATCCTGAACATCTTGCCTACTAATCTTGCTGTATCTATCTTCTCCTGCTGTGAAACTAGTGTGTTCCATTTTCACAGAAGCTTAATGCAATCACAAATGGAAAAATAAAATATATTTTTTTAACTAGGCCTGCATTTTATTGATACCATTGTGTTCTACAGGAATTTAAAATAGCTCTATATCTCATTCAAGTAAGCAAAACAAATGTGTGGGGTGCAGTGGGGAGCTGGTCTTAGCCTAGGTCCATGATTTCTTCCCCAGTCTGACCTTTCTGGTTCTGGCTGTATTGTTTAAGATAGATTCAGTAGGACACCTTTGAGTGGGAGCTCCTCAGGCAGCGAAGGGATTGTCTCCACTGTCAGTGGAGTTTGGAATCACTGCCATTCCACCAAGATTTACCCAGAGTCTAGAAGTCATCACTACTTAACCGGGATCCCCAAGCTGAATTCCTTCCTTGATAACTTTGACCAAAAAATGAGCCATTCTGACTCTCCAAAGAAGACATAATTCACAGCCTCCAAACCTTGAAAGAAGTAGGCACTGGAGTCTAATTTTTACAACCACAGAAAAAAATGTTAAGAAGAATTTCATAGCACAATCAATTTGATATGATTTGAAATCAAATTATCAAACTCATCATTTCTTTATGTTCACAGAATTTTTTAATGTATTTTCCCATTCAGTTTTTGCTCTTAACATTAATAATATAAAATATTAGAAAATAAAAATATACATTAAAAGAATAAGTGAATGAAATAGTGAAGAAAAAAGAGAAAATACTGTAATTATCAAAATTCCAACCACTCCCAAATAATCACAGTCAATATTTTGCTATCTAACCTTCCATCTTGTTATACATAGATTGCTTAAACAAAATATTTGTTTTCCAAAAAACTGAATCACCCAGAATGCATTGTTGTGTGCTCTCTTCTCCATTCTAAAGGCACATAATAGACCAAGAGATTCACAGAAACTGAACTGTAGACTTGAGAGCCAACAGGAACATTTAAGGAAAATGTGAGAAATGCATCTGAAGAGAGGATATAGGGGGAAAGCAGAAGGCAGAAAAAGAAAAATATAAAAAGTTATAATTAGCATACAAATTTAGTAAAATTTTACTCTGCTATTATTACTCTGAAACAAAGATTAAAGAGAAAATAATTAATACTGACCTTAATCCTTAAGAATAGAGAATGATAGAAATATATTATAAATTCCTCTCTAAAGATGAAAATGAGGAAGAACACCAGAAAAAAAATTGAGGAAATATTATAGATTGTTAGTGATACATTATCAGATTAGATCAACTCAAGGGTTCAAATTCAACTTTATACCCCTCTCTTTCCTATCCAATCACTTTTTCCTCAAAACAAGCCAATCAGACTCTTGCTCCTTCCTTTGATTTACTCTGATAATATGTTCCCCATGCAAAAATAATACAACAATTAATGACAAGAAAGTAAAACTGTAAATCACACAATTTCAACTCTCCACCAAGGGGTATCAAGTGCCTACATATGGCAGAAGGTGGGCCATCCGCTCAAAAAGCCCCTCAAAGAACCACCAGCTAGTGGGGAAAAACAGTAATCAGGAAATTCTGAGTCAGAGAATGTGACAGAGCATTGTGTGCTGAGGAATGACAAGCAGATATCCCAATGTTTCCCTCATCATGGACTGGAAAAAAAAAACACAAGATTCAGAAGGATCCGAGACAGGTAGTGCACCCTCACTAGTTAGTGGCTGGAAGCCAGCTCTTCCAAGGCCATAACCTAAAACGCAATCCATGCTATTTCCAAAGGCTTGCTCAAACTCCAGAACTGAGCTGGCCTTATATAACAGAAGACGGATAGTTACTAGAAGCAGCCCAGTCCCCAGCTAGACTCATTGCACCTCCTTGCCCCCTCCGTACCAGCACCTCCTTATGGCATATATTTGAAAGCTGTTGCATTTCTTGGCCCAAGAAGGAAGCCCCACTGTTTGATTAGCTATGGCATGTTGAGACTTATACTATAACCAGCAACAGCATCCAGTCAGGTGTATAACCAGTCTGATGCTTAGGCAGTTCAGTGTCAGGGAACACAAACTTGGCATGTAACTATAGGTGAGCCAAGTAACCAGAAAACTTCTAGCTAAATTATACTAAAATGTTATTGACTTGGGCTTTTAACTGTATGGTGGTATTGCCTTTCCCATTACTGATGAAATAAAAAACACATTTTCTTTATTCATTTGTCTTACTGTGACACGGGTGGACCACTGATAGTGGAAACCACAAGGAGGTAGCAACAGGGGGAGGCCACTGTTTACTTCATATAAACTGCTATAAACAACCCCTGAAAAGCTAAAAGCAGAAACAGTACAGACAATTTAAAATTGCTTTATAGAAGAGGAAGATATCTTTTCTTTATTAAATACCAGGGAAGGCTATAAACCTGTCTATGGCAATAATGGTGCATTTCTCAGAAAGAATGCCCCCCCTAAATAACATTAGTAGGTCGCAATTTCATTTGAGAAGAGATGGGCTCTCTGAATTTTCCATATACACTTAATTTTGTGGAGTATCAATTGACAACCTAGATAGCTAAAGAAACATAGTTGATAAATAGCATAGTTGAGTAGAAAGTATCTGTGCTTTGAACTTACCCACATGTAGTCCAGCTGAGGGTCTCGCTGACTCATCAGACCTAGACAGGCCCGCCTCCTCAATTCCAGGCCCTGGGAAACCCTAAATCTCCTGAGAATATCCCCTAATTCCTGGAGTAAAGCTTTTGTGATCTGGACCCTGAATCCATCTCAGGTGGTGGTGCTATTTAATTTCAGATGGCCAAGGAAGGCCCCAATAATAACATAACACATGAGTCAAGGGTGGAAGGAAAAGAGGAGTAGCAAATGTTGCAAATATCCTAGGGAAGAGGGACAGGGAAATGCAAAGGTTCCGAAGCAGGTCTGTGTTTCCCGTATGCAAGGACCAGCAAGGGATGGGACTGAGGGGATGGAATCAGAAATGTGTATACGGGGTGCACGCTCATATGACGTACAGCCTTGTGGAAGTCGGTGGGGAAAGAACCACTGGACTGTGCCGTCCTGGATGAAGTCCAAGTTGTCCAGAGGAAATACACAGCACAAGTTACAGCAAAGGCAAGCTGTAAAGGATTACTCTTTTTGAATATGTCACCTCTTACATTTCATGCAATATTCCTTTAAATGTTATTTGTCTTTTTTTTTTCTGCCTTGGAAATTTTATCCTGTATTATGATAAAAAGAGAATGAAATTCCCGGAACTATTAACTGTTCCCCAAAGGCACTCCCATTCTCCCGTGGCAACTTAATACATTTGAAGCTGAGCCCATTTTTTATGAAACTATAGGAAAACTCTGCCAGGTCTCTGCTCAGATTTATCACTGTATTTCTCTTTCCTATCATCCGAAAAGTTTTCTGAAGAAAATCAAAGGTACAGCTGAAATAGAACTTTATTTTTAACTTCTTTTACCACTTGAAAAGGACAGGGTTGTCAATGACGCTGATCTATGATGGGTGAAGGAAAGAAACCGAGGTGGTCAGGAAGGCAGCTCAAAGTTTTCACAAAGTCCTCGGTCAGCTTTAATGGACATCAAAACAAAACCTACGGCCCTGGTGAGCGAAAGCGTTCATTCGCTCACAGCCTCTCTGAGCTCCCCTTCATGCCGTGTGGTGACAGGAGCTCCTCCTTTCCAAGTTAGAATACATATTCCCCCTTTGTGAGAGTCAGGTCTGTTCAAAGCAACCCGGATAAAATGGGGTTCCTTCCATTTCAAATGGCAGTTTAAACTGTTTTAAAAGGATGTGGCCTTCTGTTCTTCACACATGATCTTAGTGTCTCTCTAGTGTACAGGGGGCAGGGGTGGGGGGAGATATCCTGTCATCTTTTATTGTGGGCTCTATCAGGGAAAACAAGTTAGTGTCAAATTTGACACTTGGAAGTAGTGTCACAAACTAGGCAATTTCCCACTGTGAGTGAAAGGCCAGTGAAAAATCTTCAAGATACACTCAAAATACCCCTTAGCAGGAGTGGACTGTACCCAGGGCTAAAAACTACGGGCAAACCACTTGTAGGCATTGTCACCATTATGAAGATCAGTGCCTAAGGCAATGTTCCTGACCAGCGCAAACACTGGAGAATTGCCTCTGGAGTCAATTCTTCCCTAATAGGCCTAGCAGCTACAGACAATTAATTATTACATTATGTAACTCCCACTGCTAAAAGTTAGCGGAACCTTCTATGGTTTCACTGCAAGTGTGCTGCTTTGCAGCTAGGGGTGCAATTTCATCAGCCCACTCATCTGCATCTTCATGCTACTTAATCCTGGCTTCCCAGGGTTTTCCTTTAATTGGCTCAGCCTTCTTCTGCCTTCAATCAGCCTGACTTTTATTCTTGAGCTTCCAGTGAAGATGACTGAATCTGAAAATTGTGGTGCCAATGTCTCAGAGCAGAGTCGGATGTATGTCTCCGCCTAAAACTTCTCCATTTGGAGGGTCTGTCTTTTTCTGACTAAGGAAAGCACATTTTTGCAAGCTTGTGAAGTCCACACCATGCTGGGGAAATACCGGAGGAACCAGTCATTACACCAGAGGGGAGGTTTGGCAGCCAGCTGCTGGAAGCAGGTTGGTGAAGGAATCAGAAGACCTGACTTGCCTGCAGTTGATTTCACCATATGACCGAGGGCAGTGCGGTCTCTCTGAGCCTCAGTTTGCTCATCTACAAATTGGAGATGAAACCACCTGTCTTAGAGGGGTTTGGTCAGATAGAAATGAAATTATAAATGGTCAAATGCTTTACAAATTATAAATGCTAGAGAAATTAAGGGATTTGACTATTATAGGTATTCTCAAACCCTAATTTGCTAATCATTGTGGCAGTAAATAACTCATGAGGACTTGATAATGTTTTTATTATTAAAAAGTTAATTAAGAAGCCTCTTATTAGCATGTGCAATCAGGCTCGCTGTTCTAATTGGTTCGCTGAAATTTCTACTGCTCAAATATCACAGAAGGTACCACAATAAAATCTTGAATAAATGTCAATTACCTAGCATCAAAAGGCACTGAGGAATAACCAAAAGATTTATGGCCACTGACACCACTCAACTCAGTCACCTGTTCGGGACAATCACCTGTGACACTGATGTAAGGACATTGTGTCACCACCAAGGTTTCAAACCCTCCCCACTTTGATGAGAGACCTCCAATGGTTACAGGCCGCCCACTCCTTCCTCCTAGGCCTTAACCCCAATCCCAAACTATGTAGAGTCATCTGGGTTCCTGACACTGACTAGTCCTAACATTGAATTCGACTGTTTAAATTTAGACTTGCCTAATTTTTCATCAATGACACCATTAATTTCTCACTGACCCAGGCTAGTATGTCATCTGTTCTTCCCCCAAAATGTGTTCCAATAAATTCTTTTCTTCTTTTTTCTGACCGTTAACTCCCTAGTGTGCTTTTATTGTCTCAATCCTAGACTAACAGAAGTGTTTCCTTTCCAGACATCTATGCCTTAGAACCCCTGTACTCTCTTCCACAAATGGCAGAATTAATTTTCTTAAAATACCACTTTCAGGTGTCATGCAAATAATCCATATCCAGTGTCATGCCCAGCTTTCAAATTTTAGGTCTACCCTGGGTGATTTTTCTTAAATGAAGTTATTCAACAGCAAGATATTTCCAAACTTTAATAAATTACGGTTACTAATCTGGCTGTGTTAGTAATACGTGACTAGACATTTCCGCATCAGTGAGAAAGACTTAGCATGGTGCTAAATATAACCGCTAATCACTCCTTGTACAAATATTAGTTATGTGTGCAAGGACTAAGTGACCGTTTCACAGGAACTCTCAGGAGCCTGTTGCCCTGGAGTTCCCCAGCCTGTCAGAGATGCGAGGTCAGTCTGCACCAGGGGTGGAAGCAAAGGACATGCCCAGTCGTGGTCTTAACTGGGTTAAGGTCAGGGTGACCAACCGTGCCAGTTTGCTGGGACTAGGAGGTTCCCAGGACATGGGACTTTTCATTTTAAACCTGGGAAAAGATCCCAGGCAAACTGGGGTGAGTTGCTCACCCTAGTTAAGTCCATGGTGAGTGGCACCAAGCTGAGGAATAAGAAAAAAGCACAATCAGTAAGGTTAGGGAAGTCAAAGCCACGAGGTACGGGCCAGAGTCCACAGTGCCGACGGCCAAGGAAGAGTCACCTGCAGCATATTTTGCCACAGTTTTTACTCTTTCAAATGCTTTATCAGCCCACCCTACAGCTGTACATAACGAATCTTAATTCAGTCAAGGGTGTGAACTGCCATCTGACACTACATGGGGTACCACGGTCTGTGTGTTCACTTCAGCTGTTTGTTTCATTCCAGGACAAAATTCCAAGTGCATCCAAAGTGTACATAAAAAAATTCAATTTTATAAGCCATGAGCCTGAGTGTGCATGCAGTGTTAACTATCTTAATTTCCTTTAAACTGAACTTAATATCTACCTTAAATCTCTGATTCCAACTAATAGCAGACAATTAAGTCACTTCAAGTAAATACAATCAAATTAGCAATTATTCAGTTCTTTTTTTTCCCTTATTCTGGTACCTCTTTTATTCTTTAAAATTTCATATTTACTGTATGTTTTTCCACTCAATTATTTCTGATTTAAATTCTGTCAGCGTGGAATGAGACAGCCTGGAATCCCAAACTTCTCATCTATAAGACCCCCTGACATCCCCAGGGTTTCTGGGTCTGGGAAGGGGTAAGACCTAGGGCTCTTCTCAAATATCAGTAGTCATCAGAGCCACCTAGACCACTGACTGATTACACATCACTAATGACAGCCCCTCAGTTTCAGATTCTGCGGGTCTGGAGGGGGCCCAAGGCTGTGCGTCTGCAGCAAGTTCTTCAGTGATGCTGAGGGTGCTGGCCTCAGGGACCACACTTGGTTTTCGTTGTTGCTCTTGTTGTTCCAGCCCTTCTAATGCTGTTCAAAAGTTTTCTTTTGTAATTGTTATTAAATTTATTGGGGACACATTAGTTAGTAAAGTTAGATAGGTTTCAAGTGTACGATTCTATAATATATCACCTGTACACTGTATTGTGTGTTCACCACCCCAAGTCAAGTCTCTTCCCATCACCATTTATCCCTTTTATCCTTTCCTACCTCCCCCGGGCCCCCTTCCCTCTGGTAACTACCACACTGTTGCCTGTGTCCATGAGTTTGTTTGTTTGTTTATTTGTTGTTTTTTTAACTTAATCCCTTCACCTGTTTCACCCAGCTCCTCAAACCCCTCCCTTCTGACAGCTGTCAGGCTATTCTCTGTATCTACGAGTCTATTTCTATTTTGTTTATTTTGTTCATTAGATCCCACATATAAGTGAAATCATATGGTGTTTGTCTCTCTCTGACTGACTTATTTCACTTAGCATGATACTCTCTATGTCCACCCACGCTGTGGCAAAAGGTAACATTTCCTTTTTCTTCACAGCCGAGTAGCATTCCGTTGTGTAGTAGCATAAATTTAGAGCTATTCTAGGTGACTTTAGCTCCACTCTCTGAACTGTCTCTCTCAATCTTTGGATCTCTTGCAGTGAGGGTAGAATGAACGCCTTAGCTGTCTAGACTTGGGGACGGGTCAACTAGTATAACACAAGAAAGCATGAGGTTGCAGAAGCCCTTCAGCTGGTATCTCGGAATTACCATTTTGCCAAATCCATAGTGTCATTCTCTCAGCGTTGTACATGTACCTTCCCTTTGATGCATCTTGTAGCTTGTTAAGTAGTAGTGTAAAGGAAAAAGACTTGACAAGTAGTCTAGAAACTTCTAAGGCAGGCTTTGCCTTTTAATAGCCATGTGACCTTGAATAAATTCCACCAAGTCTCAGGTGTCTCATCTATTACAAAAAAAAAAAAAAAAGCTGATATTATCTTCCCCGCCATGGCAATTTCACAGAGTACTTTTAGGACTCAAAGGTAATGTTTCAGAACATGCTTTGAAAATATTTAATGGTTATATTTAAAGTAAATATATATTATCATGCACATAAATTCCTGACAGCCTAAATTGTTCACTTTACAAAAACTGGATATTTATATGGCAATACTATGTATACACAACATAACAATTGTATACATGACTTCCCAACTCCACATAATAAATTTGGTAGCTTGAAATCAACAAGTGCTACAAACCAGGACTTGTGTGTGGTTTGTTTACTTTCAGAGAGCTAGTTGTTAAACATTTACCAGCATACCACTGTCTGTCTGCACGAAATACTGGGTTTTGAGAAGTATATTTCCAGTGTCAGTCTATGATAAAGTAATAAATAAATATTTTTCTTTTTTATACCACACAAAAATGTTGGCATTTAAACAAAACATACTTAAGTATATACAAATGCAGTGTTTCACCAAATTCTCTCCTTCATCTGTAGCAGCGAGATAAGGATCATCTAGGACACTGGTTTGAAATGCAAATTTCAGGGCTGCACCCCTGAGAATCTGAACAAGAGTCGGAGGAAGGATCCTGAAAATATACCTAGTTTTACAAGCCCGAGGGGTATCCCAGATTAGTGGCCCCGAGATGACATGAGGCGCTGTGGATAAAAGGTGAAGTCCTCTACCACTTGGCCACGCAATTCCTTCTCCCCATCTCCAGCTGCTCTCCAGTGCATGCCTGTCCTGCACGGAGAAACTACCATCATCTCCTGCAACAGAATCCTTGAAATTTTGTTTTATCCTCTTTACCAAGTTTCCTGCATTATGGCTTGAGAGCTCTCCACTGTGGACCCTGAGCTGACAAAAATAAAACTGATTTCATAGCCTTTTATCAAAACAAACTTAGTAACTGTTTCAAGGGCGCATCCTAGCAATGAATCAGGATCTATTGAAATCTTGGAGAAAGTGGCAAGGAAAGGGGTAGAGAGAGAGAGAGAGAGATGAAGGCCTCTGTATGCATTGTTCCCGCACAGACTACAAAATAACGCTACACATTTTGCCAAAGCAATTCTACTTTAGTCACAAAAGTCTTGCTCTATGAAAATAACTTGTTTTATAAATTAGCTGTCAAATCCTTAGAGAAGCCGACCATGAATAATTTGTTGTTGGTTATATTTCCATTATTGTCACTATTTAATCCATAGGTTAGTGATTAATGGTTTTCAAAGAAAACTTGTTTGAAGTATAGAGAATGAAATCTGTTAAACCAAGTAAGACCCGACAAGACTCATTTCTCTTGGGGTCTCATCAGTACTGAACCTGCCACGCCATAATTAATGGTCTAGGAGATGAAACAGGACAACTTCTCTGTCACGTCTCCTCCATTTAAGACTTCAAAAATGAAAAATAATGAGTAAAGGTGTAAAACAAATTGCTTGATAAGCCAAGAAGCAGAATAATCCCATTAAAATAATTAGAATTTTGTGTCGAATTATTAGGCACTGTTATTTTGTTGAAGGAGAAGCCCTCTTGGGGTGGTTCCCAAGACATGTGGGCATCATGTATGATGCTGACATGAGAAATTGAGGGTGGACTTCTGAAGCTCAACAAGGAGCCTCTAGAAATACCTCTCTCAGAATTAAAAGGCTGCTTTGGGGCACCACTCTTTGCAAAGTTACCATATTTTTCAGACTACAAGATGTACTCCCCCCTGCCATCAAAATTTGGGAGGAATAATGGCTGTTAATGCTGCTGTTTTAGTTCTGTTTACATTTACATTGGTGAAATATTGTTATTTATGCTATTAAATATTTTACCACATTTTTTTTGCTTCAAAATTTGTTTTCCTATTTTCCTCCTCTAAAACCTAGGCGCATCTTGTGGTCCAAAAAATACAGTATATACTTTTCAATACAATTGCTTGCTTCTTTAGTTTAATGAAGAGCTTCCTACACATCTGGATAATACAGAACACAAAACTGAGTCTATGTTATGAGGCTATGCTCAGAGATTCATAGGAATTATGTTTTCCAATACACTGGACTAGAAAAAGATCAGAAAAGATGATAACAGTTGATTTGTTCAGGGATAGGAGATCAGGCATTAAGTTTCCCATTGCACAATAAATACGAATTAAGAATGCTGACAGTAACTCAATTTGCTCTCCACACAGCATACAGGGCCGACAGTCCCTGAACGGTTATCAGGTAAACCATCTCTTTAATTCAATCGATTTAATGCAAGAAACTGTTTTTGAGCACCAGCTATGAGAAAAACATTTAGCTAATATCATGAGGAGTGGAGAGAGTCCAGGATTCATTAGAACCCATGTCATCAGGAAACTGAAGTCCAGCGGGAAATAAAGATGTGAATGAAACTAACCATGATAGAAAAGTCAAATACAAAGTGCTCTGGGAAACACTAGGGAGGCAGTGATTAGCTCCAGATGGGGGGATAGGCAAAGATTTTACCGAAAAGATAGCAAAAAAGAGAAGCCCATAATTTCCCTAAGACTTGGAGGCTGGCGACAGTGGTTATAGGCGCACATTCAGAGGTTTGGTGACTAGAGTAACAAGGGGAGAAACAACGAAAAGAGGCTATCATCATCCATTTACCGCAACTCTGGGGCTTTGGGTTTCATATCTGCCAGCAGCGTGCCTGGCACGTGGCAGGGGCTCACCATATTTTTGAAGAAGGCCGTCAAGCCCAGTAGGATCTGGGAGGAAGAATACTGCAGATAGGAGAGCTATGTGAGTGTAAGATTCTCCCTAGAAGGTAACCAGTGTGTTAATGTAAAACACACTCATGTCATGTCATGTGATTGTAATGAGCAGGCAGCACAGATCACAAATGTGCTCACTATTTTATCTTCAGTGAAAATTAACCCGCTCTCATTTTGCTATTATAAAAAAAATGGCATCTCATTTATCAATGTGCATCTTTCCATTAGTTCCTATATGATTTTACTTGTTTTCATCAGTTTGAACAACAGAATGCAAATATGATTTCTTTGCTACCTAAGGGATAGGGGAAATTTAGAGACTATTACACTCAAATCAAACAGTGCTTCAATTAACACATATAAGTAATAGTTCAATTGACAAATACCTATGGAAGAGGGGATTTAAGCCAAAGCCACTGCTGTGGAAACCACTGTATCTATCTTCTCCTGCATCCACGTTTCCCATTCCCCAGCCACCAACTCATATACAGCAGTTCTGCCTCTTCAAAACCATAAAGAAATTCTACTCTTACCACCCCACTTTAACCAGTACTTATTCACAGTGAAATTAACGCAAGGCATTTTTTATTTTTAGAGCTCCCTACTTGTAAATCATTTTTTTCATTCTTAATAAGGAAAGGCATTAGGACTGCTGAATTTTTAGACTGTCTCTTAAGCCTGCTTAGCTGGTTCTCAGGTTGTCCTAAACACTAGCCCACATGGTGTCCCCTCTTGAATTGCATCCCGCCCCCATGTAAAGAGGTATGGCTTGAGCATCCCAAGGTGGGGAACTCAGATATCACCTGCCTGTCACCCAATGGATCTGTGCAGAGAAAAACTTCGCACAAATGAACACAGCAGCCATGTTGGAAGAACAATACAATTTAATTCTTGTGGGACGACTTGAAGAGGGAGGCACACAACCAGACTGGCTCCCTGCTCTTCTGGGATGCAGGGAAGGCTGCTAGAATCTTGAGGGAATAGAAGAACCTATGCTACATCTGAATGAGCCTACATCACCCCAGCAAAGGGCTGTCTGCCAGCAGGTCCATCCCTCTAAGCTTGTCCCCAGTGGATTTTCCTTTCCCAAGTATAAACCAAGCCCTGGCCTTCATCTCTTAACTTTTGCTTTTCTTTAAAACTGAAGTTTCTGTTGTATTCTCCTGTTTATCTGGAATGTATCCATCTGTTGCCCAGATTATTTCTGCCTGAGGTTATGGAGTTTCTAACAAATAATTATGTTGTTGGAATGCTTTACTTTCATTAACAAAGTGATTAATGCACCCAGCAAATAATGTTGAGAATGATAGGCTTTTTAAATGAACTTTTAGAGTCACTTTTTAGAGTTTCGTTTATCCATTTTACCTACTTCCAAGAGAGGATCTGAGGTGGCTTAAAACACAAAAGACAAAACCCATTAACAATGCATACAAAAACCAATCATAAAGTCAAATTAAAAAAAGTAAAATGATAGAAAAGAAACGACATCAGAAAATCTGGACTGAGGAAACCTGTGGGTCATTTAGGGTGATAAACAAAGGCAAATTTATCACATGGATCTTTCTTTATAATTCACCATGCAGCAGAGTGCGGTCTTTTACCAGCAGCTTCCATAAAGCATGCAGAGGCATCTCACAGGGCCAGCGGCACGGTGGGGGCCCAGTGCCCAAGCTTAGCAGAGCCCCACCCTGAGACTAATGCTCTGCTGTTGTCTGGAAATTTTTAATCTTCTTTTAAACAAGGTTCCCAAATGTTCATTTTGCACCGGGCACTGCAAATCACATAGTTGGTCTTGCCATCTTTCCAACATCTCATTCTCATATCAGTCCCTAGATTTCTTCTTGCAGCATGTTTCCTGTTTGGCAGCATCAAGTATAGTGTTTGTAAAATTTATCCTACATTTTTTTCCCTAAACATCAAAAATAATTCACCATAGATACATAAATACCCTCTGCCAAAACCAGCAATTTTAAATCTATTAGACACTAAACATCAGGACAGAATTCTTTTATTTTGGAGAAAGAAGAAAAGCCATCATTTTTCTCCCCTCACATACTTAAGCTCATGACACGTTTCATCAGAAAGAACGCATTTAGTATGATGTTTTCTTACATATAGTTAGATGTCTAAGCTGCAAAATCTGTAGACAGACTGCAGGTTTAAAATCAATTACCCAGTTTGATGAAGTAAGGACATTGAAATGAAGAATTTGATCTCTGAATTATGCCTTCCATGAGTTTTTCCCTTGATCTTTTTGTCTTAAGAAATAAATTTTTTTCAATGTATTCAAAGAGAAGTAAAAATCCTCAGAGGGCATTTTATACCATAGTCTGACTTCAGATCTGTTATAATTACCCCTCTTACCAGAGGAAGGGATTCCCAGCTTGTTCTTCATGAATTTTTGTGCATAGTTGAAAGACATCTTTCTCATACATAACACACCAGGTAAAACAGAACTTGGCAGCTGCTGTCCACATGATTGATGAAGGCTATTTCTGCATATAATAGCACCAGGGGCCTCCGTTAACCCGTCAAGTCTAGCACTGGAGCTGCTGTTAGAAGGTGTTTAAAGTACCCCGATCTCAGTATCCCTCCATTCTCACTTAAACAACTACAGTCTTCCAAGCACAATGCTGGGCATACCAGGTACATCACTAGATAAGACTTTTCAACCAGCCTGTAGCTTAGAATCTAGTAGGCAATACAGATAAGTAGGCAGATAATTATTCACATTGCGGAATTATAAAGAGAAAATATTTCCAAGAATGTGACATTTAAACTTATTTTAAAATATTTAGCTTTATTAACAATTCAGGGTTTTTTTTGTTTTGTTTTAATCCTCACCTGAGGACATTTTCATTTGCCTGTTTAGAGAGAGAGAGGAAGGGAGACAAACACCAACATGAGAGAAGCATCGATTGGTTGTCTTCATATGTACCCAGACTGGGGATCAGCCCCTGGACCAGGAATGAGCCTGCAGCTTAGGTATGTGCTCTGAGCAGGAATCAAACCCAGAACCTCTTGGTTACAGGATGATGCTCCAACCACTGAGCAACACTGGCCAGGACCAATTCAGTTTTTAACTTAAGGAGGCTAGAGGTAGGCTTACTTTAAATTAATGAACCTTAAGTTCAGGGTCCTTTACTTGCATAGGTACCTTTCAAGACATTTTCGCTAATTTTGTATCCCTTTTATTTTATTTTATTTCATTTTTCAATTACAGTTTTTACAGTCAATATTATTTTATATTCGTTTCAGGTATATAGCATAGTAGTTAGACAATTATATACTTTACAAAGTGATCCCCTCAATATTTTAAGTATCCACTGGGAACTGTACATAGTTATTACAATATTATTGACTATATTCCCTTTGCTGTACTTTATATTCCCAAGACTATTTTGTGACTACCAATCTGTACTTCTTAATCCCTTCACCTGTTACACCCAGCTCCCCAAACGCCCTCCCCCATGACAACCATCAGTCTGTTCTCTTTATCTATGAATCTATTTTGTTTGTTCATTCATTTTGCTCTTTAGATTCCACATATAAGAGAAATCACATGGCATTTGTCTTTCTCTGTCTGACTTCACCATACCACCATGTAGTCATGTCTGACTTCATCTACGCTGCTACAAATGGTAAGATTTCATTTTTTTTAAACGCAGCTATGCAAAAGAACGTATCTCTTTTCTTAAAGAGGACCCCCACAAGATCCATAAGCCACAAAACTTGGGCCCTCCTCTGAGGAGTCATATCAACTTCTGACCTCTCCCCAGAGTCCCTCTCAGAATGACAGGCTCACAGAGCTACATGCTGTTAGCTAATATCAGTTCCCTTTTACTACCTCATGGACCTAAGAAGATAAGGACTAGTTTAGAAGGCTGCAAACTTTATCCCCTTCAGCCTAATTTTCTCAGACTAAACTCTCTTCCTGAGCTCAAAGTCATAGTGCTATTTCCAGCCTTCCTCCTACTAAAGGCAGAGGGACAAGTGCTGAGGGGTACATGGAACCAGCGAGAAAAGAGGTGAAAAAAGACAGAGGTGTGCTGGGACTTCTCGCTTCCTGATCATGGTCACGCCCCTCGGCCTGTGTGAGCTTTCTAGGCAACCTCGCCGGAGGGAAGGAAACACAATTTGCCTATTCTTCTCTAGAAATATTTCCTTCTAATGTCATGGGTTTCCTTTATAACAGTGACAGAAAACATCAGAATTGTTGTCTGGGTGAGATTGTTTTAAGACGTGTGACCTTATCAGATGGTTTTTAATCAAAGAAGTGTGTACCAATCACAAAAAATGGAGTTTTAAGCTTCATTTTCAGTAAGTTCATCTGCTTTATTCAACAATGAAGTTATCTACAAATAAAAATGCAGTTAGTTATAAAGAAAATTTTTCTTTATAAAAACACTGGGCAATAATAAAAAAATCAGAATAGGAATAGTGGATCATTGGAGCATTAAGCAATCAACTTTATTCCATGAAAGTGCACGTGACCCAAGCAGTTTAAAGGTATCCACAATTCTTTAGCCACCAGATATGAACATTTGCACCAGCTAAAGCACAGGGATTAGGAACTGTAAGCTAAAGAAATTCAGTTCACATGGTGCCTTTTCCAGCTAAATTTATTTTGATTTATTCTATAGAAATGCAAAGAAATCTTTTGGCCACATATATAAACTAAAGAAGATTACCATGAGACTTAAGTATAATTATTATAACACAAGGGATAGTGAATTTAAAAATGTATTAGCACAGTGGCTTAGAAAAAGAGACATTCAAAAGATATAATTCAACTGGCAAGTACTAACAGGTCACACTGTTTCAACTGAATAGAGCAAATGGAAGTTCTCAAAATATTAGAAAACTTCTTTGGAAGCTAATGTTACACAAAAGCTGTAAGAATAACAACATGATAATATTTCTAACAGAGGAAAAATGACAATACACAGTAGGATGCATTTTCAATTGATGCTGAGGGACCTACAACGAGGTAGCACAAAATTATCTTTGCAAAGGACTCTGTCTCCTATAAATTTGGAAGTTTTATCAGATATGGTTCCAGGCTCTCTATATGCAGCTACAAATGTTGATAACACATTGTCATCTTTTCGAATAGTGCAACCTTTAAATGGTTGTATTTTGGTAGCATCTTAAAAAAACCCTGGCTGTACAATGAATGCATTTTGGGTATGATTATGCACTTTTAGCAAGTTCAGTTTCAATGGAAATGCGCCTTACCAAAAATGAACTTGAACTTTCTTTTGTTCTCTCATAAACTAGAACACTTACAAGATATCAGCTGCATCTGGTGGCAAACAGCGGAAGTAAGTAGTGAATTTTTACATGTTCATTCAAATCATTAAGTAATTTTACTCAAATAATTGGATTCACCAGAGAACTAAAGAAAATATTCACAAGAATTAGAAAGTTTCTACCAGAAGGTGAAAAGTCTAATTAGATTTATGGCTGCCCTAGATTAATATAAATTCACTGATCAATATTTCAAATCTAAGGCATTTATAGCAGATTTTTTTATGTGCCCTCAACCTTCAAAACACCTTTACTTGCCCTTCAAGGGCAAAATATACAAAATTATGCTAGTGCCCTGCACATCCGCTATAAACGTCCTTTCCTCCCGTACCACCAACGGGTCGCCCTCTCTCCAGCTTTGCTTCCCTCCAAGCTACAGCCAGAGTGACCTTCCCCCTGAAACACGAAACTGATTATGTCACTGCTCTATTTGAAACTCTCCAAACGTTTCCAATTTCCCTTGGTTCACTTGAAGCTGGCTCACAACACACCCTGAGATGCGGTCACAGCTCGCCTAACTCTGCTGCATCACGCTCCATCCCGTCTCACAGTTTATTTAGGCTGTGACCAGCCGTGGGGAACTGCTCTGAATTCCATAGATGTATCAACTTGTCTCTCATCTTGCTGCAAAAAATCTTTCCCCAACTCGACTCCCTATTCTTTCAGTTCAACTCTCGTTTCCATGAGGCCCTACATGAGCTTATGTTCTTATAGTATTCCCTACTTCCTTTCTCATAAACCCTAACTCACCACAGGTTGTTATCTTTCAGGGGTGGGGGGAAATGCTTCTTTCTCATTCCTGAAATTTCTCTTATGTGAGAGGGGTGCTCCTAGCACAACACTCTTACTCCTCCTCTGAGGCGTGAATTTTGGAAAGGCGACTGGGAGTCCCTCACCTTTCTCTTCCTGGGAGCCATTTTACCCACAGGGGCATGAGCTTTGCTGGTAGATGCTCTGCTGTGTCTCCCAGGGACCAGGTGCCCCTCTCTGCAGAGGACTTGCGTCTGTCTGGTCCCCATCCTGGGGACATCTCTTATAGTAACAGAAAGGCTTTAGTATTAGAAAGCCCACTTGCCCTTTTTACAAGCTACACATTCCAATACCAGCTACATCAGTATAAAGGTCATGCTGTTTATTGAATAAATGAATAAGTAATTAGATGCCATCCACCCAGCTTACCCACAATTCTGGCATTGCTGTTACCACCCATTAAGGTGTAGCTACTTTTCATATATTTCTGACTTCCAAACCCCTTCCAACATTTTCTATCTAATAAATTTTAGACTCTCGACATAAATCTGATATACTTTTAAAATTCCTATTAATAGCAGTCTATTTAAATAAGCCCTAAATTGGAAACAGATGAGCTAGCACATTAAGAATTCACTAATTTGCAGATCATTTTCATCTATTAGTTCATTGCAGAAAAAAATCACACATTTCGAAAAATGTTCAAACAGCAATTTCACTAACATTTCAACCTTAAACTTCACATATTCTAAATTTATCTTACACAATAAAGTACAGACATGTTATGATTCAGTATAGTTCAAGATAGCTAAAAAGAAGTAAGAATTTTGGAAAGAACAAATAAGTTAATGAATTGCATTATGAATCAAGTTAGGAGAGATAGATTTCTTGTTTTATTTTGAGAGTTTCTGAAACTGGTCAACTTCAATTTAAAAAAATTTTTGACTATAAGAACAGATGTTAATATTCTGAATGTTTGCTAATAAATTTTACAGAATTACTATTTTATGTTTAAATATATCATTTTAAAAGAACTAACACATTCTTAAATATATTTTCTGACTTACTTAAAATCAAGAAACACATTTTCCCATTGATATAAGATAAGAGCTAATAGGAAAATATAAATCATGCAATAGAAATATCTGACAGGGAGTGTTTTTTTCCTTGTAAAGTATCTGTTATTTTAAGGGAAGAAGGCCTGCATACACTATTTTGTGGCAACTTCATTTTTATTCATTCAATTATATTTAAAAGTCCATGTATATGCATGAATACATAATTAAACATTCTTGTAAAATGTGTTTCTAGCCTTGAAAAAAAACATATATATTCTTAAAATCTGAGAATTAGGATGCTCCTGCATGAAACACAATGAAGGATGTGTCAATGTCTCCCCTTTATACTCATGACAAAAGGGAAAACATTCCAAGAAGAATTACAAATGAAGATCTAAGTCGTACAGGACAGGGAAAAAATGTGCAAGCAGCAGAAGTCTTTGGGGATATATTTTTAAACAGGAGGTTTTGAAAACTCCAAATTTAGCTTCATAAAAAGAGGTAGTGCAAGTGTGAAGCATGTGGTCACTTTGGCAAACTCTGTGTATAACTTCCCCCTTTACCTATATAAGGGTGTACTGAAGCCTCGGCAATGTGCGCAGCCGAGGTCCTCGGTACTGTTTATTCACTTCCAGTCAGGTGGTAAAATACCCTAATGTTCCATGAAGAAGTCTTCAAAATGCACCTACCAAAACAGCCTGCTAAAGAGAAATCAACAACGCCTGCAATTAGATATCAGCAGTTTAAGGAAAGATGTTTTTCAGCCAGCTACATCTGCAAGGATCAGCCAGGCTCACTACATGTTCCTTATCTTGACTTGGCTGCATTTTTTTCACACTGCCATTCCACCTTCTTCCTTTTCTATCCCTGTATACTCCACCTTCCTCTCAAGCATTTTTTAAGTATTATTATTTTGGTCTCAGTGCCCTTCATCTTTTCCCATCTTTATGAACTATTCTTTTTTCTGGCTGCCTCTGGCCTTCTTTCAGTAGTGTAGTTACTTTCCAGCCTCTTATTTCTTTAGAAATTCAATTTCTAAGACACTCTATTCCTTCTAATTCTCCACTCGTTGGTCATGCTTTGTAAAGAAAATGTAGACTAAAACCTTTCTCTCAGTTACATGAGACACAGAGCAGCAATTGAAGAAACAGCAAAAAGTTTCTGTGTGTGACATCACTGAGGCCCTCAATTTCAAAGGCATACCAAACTTCTCCTGTACACTACACCTATGGCAAAAGCACCCATAACTGGGTGGAACAAAATCAAACCTGTTCACATAGAACTATTTCTGTTGCAATTTAAATGTGACATACTACCTATTTCAGGGGTACCATATGACTTTCAGTTAAGCTTTTAAGGATTTGGACCCATAAAGTCCATTAACATTTCACATGTAACTTTAAACAAATATGTGCAATTCAAAATCAACTAACAATTATGAGCATACGAATAAAACACATCATTGAAGGAAGCTGGGCTTTCAGATACTATTACCTCATTAAGTAGAGTCTTTAGTCATCAGACCCTGAAAGCTTCCCTTACTCTCTGATACTCAGTGTACAAAAGAGGCCATAAACTAGCATCATTATCATAAAATGAAAATTGAGTTGGTGACATTAGTGGCAGTTCACGTATGCCCGCTATCAAGGTGGCATTCCATCGCATGACCAGCAATCGGCACAGTCAGGGCTTCACCCAGGGATACGCCTCTACTTCAAATGCCCAATAGCTAAGACCAACTGTATAATTTTACCAACGCTGTTAATTTAAAAACATACCATTTTTCTGAATAAGATGATCAATATTGTAAAGATGTTAATTGTGCAATTACAATTAGTGCAATTACAAACTATTTTGAAGGGAGAATTTGCAAATGGAATTTAACAGATTGATTCTGAAAGAAAAAAATGTGTAGGAATAGTTAAAACATGTTTTAAAGAAAAAAATAACAGTGGAGACCTTCCTGTAGGTATAAAAACTACTCTAAAACTAGGGTAATTTAGACAGTATGATGCTAGCAAAGAAACAGTATGATCACAATAATGAAAGAAGTCAACAGATTGACAGATGTATATATAAGTATATACATATAAATGCAGTAGAAGATGAAAACGAAATTAAACAGTGAGACTCTTACCTTACACTGTTAAAAAGATAAATTCTATAGGAATTACTATACTTAAAAATTGTAAAGAAAAAAGTAGAAACAATACAAAAGACTTTGTCATTGGCAAGAGTAATCTTGGGGTTAGGGAGGTATCTAACCGGCTATATTTGAATTGTGACATTATCATTTAAAACTAACCTTGGGTAAGTGTGGTACATATACACAATGGAATACTACTCAGCCATAAGAAAAGATGAAGTACTGCCATTTGCAACAGCATGGATGGACTTTGAGAATATCATGCTAAACAAAACAAGTCAGTCAGAAAAATCTAAGAACCATATGACATCACTTCCATGTGGGATATAAAACTGAAACTCATGGACACAGACAACAGTATGTGTGGTAGTAAAGGGTAAATGGGACCAAATATGTGGTGACAGAAGATGACTTTGGGTGGTGGGCACACAATACAATATACAGGTGTCATAGAAATTACACTTGAAACCTATAGGATCTTATTAACCAATGTCACCCCAATAAATTTAATAAAAAATAAATAAAACTAACCTTGGATAAGTTACTTAACCCATCATCTGTAAAAGAAAAATAAATAGTATCCTGTTTGTAGAGTTGTTCTGAGATTCAATGAGGGTATGCATGTCAGAGGCTTATTAGGTGCCCAAGAAATGCTGGCTGTGGTTATTATTCTCAGTGTGGAAACAAAATCCAGAACCATAAGCGAAAAGAATCACATGTGGGTACATCAAATTTTAAATTATTTTTGTCAAATATAATCACAATAAAGTTAAAAGAAAAAAGTATGTAAATATTTACAATATATATTAAGGATATACCTTATGAATATGAAAAATAAGCACCTTAAGAAAAAATGAGGCAAATGTCATAAACAAGTTATTCCCAAGGGAAATATAAAGGCCCGCAAATATATGACATTTTTCAACCTCCCTATTAACCTAAGAAATACATTTCTTTTTTCATTTCTGATTAGCAAACATTGACTATTCACAGTATTGTAGAGGAGTAAGGCAAAAAAAACCCCCAACTTTCTCATGTAACACATGTAATACATTTTTCATTCTTTTTTTCCTTTTTATTGAATTTATTGGGGTGATGCTGGTTAACAAGATTATACAGGTTTCAGGGGCACAGTTCTACAACACATCTGTACACTGTATTGTGTGTTCACCACCCCAAGTCAAGTCTCCATCCATCACCATTTGATGCGGACCCCAGCTCATGGGGTCCACCATTGTGGATGAGGCACGAGACATTCACACGGACTACCGAGTCCAGTGGAGGAAAAGGGACAGCATGGCTCTTCTCTCAAGGGGAGCAAAAGCCTTGGCCCTTGTTGTGACCGGCCTTTAATAGGTTTCTCGGCACATTACATTATGGTCCTCGTTTACTATGCATAGGTTTGCTTTAGGTGCTTACCTTTTATAGACAACAAAGGAGATGATGCCGATAATCACATCACAGAAGAAGGATGTTTGCAAATGAAAAGGGAAAAGTGGTTGGACCTGTTACACTGGTCCTTGCAAGGTTTTGCATGGGTTTTAGGAAGTTACAGTAAGCACTTGCTGTCTCAATTCAGGGTGAGGGAGTTTTAGCAAAAGCAAGTCTCACAGCAGTCCAGGCACAGTGCAGGCCTGATTCCCCTTGGGAAAACCTATCTGTGGGTGTGGGTCCTGTGCATCTCCAAGTGGGAGCTGGGCCCAGACCACACAGAATGGTCTCCTACAACCATTTATCCCCCCATATCCTTCTCCACCTCTCCTCACACTCCCTCCCCAATCACCACACTGTTGTCTGTGTCCATGAGTTTTTTCTTTTTTGCTCAACCCATCTGACTGCCCCTCAGCCTCCCACCCCTACTCCTGAACAGCTTTTAGCCTGCACTCTGTCTGTCAGTCTGTCTATATTTTGCTCGTTAGTTCATTTTGTTCATTAGATTCTATATATGAGTGGGATCATATGCTATTTTTCTTTCTTTGACTTTCTTATTTCACTTAGCATAATGTTCTCCAGGTCTATTCATGCTGGAGTGAAGGGTAAGATTTCCCTTTATTTTTTTAGAGCCAAATATTTGATAGTATTACATTGTATAAATGTACCACAGCTTTTTTATCCACTCATCTACTGATGTACACTTGGGCCACTTCCAAATCTTGGCTATTGTAAATCACACTGCAACAAACATAGGGGTGCATATATTCTTTCAAATTAGTGTTTTGGGTTTCTTCAGATAAATTCCCAGAAGTGGAATCACTGAGTCAAAAGGCAGTTGCATTTTTAATTTTTTGAAGTAACTCCATAGTGCTTTCCACAGTGGCTGCACCAGTCTGCATTCCCAACAACAGTGCACGAGGATTCCTCTTTCTCCACATCCTCACCAGCACTTGTTTTTTGATTTACTGATGATAGCCATTCTGACAGATGATGTTTCATTGTGGTGTTACTGTGCATTTCTCTGATGATTAGTGACATTGAGCATCTTTTCATATGTCTATTGGCCATCTTTATGTCCTCTTTGGAGAAGAGTTTATTCAGCTCATTTGCCCATTTTTTAGTTGGATTTTTTTTTGGTGTTGAGTTTTATAAGTTTGTTGTAAATTTTAGGTATTAACCCCTTATCAGATGTATTAGTGAATACGTTCTCCAATTCCATGGCTTGTCTTTTCATTTTGATGGTTTCTTTTGCTGTGCAAAAACTTAGTTTGATATAGTCCCATGTATTTATTTTTCTTTTGTTTTCCTTGCCTGAGGAGTATATTAAAAACAAATATTGCTATGAGCAATGTCAAGATTTTGCTGCCTACATTTTTTTCTAGGATTTTTATGGTTTCAGGTCTAACATTTAAATCTTTAATCCATTTTTATTTTATTTTTATGCATGGTATAAAAAGGCAATTCCACTGCTAGGATTTTATCTAGGATTATATTAGAATAATACCTATTTTATTCTTTTTGAAGCTATTGTGAATGAGACAATTTTCTTAGTTTCCCTTTCTGATCATTTATTATCAGTATATCAAATTGTAACTTATTTCTTAATATTTATTTTGTATCTTGCTACTTTACTGAATTCATTTATCATTGGTAGTAGTTTTTTGGTGGTAAAATCTTTAGGGTTCTCTATCATGTCATGTGCAAATAATGACAGTTTTACTTCTTCCCCTCCAATTTGGATTTATTTATTTCTTTTATTTCTTCTTGTCTGATTGCTAGGTCTAGGACTTCCAGTACTATGTTGAATAAGAGTGGTGAAAGCGGACTTCCCTGTCTTGTTCCCAATCTTAAAGGAAATGCTAGTAGTTATGTAATACTCATGAGAGAATAAATTGGTAACACCTTTTAGAGAGAAGTTTCTGAAGATATATAGACAAGGGTTTAATATCCAAAATATATAAAGAACCTAAATGAATCCACTCTAAGAAGACAAGCAACCCAATTAAAAAATGGGCAAAAGACTTGAACAGACACTTCTCCGAGGAGGACATACAGAGGATCCAGAGACACACGAAAGATGCTCAATATTGCTAGCTATCAGAGAGATGCAAATTAAAACCACAATGAGATACCACTTCACACCAGTCAGAATGGCCATCATAAACAAAGCAACAAACAACAAGTGTCGGAGAGGTTGTGGAGAAAAGGGGACCCTAGTGCACTCTTGGTGGGATTGCAGACTGGTACAACCACTATGGAAAGCAGTATGGAATTTTCTAAGAAAACTAAAAATGGATCTACCTTTTGACCCAGCAATTCCACTGCTAGAATTATATCCTAAGAACCCTGAAACACCAATCCAAAAGAACGTATGCACCCCAATGTTCATAGCAGCACAATTTACAATAGCCAAGTGGTGGAAGCAACCTAGGTGCCCATCAGTAAATGAATGGATAAAAAAACTATGTTACATTTACACAATGGAATTCTATGCAGCAGAAAGAAAGAAGGAGTTCCTACCCTTCAGGACAGCATGGATGGAACTGGAGAGCATTATGCTAAGCGAAACAAGCCAGGCAGTGAAAGACAAATACCGTATGATCTCACCTTTAACAGGAACCTAATCAACAGAACAAACAAACAAGCATAATATAACCAAAGACACTGAAATCGAGAACAGGCTGACAGTCACCAGAGAGAAGAGGGGAGGGAATTTCAGGGGAAAAGGGGAAAGGCTTAGAACAACAAGTATAAAAGACACATGGACAAAAGCTAGGGGGCGTGGAAATGGGAGGGAGCTGGGAGGGAGCTGGGAAGGGCTGAGGCGGTGGGCTGGGATGGGAGTAGAAGACAGAAAACTGTACAAGAACAACAATTAAAATAAAATTTTAAAAAATTAAATTAGCTGATTCTCTTAATAAAGAGTAGCCATTAAAAAAGAAATTTAAATACGTATTACTTTTCTCTTAACAATTCTATTGGTATGGATTTATCCTAGGGAAATAGAAAAGTATCTAAAAACATATAAAATAGGTATTTCTACACACTGTTGTTAAAACAGCAAAAAAACACATCAATAATCTAAGAAGTAGCTCTATAATTACTGAAGCACAACTAGATCAATAAAAAAATATTCAATAAGAAAAAATGAAGAATAGTATATGTAGCATAATCAATCCTATGTAAAACATATGGATAGCAATATACGTTTATATTTGAAAAGAAAATTCTGGAAGAATATATATTTAACTAGTGGGTGGCCATCTTGATGGGGTAAGATTATAGGAAGCCTTCACTTTTTAATTTATACTGTTCAGTATTGTTTGAATACTTTTTAACATTAATAATTGCTTTTATAATAAGAAAAAAGAGAGACATTTCCAATTTGGAAAAAAATAAAAGACAAAGAAACTCATAACAATTACTATTCTAGTTTCATATTCTCATATAATACTAACAGCTACCTGCCTTTTTAAAACACCTTTTTCAATAAGGTCCTTGTCAAGAATTAATATATACTTAAGTGTGAACTTCCTTTTTAAAAGAGCTGCAATTAAAAGAACCACTTTAAAAGAATTCACAAACATGCTTCTCAGTTCAACGTTTAACTTTCAAGTAACATCTCCATTAATATTGAAACCAAGAATTACAGCCCATAGCAGGCAGAACATTAAAAGAAATCTTAATAACTGCAATGGGTCCAATTTAGTTTGACTTTCAAAGTGTTTTTATACTTTAAAAACTAGGAGATTCCCTACATCCTGTAAAATCTGTACCTTTCATGCTAATTTTTAGGAGAAAAAGTTATTTCTTATCATTAATGATAAACTAATTCATTTCTTTCTGAAACTATAGTTAATAGCAGAAACAGAACATGATATTCTTTTTCATCAAAGAAGAGTATTAGAATCTTCTTGAGGTCAAATATTTTGCACTTCCATGGTTTTTAACATTTTTACCAAAGCCAGCTCTAACTATGTTTAATATGGAAAGCCACCACCCAATGTAGTGAAGAATTTCACTTCCTCAGGAAGCAGGGGAACAGTCCTCTGACTAGATCTTATATCCTTCAGAAAGAATTAAGTTGGATTCCATCGAGGGAGAGCAACTTCCCTATCTCTACAGCATGAAAAGCGAACATCACTGCTCTCAGTTCAGTCTTCATTCCTCCCACCAAAAGGTGTGTGTCGGCTAAGCGGCACTCACCAGAGGTCTAGTTCTGAAAAAGGGGAGCGAACGCACGCAGCTGTAAAATGGGAATAACATCACCTGCTTTATGAGATGTGTGGAGGCCAAATGGGACACCCACACAACCCAGGGGCTCCACAAATGTTACCTCTTCTCCAGCTTCTCTGTAGCAGGAAAATTCACAGTGAGTGCACCAAGAGAGAACAAAACTGTGAAATGCTACAGTAATAATGATTGTAAAATTGTAATTATGTGGTTTTCAAAGCATGTGTTTCTTCATGTACTTGAAAATAGAGTATGAATAAAAATACTCTTAAAATAAAATAAAACAAAATAAAAATAAAATAAGGCAAAGTCAACCAAAGGTAGGTGACCATTAACCAACCATCTCGCATTTAATTTCCTTTCTTTTTTAAACAATATGTTCATAAGAGACCAAGAGCAAGAGCACAACGCCAGAAGCTCCTTGGGCAGGACAGAAGTGAAGCAGTGTACGGAACTGGATCGCCTCATCCCTGGGTTACTGAGCTGACGTTCGGCATGCGTCCTCAAATCGGGATTACGATGGAGGCAAAGCCTCACTTCTCTTACACTAAAGTCCCTCAAACACTAGAATCATGACTGGTCTCTTGCTCCAAAATCTTCATGTGATTGTCTACTCTCTGCCTAATGTTTTCTACCTGATCATCAATCAGCCTTCCTTACCCATACTGAACCCCAACACAGATGCTCTACTGTGGGTTAAGGTCCGTGCACCCACGTCAAAATACTGCGTGGATCTCAGTCAACATGTGAGTGCCCATACCACCCCCAGACTAAGACACTCCTTCCCTTGTTCTTGTGCAAGCCAATCCACCCTTTGGATCCAGTTTGAGACCTGCCCCTCCCTCAATGAAATGAACTTATACACATTTAGAGAGAGAGAGTTACTTCCACAGAATTTTTTCCTTTCTCTCACTTTCATTTTTATGTTCATACTATTAGTCTGTGGCTTTCTTTGCATGGCATGGTCCTCAGTTCAGAACAGAGTTATGACTGATATAATTCTATTTTTTAATCCTTTAGAAAACTTTTATGTGAGTATAACAAAATTCTTCACAGGTGCAAAAATTAAGTATTTGCCCATGCCCTCTCCCATCAGAAAAATTCTTGGCTAGAATTATGGCGTAAGTTTAACTCTCACCTAACAAATCACTAAATTTTCATTCTGTTTAGGTCTTGAGAAGATACTGCTTTCCAAGGATAGTATATACTACTGTAGTCATTTGTGTTGCTTCATACACATGTAATGCACTTGTGAGGGCCAAACACTATGTGTATAGGCATGCTGTTGTAAAGTAGGCATGTTTGCCTTTTTTATACAGGTGAGGTAACAGAGATTGAAAGGGCCAAGGTCACACAACAAGTAAGCGAGGGCTGACTATCAAATAAGGACCTTCAGACAGCAGGGTCTCTCTGTGCTGCTCTGCTCCTGCCTGACCAGACAGTGGGATCACATATTCTATTCCTGCCTCAACTCTTAGTCTCTTGCTGGCATTTGAAGTGCGTTCTGAGATCCAGAAAACTGCTCATCAGGTAAGAATTATTTTTATTATTTTTTTTTGTACTACACTTGAATACCAGTGATATGAAAGTGCTGGGCAGAAAAACTTTTCAAGTAATTATAGTCATTCTATCACATGGGAACACTGAAATTGCTGGGGGTTTTTTTCTTTTCTTTTTTTTTTTAGACTAGACAACTCTCAATTATGCTTTTTTAGCCCTGGACAAATGTTCTTCAACACTCACCAAATTTTGGCAGATGGTTGACAACAACAAAAAAAAGCATCTTCTCAATTTTTATCCACAAGTCTAGCAAATGTTCGAACAATAAAATATAAGTTAGGGAAACTTATATTGATGAGCACTTTGAAAATGTTTCACTTATCCAATTACTTTCCAGTATTCTCAGATTCACTACAGAACATTTTATAGCCTTAATGGAAAATTCCAATGAAAACAAAACATAACATTAGAGAACCACCTACTCTTTAACAGTAATTATGAGAAAGATACACCTTTAAAAATTAAGAAGAAAAATACTATATATATTCAGGAATAACACTTTTAAAATAATTCCCAACCTTATTAGTAACCCAAAAATAAAACTGAAAACTACCATTAGATATTATGCCCTTATTACATTGTTTTTAATTTTCAAGTATAGTATGAAGTATTGATAAGCATATAGGGAACCAAACACTCATTAATTATATCAATGGGACTGTAAATTTGATACAAATGTCCAGAGAGTATTTTGGCAATATGGGTATAAATCTTAAAATGTTTATCTGCCTTGACCCAGCAATCACATCCAAGAATTCATTATAGGAGGTGAGGGCTCCCTGTCGGGAGCATGCCTGCACCTTTCCCTTCCCCCTTTTCTCCCCCAGGCAGACTCACAAACTTTGCCTCTCTCTCTCCTCCGCTCCAAGGGCCCTTCTTCTGCCTCTGTAACTTGTTTCCTGAGCCTACACAGCCCAGCTGGTTCACTTCTACTACCTTTGTAACTTTCTAAATAAACTTTCTATTATTAAAAAATTTATTATACGTAAATGGTAGGAGATGTGCTCAAGGATTTATGGGCAAAACATAATAAATAATTTATAATAGCCAAATACTCAAAACAACGTAATTATAAAACAACCCTAGTAGATGGGTAAAAATAAACTGCGGCATACCCACACAATGGACGCTAAGCTAACATACAAAAAACCTATTTAGAACACTATTTCATGACATGAAAACTGTTTGTGATCTTTTGTCTTATGAGAAAAAGTTGAAAACAATATATGCCCTGATTTTTTTCCTAAAAATGTTCAAGGTCACACCTACACGGGAACAGAAAAACAGAGAAGCAAACAAACAAAAGCACCCTGGAAGACCCACTATATGTGGATGGTGGAGCCGAGTAATTTTCTATCCTTAGGTATGAGCAATGACTAACTTCCAAGGTGACCCATCTTCCTACCTTCTGGCATTCACTCACTTGTGTATAACCTCCCGCACTGTATCAAGGTTGGTACATGGGATTAATAGAATGCAGCAGAAAGGACAGTGTGTCACTTCTGAGGGTAGTTCATATAAGACATTATAGCTTCTGCTTCACTCTTCTTGGATCTCTCCCTCTGGGAGAAGCATGAAGCCTTGTGGAGAGGCCTGCACAGCAGGAACTAAGACGTACTGACAACAGCAGTAGGACCAGTGAGGACCTGAGGCATCTACTCAATCACCATGTGAGGGGACTGTCTTGGAAATGGGTCCTCTGGACCACTCAGGCCTTCAGAGGACAACAGCTCTAGCCAACAGCTGGACTGCAAGTTCATGAGAGACACTTAGCCAGAAGAGCCCAGCTAAGCTACTCCCAGATTCCTGACTCTCAGGAACTGTCTGAGAAAATAAATGTCAACCATAATTTAAGAATAAAATTAAAAAATTACAGAAAGAAAAAAAAGCATTCTTTGCAAATAAAAAAGAAAATAAATATTCATTAAGTTATTAAATTTTAGAGTAATTGCTATACAGCGGTGATAACTGATGAAGAATGTTTCTCTATATATTCTCAAATTTCATGGATTACCTGTACTGCTCTTTAAAATTAGAGAGAGGAGAAAGTGCCATTTTAAAGCACTAGACATTGTCAGTGTAATCTTAATACAGATTTTAATCTGTATTAATTCCAGTGTCAATTTTCCAAGATGAAGTTTCCCAAGAATTCTCACCAGGTAACATACATGTGCTAGGCCAGCTACAGAGAGGTCCGAGTCAAATATAAACTGAATTCTCTAGTTACAATAAATTAGAAAGCTGAAAAAATACCTAGAAAAGCCATTTGCAAATAAGGAGTAAAAATAAATTAACTAAATAGTCATTGCAAATAGTTTAATATTTTATTTATTTATTTTTAAAAAGGGGAAAGGAAGGAGAAAGAGAGGAAGAGAAACATCAGTGAGTGGTTGCCTCTCGCACGCCCCAAATCAGGACCTGGCCCGCAACCCCAGGCATGTGCTTTTACTGAGAATCGAACCAACAACCCTTTGATTCTCAGTCTGCCACTCAATCCACTGAGCCACACCAGCCAGGGCCAAATAATTTTAAAAGAAAACAAACTATGTCCAAGGAAAACAGGAAGAAAAATACCAAAGACAAAAACAATTATGTTTTTAATAATAAAACATGTATAATTAGTTAATAAAGCCAAAGATATTCGAAGAGGGAATGAAGGAGAAGAAGAAGAAGAAAGCAAGCCTCCGTACTCAAGAATGGGATCAAAAAGTAAAATAAGAAAATAAAATCAGTAACACAGGAGAGGTTAAAAGAATTATAAAGTGCTATGTATAGATAATTGGTAAAAAAAAATAAAACTTCAATGAAATTAAGATTCTCCCAAAAGACTATAGAATATATACATAAACAGACCAAGAGTTCACAAAGAAATTTAACAACTATTGCCAAGTAAAGTTTCTAGACCACAATGATTTTATGTGTTATTTCTTTTAACCATTGAAGGAACAGGAAAATTTGAAGATATTTTTAAAAATCTCTTTTAGAATGTTAAAGTAACCCTTACCTTTCTGCTAGCAGATATGGCAAGTCTACTAGAAAAAGGTCCCCTCCTTGAGTACTTCACTGCACTCCTCTGAACAGCTATATGCATTATAATGCAATAGGTGACAATGTACAAGCTGCACAATCGCAAGTGGCAGACCTAGTAAGCCTAACACTAAACCTGAAAAACAGCTGGGGGGGAGCAGAAAACTACAGGTCAGTATCATTTATGATCACTGAGGCAAAAATGTTAGATGAAATATATATCAAACCCAGCAGTTTGTTATATTAAAATAACAATAAAACATGTCCAGTTCAGTTTGTTTCAGAAGCCCCAGAATGATTTAATATTGGGAAACCTACTAATAATCATCAATAGGACAAAGCAATTAACACAGAACCACTCCCTCCAAAAACAAACCAACATGTACGCATATGGATACATGTCCATAGGCTAGTAAACCAGGCAAGTGAATATTGCAACAAGTACTCTCTTCATCTTAGAGTCAGTGCCTTATTGAATGTTTAGCAGAGTCATTTTTGAACAATGGCAGATGCGGTATGCCTTTCATTAACATTAAGATGAAACTGTGACTTTCTTACCAAAACTGAAGAAAATGAACAAAGATTTATAAGTTTTGGAATGGCAGATTATGTGTGCATATAATCTTGCTGCTTATTTTCAAAAAGAAAAAGACAAGGAACATGGACAGAGGGCTCATGGGGCACAGATGACGGGGTGGGATGGACTGTGGGGGGGACAGGGGAGGACAATGGGAAAAATGGTGGGACAACTGTAACTGAACAACAATAAAAAATGTTTACTTAAGGAAAACAAGAGATTTAACTGAAATCTATGAAAAGTAAAGAGATCTTGGTAAACTTTTCAACATGCCACCAACAGCTGCAAAGTTCTCAGGAAAAAGCCTCAATCACAGAAAGCCAACCAATATTTCAATCTTCCTTCTTTCTCGTTTCTCAAGGTACAAGACAAGAGAAGTCACAGGGAAGAAACGGTTGTACCACAAGGGTACAACTTTCAAAAGCCATCTTATATGTCAATCTGACATACCAAGATGACTGCTTGCTTTTCAAGGAATGAAAAGTATTTCATAAATTGTCTAAATATGTATTTATCTGATTGACAATAACAGCTTGGAATGTGCCAGTGGAGCCCAAGGGTACAAAATATACATGTTCAGGCTAGTACTTGCCTTTTCTTCAGGAAGACAAAGGCAATAAAGTCCCCATGAGTGAAGAGAATAAAATGTTTCCTTCATCTACCTTATTTTCTTTGGACTCGCTAAACTCCAAAAGTCACAATGTTCTGGGATCACACTTTAAATCACACAAGAACAATGGCCCACTTTGGTGCCAAGCACCAAAAGCTCTTTGAGGACAAGGACACAGCCACTTTCTCAGATGTTCAATATTTCCTGATTAAATCATCCAAACAGAGCTGACTGATTATTAAGTTACTAAACCTTAATAGAGTGAAAAAGGAACAATCTACCCACATTAGCATAAATATGAATAAATTTGGCAGAGACTGATTTCCATGTAGCCCTTTTCTTTCCATACTATGAATGACAACACCTCACGTATTAGCAGAAAACTGATATATACTGACTAAATCAGCCTTTTGGGTTCTTTCAAGTTATATCTCTCCACATAAAGAAAGAACTGAGATTCTCTCCAGGCCATTTATAATGTCTCTCATCCAATGGCATAAAAATGCATTTTTCATTTAGGCCAAGTAGGTTGCAGAGTTCATATCTGAATCTGTATCTTAAGTATAACTGTATGAAATATAAAAAGGGGGGTTAAGTAATTATGTAAATATAAAGTTGTAAAATAGTTTTTAGGAAATAATCAGTTTATTAGAAAGTAATGGTTTCCATCTATTTCTCCTTTCCATTTCCAGGAAACAACAAATAACATACACGATTTGCTAACAGATAGCATACGTCCATTATTAAACAACACTACTTAAGTATAACTAGTGTATTATTTACATTATCTTTCAAGAAGTAGCATTTTATGGTTCCAGATGTAAATAATCACAGCATTATTTTACATTATCTTTCAAGAAGTAGCATTTTATGGTTCCATATGTAAATAATCACAGCACTATCATCTTCTGAAATGATGCATTGGTTGGCTTCGGGCGGACCGAATCCCAGCTGAGACATCTTGGACAATTCTCTGCCTCATTTCCTGCTGCCTGTGACACCATGTGCGCATACTGCCTGTTGCATCCATTACTGAGTTTATCTTATTACTTAGTTTGTTAAGTAAAGGCACACAAGTGGGATTTCAATTTTGGTAAAATTTGTAAATATTATCTTCCTACGCTGTTTTGTATCACACAAACGCTTACCAGTTTCTCCAAGTGCTACATGTCAGTATAATTTTTATCTACCTATTGGAAAAGCACCCAAATGAGATTTCCCCCATCGGCAGGATGTTTCCTTTCAAAGCAGTGAGAATATATCTAATGAAGTGGAGTGAGAGAGCTTAGACCCTTTCCCTTATTAAACTGAGAAGATCAAATTCCAAGAAGCATCTTCCCTTACATTCCAAGAAGCATCACTCTTATCCCAGGATAGACAGAGGCATGCATTTATCTCTGAAAAAACAGCTCTGGCTAAGTCAAATGCCACTTTTTGTAGCTTAATGGGGGGAATTAAAGAGCGGGAGCCAGGCAGACCACTAAAATGACAGCAGCTTCCCACTGTGGCTCTGACACTTTCTCTATGATATTGAATAATTATACTCCAAACCTACTGCCTCTTTATCTGTGAAAGGATAAAAATACGCACCACATAATGTTATGTTGTCATGCACAGAGTGATTAGCAGAGCTCCCGGTACTACGGGAAGAGTGGATAAACCTACAGCTATTATCATAGTGAAGTTTAAGTTCTAATATCACTAATACTGTGGATGAAATATCCTCTCCTCTTTTCAACTGGGTAAGGAAAAAAACTAATGGGAGACTGCTGAACTTATAATCCTAGAAGGCTTGGAACTGTAGAAAAATTGTGACACAAGAGATCCTTCAGAGGCACTTAGCAATCTATGATTTGCTGCCCTAGAGATGTGTCAAGAAATAAAGGAGAGAATACTTCGTTGCATGTAATGGGAGACTAGGGCTTCAAATGCTTTTCTAAGAAGTGGTGCACCATTGCAAATAGAACTGTGAGTTTCCCACCTCCGAACAGCAGGCTGTGCCTGAACTTAGGTCTTCGAGTGTGAATGGTGCAAACATTGAGCTCTGCAACTTTATCTGAGTCGATTGAGAATAGGATGAAAGTAAAATTCTCCTAATATCAGTGACTATGTCTGCTGTCACCTTCAGTCAACGATCATATGTCACATCAGGCTAATAGAGAAAATGCCTTTCCAAAGAACATGGTCATAAAAGTAAAATCCCCAGAAATACCACATTAATAATGGTCTGTGGACAAACAGGAAGTCAGTAACTATTATCTGAGTATACAGTAATTAGATCCGTGGAGAAGAAAGTGAAAAACACACCACACCATCTTTCTGCAGATAAAGCAAACATAATTACAAAATATGGGAAAGCATGGTCCCTCATAAATAGCCCAAGTCTTAAGAAAGAAAAAGGACCGATTGGTCCTCAGGACTCCTCATCATTATTTAAATGCCAAGCCTAAGAAGTTACCACCGGCATACAATAACTCTTGGACAGCACTCTCGCCTGTGAACAGATATTTCTGTAACCTGTTAAAATTACTCTTTGTCTTACCCTAGAGGGAAAAATTATTAAAATAAATTAACATTTTACTGCATTTCTAATTGGAAGTGGCTGCTCTCAACAAATATGTTTATCAAACAGTGTGACTGACAAAATATATTACTATAGCTGTAGTTATCCAAATTACATGCTGTCTAAAGAAAAAGGGCAAAAGCCATCTGGCTCATATAACTTGCATTTTCTAGACAGCTTGCAGCTGGTTCTGATTAAGCAGCATCTCAGAACCCTGAGGTCTATTTTTATCCCTGGGAGGGTATTTTTAGGGCTCACACATCCAAGGCACAAGGCACTGGCATTAATAAGTGAACAACTATCTTCCATTGCAAAAAGGTTCATGTAAAACTGTGGTTGGATCATTAGCTGTACAACAGAGACTGTGAGTCGCATACAACAGCCTGAAACCTAATTTTGAGACCCTGTCCCTCTGTGGATGTGTTCCAAGGGAGAAAAGATACCTCCTCTGCTTTAAGAATACTTAAAAAAAGATAGCTAATACTTAAAAAAAAGATAGCTCAACAAAAAACATTATTTTATCCATACTAGAAGCTCGGTACAATTATTATCCCATTGGACAGATAAGGAAACAATAGTTTAGAGAGGCTAAATAACAGGCAAAATGATGGACTCTCTAAAATGATGCTCTTAAAAGGCAGCAAATAATGCAACCAGGAATCACACCTATATCTTCTGGCTTCAGAGCCTGAGCTATTAATCATAAGATTATATGGTCTCCCCACTGGCAGAATTAATAATTAATTTTAATAATTTACTTTAGCATAATAAAATTTAATACTATTGTATAAAGAAGTAATTAATTTGGATGTAAGAAACATAGTAGGACACTCTGGAATGGAATCTACAATAATAAAGGTGAATACTAAATAAGGAATTTTTTTTCTTTTAATTTAAAACTCTACAGTGGTATCACCTATTCACCTAGTCATCATTAGTATAATCAGTAAATCAGGATGAAGTCAGACTTGGGTGCTAGATAGAAACGTGCAAAAACATTTAGATTACTAAAAGGACATGAACATTCCTGCCCCATTATATGAGGTCTGTCCAGAAAAAGTCCAGCCATTGTTAATACA
Source organism: Anoura caudifer (assembly GCA_004027475.1). NCBI lineage: Eukaryota > Metazoa > Chordata > Mammalia > Chiroptera > Phyllostomidae > Anoura > Anoura caudifer. The sequence goes on from PVKU01000167.1 coordinate 284,173, forward strand.
AAGAGAATGGTTTGCATGACATTAATATAACCTAGAAGCCAAGAAGAGTAGACTAGAATGTGCATGTGTGAACAAGGACGACTTCACAGCACTAGTCAGTGGGGGCAGTAGATGCCACTGACTGGGCATGTGTATTGTGTGACCATCAAAAAGCAACAAATCTGTATCAAATTTTGCTTTATACTTGATCATTCTTCCAAGGAAACTATTTGGATGATGCAGAAAGCCACAGCCATGGGCAACTAGTGATTGGCAACTTCATCACAACAATGTACCCACTCATGCATCACATCTCCTGCAGAGTTTTTTGGCAAAACATCAAACCACCCAGGTGACTCAGCCCCCTTACAACCCAGATTTGGTGCCCTGCGACTTCTGACTTTTCCCAAAACTAAAATCACCTTTGAAAGAGAAAAGACTTCAGAATGTCGATGTGATTCAGGAAAATATGATGGGGCAGCTGATGACAACTGGGAGAACTGTGTGAAGTCCCAAGGTGCCTACTTTGAAGGGAACCGAGGCATCATTGTCCTACATACAATGTTTCTTGTATCTTGTATCTCTTCTTCATTAAATGTCTCTATTTTTCATATTGCATGGCTGGATACCTTCTGGAAAGACATCATATATTCACACAATATTCTATACTTGTCATTATAAAAAAATTGCAATGGCCATGCTTACAAATCTACACTACACATTACTTAAAGCATCACTTATTTATATCTTTCCAGCTAGAATGCAAGCTCTAGGTCTTTACTGCTCATTTTTCATCCTCAGAGCTCAGCACCATCACCAACACTAAGAAGTGCCTGCTGAAATCAGGACTGCAAAAGTACAGACTTCTTTCCAGGTACAGACTTAAAATACCCAATATCCCCAGTTTTCTCCAGATTAGAGCTTTCTTCCCATTCATCACCAATTAAGTAGACACCAGTGAACTCCTATGTAATTTTGTTATAAGGACTTAGTCAAATAAGATCCTTAGAATACTATGACTGTATCAGAAGGAAACGTTGAAAATATTGGCACTTTCATTGATGTTCTTCACTATCACATGCATGGGAAAAGTCAAATCATTTCGGATGTCATTGACATTCATTGAACTTCTCTCCGTAGAACCCAACACTGTTTGGCTCAAAACTTTGTAAGCTGTTTTAAAATGTGGATGAAATGCTATTGTATACATCACCACCAATGGGATTACCAAATGACTAACCCAAGACTGACATTTTCTCCTTTGACCATTAGACATTCTTCTTCCACAGCTATAATTACAAGCTTTAACTGGGCATGCATTTTAAGTAATTATGGTCATATTTATCATCGTGACACTGAAGGAAGGGCCACCCTGCATAAAAATGTCTGGGAGTATTTCATTCCTGTCCTTGACGTCACGACTGTGCTCTCCTTACAAATAAATACCTTCTGATGGTAAAAACAGAGAATAATGAGTAGTTGCCAAGTTTCCTCTCCTCGAGACTGTCGTGGAGAATTAAGTGTTAAGATGATGAGGTTGGCTATAAATAAAAGGGATTATTTCATTATGCATAAATAAAAATTATCAATTTATATCATGAGAAACAACCTCATGTCCAAATTAGGGGAAACAAGAAATTTTCCATTTATTTTACTACCTTGAGCAGAACACAACTCATATGAATTTAGTTCATATGAATTTGGTTCCACATAATATACCAACTCCTTAAAAACAAAAACAATACTTTCCTGATCCTGGAAGTCTATGTGTCACAGGGTACAAAGAAAGAAAAGGAAGTGACTAATTTAAAATAGGCTGGGTAAATGACTCAATTACATTATAATGAACTCTTTTCAGCATCCTTAGTCCTAAAGGTAAAACTTGGGTTATATTTGAAAAGGATTTAAAATCATGGTACAAGCTAACTTACTCTACATTGTCTAAAATGAAAAAAAATTAGCCAAAACTTATATTCTTTATTACATAAGCAATAAATAGCCCAAGCTGATGCTTCTAATAAGAAATTTACTGAATTTAAACTGTTTGAGAATTAGTAATCACATTATAAATTTGAATTTATATTGTTCAACTTTCTTTCCTTTCTCATTGACAGGAAAATTTTCGTTAAATTTTCTTCCTATATTCTATACCATGGATTTTCAACCTTTTTCATTTCATGGCACATATAAACTAATTACTAAAGTTCTGTGGCACATCAAAAAAAATATCATCTATTTTGCCAATTTGATTTAAACAACAGATATAATTTTGATTTATTCACAATGGACAGTATTGTTGTATTAGCTGTTGTTATATTTTAAAATTTGACAGTCTAAGGAAAAAGAGGTCAGTGCCCCTCACTAAATAGTCAGGTATTGCATGTTTGAAAAATGCTTGTGGCACACCAGTGGAAAATCACTTCTATATGCTATCACTGATTACTTTTCTACAATTGGAATGGATACACTTGGACTCTTTGGTTACAAATGGCTAGGCCCACCCCACAAGCTAAAAAATGGTTTCAGATTGGGGGAGTTTATTTTTGTTTTGTTTGTTGTAGGTAATGTTAGAGTAGAAGTGGGAGCTGGATATTGAGATAAAACCTGTGAAAGGCTATGATCTTGGTAACTAATAAAAAATATTTTATGTGGTATATATACACACACACAAGGGAATATCACTCAGTCATAAGAAAAGATGAAATGCTGTTTGCGACAACATGGATGGATCTTGAGATCATCATGCTAAGTGAAATTAAACCAGCCAGAAGAAGCCAAAAATCCTATGATTTCACTCATATATGGGCTATAAAACAGAAAACAACAAATGAACAAACAAGAACAACAAAAACCCATAGACACAGACAACAGTACGGTGGTGACCAGGCGTAAGTGGGTGGAGGGCAATAAAGGGGGTCAGATCTATTAGGACAGAGATTTGACTTGTATTGTGGGCACACAGTGCAACGTACAGATGATGTATCACAGTATGGCACACTTGAAACCTATATAATTTTATTAACCAGAGTAACCTTAATAAATTTAATTAAAAAATAACATTTGAGAAGGGGGCATTGAGGGGCTGGGTGAAAAGGTAAAGGAATTAAGAAAAAAATGGACACAGACAACAATATGATGATTCCCAGAGGAAAAAGGGGGGGGGGAGTAGAAAAAGATGAGGGGGGATCAACGGTGATGGAAGGAGACTTGACTTGGGGTGGTGAATCCGCAACACAACTATAGATGGTGTGTTGTAGAATGCTACACCAGAATCCTAGAGAATTGTATTAAGTAACGTCACCATGATAAAATCAGTAACAATTTTTTTTAAAACATTTTAAGTTTTCTTTCAAAGGCAGGATTCAGTAACTTTTCTACATCACATTTATCACACCTCCACTTCTGCCCCAAACAATTCTTATCCCTCCACTCTTGAATTAGATACTAAATAGACTGATCTGAAGTCACCCACAGGCAAACCAGTTCTTCTAAATAGAATAATTTAACAGTAAACACAGCACTTGGTACATGCTTTACAAAGGTGTGTATAAGAATTTCTTTTAGAAATTAGAGATTGATAAAGTTGTGCTTTTCCTAAGAAACATGAATGCAATTTGCTTTTTGTAAAAAAAAAAAAAACACAAATATAAAGATTTAATAAATATAAAACAAGTAACTGTAATAAATAAGTGTATGTAAACAGTAAAAAATATGACATGTAAAATAAAATACTTGTTTACTTTTTTATAATTAAGACTTCCTACTCATTTATATTTTCCCAATAATGAAACTTTTCCTCTTTATGCTTTCACTTTTAATTAAGTAAAATATGTTCTTATAAGATGTTTCAAATAATTTTTTGAATGAGGAAGGGCATATATTAATTAAAATAAACACCTGGGCTAAACTTATTATCTCATGCCTGCCTCTCCCCTTTTCCTGCACTTGAACTTAATCTGAAGACACAGAACTTAGGCCACTAAAACAATTTTAGTGTGCCCCCCAAAAACGCTGTGCTGCTCCCAAAAAGAATTTGTAAAATGTTACCTATTTATTCAAGTCAATGGCCCTGTGTGTACCCATATTATTTTTATGATTCATATAGGAAATGAACTCCTCATTATTCTTTCATCTCCTGTAGCCACAGGAATAATCGAGTAATTGAAAGCCTAACATTCAAGAAGTCTCTCTGGGACTATTTATCCCTCTACACCTCCACTTTCTTTCTTTTCTTTCTTTCTTTTTTTTTTTAATAATGGGATCCCGGCCAAGAGAAGTGTTCTGGTGTATAAAAAGAATTATACAAAAGAAAAAGTCCAAAGACAACCTTCCACTGGGATTTGTTTATTTACGTCACTAAGGTCCTTCTTATTCCTGGCCTCATTTTAAATACACAAATATTGTTTTAAATAGAAATAATTATTTAGAACACTGAAATAAGGAAATAAACTTTATTCCGCGTTTTAAAAGGAGGGTTTAAACAACTGATGTAAGTAGAATTCCAGACATGATCTCTATTTAATATACGTTTACGTTGTGTTTTTCAAGACCCCTTAGCCCCTTTATCCCCTTCTTTTCACAGCTCACAGCTGCCATGACAGAAGCCATAATTCACTTGCCAAAGACAATCAGCTTAAAGTTTCCATGGTTATGGAACATATTGCTTTCCACAATTTCAATCAGATTTCAAAAGTATAAAGTCTTCACCCTGGCCAGGTGGCTCAGTTGGTTGGAGCGTGGTCCCATACACCAAAGGGCTGAGGAGGGTTCAATCCCCAGTCAGGGCACATATGTAGGTTTCCAGTTTGATCCCAGGTTACAGCATACACCTTGGTTGCGTTTCAATTCCTGGTTGGGGCACCTACTGGAGGTGGGCAACCAATCAGTCTTTCTCTCTCCTTCTCCCTCTCTCTTTCTCTGTCCCTCTCTTTCTCCCTCTCTCTCTTCTCCACTTCCTCTCTCTCTAAAAATCAATAAACATATCCTTGGGTGAGGATTTAAGAGAAAAGAAGCATATAGTTTTCTCTGTATAAGGACTTCATATTGGCCTATTGTTGGTTTCAAAAATTAACTACCAGTAAACACCAATGGCCTGTATGTTTGCATCTTACATACCTAAATCCTATCAAATCCCAGAAAGATTATCAATGAATGTTTGAGTATCTCCCAATAAAAAATGATGGAGTATGTGTTCCAATTTCTCTGTAAATACTAAAACGAATATAAAGGCTTTTTTAGAGAAATAAATCAATTATAGAATCACCTGAGCATTGTCACAAATAATATTCCTAACACGTACATGTTTAACTTGAAATTTTCTAACAAGTATTTAATATTAAAGAAAACTACAGAATTTAATTGTTAAGTAAAACAGATGACACTGACAATAACCCTGAGTGAGATTATAAGATCTCATTTCAAGTCAAACCAAATGTTCTCATTTTATTTTATAGACATAATAAAATAGCAATCATAGAACCAGAAAATATATTCCAGAAGAATAAACAGATGAAAACATATTATTCTCTGTCCTACCACATAAAAGTATTCCCCTCTCTTTTATGGTTCTTATCACATTTGTTTTCCTGAAAAAGCTTTGACTACCAGGGGTGGGAAGCCTAAGTAATTCTACTTTCTATACCTGCTTTTTTGGCACTTTGTAGAAGCTCAATCATTTTGAGGAGAATAGCTGAAAATGCTAGATTTTTAAACATTTCATAAAGCATTAATCGTTTATATAATGCAATTTTGATATCCAGTTAGAAGTAAATTAATAAATAAAAATAAAATGTGCAGCGAAATATCTAATTATATGAAGAAAATAATAATATAATGAGATTGTGGTAGGAATATGAGGGAAGAAAGCTATTTAATAAATGATATTGAGATAACTAGTTGATAATTTGAGGGAAAATGGGACCAACTTTATGCCATACTTTATAATTAGCACACTAATATCTCCTCTCTCTATATTCATATATATGTATCTCTATTAATAGGTATGTATAGTAGATATAATTTAACTCATAAAAAGTAGCATAAAATAGAATGAGTATTTTTGAAAGAACAATAGCTTTCTAAACCTTGAGTCAATAAAATAAACAAAAAAGTATAAATTTTGTGTAAAAGTATAAATTTCCTCAGTATTAATCTTTAACACTGAGGAAAGTAATAGTCGCTGTAGAAGGAAAACAACTGTTGCATAAATATATTTATCAAATACAAGAGATAAAAGGTTAATGTCTGTGTTTTAAAGATGGGGTAAACAATTTGAGACAAAAACATAAAATCTAGAAGAAACATAAATCAGTAACAAGTACATGTGCACGGAGAAATCAAAGTATTAAGACACACAAAGAAAAAAGAACATTCAAGCATTTTATTTATCAAAGCAATGCAAATTAAAATACTGAAGCACCTTACTTTTAGCCAACAAAAAAATTCTAGAAAACAATATCCAACACTGTCCAGATTCTTGGAAAAATAAAACTGATAACACCATACATTATTGTTGGCCATTTACATTAGAAAGCAATTTGACAACATACTCCAAGAGCTCTTTTAAAAATATATTGTATGACCTGTAATAATATTGAAAACCTTTAACCTGAATTTAAAGACCAGAAAGTTTAAATTGAGTAAATAACTGCAAAAAGAAAAAAAGAAACCAAAGGGTCGCCAGTTCAATTCCCAGTCAGGGCACATGCCTGGGTTGCAGGCCAGGTCCCTAGTTGGGGGCCCTGTGAGAGGCAACCACACATTGATGTTTCTCTCTCTCTTTCTCCCTCCCTTCCACTCTCTCTAAAAATAAATAAATAAAGTATTTTTTAAAAAAGGAAAGAAAACAAGGACCTATTCAAAAAGATTTTTGTGGAGATATAATTTATAATAGCAAAGCATTATAAATTTAGCTCTTTAACATCAGAGAAATAATTAAGTGAGCTACCAATTATTTTACCACTGCCCTTGAAAAATACTGATTAAAGGGTATAATACATGAAAAGAACAATATAAATTGAAACTGAATACGATCTGAAACTGAAAGAAAACAGGCAAATTGCACAAGTCGGTATATTGAGGCACAGTTTCTTTCTGATTGAACTATTGTTTCCTGCATAATTGAAAATTAAGAGAAAAACTATATAAATTATTAGATGTTCAAAATTAGGGACACACAGAAGAATCAACATATGAGGTCAAAGTTAAAAACAAAATTAATTCCTTTGAAAGAGATTACAATTTCTGGGATATAGTATTATGTAGTATTTACCATGGCATTTCAATTGAGAAAAGGCTAAGGACAATGGGAAAATTAGTACAGTAAATAAATGAAAATGCTGATGGAAAGTTGTTTCTTTATGGAAATCAAGAACTAAAGCTGGTTTTAAGCTAAAGAAAAGAAAAGAGAAATTAATTAACTGGTCCAAAAAACTGGAAAATAGAAAAGGAATATTATTTTAAAAAACTTCCCCAGTGACTACTTTTTTTTTTCACTTTCCCCCAGTCATTTCTCTTCATGCCTGTGGCCACTGATGTTGAACTTTGAAAAGCAAGAAGGTTACAGTCAGTGTTTGTTCTTGTACATTTACCATTTGGACACAAACTTTAATATTAACTTAGAAGAAGAACATGGGTGCAGACAGAGGTTAGAAGAAAGGGCAGGCTATGCCTTAAATGCATATAACTATCTGTAAAATGTAGTGTTCCTTCTACTTTTAGTTGATTAATGTCACTATAATGAGAAAATTTGTTATTCATGGGTATTCACACAACTCTACCCAGATCAGCCACTGTGCTGGGGCGCATCTGATGTGCCAGAAACAAACTAGGAAGTGGTGTGTGGGAGGAAAAAAATTAGAAGTTGTCAAACATATTTCTTTAGGCATTCAACATAATCTGTTATTCTAATTATTTTCCTGGTATTTGTGTAACCAACTTAATTATTACGCAAACTAAAGTAAAATTTTTAGGTTTCCCAAAAACTTTTCTTTCACTATTCCTTACATGACAAAATTGGCATAAGCATGTAACTTACACCCCATACACACAAACACATATATTATATTGTGAAACTTTCTACTTAGGATATTATGCCCCTGGGTGGTATATCTCCTCACATTCCTCCAAATACACAGCTATTTTATGCTTGTTGTGATCTGTCAAAATAACTGGAGGACTACTTCCTCAAATTTCCCTTCTAATCTGAGCGACTGTGAAAGCAGGACAACTGTAGAGCCAAAACCAGCATCAATGGCAAAGACAATATACACAGTTTGGCAGTGGGAAATGAATTGCCTGAAATCATTAAACAACTTCACACAGACAAAGCCCAGGTTACTTATTAATATCAAATTATCCAAAATTAAGGCTCACAATTTTCTGATGCAAGTTCACCTCTAAAATTGCATGCCAGGAGCACTTCAGAAAGGATGCTTCTAGTAAAGGTTTCCCTAAATAATAGCATTTTGAGAGGGGAGAGCAATGGGGAAAAAGCTGAGACAACTATAATAGAACAGTAAAAAGTAATAATAATGAGAAAGTACCCATGATATGATACTATGTAAAATGAGTGCTATAAGAAAAATGGCAGCTCTGACATAATCCCTACTGTGCTTATGGGTGAACATTTTCTTCTTGGCAACTGAAGATGTTGATGGCTGACCAGAGCACTGTCTTTAAGAAGTCTACTTGACTTGGGGTGGTGAACACACAAAATAACATTCAGATGATGTATTATAGAATTGTACACCTGAAACCTATGTAACTGTATTAACTAATGTCACCCCAATAAATTCAATTAAAAAAATAGCATCTTGAGAAAAAAAGCTTGCAAAAACAATGATCCTTGATTCATTAACCCAGTTAGGAATGTGAAGGCTGTTCAACAGCTAACATTTTTAAAGCACATATGATATTTTCGGTACTGTTCTAAAGTGCTTTACTTGTGTTAATTCATTTAATTCCTCAGAAAAACTTTTTAAGGCACATCCCTTTAATGACTCTGCCCATTGTACAGATGAGTAAATTGAGAGAGATTACGAAAGTCAGTGTTGGAACTGAACTTCATCCCAGGTACCTAGCTCCAGAGCTCATGGTCTCCACCGTTACCTTCTGCTGCCCAGGTGCTGACTGCTGTGGCCTGGGCCTGCCTCTGTGCTGTTTCCTGTGTACCATCTCTTAGTTCCCACTGTAACAGGTTCTTGACATGCCCACTGAGCAAAAACATTGCAATGACTGAATAGATGCCAGCTAAGCCACTTCTTCAGAAACAATTCATCTTAAAGATGAGGATTTCGATGCCGAGAATGGTATTGGAACATCTTAAATCTTAACTTTGCAAAACATAAATTCTTAAATCTACTCATCAGCAATTCAGTATCTTTTTATCTAAATGGCCTTGAACCTACTTAAAAAAAAATAAAGCAAAAGCCTAGTAGGCATAAGCATAATAGCGGGGGAGAGGGTATGATGAGTGTCCAGAACATTCAAATATTAAATTATTTCTAATTTACCTCAGAATTAAGTACAAGTGTCTGCACAAGGAAAAAAATCCTGAGGAAAAAAATCCACTAATAGGAAGAAAACTGTTAAAAGTTTTCTGGGCTGTAAGTATCTTAAAGACCTGAAATGTAGAAAGTAAAGAAATAGATAATCACTTAACAATATCTGGGGAAAAAAATGACCTGGTGAAATCTAGCAGAAACCTACTTACATAATCAGGTGAATCAACTAGAAATCCCAAGAGAATTCTGTGACTGAAATTTTACTTAGTTCCACCGGCCCATAGGAAAACAAATGCAAAACAAACAAAAGATCACTTGAATCGCCTACAAAGAGCTGCGAATATATGCACTAAAATACACTGATGGGTGCTGGCAGGGGTGGGGATCTCAAACACAGACGGCAAACAGAGAGGTAAAAGTCTTCCAGAGCTTCCTCTTAAAAATGTTGGAAGAAGAGGGACAGGTGTGGAGAAGTTACTCATTTCCCATTACTGTGAAGTAGTCTGAGTGTGGGTACAAAGTGTCCTGCAAAATTCTCAATCATCTGCCTCAAATGTAAATAATCAGTTGTCTAGGCTGACTTCACTACCTTCTTCTTTTTATTCTATTCAGTGTAAATGACACTGGTGTCAGAATGCATGTGAGAAAAGGAAGAAAAGGGAAGGAAAGACAAAGGTACTCACCAAAAGGTGAGCTACTTGAAAGGAAGTGCTTCCTGGGTGGGGCAGGGCTTCCCTGATCAGCCGGAGTCCTGGCAGAGGCCCTGGGCCCTCAGAAGCCCTGGGCTGACATTCCCCTCTGAGGTTCAGCCTGCATGGAGGCTGAGTGGAAACCTGCAGTTCCACACTTCTCCATTTATCACTGGGTGGTGACAGGAGAAAACTTCTGAGATATCCTACAATAAAATACAGAGGGCCAGAGAGTGGGAGAAAGAGCCTAGTAGTTACCCAGCTCATAGCTGTGGGCTAACTAACAATAGACTGCTCACATTCTGAGTGCAAGTCGGAGCTTTGAATCAACTTCTGTAGTGCCCACCAGATGCCACCACATCCCATGTGTCTATGAACTTGCAGGCTCATTGCCTGTAACCAACTAACAGTAGTAAATATTTCTTCCTTATGGACTGTGCACCTATCGTAGAACTGCCCCTGCTTCAGTATCTCCTGCCCCCTGTATCTGCGGCCGATGCAAATTCTTACGAGTCAGCCTATATCTTTCTTCTCTAACATGCAATGTACAAAAGGGCCTGTCATCTCCAGGAGGGTGGGCTTGCTGCCTTCTCCATCTAGCGCTGCTGCTAGTGGTTCAGACTACATTTCCCAGGACCTGGTCTTTTTCTGGCTGGCATTCGTCTCGGTAAACCCTTTCTGTGAAAAAAAGCTTGGGCCTGTGGAAGTTTTTCTAACAGCAGCTAAGCTCAATAGCAGGTTCGGGGAGGCACAGAAAGCCAGATTCAGCCTTGGGTCCATTATGTGTTCTAAAGCCACGCATTGTTTGTAACAAAGCAATTATGAAGTTATGTTGATCCCTTTCCATTTCCTTTATTCATTTCCTTGCAGCTCAGAACATGAGGACAGAGTAGTACCTGAAACTCTGGAATCCCAACCAAATATAAGGCAAAAATGGTTGTTTTTCCAAATTAATGGGAAGTACAGAAAGCTAAATTTAAAAGGGATTAAGGGAACTACCTAGAGGTACAAAATCTGAGACAGGGAATGGGGAAGACCTTCCAGCAGGCCCCAGAGATTCTCTAGACCGGCTCTCTTGCAAGGTGATCATGACTTCTAGCCAAGCAGCCTTACATGACAACTAAGGAACCGGGCCTGGTCCCCTTATATGGAAAAGGAGAGGACTGCACCAAACCATCTGCAGAGCACCTACAGGCACCAACACTCTGTGGTGTTAGAACTAAAATTAACTAGCTTTGGCAGCACCTTTAAAGTGAAAAACGAAAACCCACATCAGTCCCACATCACAAGACAAGTCAGCCAAGAGCCAGAGCAATCTATCTCTAATAAAGAAAGGGAAAAAAAAAAAAAAAAAAAAAAAGCTGTTGACCTGCAGTAGCTTGTAGCTTGAGAAACTGCTGAGGAGGGGAAAATTATAATAAGGAATTAAAATAGAACATTGACCTCTGAAAAGATTGGATATAAGAAGCAGCAGCACTGAGCTAAAGGAAAAGTAGTCTCTCCTTGTATTATTTTTAAAGTAGGTATGTCCTTGGATATAGTTAAAAAATACTGAATCTTCAATTGCCCAATGGTGTTAGCTCAGTACAAAACCCAGTAAAATCCCAAATTAGCTTGTGGATGAATTATGGCACTTAGGGTGCATCCAGAATCCAATGAGATCCTATACATGGGATGAGCCCAGGTCCTCAGAAAATGCCAAGAAACATTTGAGGCAGGCCAAAAAGTGCTGAAGCGTTCCACTGACACAGAACCCACAAGTCAACACGAAGTTTGCACTGGAAGATGCAGCTTTTGAGTGCAGTTTTCCAGGGATCCAGCCAACACTCAGAGATTGTTGAAAGAAGCTCTCAAACCCACAATGGTTCCAAATACAAGTTTGTATTAGAAGGGAATTTTGCATGGAAATTTATCACTCGCAACCAATGGATTCAACCGCTGATCCCATTACCTCGGAGGATCTTTGTTTTTCCTGGAAAGCCTTTACAAATTACAGGTAACCACAGTCTGAGCAGCACTAGAACTTCTGTGTACTTTTAAACAAGTCAATTGTTTCAATGAGATAAGTACATTACTTCCACCAGACAGATAATTGTTTTCTCGCTCAATTGCAGTACATTTGTGTACCCAGGTATAAAATGTTACAAGTGGAAAATTACTGAGGAGCAAAGCAGTCATTAGTGTGACTTATAAATGGAGCAAAGTTGTCGCAGAAGTTTTACTAATGATCTTTTATGTTCCTGTACACGTAGACCTTATTTTTAAATCTATTCTATACCTGCTTGCAAAGCAAACAGTAAAAGCAGTTCCCTGTGCCTCTGCACAATATAACATAACTATAAGATGTCGGCTGACCCCCATCAATGGCTAAATGAGTTGGATAGAAATATATGCAAAAATAAAATGAATTCAAGAATAAATTGCTTGCCTCTACAAGAAATTCATACCTTTGAGGTCTGTAGGAAGTAAAAATAAATAATTTTAAAGTATCGCTGTTGGAAAAAAGTGTTTCTAGATTTTACTTTTTACATAGAAGAATTGGTCCAGGAAAGTACATCTTCATACATGGTGACACTTCTACTCCTTGAGAGAACCCTTAACTGTTAATCGTGCTCAATTAAGGAGCCCCGGGGCAAATACAAGAGACACCGAGTGACACAAAAAGCAACATCAGCACGTTGTCAGTTCAAGGCAGATGATTTCCAGATAGAAGGTGCACATGGTAGACAGCCGCTGAGCAAGAATGACCGGACAGGGCTCTTACACACCCGAAGTTTGAATGACAATGTCGAACAGACAGTACATGTTCTGGGGGCACCATCAGTTCCATTTAATTAAAAAGAATGTCAGCTTTCGATGCTAGTGCTTTAATACCTTTGGATTAAATGTTATGACAACTATTCACCAGCTTTTGAATAGTTTCTGTGTCAAATATATCAAACATACATGTTGCTCATTATAAAAATAGAGCTGTCATTTTTTCAAACTCTCTTTATAAATTCACCATATTTCATATTGTACAGTCAGAAGAAATTAGTAAAGGGTATAGACTACAATTTCTTTTTTGTTTTAAATTTTAATTTTCAATTACAGTTGACATTCAATATTATTTTCATTAGTTTCAGATGTACAGCATAGTGGTTAGACAATCACACACATTACAAGGTGATCCCCCAAAATTTCAAGTACCCACCTGGCATCACACACAGTTATTACAACATTATTGACTGTATTCCCTATGCTGTACCTTACATCCCTGTGACTATTCTGTAACTACCAATTTGAAGACTACCATTTAAACATCACATATTGGTGAAACACCCAAAACTGATATTTAGATATGTCTAAGAGAAATGTGCTTTACAGAACAAAAAGTATTCTTTCAAAGTAAATAAAAAAGGATACTGTGAGATTATATGATGTAAATACAGATCTAGAACAGATACAGATCTAGAACAGGTACAGATATAAACAGGTACAGTATAATTTTCAATGAAGTATGGTAAATGCATAGGATCATTTTAACCAATGATTTCTTTCTAAAAATTACATAGGTTGAGTCTATGAGATTTTAAGAGTTAAAAGACTTTGTAATAGAGGAAAAATTACCTAGGAACCAAGGGTTCTTCAAAGTACTAGAATTTAAGATAAAAATAATACTTGTATTTTGTTTTGTGGGTTAGTTTGTCTTACTGCTACATGAAATGAAAGCTATATAAAGTAGGGTTAGGACCCCTGTAATTGATTTTTTAATTACACTTTTAATATTTAGGAAGAATTTTTTTGGCCAAAGCTGCTTTTAGACAAAGTTATATAAAAGCTTTTATTAGTTAACATATTACAATATTTTTATTAGATTGATAAAAACCTCAAAAAAGAGAGGTGAAGAAGAAGAGTTGCTATAAATTTTTATTTATTTTCTGAATTTACCCAAGGCCACTTTTATAGCTTAGAACCATTTTTTTTTTGACATATAGATATTTTTCCCAGCATTATTTCTGCTGTAAGGAACTTTAAAAATTCTTAATCTGACCTGTACATTTTTAGAAAAGGAAATCAAAGTCCTAGGAATTAAAATGTCAAATCTGATTCTATACACCTACTTCAATGCTAAGTCACAGAGCAAAGGAACTCGAACTCCTGCTTCAGTTGTCATTTAAATAAAGAATAAAGGGAAGGCAGCATTGAGAGACCTGGAACACCGCCGGGGTAACAGGGTAAGCTGCAGCCATCACGGGGCTGACATTGTCGCTCAGGAGAGGGGCAAACCCAGGCCGGCGAGAACTCCGCCACCAGCTGCTTTTTGTATACTGACTTGTCCATTTCCTCTAGTCCCATAATTCCGACCTGGAGAGCCCAACCAAGCTTTCCAGGAGAGCCTCTGGAAAGTCCTCCCCTCTGGACTTCGTTCTGCCATGAGACTTCTGTTCCCCTGCTTCCAGAGGACTCCAGGATGCCACGCTCAGCCTAACCCACACGAGCTATCCACCTTCCTAGAGCTGCTTCAGACAATTTCATGTGAATCTCCAATATCACTTGAGAGTGAACAGAACCAAAACCAACATCCTCTCCCTGAAAACCGACTGCCTCTTTCAACTTCCACATTCCCATGACTATCATTATTATTCTCCAGACTTCTCTTTTTTCTTTGTATTTTTTTCCATTACCATTTAGTCCCCTTATACTGTCCTCCCCCCTGCAATCACCACACTGTTGTCCATGCCCATGAGTCCTTTTTCTTTTTTGCTCAATCCCTCCACCCCTTAACCCCCCCTCCGTTGCAGTTGTTTCCAGACTTCTCAGCCCAAATTCGAAGCCATCTTTAATTACTCCCTTTCCGATGACTCCCATATCTAGTCAGTCTCCATATCCCATGTGTATTAATTGAGGTGCTCCAGAGAAACAGAAATGTATTGTAGGGAACTAGCTCCCACAATATGGGGGCCGGCAATTCCACACTCTGAAGAGCCGATATTTTGGTTTGAGTCTGAAGGCCAGCAGGCTGCTGTAGAACCGGCATGGACCAATGTTGCAGTTCAAGGCTATCGGGCAGAAATCTCTCTTACGTTTGGGGGAGGTCAGTCTTTTGTTCCGTGCAGGCCTTCCCCCGATTGGATAAGGCCCGTCCATGTTATGGCATTCACACTGCTTTCCTCAGGCTACAGATTTAAATGTGACTCTCATCCAAAAACGCACTCACGGAAATCCTTTCTGACCAAATATCTCGGCATTTGGTGGTCCAGTCAAATGGACACGCGCAAAAACTTATTGTCACGCTGTGGTTTTACTTTTCAAGAGTTTCACACTCTCTTCCATTCTCACTCCCAGCACCATTATCTCAGTTCAGGTCCTTAGGATCTGATTTTCAGCAGAACCGTGTAAACCAAGCCCCTCCGCCATCCTTTAGTTCAGGCAATGCTGGGTGTGCTGTGGATTCATTTGTTTTCAGAAATGTTGTTGTCACATCACTTATATTCTATTCCTCAACTCACAATGGCATCTTATTCTAAATAGACCCAATTCTTTTTCTTATACTATGTTGTTCTACATAATCCAGCCCTCCTTGGCCTACTGACCTGTTTCTGTCATCACTCTCCTAATTTGGAACTTACGTGATAACTGGCCAATAGTTTAAGTGTCTTCTTCACTCATCATCCCCCCATTCTCTCCTCAACATGCCCCCTTCTCTGGAAGGTACTGTGTACTCACCTTTGCTAACCCCGAGCCCATCTATCCACCAAGGCTTGTCTCTACTTTCAAATCTTTGCAGAAGTTTGCCTAATTCTCCAAACAATACAAGTCTTTAAATTTTCTAAACCTCCTGTTCCTCTAAAGCACACTGCCTTGTTCTCTAATTTATTTCTGTTGCACATCCCTCTTCCCTGGTTCCCAATCTCACCCTATTGCCTTCAAATACACACTGTCTATTTATCTTGGGCTGAAAATCTTTGACTCTGTGATGTTCCAAGCACTATGTAAGGCAATGGATATACAAAGAAGTACCACACTCAAGAACATTACAGTGTGATAAGACAGGTCATTATTCAAACTATGCAGCAATGAACTGCATGCTGTAACAGATCTCTAAGACAGCAGCACCTTTAGCAAAGCGAGAAACTAAACCGTCCTAATAGAACAAGGTGTAGGGGATAAATTTAACTGGAGGAGGAGAGGAAAAGACATTTCAAGTACTGAGAATAACAGTAGAAAGAGACAGAGACAATGAAGAATATACACAGAAAGAAGCAATAAAGAATATCTATATATATAGCATGATGAAACATTTACCACAATGGCAAACTTACTGGGTATAAAGGATCAGAACTCAGACACAGAATGGCTGGCAAACAGGAAGTTTAATTCAGCCAAAGAATCACTGAATAAGAAGAACAGAACCCCAGAAGCAAAAATGTAAGTAATACTGAGAAGGCTAAGTCACAACTGAGCGGGGCTGAAGAAAAGCAGGCATGGCTGGAGGATGGAGCCAAGCTGCTCCTAACCACAGCAGTGGGCGGAACCTGAAGTACAGCTAAAAGTGTGTCCGTCTCTATTCATGATCATAAAGAACAAAGGCTTTTCACAAACTATTTGGTGACAAATCTAGCCCACCTGGTAATAAAAACTGGCTTACCCAGACCTGAGGCTATTTAGTCTTTCTCTTATTTAGTATTAATATCAATGAATTCCACTGCAGAAGTATTAATTTTTATTCTTATATTCCTTGCCTTACACAGGAGTTGTCTCAGATCCCATTAAAGGTGACATGACATAGAACAACACAGTTCCAAAGGCTCCATACCACGCTTTTAGAAACATGAGAAATCCTCAATTATAAAACACATGGCCTCTAGGGTTTCGGGTAAGATTCTATGAACCTTAGATTTTGAGGTCCCACAGAATCAGTCAGATACACTGCTGTAGTAGAAAGGGGCCTGTTGACCTCAAAGGTTTCACCGTCCATGGAAGATCCATTTAGAAGTATTTGGTTCGATGGAAAGTTTTCCACACATATTCAGTGATTAACCTCATTTGGCATCAGTGGCGAAGTGTATTTTACATAAGGAACATTAGTTAAAAAACAAAACAATAAACTGCCAATCATGAACTCTTGAGTCAACCCCTTTCCTCCCCTCCTAATGCCAAGAATACCAGGGGGGAAAAAATGTGAAACAACATTCTGTTTGCCTCCTGTAACCTTAATAGATAGTTTCCTGGAACTGTCTATTCAAATAAAAAATTAATGTCCATGCATAGCTGGAAATTCCGCGTTGGCAAGTGAGGAAAGCGTCAGACACCAGCAGATGACGTAAGAAGTCGAGGAACTATAAAGGCTCAACAAAACAGAACTTGCTCAGTAAGGTAGTCATACGAAAACAGCTTTGTGCCTATTTACTTAATGTGTGAATACATCCTTCAAAGTGAAGTAGCCATGGTCAAGGAGGATCTGGATCCAGAGAAACAATGAGGGGATTGTAACATTCAAGGAGTTTTTTCCAGTGTTGTATCAAAGAAGAAAAGTTAGCCTAGCTCTCCCCTCACCAGAATAAAAGGTGTCCTTGGGCCTATACAACACACGTATGGTTAAGACATTGCCACCTGCTGCATGGCATCTGACAGGGGCGGAAGGAGGGGGCGGGGGCGGGCTGTTTGTTTCCTCTACCCCCTTAGGATGAGGGAAAAGTTCTGGAGAGAAATATTGGCAATAGTTGCACAAAATGTGAATGTACTTAATGCCATTAAAGTATATACTCAAAAAGGATTAAAATGGTAATTTTGATGCTAGATATATTTTCCCATGATAAAAAAATAATTCTGGTAATAATGAAAAGCTCTTATAAATCACAAAATAGAGAAGT
Organism: Anoura caudifer; assembly: GCA_004027475.1. NCBI lineage: Eukaryota > Metazoa > Chordata > Mammalia > Chiroptera > Phyllostomidae > Anoura > Anoura caudifer. The sequence continues at coordinate 302,200 of PVKU01000167.1, forward strand.
CTAAAAGAAATATAGGCAAAGGGCACAAACAAATTCAAAACAGGAATAGAATTTAGGAAATAATGGAGAAAATGTTCAAAACCACTAATCATTAAGAATGTAAGTAAAAATTACTTAACTATTTTATTTAATCTTTGAAATTAGCAAAGATAAAAACACTGAGAATTTTTAAGTACAAACTCGTGGTTATTGCAAAATACTCATCGGTGTGTGAAGTACAGCACAGGAAATACAGTCCATAATAGTGTGATTACTATACATGGTGCCAGGTGGGTATTGGAAATATCAGGGGGGACACTTCGTAAACTCTATGACTGTCTGACCACTACGCTGTACACCTGAAACTAATACAAAATAATGTTCAATGCCAACTGTAATTGAAATATAACTTTTTTAATGAGAATTTTTTGTTTTAAAGAATAGCACTTTTCTCTAGCCACTGACAAAGTCAGGCCCTTCATCTACCTCTCCCTGCACTGGCTTAGACCTGATGATGGGTATCCCCCTCTCCGAGCTGACAGCCGTCAAGAAAAAGCAGGCTCAGGGTGCCATCTGGGGACCACTTCCTGATGCTGTCACCGCCTCAGGCAATGGCTTGTGTGGCCAACAGTCAACTAATAGCCAAACTAAAGGGAATAACACACTTTGCACAAACACTAAAAGCAAGAGAAGACAGAAAACAGACACGCCTTCAGGAACTGCCACACAGAAAGGCAAACAGTAACAACGTGGTAAGGACAAAACCCCACAGGCACCCAGACAGGCAGCCGCCTTGGCCCTGCCTCGGGGATTCTCAGGTTGTCAGAGCAAAATTAGAAACCTCCATCAGCTCTTAGCACAGAACCAACAATGTGTACGTAGTGACAGGGAGAAAGTCCAATAAAAATCAATTGTTATGAAAGCAAAGATAAAGAAAAACATTTTACATGAATTTAATCATTGCAGGACTTCATAATGGGTGAAAGTTCAAGTTCAAGATATCAGGAACATTTCTAGAGAAAGCCCAGCGGAGTCCCAAAGCGGCATGCCGTGCTATAAAACGTGGAGCTCCATCTCTCCGATCTTTGACAAACAACTCCCGACACATTGTGCTTCGGTAAATCCTCTGGGATATCTTGCGAGCAAAGTGAGGGATTGCTTTAATTACCTGAATATTTCATCCCCCATTCAGAACCAAGTAAGTAGCTGGCAAAATACCTGGCACAAAGCAGGAGCTGAACATTTGTTCAACTGAACTGAAACAAGACTACCTGTACCTGCTGATGAAGTTGATTATGGTTCCACCTTTCCACCTGTCTTAACCGATGAGAAATACCCAGCCTTTTCTCTAGAGAGAGCTGTGAAGTTGCCATTCTTTTCCACTTGGTATCACAAGTACCAACTACCCACCAGGTATAATGTACTTCAGAGGTTTGGTAAAGCTTCAGTTCCCCCAAATCAGCATCTTTGACTCAATCTGTGGTGACAAAAATAGAGACATTTTAAAGCATGGGGGGGAGGGAATGTAGATGACGCATAGGTGAGCAAAATGACGCGCCTAACAAGAGAGAGCTCACGACAGCTAAGCCACCTCATAGACCCACTCACATAAACTGAGAGTCAGCCTCTCTCAATGTCCTCATCTTAAAAGGATGCTAGGACTCAGTCAATGGCTTTCAAGCTTCTTCACCTTCTATTTACATGTATGAAATACATTCCATATTAAGTGTGCTATATTTATACATATAGAGAAGCCTGTTTATATAAAACTCAAACATCAGTTTCATATATTAATACTTAACTTTACACTGTATGTGTACTCTGGTATGTTGTGATTTGGTTTATTCTATTCTAGTGTTTATCACCTATTAAACGGATTTCATGGATAAATAGCAGTTCATGATATACAGTTTGGAAAACACTGGACTAGGTGAATTCTTTCCAGTTCATTTCAAAAAAATTATGATTTTACTTAGGAGCAACCTAAAAATGTCCACCACTTCCAAATACTAGTTTCTCAATGACCTTTCCAAAGCTAATTCCTGAGTGAAATGATATAACCCCTGTGACATCTTTGCCTCCCCTTCATCCTCACAGTAAGTGCCCATGATCCTTTCCACTCACCAGGCTTTAAAAATGATTTTCCCAGGGTGCATGACTAAGCCAAACCTGACAGCAGAAGTGAGCACAAGGAATTTTGCAATAAAAAGTTAAACACCTACTAAAGAAACTCCCTTTTACCCACAATCAAGTCCATTCGAGTCTCTCTAAACTATCAGGCACTGACAGTTTGGCAAAGCAAACACGCCACGCACACAGCAGCCGCAGCACACCGCGCGAACCTGGACTTTAATTAAACGAGAGCTACTTCAAATAGAAGCATCCTGCCTTCCAAACTATAAAATTTGTTCCCAGAAATAAAAACATTCTAACTTCGTAGAGTAGCATCTATTGTCACTTTTGTAGATTTTCTTAATTGTCTGCCTCCTGTTGCCACCCCCGCCCCCGCCCCACCTAATCCATTCCACTTTGACGATCTTTAGTCATGGCCCAAGCGTGTGGATGTGCAGGAATCTCTGGCGGAAAATAAGCTGGCTTTGAGTCAAACAATACTTCCCAGTCACAACTGGGGCTTTTTCAGCACAGAGCTAGGGGAAGGCCTTGTTTACGTCTTCCCATTCCAGCTTAGGAACCACCTGCATCACGGTCCCCTCAACGACATTACCCCCTTCACACGGAACCCTAACAGTATCGTGTGCGCGCGCCACTGCTTTCAAAATGCTTTACTCTACCAAACATTCTCTTCTAAGCCTATGGGGTAAAGAAGAAATAAATTCCACAGGTGCTTAATGGCATTTGGCTATTTTAATCATTACAGTTTATAAAATAAAACCTAAAGCCTCGGTAGTAAAGAGCACTTCAATTCATACATATGAAAGAAATACTAATTTCAACAACAACAACAAAAAAAACTGGGTCCACTGTAATCCTGCAATCAAAGCATTCTGTGTATTCCCCACACTTGGCAAGACATATTTTTATTTTTAATTTTTGGACTACTAATTCTGGAGGAAAAACAAACACCATTAACTTCCTCTTCAGTCATTAGCTGTCTGCACCAGGTGTTTTTATCACTTCCTGCCACAAGGAAACATGATTGAAACAAAAAATGATATTCAGAGGAGAGCTCCCTGGCTGATTCCACAACCATTCTTTCAGGACTTGAGACACAGTGTAAACAGATTTAAATAAGAGCACCAAGTGATAAAACTACTCAGAAAACCTTCATTCTTATTATATGATATCATCTCATGCTATAAAATAGGTCTGCCAAGATTATTTGATGAATAAATGGAGTTACTCAAGTTAACTTTTCTTCACCTACACAGCTAATACATGGCCGTGTTAGAATTTAAATCAATTCTGTTTCATACACAACCTCATGGTGGAAACTATATCATAGTTTTCCCTATGAACCTTCTGATCAAATTGTTTTTATTTCAGCCTATGTGTCCAAACCGTGATGGGTTTTTGTGTATGAGTGCGTAGGTGATAAGAACATGAGGACTGATTTATCATCCTACACCCTAAACGGTATTCAACAGTTATTTACTGAGTCCTATACACTAGATAATACACTATATTCTGGAGATCCTAAACAAAGATGCAAATTATAGCTCTTACCCTAAGGAATAAGAAATTTAGAGAGGGAATTAAGTTCATCCGCATGGTCTGCTACAACAGAATACCATGGGCTGAGGGGTTCAACAACACAACTTTCTCTCTCGCAGTTCTAGAGGCTGGGAAGTCCAAGATGAAGACATTGCCAGATTCAATGTCTGGTGACACCCTTCTTCCAGGTTTGCAGATGGCTGCCTCCTTGCTGTGTGCCCACATGGTCTTTTTGGGGCACAGGCTCATGGGGAGACAGATCCCTCTCTTCCCCTTATGAGGACACCAATCCCATCATGAGGTTGCTGTACTTTTGACCTAAACTGAACTAATCACCCCTCAAAGGCCCCTACCACCAAATACTACCACACTGGATGCTACAGTCCCAACGTACGAATTCTGTAGTGACATAAACATTCAACTAATAACAGAAACCCAACAGGTAAAACAAATAATCAAGTTAGCTTGATAATGTAATTCTAAAATCATTATCATTTAATTACATTTAACAAATAGCTACTAATAGTGAAATGAAAATAAAGTTGTTTTCAAACATTAATTTTTTTAATTTTTTACTTTTCAATTACATGTGGTATTGGTTCCAGGCATACGGCACAGTGGTTAATGGTTGTATATTTCTCCAAGGATCCCCCCAATACTTCCAGTGCCCACCTGGCACCATACTTAGCTATCACAACATTACTGACTACAGGGAAGTAAAGTTTTGACAGGGAATAAAACCCATACAACAGACAATGCTCTCCATATTTTACATGTGAGGAAATTGAGGCTCAGAGATGATCGTTTGTCCAAGAAGCAAAAATGAGAAAGTGAGAGAGATTTAAATATGTATCTACTTGGCTTCAAAGCCCAGCCTCTTTTCAAAGAACAGGACAGCTGTAACCAGGGGCAACAACGGCCTTCCTCCCTGCCTCTTCTAGGGCGTGACTAGCATGACTCTCCCCACCAAGGAAGAGAGTAGCCCCAAGGGCCAGGTGCAAACACACAGAACACATACAATCCCTCTGTATTACAGATAACTAAGGCCTGAATGCTGGTCCAGGAAAAGCGGGTCAGAGAACTAATTAAAGCACACTTCCTAGACTAGCCAGTCTCACCTGGAAAGGAGGACATTCCATCCAGAAAAACAGCAGAGCCACTGACTGCATGGCCAAACACAGTATGATTATAATTCTCATAAAAATATTTCATGAGCTGTGACAAAAAATAAAGATGTATGCATAGTTGAAATATTAAATCAATGTTTTAAAAAGTATTGTAATGTTGAAGCAAATCAACCTGGGATAGTGACGCAAATACCATGTATCTTTCTTCAGCTCTGAGAGGGTCAGTGTTACTCAGTGACTGATAGGCTACAGCAAAATGTTAGGGGTGTATATCTGTTGTGCCACTTTGCCTACCAGGTACCAGATATGTATCCTGTGGATGAATGGGTGGATGGAAGGATGGATGCAGGAAAGAATGAATAGTAGCCTCACTAATTGGCCACATTCTGAAGTGTATAATTAAATGTCTCATTTTACTTAAGCTTTTAAAATTGTTTTCTCACCTTCCAACTAATTATCTATCTGTATTCACTTCTAAGCCTACTTTGTATTGTAAAATAGCCAAAAGGTCTAGGTTTTCTGTTTTCAGAAAAAAAAAAATTACATGCTACTACTTCACTTGCAGTTTTTGTTTTGTTTTGTTTTTTTAATTTGGGATTGATAAAAATTCTACACTTAAAAGGAATTTTGGGAAAACAGAAATTACTGAGTATAAAAAAAATATATATATATGTAGGGGAGAAAATATAAGATATGAAGTAATTTTGCTTATTAGTGGTGCAAATTGGAAAAGATAAAAGAAAAAAGGAAATGATTTTTATTTCAATGGACCATTTATTTTCATTTCAATGATAATGTAGAAAGTTTTACAGAAAAAAGAATGCCTTTCCTTCATCTTACTTTCTGGTCATTGTTTTTCTCATTTCAGAATCTTATTGTTAATGTCATTTATCTTGCATTTTCGGGATCTTTTTATAAGCCAGTTCACATCATTTTGAAAAAGGACAAGCCATATATTCATACACATATACACATATGCCTGTAGCTATTTATGTATATATTTAATACACACAATTATATATGTATACATCTCTATATATGATTTAGAAATGAGACAACTCATGCGGTAGCTAAACATTTATTTAGAAGTTAAACTCCTTTATGTATTGCATGTCACTCACAAAAATACCTCACATTCACACAAATGTGAGAAAATCATTCTTTTGAGAACTCGATTTAATTAATGTGTCTGGGTTTTTCAGCACTTGGTTTGCACCTCAGTGATGTGTGTGAAAGGGTGGCCAGAACTCAGAGATGACTAAGTGTCATAACATCAGGCCATATTGGCTGCTTTCCTCCAAACACAGTGGCAGGAGGAGTTCCACAGTGGCCATACCTGCGCACCTGCACTCTGAGCTTGTCAGAGGCCCACCTGGCCTTCCCATGCCCACCAGGCCTTCCTGTGCCCACCAGGCCTTGTGATCCCTGAGGATTCTGGCTCAGCGGGTTCAAGTGGGGCCTGGGAACTTATGCATTCAGAAGTCCCAAGTGATTTTTGTCAGACAAGCCTGAGGAACGCTGATGTCGTGGATGGGAGAGAGTTCACTGATGGAGAAGTGTGCAAATGTAGTTCCCCCGACACTAGGAACATCTTGTGAGTGTTGGAAATTGTTGTAGACCATGGCAAACCATGGAAGATTTTTGAAAAAGAAATAATCAGATTTGTACTTTACTAAGAGTCACCAGGCAGCATTGTACAATTAGGCTGCATGGAGAAGAGACTAAAAATAGGGAGACTAGTTGGGAGCCTACTCTGATAGCTGCAGCAAGAAATAATGAGGGCTAAAGGTTGGCAACCAGTATGGAGGATGGAGTCAATCAAGGTTCGAGACAACCAGATGGGGAAGGGAGCAGAGTTTCAAAAATGGCACCATTGGTTTAAGCACAGGTGGCTAAGAAGATATATGTGATATTCACAGAAAGAAAGAAGGTCAAAAAATATAGGCTACGTGAAATATGAGTAAATAAAATAATAAATGAGTGTCCAAAGAATGACCATTTACTGAGAGAAGAAATAGGGTTTTACTCCCTGTTCTACCATCTCCTTGCTAGAAGGCACTGGACATGTCTCTTAAGCTCTCTGAACCTCAGTGTCCTCATTTATAAGTAATGCTAGTAAAGCCTATTTTGCAGGAATGCCCAGCAGATTAAATGAGATTAAAACATAACACTTGATCCATAGTAGGTGCTTAATAGACAATAATCATTTGTGCCTATTTTTACTTTCACTTTTGATGACTTAAAACCATTCCAGGCACATAGTAGGCACTCAGCATACACTTGTTGAATGAATGGATTATGGTTGCGATTACAATTCTATTGAAGACGGAGAAAAGATCATGGGATTTGCCCATTAGACAGTAATTGGTACACTCAGAGATTGCTTAAATGCCTAGGGGTTTTGAACACTTGAATAAAGTACCAGTCCAAGTGTTTTGGTGAGGACATTCTAAATATAGTATTGTCTAGCAAATGTTTTCTTGAGTTGTATCAGTTTGGTTTTTATACTGCACTTTAAAGAAATCAAACTTCCAGCTAGAAAACAAAAATCTGCTTTATTAGCGTTAACAGTTTTTAAAAACACCTTATGCTTTAGAGTTTATACAGTATATTATCTCATTTGATCTTCAACCCTGGAGTTAAGGAATTCAGTTAGTACCATTGTTTTTTCTATTTTAAAGATACGAAAACTGAGATTCAGTAAAGTCGAGTGATTTTTAGAGCATGAGTGTAAAACCCAGGAATTTAATTGAGGTCTTTTGACCGCAGCGTTCTGAGCCTCCCCTACTACTACTCGCACTCCTCAAGCCCAGTCATGTTATTCCAGCTGGGCTCTCTCCTACCCTTTCAACTTCCCTAAGATTTTCCTCCTACAATCTTGAAGTGAGGGGTGAGGCAGAGTCTTGCGGATTTCGGAAAGTGCTGAGGGTACCGCTCCTTTCTCAAAATCCAACCAGCACCAGAGAGCATCTATCCCCCTCCCGGTGCCTGTGCAGGACATTCAGCTGATCCTTGTTAGCTCCAACAGAAAATCTGCTGATCTAGTGGGAAATATCAGAACTATCTTTTGGAAAGCTTTTCCTATAAAGAAGGTACAAGCTTCACCTGGCCGGGTACCTCAGTTGGCTGGAACATCATCCTGTACACCGAAAGGTTGCAGGTTCGATCCCCGGTCAGGGCATGTACCTAGATTGCAGGTTCAATCCCTGGTGGGGCACATGCGGCTAATTAGTGTTTATCTTTCTCCCTCTTCCTTCCTCTCTCTTTAGAATTAATGAATGAATATATCCATGGGTGAGGTTTAAAAAAAATTTTTTTAATTCTTTTTAAGATTTATTTATTTTCAGAGAGAGGGGAAGGGAGGGAGAAAGAGAGGGAGAGAAACATCAATGTGTGGTTGCTGCTCACATGGTGCCCACTGGGGACCTGGCCCGCAACCCAGGCATGTGCCCTGACTGGGAATCGAACTGACGACCCTTTGGTTCACAGCCTGTGCTCAATCCATGGAGCTACACTGGCAGAGCTAAAAAAAAAAAAAAAAATTTAAGGTAGAAGCTTTAATTTTCCGATCTTAAGTAATTGGTTAAACAGAAAAATTCATCAATTTTTTCATCTTGAAAATGGGAGATACAGATAATAGCACTTATTCCATAGGATTTTCACTATGATTCCATGATAAAGCACATTTAGAACTTGAACATAATGAGCACACAATACATAGTCATTGCTACTCAGCAATGTGTGACATCCCAATCTTCCAGAGAAAGTGACCCAGGTCCAAAACGATCAAGATACTTTGCACGAAGTTACCAAACATCACCCTGTAAAAGACACCATGCTTTCTTTATGGAGCAAAAAACCCCAAGGTAATCACAGAAGTCTTCATCAACTAGAAGTGTCACATTCACTCCAGTGATTTTAAATCACTCACTTGTAAATTAATGTACATTTCAGTCCATAAATTGGAATAATAGGTGTGGGAGTCTAGACCAATAGTTGAGATTCAATGATCTTAAACATAATAAAATAAGTGAGAAAGATGCATGTAGAGAAAGGGTTTTTTAAACTCATAAACATGCCATCTCACACATCTTCATAATAAAATTAATTTGTCTCCTTTCAAAATAGAACCAAGAGTTTAGCTTTCATAACCAATTAGACAATACTTCCTTTTTTAGAAACTATTCTTTTCCTAAATGCTAAGAATTCTATATTTACTTTCTCCAGCTCTCCTGTACTTCCCTGGTATTGCTCCGAACAGTGGATCTCGACATCGGCTGCATATTGTAATCACTTTGGAGGTTTAACAAATACCCTTATCTAGGCCTCGCAAAGGTCCAAGTCAGTCTGAGTCATGGGTTGGAGGTCTCAGTTCAGGGCTCTTCTTAAAGCTGTACAGATGGGTTCTACACTGTTAATGCACAGCCCAAATGGAGAATCATTGACTTACCCAACGTCTTTCAAACAACAGAATGATGGATTTCTTTTTTTTGCCTGTTGTCTGCTGTCTGCAAAGAAAGTTGCTTTACTTCAAACCACAAAATTGCTTACTCTGAAAGCCAACTTTGATCTTTATTACAAGTTAATTTGATTTCCCTTGATCTCACTTTTGTGAGAGTCCCATTCCAGTAATTTTTCTAAGTTAGGTGGGATGAGTTATACAAGAAGACCCAGCATTCAATTACAGTAGTAGCAAAAATAGGGCATGCAGGATACAGATCAGAGCTCTGCAGAGTTTAGGTTTGACGTTAATTTTGTAATACCTGGAATTACAAATCAATGAGAAAAATGTGATTCTAAGAAAAGCAGCATGGGAAACAAAGCTTTATAACATTAAAATATTTGACAGAGCCACATAGCTATTTTGAAATCCTTTTTACTCAATTCCTGAAACCCTTCAAATGAATACTGGATTTGGATTGTGGAACAATGCAGGTTAAAAGAACAAGACAAGCCCAGAAAATTTGATCTGGTTGCACTGACAGGTCACATAAAAGAATATAACATGTTACAAAGGCAATAATTTTATTTTCCTGAGTTATTTAATAATGCCATTTTATGCATATGCTGTGATAATGGTGGAATGAAATAAACTCCAGGTACTCTGAGAGGAGCAGGAAGAGAGAGACACTCAATAGCCAAGACCGCTCACCCTTTAGGTGTTACTTGTTCTAAACTGACACAAACATTGAACCGCTCTGCCAATCCTCCTACACCAGCACCACCTCTCCACAGAGGGACCCTTTCCACCGGGGAACACGTGGAGTAAGGCAGAGAAACGAAATCCAACAAAAGCCTCAAGGGCATGAAACTGAACCAGGTTCACAAATACAGGTAACAGACGTTTCAGAAAATATGTAGACTTATCTCCTTTGAGCCACTGAGGTTAGTAGGTAGAATCTTAGGCATAGGTAGAAAAATTCAGGATTGAAAGACTGGTTTGTTTCTTTAAATATTCAAGAACTTTTTTTTAATGAATCATGTGTTAAGTGCCTGGCATCTTTAAAAAGGGACAAGATACTGTCCCTAAACGTCTCAAGGTCCTTGACCCTTCCATCTTTTAATTGATAGGTTGATGCTTGCTAATTTGAAGCTACCCACGTTTTCAAGTGTGACCTTTGTTCAGATGATTCTGAAACTCCTGTCTTGGGTTGATCTTCTCTTCATCAACTTTACTCTCAAGTTAGTCTCCTGATAACTAGTAGAAAGATGGTAAACAATAAAAACTAGAATTTGGGTAACTAGACCTGAGTTCTAGATGTTCCACTGAATTTACTGTGAGAGCTCCCTAGAGCGAGATACTTGATTCCTCTCAATTTCTCTGTCAGTGAAAGAGGACTAAGAATTGTACCTACCTCAAGAGTTATGAAAAGAATTCCATGACATAAGGAAAATAGAGTAGTAAAGCCCCTGGCTTGTGGAAAAAAAAAAAAAGCTGAACAAATGCTAGCTATCTTTCCTGTCAATATCCCTCACTCTCACACAGTCTAGCATCATTCTTGAACTTCAAAATTACCTTTGTCACTTCCTAAGACATTTGTCTGTCTTCTAGTCAATCGCCATATCCTGGTAATTATTCCTTTGAAATACTCTAAAGAAAATTTTCCTCTCCATTTTTATTTCTCTCAATGAAGTCTCCTAATATTTACAGAACCTCCAGCAAAAGTACACAAATAGAGGCAGTTTGTTATGTTTCTAAATTTTTTAAAAGTATAAATCAGTCTATCAGCTGTTAAATAACACATGTTCCAACCTCCTACCTTGGAAAAATATACTTTCAAAATGTCCTAGGAGACCAGGTTTAAATTTAGATTTTCAGCCTCCTCTGGGTTTCTGGCCCAAAAGTCTGAGCCGAAGGAGAACTGGTGCCTCACTGCTGTCTCCAGCCATGCCCCATGCGCTCTCCCCACCTCCTCACCTCTGTGGATTCTCTTCCCACCACACCATCCATCCCGAAAGCCCTTGAAGCCTCACCCAGCCATCAAGCACAGTTCAAATACTTCCTTCTCTAAATTCGCTTGAAACAAGTATGATCACATCCCTGCTCTGGGTATTCAAATTATTTTGTTTCTATATATCTGAATGAAACTTATAGCATTTTGCCTTGCATTTTTATCAGTACCTGTGTATTTGTTTTCCCAGTTACAGGTAGCTTCTACCGGATCAGAGATTCTCTGTGCTCCATGCCAGTAGCATGGAAGAACCTCCTAATGAGCTTAAAAAAAAAAAAAAAAAAGGCCCCTGGCCTCCACCCAGAACCAAGCCCAATGTGGGGTCGGGGAGAAAGCACAGATATTAAAGCTCTGCTATTTATGTTGATGTGCAACCAGAGTTGATAAGAATTGAGTAAGATTATAAATTCTTATATAATTTCCATATTTGACTTTGTACTAAATACATTCTTTTGAATTGAATTTAGGCAGATACCTACCCTTCCCCCTGCAAAACACTTTCTGGCCCTCACGCTGCACATAACCCCTGTAGTTACTGAAATAATTTAGAAGCACTGGGGAATGATGAGGGTTGTTCTCTAGAATGATGCAAAAAGAGACATACAAAGAATTAATCTTACAGTCTAAATCAAGTTGTCTATCTTGTCTTCTTCTCTGCATTTACACTGTATGGTACCTCTTATCAACAACCTGATGAACTTTAATTAAAGGCATGGTCAGTGTGTTATTCCTAATACCTAGCACAGGGTCTGGCATAGAATAGGCATGAAAATAAAAGTCTGGTGAATGGGTGAATGAATGAGCAAATGCATGAATAGAACTTACAAGCCAGCAGGACTTCAGAAATCATTTCAGGTGTTTGGTATAATGACCTCTTTCCCAGAGATATCCACATTCTTATCTGTGGAACCTGTAAATGTTACCCTATGTGTCAAAACAAAAAAAGGACTTTGCTGATGTGATTAAAGATCTTGAGTGGGAGAGAGGGTTCTGTGTTTCCCAGGTGAGCCCTAAACGCGATCCCATGCATCCTTACAGCAGGGAGGCAAAGGGAGATCTGACAGCCCAGGCGAAGGCCATGTGACCACAGAGGCAGAGACTGGAGTGACGCAGCCGCAACTACAGAACGCTGGCAGCCACCACCAGCTGGACGAGGCAAGGGACAGATTCTGCCCCAAAACCTCTGAAGGGAGGCACACCCTGCTGACACCTAGTTTTCTGCCCAGTGACACCGGCTTTGGACTTCCAGACTGTGAAGCCATCAGGTTCATGGTGATTTGTTACAGCAGCCACCGGAAACCAACGCAAGCCAAAAACACTGCTATCCAGAGAAGTGAAGTAACTTTCCCGAAGCCCCAAGCCAGTCGGGGCAGAGCTGCATTTCTAGTAAAGATTTCCTGACTCTTCCCAGCACCCTGACTCTCTCCTTCCAAGCTACACAGCTGCCTGCTGCAGGTTATAAACCCCGCAGCTCTGGGACTCTTCGATCTCAACCGGCGCACCAACCACGACCTCTTCTCCTCGGGCCACGGGATGGAAGCTGCAAAAATGACAACTCCTTTACACTCACCAATGTTACCGCATTTGACCCTCCAAAAAATCATTTCACAAAAATGACCATACAACATTGCTAGTGAGAGATCCAGGAAGATACTCGTGGCCAATATTTTCATTAAACCACATGTAACTAATCGTACACCAGCAAATGTGCAGAGGGGAAAGGAGAGAGGGTGTGCTTATAAAAATTGCTGGCCTGGCAAATAGTTTAAAAACACACCAAAAAGGTGAAGCAAGGCAGGTGGCATAGAGAGCCGGTATATAATATAAAAGAGGAATGGAATGAGTCCACCTGCTCGAATGTGAGCCAATCTGAGACAGAGACAAAAGTGGAAATCGTGACAGAGCCTGGAAGTGATGGGCTTTCCCATCAGTGCAGAAAGACCTACAGGCATCAGAGTTTACGACGACACCCACGAAAGGACAGTCGCAGGTCACATTTGAGAGAAAAACAAACGTGTGTGCAATAATTCCAAATCCACATGAGATCCTTTACTATCTTCTCCTTTTTTACAGCTATACCTTTTATGTACCAATGCAACAAAAATTCATGACATATTTTCCAAATAAGGAAACTGGGACAAAGGGAGATTTAGTGAATAACAGCTAGATGACAGGTAATACTTGTTCCAGAGCCTCTGTTTAAATCCTGGGGCTTTACGAATAACTCCAAACGTGCATTTGTGTAGTTTATCATTAATAGATAAGGTAACAAAGTGTTCAAAGTAAGAGATATAGGTTTATTTCGACCTCATGAGCATGAAGACTTTTTTTTTATGGGGGTGGGGAATAGAGAATAATAAGGAATACAGGCATTAAGAACACACAGCCACAATAAGATGTAAACATTTCCTTAATAATCCTACAGTTATAACAAGCAAAATAAACATTCTAACCTTAACAAGTCCCTACTCACCAAGGACCTCAGGTTTATCTCATAGTTTGAGATTTAGTCACTCATTTAGACTGGGGCAAACCCCTACGGATTCAGGGAGTTTGCGATCAAACTAATGGGTTCTGGCTTTGTTGTCAGTGGATGTTACCCCACAGGAGGCTGGACCATTGCATCATGCAGGGCAAAGACATGCTTGTTATATGTGTGACAAACAAAAGCCTCCCCAAAGGGGTTCCCCGGGGAGCCCAGAGTGGAAGGCATGCAGTGCTTGCCTGTTCCACATCTGTTCTTCCCATGATCTTTACAAAAATGAACTTCCTGGGCAGATGGGAAGGGAACCTCAGTTGACTAGAAATATAAGGTAAGACAACGTGTCGTTTCTCAGATGTATACTGCCCACTGTCGAATGATACCAAAAACGCATCTTTAATGCAAATGCACGGGAACTGTAACACCGTCATTTAATTTTCTTAAGGCTTCAACTATTACATTAAAGTGCTCATTTAAGCTCATTATTTTTTTGTCATATCAAAAACAAATTACATTAAATTTATTGGGGTGACATGGGTTAATAAAATTATTTTAAATGAGGGGGATGGAAAACATATATAGATTGAAAAGCCATAAATTTTAAAAGAGCTGTTTCATATGCATATTTTACGAACACAGGAATACAGAATATAAAAAAGTAACTTAATAATACAGTATGCAAAAAATGTATTTTTAAAAGTTTAAAGGATGTTGGACTAATGAATTCTAAACTAATTTAATAATAATTTCTTGGTTAACTATTCGAAATCCTTTTACTCTTTTCTGTATTCTTAACTACAATGCGCGTTTTTCTTGGGGAGGCAGGTAGCTTGTAAGTATTAGAAGAGGGAGAAGGCCAAATCACTAAACGGAAAGAGGCTGGTAGGGCTGCTTCCCCACCACTGTGCTAGCTAAAGCACTTCCAGATTTAGAGGATTCTCCGCATTTAGGGAACTCAGTCTGCAACCACAAAGTATTGCAAACAATAACCATCTATTGCAATGTTAATTGTTCAAGAATAGGCAAGCCACCCTAGAAAGAGAAGAAAAAACACTTCAGCGGGTAGCACTAAACAGAGGTCAAAGAACATCTCAAAACTGTCATTCGGAAGAAGTGAAAAGAAAAGAAAGTTAACAAATGAGGGGAAAAAACCCACAGAGGAAGGGACATGATTTACCAGAGATCAAGCAGCTTGGTTTTGCTCAGATATTTTCAATCTCCTCCCCACCCTCCAATGATAGCATCACTATCAACAGCCTCCTCACAAACTGTCCTTTTTTTCCCCTCACTTATTTGGCTCCTTTTATGTGCTAGGCAGTGTATTACTTAACTAAGCGAGCAACTGTGAGTAAAATAAATAGCACTGCTTTAGTTTATACCAAAAAAAAAAAAAAAATCTTAGAAAGATGTCCCTAGCTCTCAAAAAGCTGAGTCTATTACTAAGACGACTCCCAGCACTAAGAGAAGTTGTACAATCAACAGAGGGAACAGATGTCAGAGAAGCCCCAGCCACGTGGGGTGGCTTCACGGGAGAACAGAACTGAAGTCAAGTCTTGAGGATAAGTAAAGACATTTACTTCTCAAGAACGAGGGGAAGGGGTGGTGGTGGTGTGTGTGTCAGGGGCCGTTAATAGTGTGGAGCGGGGGTGGGGACACCCCCAGCAGTGAGAAAGCGGGAGAGCAGGACCTGGAGAAGCTGCCCAGCTCCATGTGGCAACAAGGACAGGGTGCAGGGATCACTGAGACGAGACAAAGGGAGACAAACCTGAACAGGGTGAAGGGTCCTTGTGCACCTCTGGTGGAGGTGATGAAAAGCCACTGACATTTGCTAAACACAGTAGTGACTTGATCAGATTTAGGCTAAAAGAAGATTAATCTTGTAATAGAAAACAGACATGCTACCAGGAAGCTCAGGGCCCATCCCTCTACTAGAAACTGTATAGAATTTGAGTTATGGAACTTGAGTATTTACTTTATCCAATTTTCCTTCCTTCACTTCCTTTCCTCCTTATGTATTTTATTTTTTAAAACTTATTGTATAGATCCCAAGCCCTTTTTTGGAATTAGGAAGAACAACAGTAGAAGAAAGAAAGAAAAGAAAACGGAGAAAGGTAGGAAGTCAGATGGGTAGGCAAACTATCTGTTCTCCCAACAGACAGGAAAATGACCACTACTTTGACATATTTTATTGAAATTTGGAGATTTAGTAGCACATACTGCCTAACATAGGTTATGGTATCTATTGTTTTTCCTCTTTCTATAATTAGCTTCCTGACTTTTTCTACTAATCTCTAGGCCCTTTCACTAATATACTATCACCTTTAAAATCTGTTTTCCAATTTATTATTTCACTTTTAATATAAAGCCAAAATAAAATATCGATATAGTCAAGTCTCCATCATTAAAAAATGAAGTGCCCTATTACAGGCACAAAAATTCAGCTACATTAAAAATAACATGAAAACTACCCCCAAAGAATTTTTCATATCTATGCACTTTTATTTTCTTAAATCTTTAATTACAATACTTCTTTTAATGCAACATATGATGAGAGAATACAAGTCTTTCTGATCATATCAGGAAAATATTTCACAATCACTGGGTTAACAGTTTATTTCAACAGACAGTACACGCTAAATGATAGTAAGATTCCCAAAACACCCATGTCCATGAACACATTTGGCATCCCAGTGACAAACCAAACAAGTACAATGACTTGGCATTTTTCTTCCTATCATAGAGAGATTTTAGAAAGAGGAGTTGAGGATAAAGTTCCAGGTCTGCCCATCTGTAGAGCCGTCCCAGAGCTCCAGAAAACATACGAAATCTCAGGATCAGAGAAACACCGGTCAGGTAAGCAAGCAGCCCTTCCGGTCAAAGTGGACATGGAGGGTGCCAGCAGCTGTTCTGGCCCACGCAGACATTCTCAGTCCCCCCTCATAACTAGCTTTCCTCGTCAATAATTTGCTTATACACGATTCCAGTATTTCTTTCAGAAGAGCAATTTCCTCCAAGAGTGAAAAATAAAAGACAAATGCCTACGTGTGTGCTGCTGTGATCATTTGCCCTCTCTCAGGACTCACCTAATTCCAAAGGGGGTGCAATTATTAGGGCAAATTCCAACTCCAAAGGAAATTCCCCAGCTCGGCCAGCTGCCAGTGGAACTATAAAATCAATATGAAGAGTGAGTCTTCCTGGAAGTTAAGAAGAGTCTGGGGAGAAAAGGTTCATTATGCAGAACTACCTAAGGAGCAACCTTCTATCACAAGAGGAAAGAGGCTTACATAATCAAACGCTAGGATGTTATCATGAAAGAAAGACTTAATTTCACAGACCATCTCAGTTTTTCCGTTTTCTATAACTCAAAATGAGATTTTAAAGAAAAACCAATAATTTAGTCATGTGTCTTTTATTTTGGATATTGAAGTAACGCCAAAGCAACACATAAATCAACACATGGACATGCACTGAGAAAACTTATTGAATATCATTTATAAGATGTTCATGGAAAAGTCAAAACCATAATAATGTCTCACCTATTATAAACCTCAGAATTGTGTAAATCTATATAGCAAAGACAGAGAGAACCAAGAAAATAAGGGGTTTCAGAAGACAGTTAAAATACAATCACTATAGGTAAGAAAACACAAAGACATATTTTGCTCATAAAAGAGACCTCTGCGCATCTCCTGAAAACCTATAAAACTTGTTCTTATCTTACTAATAAGTTTATTTAACATAGTTCTTTGCTTTCTAAACCTAAAATAAATCAGACACAATAAATTATAAATGGAGGAAACTGCTATATATTGATATTCTCATAAGATGACAGACAAAAGTTAAGAAATGAACAGAATACAAAGCAAAGCATTTGAGTGTTATTTAGAGGAAGAAACATGGCCCTACGTACCTCTGTATCACTCAGATCTATTACAGTATTGCCAAACAAACATGAAAATGCACACACACTCTACAACCTATACCTACACAAAGTTCTGGCACTCTTAAGAGCAAACCCTAAAGTATACAGAGGAAAAAAATTATAAAGGTCCCACAGAATGCTGTAGACAAAAGGCTGCCCCTGTGCATTTTCAGAAATACCAAAATGTTGCTCGTGGATCTTCAGAAAACAGAGCCTACTATTGTTTTACAATTTTGTCCATGTAAAATAAAGATCAGTGCAAAACAAGTATTTATCAATTGGCCTAGATTTTCATAGTAATATTTAAAACTATGAAGGTGTTTAAAAATGTGTTTAAAAACGCCAGTGTGCAATAAAGACCAAGCAGAAGAATGGTGAATATTAAGGAAATTCTTCCTCAGTATATAGGAAACCATAATTTCAGATAAACTGACATGAGCTTTTTCAGTCTTCAGCTGTCACAGACATGACTTTTATACACTAATTGAGAACACAATATTCTACATTACTTACAATATTCCCATTTTCTGGAGAGTTCCCACTAAAAACAACAACTTGAATTTTCTGACAGGTACTCAGCTTCACTATTTAGCATGATTTGTAGAAAAAGGCTTAGTCAAACAGCTGTTAGAAAATGTTTATAAGTTGATTTGTCCTGATTTTAATGGGTTTCTGCCTCTTTAAAGGAACCTTACTTAACTCTTTAATAAACTCCAGTTATTAAAGAGTTAATAAATTCTCAAGTAATTATGAAATACTGCATCTCTTGTAAGCAATACCGTATCTGCACTCCCAGGTGTGAATGGTTAACACAAATATGGTACAGCCTGGCCAGCTATTCACCAAAACTGTTCCAATCTTTTCCTGGGCTGTTACTAGACTACACTTCCCAAACTCTTTTGTAATTAGGTGTGACTACCTATCTAATTCTACCCAATAAACTGTGAGCAGAAGACAGACCTAGGGAAACTGACACCCAATCCACTTCTTCCATTTCCCTTCCATCAGCCTGATGTGGAGAGGTACAGGTATGTTAGCGCCCATTAGTGGTGGAGGTATGAGCCACCTGTTCTAAGCTGTCTGGGGCCCTGAACAGCCACTAGAAAAAGGACAGCCCACCACTCAGGAAAACCCTTTTGGTCTTTATGTGAGTAAGAAATAACCTTGCTTCCTGTCTGACCTGTATTATGGGGTGTTTGGTAGTGCTACAAATAAACACAGTAAGAAATATATAAACTAAATTACCCACCAAAATTTAATGCGGCAAGTAAAGGTGGGAACAAATAAACGTGCAGAATAAATTTAAACAGAACATTTTGGGAAAAGGTTTGTGCCTAACTTTTAAAGCACTGTCCCTCAGGAATTGGAGAATGAATAAAATAAAATGCTTACTCTGGTTGTTTCAAATTTGAATAGCAGATTGAGAAGTTTAGACATAGAAATAGCAACAGAGCCCTGAGCGGTGTGGCTCAGTTGGTTGGGTGTCATCCCGTAAAGCGAAAGGTCACCTGTCCATTCCCAGCCAGGGCTCATGGCGGGGTTGTGGGTTGGGTCCCCTGGTCAGAGCTCATAAGAGAGACAACTGTTTGATTGATGTTTCTCTCCCTTCCTTCCCCTCTCTCTAAAAATAAATAAAATCTTTTTAAAAAGAAATAGCAAAAGAATAACTGTAAAGTTATAGTAGTAAAAAATATATTTGAAACAATATTTAATAAATGTAATATTCAGTGTTTCCCACCAATACTATACTCTGCAATCAAGTTCTATTACAACAAAACCTTCAAGGGATTAATTTATTTGATTATCTTAGAATAATTTTATTGAATACCACTTGAAATAAATAATTAGCCAGGAAACTAAAAACATTTTACTGACGCGCAGGTTATTGCAATGAGGTTTGACCTGTATTTCATTAAAAAGCCATCTGATCACTCACCAGGAGAAGCCATTACCTACTTGATCTGTCCTATGGCTATTTCATTTATCATTCTTTTTTTTTATTTTTATTGAATTTATTGGGTGTGCCATTCATTGTTTATGGTAACACTGTGAACAAACTGAAGAAAAAGTCCCCACTGGACATTGTGAAATTTGTTTGTAGCTCTGTCCTGGTTTTCTTTTCCTACTTAATGACCAAATGGCACCATGGTGGGTAATGCACGGGAGTAAAAGTGGTGAATCATTAAAGAGTTCGTAAATTTTAAAAACAGGGGCAGGCCTTCTGGGCCCCATATGCTCCTGGAAAACTCAATGTTGTGCTGTATTAATTGAACTGTGAAGCTTTTATTGGTCCTCTTTAAAAAATGCTTGCAGTGAAGCTTTCATTAATGCTTGCCCTCAAATTGTTTATAGTACTTAGCATTTCCATAGCAAAGTTATATTTCAAAGAACTTTTTGATTATCAGCTAATCTGCATTTTTATAAGAGAATTCAGCTCTTTAGCAAAAAAGAGGCATATAGAGAAAACTTAAGGAATTTTTGTCTAAGATTTGCCAATGAAAAAAGGAATAGAATACAATATAGAAAATCTTGCTGTAAACCTTTAGCTTATATAAATCGCCTGGTCCTCTGACACCATATGGGTGGAATAGTTATTACATGTTCCCACAGTGGTGAAGAAAAGAAAAATGAGCTACCTTTATGCAACGGGCTTTGAAAACTGAAGTTATCGAACTTTGCAATTACTGCTATGGCAACCCCACCATCCAAGGTCATCTAGAAGCCCACAGGACCACATCATTGCATAGTTCCAGGGGCCATGATGCACCTTGTGGTCTATGTTTGGAAAATTCCTTTGGGTGCATTCTCATCAAAATTACTTCATATAAATTAGATTCATCAAATTAAAAGTCATACTGGAATCATCATAGGGTTGATACAGCCTAATTTATTTACTCTTAAAAATGTTCAATCTCAAATCACATTTTCTATAGTATCATACTAAAAATCTGATCTCTGCTAAAATAGGCAGAAACATGTTTTGAGGGAGTGGGGAAGGGACAGAAATGTACCCTATGAGGATCTCTTTGGTTCATCGCAACATAAAAACAGGAAGGCCTAGGTAGCTGGGAACACCTACAAACCACTAGAATGTCCCCACACATTACTCCCTCCTCGACTTTTCCACAGCACTGCTGTTTTATCTATCAGAAAGAAGTTATATCTCAGCTGACAGGAGAAAACACCTATATTAAGATCAGGATTTAATGAAGTATTTTTTGTTTTTCTAGAGTCCCAAAATAAGAAGCGCTAGAGTTTGTTAGGCAGATTAAAGAATATTTCTGCACTTTGCCCAGTCACAGTGAAGAGCGGGGTGTTCTACATTATTTAGTACCCCCTCCAGGTCTCCCACACCAGCCTCCTTAGGGGAGGGGCCTGAGGACCAGTACGGCTAACAAGAGCCTCATGTGATTCTTATTATCAGACGTGTTTGGGAAACTCTAGATTAGGTGAGCCCTAAAGTCTTTCCTTCTGAGATTTGGCACTTCTGATAAAAATTAAATTCCTAGAAATGGCATCCATACTGCTGTACAGCAGAAATTAAGTTCTGTTCATATATATCTTAAAGTACTCAGCACAATGAATGAACCAAAACTATTTACACTTCTGTCTCCCCCACAAAAGGGTGCGGTCCATAAGGCCCATGATTTAGTACCACTAAACAACACACCGCCTGGCACAAAATATTTGCTTCATGAGTTTTGAATGAATGAATGTCAATTGCAGCAACTGGCTGCCCATCTTCTCCACACAGTCTTCCCTCATTCAAGCTCCTCAGTGCCAAAAAGCAGCACCCAGCACCCTAAGAACATTATTGGCAAAGCAAAACTAGAATAAGAACCAGTGATTCTATATTCAAAACTCAGCACTTATTGTTTGACTGGCTGAATGATCAAGACAGAACTATTTAGTACTTGAAATTGACTATACTTGAATATGGGTAGAGAACCTGTATGAGACGGGAAAAGAAGAATCTACACCACCCAGGACAAATTTTCAAGACAAACAGAACTATTGTACTGTGTCTGTGAAACGGACTATTAAAGAACTTCTGTAATAACTAGAGTGAGTCTATTTTCCTGGTGCACAAAATCCCTTAGAGCCTTTTGTGGAACAAAAGCAAAATAAATGGATGGCAAATGCATAAAACCAATTTAATTCTCTTTTTGCATAGTTAGAAAAAAGGAGATGTAAGAAAAAAACACTCCTAAGTCAAATGATTACGTTATTTCTCACCAGTGGAATAGCTATGGTGCCATAAGATACACACTAAGAGCAGAATAATATATTCATGTTTGTGGCCAAACACTCCCCAAGTGCATTTCAGGTCTCTAATCATGGTTTGTACTTACTGGCAGTAAGCAGAAAAGACTCCCACCCACCTGGCCTGTTTGCTATGACTTTCCTCAATTAAGATTTCATTCATAAAAACTTCCCAAACAGAACTGATTAAAACCTCTGTTTAATGCTGCTCTCACCAGAGCCAACATATTTATGAGAAAGTACGCAAGGAAATTTTGAGGACTCTACAGTCAAGAGCTTCACTCAGCATTGTCTCATTTACCTCCCACTTTTTCCCTTCTCCTAACTGCACAATTATCCTCCTGGCAAGAACTCCCTCACTGACATAGCGGCCTCCGAGGATATTTTCATATTATAAAGGCAATATTCTTGAAGACAGGGTAAGCTGAACTCAACTGTCAGATATTACCAGTAGTGGGCTAGCGTCAGCTATATGTGAAACTCACCAAGGCATTTGGTATTACTTTCCTTTCTTTTAAAGAGTCCAATATATTTGACCATGCTATGTCTTACAATAGATTCACCTATAAGAACTATTTTTTTCTAAAATGCTACAAGTTGTTATTGTCTTCAGTAGGAGAAGCTGAGCTCTGCAGCATAGTCCCTCCTTCCCCATATGCACCCTGATGCACCGGTTCACATTCACTCTCTGCACAACCAACCATCTACACTGGGTGGACAATACGACTCACACTGAATCTCAAATTCCCTTTAATTGTGTCTGTTTCTTCTCCCTCAGGAGGAGTTAGCTGCACGCACTCATTTGTCTTCCTTCTCTTTTACCTCACAAAGTTCAGTAAACGTTGCTTCTGACCATCTGTTCTTTACATATATACAGCATTTCTATAGCTTTGTTGCCCAATGTACTTGACCTCCTAAGCAGTTAACCACATTAATAACAAAAATCTCACCCTACCCTCTTTTTCACACATAAGATGAGAAAACCAAGAGTGATTATCACCCTTACACAGACCTCTCCAAAAATAATACTTTTAGAATGAAATTAGATGTAATACAACCCTACCTGAGAAATTCTCTAAGGTGCCCACAGCTCCCAGTAAGAATCACCATAAAATCTCTTACCTGTTTAAATTTCTGCCATTTGATCCACTTTTCCTTAAGCATGTAAAATTTAAAAATATTTCTTATTACGTTGCATTGATTCTCTTTTTCAACTAAGTTTATCAAAATATTTCTGCATTTACTCGTTGCAATGTAGTTACCTTTAAATAGGCCTTGATGGGTAAACAGCGAATCTAACCCCTTCTAATAGTGTTCTAATGGGACTACGCGTTTCTCAGTAAACAAGTGGATCCAGGTCCACCCGTTAGAAACATGGTACATAAAGACCACAGAGACACCGAAATTCTATGCTTGCACTACTCATAAGTGAAGAAGTTGTGCAAATTGAGTTCCTTTATAATTTGGATTCAAATTTTTCCTGTGTAGTTTCATCTCTCATTGGCCTCGATGACATCTGCACTTCATGTCCATTTCAAGATTACATATCCAGGTAGAAATGCCTTTTCAAATGTTTCATTTGCACACAGTTGATGTCACTGCCATAAATTCTATTTTCCCATAATTCAATCTGTCCTGTCACTCTCCGATGACGCAAAGATGGGAGGTAACAAACAGTGTGGGAAGGGTGTGTGTGTGTCTGCACGTGTTTATGTGTGTATGTGTGTGTGTGTTGAGGGGGTAGAGAAAAAAGGGACAGGGGAAATTTGTTTAGATATTTAAAAAGCCTAGTTTCTGGTCTAGAGAACTGAAGGCAAGCCCCTACATAAATTCTAAATAATAACTTCTGGAAATGAAGGAATTATTCTGCCACTTCTGTACTTAGCCAATTTGTTCCTATTACTTTTAGTATGTTTTTTAATGATTCCAACACATGCTACCACAAGAAAAAAAAAAGTTTGACTGTGGTGGTTCTAAATTAAATGCCTGTGTTAAATTATGCAATTTTGAAACATTAAATTTATATATAAATGAATATATATAATATATATTTAAAGTGCAATATATACATATAAAAATGCTAACATGGATTTAAGTTCATCTCACTAGAAAGGATAAGACTCGGCTATAACTGATGAGCAGAGCAGCTCACACAGGGCAGTTTACGAGGGTGGGCTGGGGAGCAGGTAGGGGCGGGAAAGGAACAGGTGCAACAGGTTATACCCCAGGCAGCCATAGCCCTGCAAAAATCACAATTATTGGGCCCCACTACAGACCTACTGAGTCAAACACTATGAGCATGAGGGGAGGGGGGTTTGTTTGTTTTTTAGAGAGAAAGATGAAGGGAGGGGGAAACAAAGGGAGAGAAACATTGATCGGCAAGAAAGAAACATCAATCAGTTGCCTTCCATACATGCCCTGACTGAGGACTGAACCTGCAACTGAAGCAAGTCCCCTAACCAACTGGCAACCTTTCAGTTTCCTGGACAACACCCAACCAACTGAACTACACGAGTCAGGGCCATGGGCTTGTTTTGAACAACCCTTCCCAATGATACTGATGCATGGTAAAGTTTGGGAGCCTTTGGGACACAGGAATTCACAGATAAGAGGCTGAGGTTACCCTTCATCTGCTTATCCAGCTGACAATGCCAATTACAAACCATGCCTATAATGAAAGACTCTGGAAGAGAGCTCTGCTATGTCATCTAGAATCAACCACCACAGTTCTACTCCGCAATAATTTCCAGTTCCAAATTCAACATGCAAGCTGCGAGCCTCCTGGGGGTGTGGGGGAAGACTCATGAGGCCATGACCTTTCAGAGCAGCTAACCTGGGTGTGGCACTCTGCAGAGGGAAATTCTTGGCAAAGATTTCCCTTTATAAATTCTAAATATAATATTACATTAGCTTCAATCTTGGAAGTTGGATAACTCAATGATATCAAGATGCTGGAACAGTGTTTTAAATAATATATAGAAATGAATCCTCCTAGAGTAATCCAAACAGAAAATTCTTTTTAAATTCGTTCATGCTAAGCATGTGGTTTCCGAGCCTGCTCCGTCATTCCTAAGACTCAGTCTGTGCTTGTTCCAAAAGTGACACCCTGTTCCTGTAGGAAGGGGTGTTGGCAGTGCTGGTCACAACATTACACGAGCCACACAGTACACTGGATTCGGAGGAAGCAGGTGCTGAGATTATAATTAAGTACGCATAGAGGAAACAGGGGTGACAGCAAAGAAGGGTGGGGAGGAAAACCATCCTTCCTGGATGTCAGGAGATGAAGGAGGAGCGGTTCCACAAGCTGACTTCCAAAGCCCACAGAACAGTTTAAGAGCATACAGACACTTATTGGGTCAGAAAGACCACGTGTATGAATTAGATGCCTACCTCATATGGAATAAACATTTGTAACTTCATAAAATTCAACCCAAATGCCACATGAGACCTGGAAGAATGAAAGCTCAGTGCTCAGATAACAATGAGAATGAAATTAGTTGCCTGAAAAGTCAACTGGTTTACATAATACAGGATTGGCTCTAGAATAAATATTCAAAATTCATTCCATCAACCAATCTCCATCAGACAAAGCAGAAAGTCCTTTCATGACTTAAATTTTTGGTCTGAAGCAACACAAAGCAACATCTTTCATGCATAGTCTGTTAAAGGTTTAAAAAGCAGTGAGACTGACCGGGCTGCACTGGTGAGCTCATCATGGGAGTCAGGAGGACTGATGGGTGGGATGCAGGATCACAGCCTTCCTTCAGCTGGCAACGTTGGTCCCTGGGGAGCTGGTGGAGGAGAAACCTAGAATGCAAGAGAAATGTATGTGGATGATACATGTTATGTCAAACCACGAAGGAAAAGAAACAGAGAGTCTCCAATCAGCCACAGCTCAACTGTGGGTCTTTGAAGAAGTCACATCAACTTCCGGCCAAGATGGAGGCACAGGTAGACACACTGTGCCTCCTCGCACAACCAAAATAAGGACAACAAAAATTTAGAAACAAAAAAATCAACCAGAACTAACAGAAGATTGAACTGTATGGAAATCCGACAACCAAGGAGTTAAAATAGACGCATTCATCCAGATCAGTAGGAGGGGCAGAGTCGGGCGGCTGGATGGAGAGGGGTCACAGTAGGAAAAAGCAGCTGCTGGTAGACCAGGGTGCGGGGTGGCAGCAGGAAGACCCAGTGGGGTGCGCAGGCGGGAGCTGGCAGATCCCGGGCAGTCACACATTCCCACTCAGATAAACCAGGCAAAACTGGGGAGCGAGACAGACCATGCAACCCAGGGCCCCAGCGCCTGAAATAAAGCCTCAAACAACCATTGAAAACACCTGTGGGGGTTGAGGCAGAGGGAGAGACTCCCAGCCTCACAGGAAAGTTCACTGGAGAGACCCACAGGGTCCTAGAATGTACACAAGCCCACCCATATGGGAATCAGCACCAGAAAGGCCTAGTTTGCTTGGGGGAAGCAGCAGAAGGGACTGAAATTCGAGAGAGAGCGGAGCAAGCACCTTTGTTCCCTCTTGGACCCCGCCCCCACATACAGTGTCACAACCCAGCGACTGGGTTGCCTCACCCTGGTGAACACCTAAGGCTCCGCCCATCACTACCTAACAGCCGTGACCAGACCAAAAAAAGCCCAAAGGGAAGAACAGATCAAAGCCCCAGAGCAAATACATCTAAGCATCCAAGCGATAGCCAACCTATCAGATGCACAGTTCAAAGCACTGGTGATCAGGATGCTCACAGAACTGGTTAATTTTGCTCACAAATTAGATGAACAAATGAAGGCTACAATAAGTGAAATGAAGGAAAATGCGCAGGGAACCAATAGAGATGGGAAGAAAACTGGGACTCAAATCAATGGAGTGGACCAGAAGGAAGAAAGAAACAACCAAACAGAAAAGAAGGAAGAAACAAGAATTCGAAAAAATGAGGAGAAGCTTAGGAACCTTCAGGACATCTTTAAATATCCCAATATCTGAATTATAGGGGTACCAGAAGGGGAAGAGGAAGAGCAACAAGTGGAAAACTTATTTGAACAAATAATAAAGGAGAATTTCCCCAATCTGGCAAAGGAAATAGACTTCCAGGAAGTCCAGGAAGCTCAAAGAGTCCCAAAGAAGGTGGACCCAAGGAGGAACACACCAAGGCACATCATCATTACATTAGCCAAGATTAAAATGAAGGAGAGAATTCTAGAAGCAGCAAGGGATAAGGGCACAGTCACCTACAAAGGAGTTCCCATCAGACTGTCAGCTGATTTCTCAAAAGAGACCTTACAGGCAAGAAGGGGCTAGAAAGAAGTATTCCAAGTCGTGAAAGTCAAGGACCTACATCCAAGATGGCTCTATCCAGCAAAGCTTTCATTTAGAATGGAAAGGCAGATAAAGTGCTTCTCAGATAAGGTCAAGTTGAAGGAGTTCATCATCACCAAGCCCTTATTATATGAAATGTTAAAGGAACTTATCTACGAGAAAGAAGATAAAAAACATGTATAGTAAAATGACAGCAAACTCACAGTTATTAACAGCCATACCTAAAACAAAAAGAAAAGCAAACTAAGCAAACAAGTAGAACAGGAACAGAAACAAAGAAATGGAGATCACATGGAGGGTTATCAACAGGCGAGTGGGAGGAGAGAGAGGGAAAAGGTACAGAGAATAAGTAGCATAGATGGTAAGTAGAAAATAGACAAGGGAAGGGCAAGAATAGTGTGGGAAATGTAGAAGCTAAAGAACTTATGACACATGGACGTGAACTAAAGGGGGGAGTGTGGGTGGGAGGGGGTGTGCAGGGTAGAGGGGAATGAAGGGGAGAAGTGGGAATACTGTAATAGCATAATCAATAAAATATATTTTGTTAAAAAAGAAGTCACATCAACTTGCCAAGTGTCTGAAATCTTTATTGATAATGATCTATATCAATATGTTGTTATAGATATATACAGGTATTACATATAGATATATAATTAATATAATTTATGTGTCCATTATCTGAATTTATCTATAAAGGAGCAAATTTATCAATCATGCTAAAAACACATAAATAATGTGAACACCAAAATAAAATCTGTGAATGGGAAACCACTTCTCATAGTTATAATTAGTTCCCTATTTAATAGTCACTATAATTTGTTGTTGTTGTTTGTTATCATATTTTAGAAATTATTTTAAAATAATTTGTGGAATTTTGGATGTAAGTCTCTCATTACATAGTATTTTTATCATTATCAAAGATTTCTATCTAGAGATAAGACATCTTGGTGAAGGAATTTTAATGGACTTTAAAAAGGGGGATAAATAAACCATAAAGTATAAGAGCTGCAGGAAACTCCCGTTACAATTTCCATTTCTTCTTGAAGACTTTTGCAATCTTGTTCCAGCCAAAAGTAGTAACAGCTACAGTGTTTCTAGGAGTGGCACAGGATGGGCTTCTTGAAAGGAACTTAAGGGGCTTTCTGCTTTTAATTCGGATGCACTCGCCACTAGACATTGCAGCAAAGGAAAAGCAATTGGAAGGGCAGTTTCCTCACAGTTTACTGGAATTTGTCAAAGTTTAAAAAAAGAAGAGGAAGAAGAAGCAGCTTTTAATGTTGCTCTTAATGAGTTTCTTGCAAAAATAGTATGGCCCAATTGCACTATTTTTATACACAGAATGCTGTAACTCTGAGAATTAGGCACCTCTTTACCTTGAGAATCCAATGTATTTATTGTGATTCATTTTCCCATTCATATTTTGAAAGTGTTAGTACTATTTTTTTGCCCAAGTGTATAAAGCAGGATATAAATATGTATTTCTTTTGAAGAACTATGTAAGCTCATCAAGAATGCCTATAATACTTTAAATGGTCTCTCAATAGAAATACGCTCATTATTAGAACAGTTTAATAGAGTCATTAGTTGGGGGAGGCTGCTTCTCATCACCTCTTTAATGCTGGATATATATATTATGATTTAGTAACAGTAAACTGTTTATTTTTATGAATCTTCAAAATTATATGATGTGCCTATTTTATTAATATTATTTAAAGAATCTTAACTTCCATGTTGATGAAAAAGCAACATTTCTTTAAAAATGAAAAAGTAAGAACAGAAAACTTTTTATTTCTGTATCAGCAAACAGACATTCTGATTCTGGCTTGTAAATAAAAAAAAAGTCAATGTCATATTTTAAAGAAAAAATTACTTGCATAGTTTTAAATAGTTACAAAGTACTTTTAGAAAGACTATACTGAGGTCATTTTTATTTTTTAAAATATTTTATTTGTTTATTTTTAGACAGAGGGGAAGGGAGGGACAAAGAAAGGGAGAGAAACATCAATGTTTGGTTGCCTCTCACATGCCCCACACCAGGGAACCTGGCCCGCAGCCCAGGTATGTGCCCCAACTGGGAATTGAACTGGCGACCCTTTGGTTCACAGGTCAGCACTCAATCCACTAAGCCACACCAGCTGGGGCTGATGTCATTTTTACATCAACCATGCTAATAGATACTTGTCACTCTCCCCATACCTCCTTCATAGGTGAGAAAAATAGGTGAGATGTCATCTGCTTCATAATTAAAAGGTAATGAAACAAAATCAAAACTTGAATTAGATTTAAATTTATAGGGCATCTAAAAATAATGAGTGTGGACTTTGATATTTTTGGCATTTTTACCTTTTTACATTGCAGTCTGGAACATATCCTAAATGCTCTTGCTGCATTCTGGATTCTCAATGGTTTGATTTTCAATTGAGAATAACAAAAAGCAAGGGGCAGGAAGGCTTAAGAGAATGTAAGGAAAAGAACACGAAAAGATGCCTTCCATCAGAGGCACAGTTCTCAGTGTTTAAACAAAACAAAAAAAGTTAATCTATAACGTCACTTTGTATAATCGGTGCTTGTATATTTCCAAATACAACTCACTTTAACCAATAATATCCAATAGTTAACAGTAGTAATACCAAGGTGAAATTTTGCTCCTTGTCCCAAAATCTAAAATTAGAAAAGATGTTTCTATTTTTACCACCTCTGCCTCTTATTTCCACAAACATAAATAATGCTGGTCCAGGACATGCTGATTTATGCCTAGTGACATAATTATTGGGTTTTTGCCTTCATAGCCCTAGATTTGAGTTGCGTTAATCTCAAATGGAAATATAAATTCTACTTCTAAAATATCATCATTAAATGCCTTTTTAAAATTTAAACTACTCTCCTTGCCATTCAATCTTTTTAATAACTTCCTAATCACGACATACTCCTCTAACACTAGGAAAGCCTCGTTACCTAAACAACTATAAAGAGAATTAATATGCACCACTCTGCTGGCAGGTACTGGTCTCCAGTTATTGTGTCTTCATTCATAACGAGCCACAGTGAACCAAAGTGTCACAGCTATAGTTGCATAACTGGAATAGGGTTCTTTTTCTTAAACATTTTATTTATTTATTTTTAGAGAGGGGAACGGAGGGAGAAAGAGAGGGAGAAAAACAGCAATGTGTGGTTGCCTCTCATGCACCCCACGGGGGACCTGACCTGCAACCCAGGCATGTGCCCTGACTGGCAATCAAACACACCACCCTTGGGTTCACAGGCCAGCATTCAATCCACTGAGCCATACCAGCCAGGGCTGGAGTATGATTCTTTAAAGAGATCTCCTAACAGGTTTCAGAGGTACTGACCCTATAAACATACATGCACATTGTGTGTGTCTATGTGTGTATGTGTGTGGGGTGGGGAGAGAAAGAGAGAGAGAATCATCAATTACCTACCTAAGCTTCCCTTTTTCCCTTTCCTGGTGGCTAACAAATTAACAGATTAGCAGTTCCTATTCACACCTTTTAGGGACAAAATTGATATGAAATTCTACAAATGAAGCCCTTTTTAGCTCCTGGAAAAGAAAGATGGGTCAGTGGGGAACATCCATCAACAAGAATGAGCAATTTATTCTTAAATCTTCCCATACTTCTTTATCCAAATGGGCTTCAGAGAAACACTATTTTCTGAGAATGGGGACATTTTCCCCTAGTATGTAAGTCATCCTTACAATGAGCCTAAACTAGAAATAATAGGAAACCGGCCTTCAACTGGGTAGCTAAATGAAAAAATGAAAAAAAAAAGTACTGTTTATTGAGAGTACAGGTGATCAAAGCAGATATAGGAACACATCTGGTTTCAATTAATTTGCATATTAATTTGCCTTTGCTGTAAAAATATGTGCACACTTAAGGACATAAAGAGAACAGCAAGAGGAAAACTGTTGCTATGAATCTTTTACTTAAAGAGATACAAGCATTGTTATTTTTGGCCCTTGACGCTCCTTGAGCTACCTGAATCCACAATTAGAAACTAAGATTCTTTGCTTCAAAATCAGCATCTCTGACTACAAGTTAGTCTGCTGCCTGCAAGTTACTGCTTCAATATCCTGCAGCATATAGCACACAGCAACAGCTCTAGGGGTGACATCCTGCAATGTCTTAGCCTACCTGTGCAGCCAGCCCACACTGCTCTCAGTATCACTGTGGTCGTGATTTCATAGGTCCTCCATGGACCGTTCCATAGTACTGAATGGCAAATCAGCAGAGCTTTACAAATGACAAAACTTGCCCGAGGATTATCTCCCCCAATCATCAAACAGCCCTTCGGAGTATACCGAGTAAGCCATTATTATCCTCATTTTACAGATGAGGAACTAGAGGCTTAGAGAGGTTCAGGATGTGTTCACAGCCATGCAGGTGGTAAGTGAAGGCCGGTCCTCTGACTCCTAGCTCAGAGCCCTCCTGCAGAGCACCGCAAGGAATTACGGCCATTCTAGCACAGCTGCTTCGGTGTCAGGCTGTCGACCCAGTTGTCACAATTTTAATAATGACACATTGAAATGCAGGTCTTCTTTACTAAAGAACCTATCTAGCCACTGAACTGAGTGAACTCAGACACAAAAGATGATAAAATAAATAAAAAATCTAAAATAAATGTCTGCAAGAATTCTCATAGCATAAGCTTTCAAATCTGACTTAAACATCATGTTCTTACCACAATCTCTCTTTTGTTAACTATAGTCTGAGTTTCTTATTGTGGTTTTCTTTTCCTTTTTTCCTTTTGGGCAATTGGCATTATTTTGGACAGTGTGCCACTAAGAAAGCAGAGTGCTTTTGTAGTTTATGTAGCCAGCAAAAACTACACGTCTCTAATGTATCTTCCCCAGATTTAGGGCAGTTGTAATGCACAGTTCAGTCTGCAGGCCCTTTTCTTCTCAGATGGAGCCATTAGCTCCAATTCCTCTGAAGAGTAGGACTCACAAGCTGACTCAGTTCATAGCATCCACTGTACAGATAGTTTATTAGTGGAATAAGCCTACTGTGCCAGTTCATTGAGTATCAGGGGGTTCTTCGGATCCACAGTCTCTCTCTCATGCCTCAGAACCTAAAATTCTGCCACAATTTCATCTTTAGAGAAAAATACTAGAAAATTGCTCTTAACATTTTATTCAATTCAACAAACTTTTATTGGCTACATCAAAGACACTCCATTACCCATTATGGAAACCTCAGCTTTTATTTCATTTTCTGCTTCTTGCATGTCATATGTATAGTCACCAAAGCCAGTCCCCTGGTATCTTATTTTTTAATTATATTTTATTATTCTTTTACAGTTGTCCTGATTTGTCCCCCTTTGCTCTCCATCCAACATCCCCAATTCCCTCAGGCAATCCCCCCACCATAGTTCATGCCCATGGGTCATGTTTAAGTTTTTTGGCTACTCCATTTCCTCTCCTGTACTTTATATCCCCATGGCTATTCTGCAACTACCTATTTCTATTTCTTAACCCCCTCACCTCCTCACCCATCCCCCCACAACCCACTCCCACCTGGCAACCATTCAAACACTCATTGTATCCATGATTCTGCCTCTGTTCTTCCTGTTTGCTTAGTTTGTTTTGTTTTTTTAGTTTTTTTATTCCACTGATCAACAGTGGAATAAAACAGATTTGTATCTTTTGCCATTTTATTTTTCATAGTTTTGATCTTCTTTTTCTTAAATAAATCCTTTTAACATTTCATATAATAATGGTTTGGTGGTGATGAACTCCTTTAGTTTTTTCTTGTCTGGGAAGCTCTTTATCTGCCCTTCCATTCTAAATGAGAGCTTTGCTGGGTAGAGCAGTCTTGGCTGTAGGTCCCTGCTTTTCATGACTTTGAATGTTTCTCACCAGTCCCTTCTATCTTGCAAAGTTTCTTTTGAGAAATCAGCTAACAGTCTTATGGGTACTCACCTGTAGGTAACTTCTTTTCTCTTGCTGCTTTTAAGTTTCTCTGTTTATCTTTAACCTCTGGCATTTTAATTATGATGTGTCTTGGATTGGGCCTCTTTGCATTCATCATAATGGGGACTCTCTGTGCTTCTTGGACTTGCATATCTATTTCCTACGCCAAATTAGGGAAGTTTTCTTTCATTATTCTTTCAAATACATTTCCAATTTCTTGCTCCTTTTCTCCTTTTGTACACCTATGATGCAAATATTGGACCACTTGAAGTTGTCCCAGAGTCTGTATATACTTTCCTTACTTTTTGGGATTCTTTTTTTGTCTTGTTCTTGTTCTGATGGGTTGTTTTTTGCTTCCTTGTGTTCCAATTCATTAATTTGATTCTTGGCTTCATCCACTCTACTGTTGTTTCCCTGTAAATCGTTCTGTATTTCAATTAGTGTATCCTTCATTTTTGGCTGGATCTTTTTTATGCTGCTGAAGTCCTCACTAAGTTCCTTGAGCATCCTTACAACCGGTGTTTTGAACTCTGCATCTGATAGAGTGTTTATTTTCATTTTGTTTAGGTCTTTTTCTGGAGTTTGTTTTTTTTTTAAGATTTATTTTTTTTAAAGATTTTATTTATTTATCTTTAGACGGAAAGGGGAGGAGAGAGGGAGAGAAATATCAATGTATGGTTGCCTCTCGTGCATCCCCTGCTAGGAACTGGCCTGCAACCCAAGCACGTGCCCTAACTGGGAATAGAACCGCAATCCTTTGGTTCACAGGCCTACGCTCAATCCACCGAGCTACACCAGTCAGGGCCTTTTTCTGGAGTTTTGATCTGTTCTTTCATTTGGACCATGTTTCTTTGTTTTGGCAGCCTCCCTGTGTTTGTTTCTGTGTATTAAGTAGAGCTGCTTTGTACTCCATGTCTTGGTAGCATGACCTAATGTAGTAGGCGTCCTAAAGGGTACAGTGGCATAGTCTCCCTTATCACCCAAGCTATGTACTCAAGAATGTACTCAAGGTACATTCTTTGTGAGGGCTGAGTACACCCTCCCCTTGTAGTTGAACCATGGTTGCTGTTTGCAGATCACTGGGAGGGATTTACCCAGACCAGTCAGCTGCAAGGATTGGCTGTGACCACTTACCAATCTCCACCCTGCGTGGAGGATCAGTTGTGCAGGGGCAGGATGGTGGTGCTCTGATGTGGTCTGTAGCTGTCCACTGGGTATGCTGGCCCTGAGGTTTCCTGGGTGGTACAAGCCAAGATAAGCCCCCACCTGTGTTTTGCTGGGGGCCACCCTGCCTGAGCTATAAAGCAATCTCAGATGGCTGCTCCTTGTGCTGGGCTTGAAAATTCCCAGATGAAGCCAACGTGTGAATCTAGGCTGGCTGCTGCTTGTGGCATGCCTGGGGCTCACTGAGGCCACCTGTTGC
Organism: Anoura caudifer; assembly: GCA_004027475.1. NCBI lineage: Eukaryota > Metazoa > Chordata > Mammalia > Chiroptera > Phyllostomidae > Anoura > Anoura caudifer. Next base: position 336,779 of record PVKU01000167.1, read on the forward strand.
TGGTTTGATAGGATTTAGAAAATTGTGCAACATGAGCCAAGACTAGCCATTAATATGAAAAAGCAGCCGGGTGGGCCCACAAGTTGGGTGGGGTGGGGTGGAGTCTCTGGGGATCTCCAAGGTGGTTCAAGCAGTGTTAGCCAGATTGATCAAGTCTCAGATAGGGCACCAGCTTGCCAGCTCTGTAAGGGGAGGGCTTAGAAGGGGGACAATGGACTCTGGTTTCCATGATGCCAGACACTTCAGTTCCTCCTTGTATGCCACTGGTGCCTGTTACCCCAGTGCTGGAGCTCAGAGAGAGTGAATCTGAGCAGATGAGTCTATATGTAGTTTCTTTAAGCGGAACTGTTTGGGGCTCCCACAGTTTCTTCCACCAACAAAATCCCTGCTTGTTCTTGTAGCCAGAAGTTGTAGGGACTTATCTTCCTGGCACAGAAACCCTGGGCTGGGGGGCCAGGTGTAGGGCTGGAACTCCTCACTCCTGAGATACGCCTGTTCAATTATTATCTACCATATGTGGGTGAGAGACCAGCCCATCCTGCTTCTGCATACCTCCTACTATTCTAGATGGATGTGGTTTAATTCCATAGTTGTCAGACTTCCATTCAACCTAATTTCTGACAGTTCTGAACGATGGCTGATTTTTTTTTTGTTGTAATTTTGACATGGTTGTGCAAAGAAGTGATCCATGTCTGCCCACACCACCGTCTTGACTGGCAGTCATCCATTGATATCTTAAAAATACCTTTCATATTTGGGCCCTTCTTTCCATTTTAATGAATGCTGCCATAGCTCAAGTAATCAGTTGGTCTTGATTAGATTATTTATCTAGCTTCCTATCTGGTATCCCTGCCTCTAGGAAATGTATGAATGAATAAATGGGTGAGTAAGTAAAATCTGGTGTCTGCAACTTCCTTAGCTGGCATTCAAGTTTCCCTCCCACTCCATTTTCTCTTCTTCCTTTTTTTTCTCCTCACATGTAACTTCTGTGGTTCCAGGCAATCTGTCATTATTCTTAGGATAATAGTCAACATCATAAACTACTGCTGAGGCACAGACACCAATAAATCAGAATGAACACTAAATATATCAGTTGAGTATAAGTCCTGACTTTTCCTCTATAGTATCATTCACATTTCCATGTCTTTGTGCCATTTTCTGCAAAGGATATTATCACCTCTTCTCTACCTCCCAGCTCAAATTCTTTTTATTTTCTTTTTAATCCTTAACTGAAGATATGCTTATTTATTTGAGAGAGAGAGGAAGGGAGAAGGAGAGGGAGAAAGAAACACTGATTCGAGAGAGAAACATCAATCGGCCACCTCCCATATGCACCCCGACCAGGCATCAAACCCACAACCCAGGCATGTGCCCTGACAGGGAACTGAATATGCAGCCTTCTGATGTATGGGATAATACTCCAACCGACTGAGCCACCTGGCCAGGGCCCAGCTCAAATTCTTTAAGGCTGTGTTCAATGAGAATTCTTAAGCAGCGACTCCAAGCAAAAGGTCAGCTTCCTCATCTATGTTCCCACTGTGTCTTGTTCCATACTATACCAACACTCTTTGATGTGAGATAATAACACCTCTTATGCTGGCAAAGTACATCTATCATCTACCATGAGCCAATGTTCCTCGGTTTAGGGATTGTACCATGTTCATCTCAGTCATTCCCACACCTAGCACAATGCCCGGCACATGTGGGTGCACAATAAATTCTTGGTGGATGAGTGAGTCAGCAACAGGAAAAGGCTAAACCAATGAATCTGTAGTTGCCTGACTTTGGGGCAGAATCATTTGCCCAACCTGTTGGTAAAACATTTTGAAGGGCTAACACACACAGTCCTTTGATTTGGATCAAAGGAAGAAAGAAATTTACTCTAGAGTGTGGACTACCATCTAGAAAGAACAGCCCCAGATGGGGCAGGTGCTTTGTGAGTCAGTGGGAGACACCAGCCGTCGCAAAACATCCCTGAATTACAATATTTAAGATACTGTCACTTCTCAGATCATTGGAAGGGTTCAGCTTCTCACCTGCTTATTAGCTTCAGTTTTTTTCTCCTCCAAAGGAAATTCATTTCCTTATTTGACAAGTTCTACAACCCCACAGTTACATGAAAATAATTGAACCACTCTTCATCAAGACATAGGAGAATGGGATACGGAGATTTAAGAACACTTGCTCTTTTAACGTTAGTAGCAGAAGCAGAAGCAGGACTATGCAAATAATTCTCCTGACAATACTTAGGTTGTCTTCAGCAACAGGACCCTGGAGACTCTGGGGACTGGGAAACTGACAGGCACAGATGGGAGCCACACCAACAATACAGTGAGGGAACCTACCCTAGTACCACAGCAGACACCTGGAGTTCAGAATCAGTGAACGTGCTAGAAAAACTAGTACATCTACAACTTTGGTCTCATCCTGATCTCGGAGCAGTTACCTACGAAAGTCTATTGGTTTCAAAACCAGTCTCCTTGCCAGATACTTGCCGACTTCACCCTTAAAGTATAGCCTAAGAGCAGAACGTGTCGTGCCAAGGGCCACACACGCCCCTCCCATGCATACTCGGTGCTTAGATTTTAAAAGCAAATAATAAGCTCCACGCTAAGACTTTTGGAAGAACCATTTAAGCACAGGCTACATTGTAGAATGTAATATAGAGCAGGAACGCAGCTTGGGAGGTTAGTTATGCATATATTTTGCATATTTAAGATAGGATTCAGTAGTCTATACTATAAATACAACTCAATGGTAACATCTAAAAATACATAACGTAATCAGAAATGGTCTGCAAGATATTTTATTTCGTAAGAAGAAATTCTGCCAACTACACTACCTGCACTAATAAAAACAGACCTTTAGTCAGTAAGCCTTGATTTTTAAAACACTGTGATTAGCCCCAGGGTCTACAGTACCCAAGTCATACCCCAAACGGTTTTTATATAATAAAGACCATTTTATCAAATAGCCTCCACTGATCTTTATTGGATCATCTTTGAAGTTCCCCACCTGCAACTTCCCCCCCACCTTTGGCAATAGGGGACAGGGAGTCACAGCCACTATTATCATCAGCCTGTGTTTAAAAGGACATTCACAATGCCCAGAAACTGCAGGACGTACAAGGCTCCTTTTCAGTCATGGCAAAGGAAAAAAAAAAAAAGGCTTTGTCTACCTGTAAATACACACGAGACAGAAGTCCAAAATAGAATTATGAAAAGGAAGTAATAGTCGAAGTGAAGGAACTTGTAACAGACAACCTCTGACACCTGTGCGGTAGGAGGGCTTTGTAACTCTCACACCGCAACCTTCCCTGCAGAAAACTGCCTGGTCAAGCATGCTGAAAAGAACCGGCTCCGGGTCTACTACCCTGCCAGGGTGGAGGCCGAGTTATGATCGGCTAGCAAAACACAAAAGATCTTTATTCATCACTGCTGTTTAGATTGTCTTGGTTCTCTTTTTCAAACTTCAATATTAAATATATATACACACACATATATACACGTAGCCTGTGATTTCTTTAATGCTGCAACCTCACCCTTGCAGATCTGATAATCCTTCATGCAGGAGAGTGTCCATGTGAAATAGCTCACTAGCTGGGATCCAGAAGTCAATTAACCTGTCTGAGCCTCAGTTGCTTAAACATGAATTATTTCACTTACCAGGTCGTTGTGAGGCTTGGAGAAAATGAATGCAATCCTGAGGAGAAAGTGCTGAAAATTGTTGGCTGATTATCATTATAAGTACAGAAACCACGTTTTACTACAGGCCAACTCCATCCCAGGAGAAAACAGCGGTGTGTGGTGCCTCTCACCCCGGAAGAGAGTTCTGCTGCAAAGCTATTCATCTTGCTCACTCCACTAGGGTTACAACAGGGATCCAATTACTGCAGCTTTTTTTCCTTTCTTTGCTTCAGTTCTTTTAGAAGGCAACGTGTACCCTAAGGAAATATACTGTGTTATCGTTTTCCTGTGAATATACCACATTTACCCGTTTCTTTCACTGATGTTACTAATATTTTAAAAAATCACTTGGGTATTGATGGAAAGGAAAACAGAAATATCAAACACAGTAAGTTAGGAACAACTATCATTTTGTAGAAACTTGAAGAGAAACATGAAGCATATTCCCTGAGTACTGCATAAATCCTTCTACAAAGGACTTTTGTGCTGTTTTAACATCACCTTGGGAATTTCAACAGAAACTAAGGCCTCTCTTTCTATGTTGAGGAGGATTTTACTGATCCTTTTACTCACTACTCTATCTCTTGCTGGTGGTCGGTTCAATTTTAAGCCAGCCAAGATACATCACCAGAGGTGGACAGATATGCACCTCAGGTGAAGAAATGACAAAGCAGATGCCCACATGCTGAAGAAAGAAACAGGGTAAGACTGAGCCACCAGGTCCCCTGCCAAAAGATGTGAAGTGCATGGGACCCCTCCCCAACGATACGCACATTATCATTGACTCCTTTTACTCCTCGTCCCTTTAAACCTGTGACCCTCTTTTCCACTAATCTTCTCCAAGATCTCTTCCAACTAAATAAGTCATTTACTTCTTTGATCCCTTTTCAAAGCATCTCTTTTCACTGAGTTGAACCAACGTCCCACCTCTATCTTCTTCTCACCCCTCTCCCAAAGAACTCTACTCCAACAATTTATCTCCATTTCATGTCTCTGGTTCTTTTTTCACCTATGCTTTTCCTTTTCCTACAAAGGCATCTGTTGAACACACACCAATCCTTTAGCATACACCTAAATTTCTAGAATACACTGACATGTAAGAAATGAATCTTTGAACTTCGCCCTACCAATTAGCAGTGAACTTTCTAACTTGCACCAATGTTACATTCAAGGTAAGACTAACTCGGGTTCATGCTGTGGAACTTTGTGGGCTACGTTTAGCACAGGAGCAGCAGTTCTAACCATGCTTGAACTGAACATGTACGCACCGAGTGCTTACTCTGCATGTTCAAGTACAAAGCTGAGCAGGTCGCTCAGATGGCTCCTGCCTCACAGATTTCACTCCGGAGATTCCTCAGAATTTGGTCCAAGGACTCCCCTCAAAATGCAGTCTTTTCTAAGACCTCCCAGATCGCTGAGCTAAAGTATGAGAACAAAATAACAAAACACACAGAGAGAAACACAGTGGGCAGGGGGCGTACACTGGCCTGGGAGTCTGACAGACCTTTATCCAAATACCACCTCTCTGATTGTCCTGCTCTACTTTCACAGGCAAATGGCTGTACCACTCTAACCTTCATTGTGCTCACTGGTAAGCTGCTGGCTCTAATGCTTATTGCAGGATCACTAGGGACAAATGGCAATATATTAATATATTTAAAATACTTGGCCTTGTATCCAATAAATGTGAGACATCATTATGACACGGCCTTCGTGTAGCAAATTGCTCCTGGAGTTGTGAAACACCGCAGCCCTAACAGGTATTATTTCTTAAACGGAACAGCCCAGCGCAAGTGCAACAGGAATTTGGAGAAGAGAGATTTCACTGTACAGGGACTGTACTGTGGAGGGCAGGATAATGAATTTCATTCAGACACTCACAGGTGGCAAAGCCATCCTCCTTTCCCAGAAGTTCCTTAAGTCCTAACCTCCATGAATTGTAAATAGTTTCAAGAAATCATTTAACAAGTACCTTGCTGTATCCTTCAACTATTTCATGATTAAAATTATCTATTTTTGTATTCCCATATTATAAAATGTTTTCAGAGTTAAAATTATCCTTAAAATGATCTCAAGTCCTGTGCTAGACAGCATGTTGGTTGTTTTATGTTCTACATTCCATTCCCGACAAGGTGTAAAATTTTATACAGACTGTTTCTCAGGTTTGCCATGTTCTTTATATACAAAATGATAGCCCTGACCTCCTGCCAGGAAGGGGCACTCTTTGGGTTTCTATACTGCTATTACTGATAGGCTGCAGCTTTTCTATCCATGTAAAAGATGTCCACTGAGAATTAGGACAGTCACGTTTAGCAGAGATGGAAATTCACCTGCTGGAGGAAGCCAACTGTCTCATGATGGGATCAAGCCTCTTGATCCCATTAGTAAAACACACTAATCAATTAAGCCAACACAGAGCCAATCCTATTAAATCTCACTATCCCTGTGAAGAATAAAGAGTAACTAATACTCCACTTCAAAAAATGGAGAGAAATTTCAAATTATAAAACCTGCACAATAAGATAACAATTACTGAGTGTATAAATATAATCTCGGAACTCAAAACAAGTTCAGCATCAACCCACAGGACATGAATTCCCTCTGCGTGAAAAAGCCTCCTCTGAAACGGAGTATCTGTATAATAAACAAAGGGGCCAAAACAAATCATTTTACTGCAGGCAACTGCTATTAATGTCACATAGGGGAGAGATACAGCCTTTGCTTTCATATTCCAGTCCTGCAGGAAAAACGTGCATATATACATATATATTAAAATAGACTGAGACAGATCAGCACATATAAATAGCTCAATGCAACATCTGTAGCAGTCCTTAAGATTGTATTAAAGTTCTTGCTGTTTATCAGGTTGGTAAATCATATCAGCTCCTGCTTATTTAAACTGCCAGTTGCTGGGCAACAACATCTTCTGTCAACTGTCATTCACTCTCAAGTTCCTCTGCAGTTCTCCTTTGAGGAAAAAAATAGTGGAAAATTATTGAGATGCTTACTTGGGACATAAGAAATGCACTTAAATTTATCCCTGAGCTTAAAGAGTCTGAGAATTGAGTGAGATGGAGAAAATAAACATGCGTGGTGACTTGGAGGAGGGGCAGTGTGGTAGAGGCAGTGATGTGGGTGAGCCCCCAGACAGCAAAGTCGAGGGACTTCGCTGAAGTAAATTCCACTTTTGGAACATGGTCCTCAGTAGAGGTACGTCTGTGACGGAGTGTCCAAAAGAAAAACTGCACGCACTTGGGGGGGGGGGAGGTGATTCTGAACAAAACTGATGTCTAGTTTTGTCTTTGTTTTTTTTAATAGCCATATGCTCGTCACTTAAGAATAAATAACTGGTATAGTCGCAGTAATCACTCTTCCTTGCTCCGTATGCTGCCTTGTTTTTGCCTTGGGTTCTTAGAAACAAAGTGAATTGCTACCATATCATGGAAATCTCTACTATGTAAATGGTGTTTTACTTTCTTAGATGTAAAATCAGCATCCATTATTTTACTCAGCCCAAGAGTTACCCACCAGGAGCATAAATCTCTTTAAGGTAAGGTAGGCTTCTCAGCCACAAACAACGTAATGTAGCATCTATGCAGTTCACCCTGTCCGTACAAGTAGTTCTAGAATTGCTGCTCCCTGCCCCTCGGGGCCTCGGTGTTGCACCAGATCGCCTCTAAAGTTCTTCTGAGCAATAATGTGTCATAAACCCATCAATCTTTAAATAATACAGTTCTCAGTGGCAGCCTATAAAAGCGGAACCAACCCAATAAATAAGACTTGTTTGTGCAGCTACAGCCCATAAATATAGATAAGTACACATCTAAAGACAAAGAATATTATTAAAATGTAAAATGTGCTCTGTGGCACAAACCTTTATAAAAATGAAGAGGGATAGCTTTATGACCTCGAGTACAGTATTATTTCTTAAACAAGCTGGAATTTATCAACTTTGAAATTAAAACCTTTGTTCAATAAGAGAAACTCTTAAATAAAAGTGTAAAGATAAATTACGCCTTGGGAAAAATATTGCAGTGCAGACCAACACAGAATTAGTAATGGGAATATTTTAAGAACACCCATAAATCAGTAAGAAAACAAAACAAAATAAGAACTACTTAGAAATAGGAAAAGGAATGCCCTGACTGGTGGGGTGTGGTTGGTTGGGCGTCGCCCCCCCCCCCCCCCCCCCCCCCGCAAGTCAAAAGGTCTCCAGTTGGCTTCCCAGTCAAGGCACAGGCGGAGCAGGACCCTGGTCAGCGATGGGCTGGAGGCAACAGATCAGTGTGTATCTCACACATCCATGTACCTCTCCTTCTCTTTCTCCCTCCCTTCCCCTCTCTCTAAAAATAAATAAATAAACTCTGGAAAAAGGAAAAAGAAACAGGAAAAGGAATGAGCAATGACCTAAAAGGAAAACTTCAAGAGCCAATAATTATCTAGAAGAACACTCAGTAAGATAACCATCACACCCATTAAATTGGATATCATTTTAAAATCTTACAATCCTAGTGTTGGCAAGGATATGGAGCAACCGAAATTCTCACACACATTCAGAGACAGTGTAAATGCAGGCACCGTTTAGGAACAGCAATTTCTATAACCTGTGGTAGGCAGAATGATGCCCCGCCCGCCAGAGATGATGTTCAGGGCCTTATGCCCAGAACCTGTAACCATACATAGCAAAGGGGATTTAAGATTGCCAATGGAGTTAAATTTGCTACTAAATGACCTTAAGATGGAGAAATTATCCTGGATTACTCACTCGGGTAGGCCCAGCATGCTCACAAAAGTTCTTAAAAGTGGAAGACGGAGGCAGGGAGAGTCAGACAGAGGTGTGGCTATGGAAGAGTAATCAGAGGGATGCAGGGCTGCTGGCTTTGAAAACAGGAATGAGGCTGCAATCCAAAGAATGTGAGAACTCTCTAGAAGCTGTGTGAGGCAAGAGATGAATTCTCCCCTAGAGGTTCCATAAGAAACCCAGCCCTGCCAACACCTAGATTTTAGCCCACTGAAATTCGCCTGAGACTTCTAGTCTCCTTAACATAAGATAACAAATTTATGTTGTTTTCAGCCAGCAGATTTGGCTAATATGTTTCAGCAATAGGAAACCAATTAATGACCCAGCAATTCTACTCCTAGGGAAATTCTCCGACGTGTTTTCTTGGGCAAATTCACAAGAATGTTCACAGCAAGACTATTAAAAACAGAAATTTTGAAACTAATCTTTGTCAGCAGGAGAATGGCTACATGAACACTTTGGTAATCTATAATAGAAGAGTAGATAGTAATTACTATATAGGACCTAGCGCTATATACATCAACAAGTATATGGCTCAAAACTTACAGTAAATTAACAAAATAAACTTAGGCATGATTTATATAACATACCATTTGCGTAAGGTTCAAAAACATACAAAATAATATGATGGTATTTGTGGATAAATGTAATTAACAACAAATAAACAGAAATGATGAACACTCCACTCAGGATAGTGACTATCTGAGAAGAGTGAGTGAATTGTACAGGGTGCATCAAGTCATCTTAAATGTTTTAATTCATGAAACAAAAATAAAAATTAAAAAAGGCTTTAGTTCATGAAACAAAAGTGAAAAAGAAAAACAAAAACAAATAAGACAAAATGTAAAGGTCTGTCGAATCCATAGCAAGTAGATGAGGATTAAGTTTATTAAATATATCATAATAAAAAAATAAACAACATATGCCCCAGTGACGCATTTTCCTTGTGTCCACTGGCAAACAGGCAACTGATACTTCCCAAACTCACGGAAAGTAATCTCACCCAAGGACCTACCTATCCCTAGCAGCATGCCAATTAAAAGACAAAAATACCAAAAAGCAAATATCAATATTTGACCCAATTTTTATAACACTCCAAATGTACACTGAAATGAGCAGATTTTTATTTTTCTGTTTATTTTAAGCAATTCCATCTCATGTCTGAAAGTCAAGAAGTAATTCACATTGAGAGGATTTTTTTCTGCATGTCTCCAAATAGACACACTGAGCTGTGAAGAAGGCTATTTGTAAGTGGGTGTTTATGAAATGGACATAATAAATATGCTGTCACCTTTCAAACAAAAAGTGAGATGGTTCACTTAGGAAAACAGTGTTTGAATAAGTTGTTAAGTAAACAAAATAGCATTCTACTTACCATTATCAAACCCCTCCATCAATAAGGATTAATAAGCCTATTAGCTATAGACACAAATATTGAGGAAAAAATATAAATCTACTTTTCGTGATTTATAATTTTTCCTTTATTATTCATACTTCTATCAAATGTGTTTCAGTTCATATTTCTCTCTTTTTAAAGTGGCAACGTCTGTCCAGTGTCCCAAGGGCATTAGGGGATTAGGAAATGCCTATTCTGCTTCTTGGGAAATGTTAAAAATGAGGGGGTTTTCCACTTTGACTGTTTTTCCTCATGAATGGAAAACTTTAACTCTTTCTCTAGGAAGCATTCACGACTTAAGATTTTGGCACTAGTTTGTTTTTGCCAACTTAAATATGTGATGTGGGTAAAAGTAGAAGCATTCTATTGCAGCCCATTGTTATTCAAGTGAAACTTACTCCGCCAAGGTCCCTTTCTTTTAGGCCTTAGAAAACTAAATGGATTATATTTAGCTCTGGGTGGCACACAAGTTAATATCTGTGCCTGCCAATACTCCAACCACAATGAAAAGGCAGTAATAGCAGCTCTAAAGAAAATTCTGTTTCTTCATTGTTTTCCTGACCAAGCCAAACCTGAGTCCAATAAATGTATAATTCAATCAACAATTTTGAATATCAAAAATAAGGACTGCCATATTACTATGCCTGAAATAAAAGAAAAACATCCTACTCCAGTTTACTTTAATTTACATAAATACTATTTAGGGTGCTAATGGAATATGAACTATTACCTAAGAAATAGTGGTTTAAGAAATAACCTGGCCAGATATGATCTTATAATCCAAGTTTGTCCCTTTAATAAACATGCTGAATTTATGCAGAACATGACTGCATTTCACGGTCCAGGATCACTTGATAGAGTCCTTCTTATTCAATAAGACCCTTTCCCTTTCTTGATCTTTTCCTTTTTTTTTTTCCTGTTTCCTTTTTCTCCAACCAATCAGCATGAAGACCTTTCCTTTGGTGGATCTACATTCTCACATATTTTTATGTGCCTCCTTCTCCAAAGAAATGTCACCCCTTGCTCCACCCACTTCTGAGGGGTCTTCCTTCTCTGGCTGGGACCATTTCCCCTTCAAGCACCTACTCCGCCCATTCCTCCTAAGTTGGGCTTCCTGAATGTAACACAACAGCGGTCCCTGAAACCATCTGGTCTGCTTTTCCTCTTCAGAGGAAATTGCCCACTGACCACTGACAGATCACCTGAACACAACCCCTGTCAAAGACTCACCAAATCCATGCTATCGATGAGTAAATTGCAATCCTTTTAAAGATGTTCTCTACATTAAATTGAGATATACTTCCCTGTAGGTTCTATTTTTTTGGTCTACTTCATTCAATCTCTTGTGGGTGGTCCAGAATCTCTGTTATGTGATGTAGTCATTCACTTACTTGAATGCTATTGTTTTCTTTGAATTTTAATTAAATACCCTCTCTTCATTCATTGAGGCCATTAACCCTAATACCTTTAGCCCCCATAGATGTGCACTGTTTTCATTGCCAATTGGTGTTAACCAAATAAATGATTGGCATATGCCTGGGTAATATATTGGCATGTATGGACTAGCACAGCCCTTACCAGCTCAATCAATCTAAAAGCGTACTACCACACCCAATCATAATACATCACCCTGGATGTATTACTTCAAGTTATTTATCTCCCTGAGACATTACCTTGCTTATTTGTTGTTTCTGTGGAGTGTCTGTCTCTATTGCCTGATCACAAACTCCATGAAAGGAAAGATGATGTCTATCGAAAGCACAAGAGCCAGAAAACAGTGTCTGGCATATGATAATAGTCCACATACACTGCTGATGTTCAAATAAAATCAATGTAAAATATTGCTTCTCAATATTTTCCACTTGACAAATATTCAGGATCACTTACTGAGCTAAATCATACAATGCCTAAGTGCTGGCCATAAATTATAGAAACACAGAATGAGGGCAACTCAGGTCTTTGAGGACAGGGAGCATTCCCAGGATGACAAACTGAGCTCTACGGCGGGGGGCGGGGGGGGGAGGCAACGGAGATACTCAAAATTTATAACACACAAGCGGGACTGCAACACCTTTCTGTTTCACTTTTTTAGCCTTCAGAGGACTTGAGACTGCAAGGAGATTGGAAAAGAGGTATTACAGGGATGGGGAACAGAATGTGTGAACATCATGGAGATAAGAAAAAGAACAATCTAGGAACTGCTGTTGACCAACTGAAGTGATGGCTGAGGAGAGGATGGGAAGGGAAAAGGCAAGGAAGGAGGCTGGGGAGCTTTCAGGGAAGATCGTAAAAAACGGGGCACAAGGAGCTACTAAACGAGCTTAAACCAGAGCATGACCTAATTGGATTAACAGGAAAAAAGAATGTTAGTCCACTTCAGTGTTTGGAAGCAAATTTAAAAGCATAGGAACATAACTCAAGCCTGGAAACCAGTGTCTCTTTTAGGGTGGAAATGTGCTTTGTCCTGTGACCATTAGAATAATGTATACTGCAGAGAGAAGTATAACTAGGGGCAGGAAGATTGGGTGAGAAGCTGCAACAGGATTCCAAGTAAGAGATGGAGGGGGACTGAACAAAGGTGAGGGGAGTAGGGTTGGACCAGAGAGAATGGAGCACAGGGATGCTGAAGGAAGTAGGACCCACAGGGTCAACTGATGAAGGGGTGAGTGAAAGGGCAAGTCAGATGATCCCCAAGCTTCCCTCTTCCTTTTTTCTTAACAGAATTGTTTTACTTATTATTTTATTTTTCAATTAAAGTTTGCATTCAATATTATTTTGTATTTGTATCAGGTTTATAGCATAGTGGTTAATCAAATACTTTTCAAAGTGATGCCCCCAATTATTTTTATATGTTTATTGACATTAGAGGGGGTATGGAAGGAAAGGGAAACATCAATTGGTTGCCTCCCATATGCACCCCGACTGAGGATCAGGTATGTGTCCTGACCAGGAATAGAACCCACAAGCTTTTGTTGCACAGGCCAACACTCCTTCCAACTGAGCTGCACTGGCCAGGGCCCTCCAAATTTCAAGTCACAGAAATCAGAAATAAGGAATGAGGAACAGGCAGCTCAGAAGCCTTCACTTTCCCTGAACAGAGGAAAGGAAATAAATATATCAGTATGTTATTCATTCTCCCCGAGAACTGGTATTTAAGGTGATTTTACCTTCTTGATCCTTTTTTTTTTTTTTTATTTTATTTTCTTTTTTTTTTAAACATTTTATTCATTTATCTTTAGAGGGGAAGGAAAGGAGAGAGGGAGAGAAATATCAATGTATGGTTGCTTCTCATGCATCCCTTGCCGGGAACTGGCCTGCAACCCAGGCATGTGTCCTGACTGGGAATCGAACCATGATCCTTTGGTTCATAGGCTCGCGCTCAATCCACTGAGCTACACCAGCCAGGGCTTTTTTTTTTATTTTCAAGTTTTCTTTAAAAATGTAGTATTCATAATTAAAATATTTTTTCAAAAATTTTCAGTTTTATTATTTGACTTCCTTCCTGCTAAAGAGTATAAAAGTCATTAAAACCAGAACCAGGTATGACACATAGATAGATAGAATTAGGTGTTTGTAGATTTAATTTTTTGCATAAATAGAGCCAGCAATAAAAGCGTATGACAATATCAGGTGATTCATGTCGACTTGGGCTTCTTTTATTCTTGTAATACAGTTATCTGCCACGAGCCACAGAATGTGTAATACCTATTAGGGTATGTCACACACAACCATAGTCTATACCAAATTAATATTTCAAGCAAATATGTAAATACATTGCTTCAAAGTTTTACTGAATTATAGCAGCAACTCATCTTACTTGCGTACTTAACATCCCGACATGGCAATTTAAGTGTAGTCAGTCTACCATCCTGCCAATAATAGACAGACCTCCTGATATAACATGCCACCTTTGTAAACACACGGACCATAAGCATTATATAGAGTTTCCTCAAAAGTGTCTCAATGTAGTCAGTTGTGTGGTTCACAAGTGTTATAACCCCATCTCCTGATTTTGTTGAGGAACTTTTCTTCCAGGTTTTGAAAAGAATTACTAGTAGGATTTGCTACAAAATGCAAATGTGCTACTGCAGAGACTTGCATCATTCAACAGTAGGTCTGGGGAAAACACCAGTTTACAAACGAGGGGGTAGAAATAACTCCCTGCTTGTGAAGCTTACATTTAGGTGAGAAAGCAGCAGGGCGTAGGGTTTGGGAAGTCTTTCCACTAGGCAGCCGTAACCCTATGAGACCGAAAGAGACTTTAAAGAATGCTGGTGGGACCGAATACACCTAACAATGAAACCCAGCGCTGCTGATATAGTGGAAGATTTTTACAGGAAGAGGCCCCCTCAGCTTGGTGCAACGTTTGCTGCTATAAGTATACTGCACAGACTTGGGGGCAGGAAGAGCTGGAATCACGAGATGTAAACATAAAGCTGAATACTCTTGACCTGCCAAACCCTGCTGAAATGGGAGCTGACTGTTCTACTCCAAGGGAAGGAAAATTCTGCAACCCTATGGGCCACCAGAGATAAGGGTCCTGGGAGAAGGTAAGTTGGGAGGCTATCAGACTGGCCTCAGATGAGCTAGTCCCAGAAAGGAGGAAAAAAAAACAAAAAACAAAAAACAACCAACTACATGGCTTGCTGTCCCTTCTGCTAGAAACAGAGAAAAAGCTGGGGAATTAACAGAACTAGGACTAATTCTCTTGCACGATGAAGATGGGACAAGAGTCTAAATGGTGATGTTCATCTCATCCCCATGAAGCAGAACTGATATCTCTACAGTAAGCTGGGGCAGTGCTAAGACTCTAGTGGACCTAATCTCTAAACATGTTTGTCTGTCTGTCTGTCTGTCTGTCTGTCTGTTTGTTTGTTTCTCCCTGGGGAGAAGAACCTCAGGTATAAGAATGAGAACAGCCAATGAGGCAGGAAGGGTGTGTAAAAGTGAGGGGTCCCTTTAGGAGACAACCCTGCTATAATTAATTATTTAGGAAGCACCTTATTTTTAAAAATAGTGTCATTGGCTCAAATTAAGTTACTTCTTTGGGCCAAATTAAGACACTTTTAATCCCTTCTATATCCCCCAAAATAGGCTTGCACGGGATGGAGAAATGGGGGACCCTCAGAAATATGGGTTCTTTGTAACTTTGCCCAACCTTCTCTAAGAGACAGAAGAATAACTCCTACACACACAGTAGGTGGGCATGAGAATTCTTCAGGTAGAACTTTTACTCAATTAGGATTTAGGGGGAAAAAAGTCCTGAAACAATGAAGGACTACGGTCAATTCAATAAATTAAGTACCTGAAGATTTGTGTGGGGAAATCGGGATGCGATGAACAGAAAGGGTGTTCTAGACTCTATCCAATACTTGCCCCTTGTGTTCTAAATGCTGCTTACACTAATATTTAAAGTCTGTAGAGCAAACATTTTAATAAATAGTTCTTAGAGCAGGACCAACACTGTGGTTATTTCAACTTACTAATAATGAAATGACACACGTCATTAAGAAGAAAAGATACATGAAAATGCAGAAAGGTGAAAGTGAGCCCCAACCTTCTCCATATCCCCCAATCTGAGAGCCTCATAAACATCCCATCAGAAAACACAAATGAGCTCCAAATGTACCATTTTATGTGGTGAAAGCCACACCACAAATACTTTGGGGTCCAGAGAATTGGCTCTATTTATTCAGGGATGTCAATCCTCCCCTGCACTTTCTGAATACCAAGGTTTTCAAGTACTCACTACGCAAAATTTCCTGCCCCACCAGCAGCTCAGGAAGCAGAGCCCAGCCTGTGGGTCTCATGAGTTTGCAGACTCTGCACCTGGGATCAAAGGCAGGCTTTTTAGATCATTTGAAAGCCTTTGCTTGGGTGCTCAGGAAATGTTCAAGGTTTTTTAATTTATCACCAGACATAGGAGAAAAAAAAACTTTTTTTCAAATAGATCTTTTTTTTTTTTTTTTTTTTTTTTTGCAGTCCTGAAAGTGCTTTTCAGGAAACCATAATCGCCTCACTCAGATGTAGTGTAACTGGCGAGGGAACAATACAGTTTACTTTGGAAAGGGCTCTGCAAATACTCATTACCAAACAATAGAGGCCGTGAGGCAGCAGGGCCCTCGGCTCCATTTGAAATGCGTGAAGCCCAGTGTGGCTTGCTTGCTAATCAGGGCACACAACTTCTCACCAGCTGAAGAAGCTACTTCTCACAGTGGCTGGTTTCTTCTAAAGAAAAATGCTGCTTATTGAGAATTGTAGTTTTAAAAAGGGACAGGAAGTCAAATTCAATTGTAGGCATTTGATTTCAAAAAAAAGCTTACAATGTGATTTTCCATTCAAAATATGAGTGACCTCCAAATTAAATGGTGTGTCAACACAGCAACTTTGTTCTCAATTTGATATGTGTGACTAGAGAAATTTAAAGAACAGGAGATATATATATATTTTTTTCAATGTCATAGGCATATAGATTAAAATCTTTGGTACTGAAAAGGAAAAAAATTATTTTTCAAAGTATTGCATACCAAGCAATAACTTCAAAAATAATTCTGTTATTATAATTAGATGGGTATAGTAAATATGCACAGCTAAATAAAGGAAAATCTTAAATAATCAATTGTGTAAGCATAACTACTAACAATTTCTCCTGAATAATACAAAGTTTTCAGGTAGTTTCCTATTTTTGTTTATTAGAATTAAAATAACAATAAGACAGGAGGTGAAATCTGGATCGAGTCAAAGAGTGGCACATAATTTTTTCTAAGTCCTAGGGAAGGTGACATTTATTTTTTTTCTTTGGTGTGCCCAAAGAGAAAAATCTGTAAAATAAGTTGTATGCTGGTATTCCAATTTAAAAGAAAATATAATGGAATCCATCACATTTACTCTTTTCTTTAGATGATTTCTGCCTGTCACAGGCAATTTCCCTGTTGCAAGGTTCCCTAAGCAGGGGACTATCTGGCCTCCACCAGTTTCTCACCAAAGCCTACTTTTTATGGACGGAAGAGCCCCTGTAAAACTGGACATTTCACTTTGGCCAGATGTGGATTTTACCTGGGTAATGAGTGTCCTGGCTTTGTGGGGAAAAGCCTGCACCTTGCCTTTGCTTTTCTCATGGACTGAGGTTAGTTGAGAGGCTTGGATTTCTCTGTTGTTTTGTATTCATTTTCTAGGGCTGCCGTGACAAATTATCACAAACCGGAGCCTTAAACAACAGACTTTATTCCCTCACAATAGTCCTGGAGGCCAGAAGTCAGTCCAACATCAGTTTCACTGGATGAAATCAACGTGTCAGCAGGGCCACAGTCCCACCAAAGGCTCTAGGGGAGAATGTTCCTGGCTTCTGATAACTGCTGGGATTCCTGGGCTTGTGGCAGCATTACTCCAATCTGCCTCCAGGGTCACGCTGCCTATGCTTCTTCTGCATGCACCCAATATCCCTCTGCCTTTCCTATATGGATACACACGACTGCCTTTTGGGATCACCTGCATAGTACAGAATAATCAGGATAACCTCAAGTTCCTTAACTTAATTGTATCTTCTGAGTCCTTTTTTTTTGGCCACTTAGGTGATATTCACAGGTTTCAAGGGCTGGGACATGAATATCTTATGAGTTGCCACTATTCCGCCTACTACAGGTGTCTTGTACTATGCAATATATTATAAAACCATTTTATTTTTTTAATTCTATTTTATTGATTATGCTATTACAGTTGTCCCATTTCTCCCCCATCACTCCCCTCCACCCTTCACACCCCCTCCCACCCACACTCCCACCTTAATTCATGTCCATGTGTCATAAATTCTTTAGCTTCTACTTTTCTCACACAATTCTTCCTCTCCCCCTGTCTATTTTCTACCCACCATCTATGCTACTTATTCTCTGTACCTTTTCCCCCCTCTCCTCCTCCCACTCCCCTGTTGCCAACCCTCCATGTGATCTCCCTTTCTGTGTCTCTGTTCCTGTTCTACTTGTTTCCTTATTTGCTTTTGTTTTAGGTGGTGTTGTTAATATCTGTGAGTTTGCTGTCTCTTTACTGTCCTATTTTTTATATTCTTTTTCTTAGAAAAGTCCCTTTAACATTTCATATAATAAGGGCTTGGTGGTGATGAACTCCTTTAACTTGACCTTATCTGAGAAGCACTTTATCTTCCCTTCCATTCTAAATGACAGCTTTGCTGGATAGAGCAATCTTGGATGTAGGTCTTTGCCCTTCATGACTTGGAATACTTCTTTCCAGCCCCTTCTTGCCTGCAAGGTCTCTTTTGAGAAATCAACTGACAGTCTGATGGGAACTCCTTTGTAGGTGACTGTCCCCTTATCCCTTGCTGCTTCTAGAATTCTCTCCTTCATTTTAATCTTGGCTAATGTGATTAGGGTGTGCCTTGGTGTGTTCCTCCTTGGGTCCAACTTCTTTGGGACTCTCTGAGCTTCCTGGACTTCCTGCAAGTCTATTTCCTTTGCCAGATTGGGGAAGTTCTCCTTTATTATTTGTTCAAATAAGTTTTCCACTTGTTGTGCTTCCTCTTCCCCTTCTGGTACCCATATAATTCGGATGTTGGGACGTTTAAAGATATCCTGGGGGTTCTAAGCCTCTCCTCATTTTTTTGAACTCTTGTTTCTTCATTCTTTTCTGTTTAGTTGTTTCTTTCTTCCTTCTGGTCCACTCCATTGATTTGAGTCCCAGTTTTCTCCCCATCACTATTGGTTCCGTGTGTTTTCCTTCATTTCACTTATTGTAGCCTTCATTTGTTCATCTAATTTGTGACCAAAATCAACCAATTCTGTGAGCTTCCTGATCACCAGTGCTTTGAGCTGTGCATCTGATAGGTTGGCTACCTCTTGGTCGCTTAGATGAATTAGCTCTGGGGCTTTGATCTGTTCTCCTGTTTGAGCCATTTTTTGTTTTGTTTTGTTTTGGTTTGGTTTGGTTTGGTTTGGTTTGGTTTGTCTGGTCGTGGCTGTTAGGTAGTGAGGGGCAGAGCCTTAGGTAGTCACCAGGGTGGGATAACCCAGTCACTGGGTTGTGATGCTGGATGTGGGACAGGGTCCAAGAGGGAACAGTGGCGCCTGCTCCCCTCTCTCTCAGATTCCAGCCCTTTCTACCACTTTCCCCAAGCAAATTGGGCTCTTCTGGCACTGATTTCCATGTGGGCAGGCTGGTGCATGTTCTAGGACCCCATGGGTCTCTCCAACAAACTCTCCCGTGAGGCTGAGACTCTCTCTCCTGGCACCCCAACCCACACAAGTATTCTCAATTGGTGCCCTTTAGGCTTTATTTCCCAGCACTGGGGCCCTGTACTGTGCAGTCTGTCTCACTGCCCATTTTCACCTGGCTTATCTGAGCGTGAATGTATGACCACAGTCGTCTGCCTTGTGCGCCTCGCTCGGTCTGCTCGTTGCCTCCCTGTGCTCATAACTGCTGCCTTTGAGCCCCAGGACCACCAGCTACTGCTTCTTCCCACCACAACCCCTCTCCATTGGCTGCCAACTCTGCCCCTCTTACCAGTCTGGGTGAATCGTTGTCGGACTTCTGTATAATTCAATCCTCTATCCGTTCTGGTTGGGTTTTTATTTTTGTTTCTATATTTTTGTTGTCCTTAATCTTGGTTGTGAGAGGTGATGCACTGTGTCCACCTACGCCTCCATCTTGGCCAGAAGTCTATAAAACCATTTAAAAACCTGACAATTTACTTCTCCATGACTCTCTGAAAACAAAAGAATAGCCAAAGACAGTATGTGTGGATTACAAGTAAAGTGTCCTATGTTCCTTAATTTCTAGTTGCTAGGAATAAGATAAAGTATCACAAAAAGTCTAGATTATAATGGTAAGATGATGATAGCCAACAAAATTAAACATTTACCATACCAAAGCATTCTTTTTCAAACTCTAAAACATGTCATTTAAAAAAAATATATGCAAACACATCTGATTAGCAAGTTTAGAAATGGAAGATTATTAGAACTGCTAGTAAACAGATATAATCATAACATTTATCTGTTGGGACATGTCTTGTGCTAGAGGTCCTTATTCTAGCAGGCCAGGAAAAGTGGAACAAAGAGAATCAAGCACTCTGAGTTGAAAGAGTCCTGGACTTGCATCCCAGCCTTTGCCCTGACAGGTGAGTGACTTCAGGGAAGCATGCTCAGTGTGCCAACCTGTGAAGAGAGAAATGTCCCGGGCATTTCACTGCATTTGAAGATCCGTAATTAAATAAGACTTGAGCCTCTAATTCTCTGGCTGGTGCAAGTCCAAAGTAATCCTATCTCTTTTGCTACCAGTTCTCGGGGAGGCTGCAGCCTGTCACCGTCTCTGCTGCTTGGGCTTTCTCCACCACTGTGTATGCTTGAGCCAAGAGTCCAAATTTTCATACACAAAAATAATATTAATCATGCTAAAGACTCTAGCAAAAGGTTCCCACCATCTTTGTTTTTTCTCCTCTTCTCATCTCTATTCCACATTCCCTCTATCACAGATAAACCCAGAGGTTCCAAACCCTTCTCACATTACTCTGGAATCCAGTTCCCACTCTGAAGTGCTGGAACCAATGACGAGAAGAGAAGCCCTTGAAAGGAGAGAGGGAGAAAAAGGCACTGGGTAGGTCAGAAGCTCAAGGTCTCCCCAGAACCCTTTTCAAGCCTGCAGAATAACACATTTCTCTCCCTAAGAGAAGTTTTTAGTTTTGTCAAACTGATAAGATTTTTTCCACCTTGTTACACTTTCAACGGGGCTAATACTACCCACTTGAAAAGGTACTGATGAGAATTAAAAGAGAAAATATATGTAAATAATTTAGCACATTGTCAGGCACATAGAATGAACTCAATAAGTGTTATTGCTATCATCATTATTAATATTACTAGTGCGCTACAGGAATTTAAATTAGATCTCTTTAGATATAAACCATGAGAGAGCATCTATAGTCAATGTTCTTAAATGCCTATAAAAATCGTTGATGCCGGAATCATAGTTTGATTCAATGTTATATTCTAAAGGGTTGTCATGCATAAAAACAAATGCCAATGAATTCCATTCTGAAAACAATTTTGCATATTTTGCTTTATTTTTAGTTTCACAGAGCTAGCCTGATTTTTTTCGCCTGGGTGAATAGAATTCCCTCTGAAATCCCTAATGTAGCAAATAAAGAGAGAGGTATATTTCTGGTTTCAGTTAAATATTACTTGGGTTGAGGGTGGGGATGGGCATGCAGATGAGGCTCAGAACGAGAAACATAAATCTGATTCAGAATCCCTCTCCGTGTTTAAGAATGAGTAATAAGGTTGCTCACTAATGTTGATAAGTTACAACTGATCCTCTTCTTTTTCCTCTTATATAGTCCCTGTAAGTAATTTCTGCCTTTAAAGATTCATACTGAATTTCTACTGCTTCAAATAGGGCCAGGCATGAGACTCTTCAAGCTATATTCAATCCATGAATTTTGATAATGACAGGTATACATTCAGTTAATGGTGGGAATGAACCACTAGTTTCATTGGTTTCGATCCATCAGTGTTATAAGGGAATTTATATGGTCACCCAAAGGCTCATTTCTTTCCCTAGCAGTCCTTTAATAATACTTCTTAATTAATGTATACTATGACATTAGTGAAAAATAATATGCTATACAGCAGAATTAGTAATAAAGCAGGTCGATTTTATATTGCTCAGCCACAAGAAAATTTAGTCTCTGAAATACCAAGCCTCTTGGTAAGGAGGCTCGAACTCCTTTGCGGTCCCACAGCATGACACAGAGCACACTCTGCTGCCAAGGGGCCAGCACAGTTACAGGAAACTTCCACAAAGTTATTCACACAATGGCTACAATGGACCCACTCCAGGAGGCTGCACATTATAATCAAAGCTACATTTTACTGTGTTGGCCCTCCCAGAGAAGGGGCACTCGGGCATTTAAAAAATAGATATATGGATACCTAGGTCTGTGTGCTGTATGAATACATAAATATGCATAGATCTAGGTAAGTATATAGGTATATGTGTATATACACAAATACATAGAATTTTTAAAGAATAACTTCAAACAAGCAAACAAGGAAATACAATGCCACGAAATGCCGCATGCTTCCCAGAGCCACTTCCTATAGTCAAATGGTTTTCTCTAAGTGACATGAAAGCATTTACAGAAACGTGCTGCTCTCCCTTTTTCTACAATAATTATTTTTCCCATTTTGACGCTTTTGGTTATCTGACTCAAGTGCCGTTTTAAATGCAAAATAACCAACAAACACTGAGCCCACTAGCTCATTAAAAAGGTGTCTGTATATACGGAATACACTGAGTTGAAAATGTTCCTATCTGCAGAGTAACGTGTGTATCCTATAATTGCAAAATTAAGCCCAGGGATAATAACCAGCAAAAACAGATATCACACCTGCTAAAAGTAAGCTGATGCCAAAGCTAGCAGACTTAGTTCCTAAGTCTCCCTAAAATGACAGGAAGTCGCGCTGTTTCTAGTCTCAAGTCATGGATATTTGACAAGTCTTCTCATATGTCATTTAGAATATCACCACCACTTAACTAAAAGCCTAGTGAGTTTTTCTCTTGAGAGGGTGATATGAGGAATGAACAGCTCTAAATATATTATGAGGTTCTGACACGTCCAAAAACTACAATTCTTTTCTGTGACTAATCCTGTTTTTTACTGATGTGCCATGGGTAATTTGGGAGGAATCTGTTCTGCTTTGAACCCGAGTTCATATCACTGTTATTTTGTTGCTATTCTTATTAATTTCTAATGCAATTTAAGACAGAAGCTAAGGATGATGGGGGGTGTGGTGAGGAGCAGAACTACAAATCAAGATTCACTTTCTTTGACAAACAGACCTCTGATACCAACTGTTTCCATGGTGAGCAATTTCATCTATATTAATGGCTGGAGAACTCAGTTAGGCCAGGGCCCAAAGTTCACAGCCAGCTGATTTAATTCTGAGAGTTATTTTAAAAGACTGTTAACCTTAGGATGTTTTACAACATTAAAATCAAATAAAAAATAAAGTCACCTTAGTCAGAGGAGGCAGAGCAGGGCCCACTGGGATTCTGATAGGAAAAAACAACATCACTTAAAAGAGCCATTCCTCACTATCAGCCTTGTGGGACCACCTTGCAAACAACCGATTTAGACTAACTTCACTTTACAGATAATAAAACTAAGGCCTCCCAGGTCCAAAGACTTCAGCCAAGGTCACTTAATGATTTTTATACCATTTTCTGAATAATCTTATGTGAAGGAACACACTGTCTTTTTAGAAATTATTAATGTCTTCCATTTAATTCAAAAGTAATAAGGTTTTTTTTTAATTCCACAAAGAATAGGCTATAGACTTCAATAACAACTTTTGAGTGTACTCAGATAAAACAAAACATTTTACCTATTATTCCTCATATTACCACAGTCTTGAGTTTCTAAACACCTTCAATGCAATTAAATTTTACTTTTGTCGTTAGCAACGTAAAGACCATTGTGGATTTGGAAACCACTAATTGCCTAAAGAAAAGAGAAATAATGTCACCGGGACACGTTGGCACACTGAAGGCAAGAAAAAGTCCTAATTGCTATAACTTGGAGCAAAGAGAAGGAAGCAAAGGAACACACAACAGAGAATGTTTAAAAAGAGGCGTGTTAAGGTGTTAGAGAATGGAACGCATTCAGCTCACTGCTCTCAGTATGTAATTACCTCCTGGCCCCAACTGCAAGCAGTGATTCTCCATAATCTGCCCATTGCCATTAACTGAAATAGCTCCTAAATACCCGATGTCAGCCTCTTCTTCAATTTATCTAAAACAAATTGCGAAAGCTCTGTCTTAAACTTTGACTTCAATTATCTCTCATTACACCATATATTTTAAATTTTGCATTGCTCAGGTTGCAAAGATCAAAGATGGGTGAGCACTGAGGAGAGGGCCCAGTCTTCTGTGAGGATCAAGCTGCTCACCGTCTTCCAAAGGCAGCGCTCACTTACATCCCCCTCTCTTGCTCATAACATCAGTCTTTCGTTCTCTGGGGTGGTGGAGGTGACAACGGCCAAAGCTCTGGCCCCGGAAAGACAGTGACTCTTCCTTTTCTACCTTCAAAAGGTATTTTCTATAACTGCCTTCAAGAGTGCACGCTATACCACCCACGCCACCCCACAAAAGGTCCGGTCAAAACAAAATGAAGACTAATACTTCTTAGTTTACTTTCCTAAGTAAAAAATAATTGACCTCCTAATTCCCCAGAAACCATGGAACTCTGATCGTTGCTACAAAACTAGTTTTTCAACCATAACATTGTGATGTTCAGCATACTCTGTCTAACCAGCAACCAAACAGTGCTATTATCAATCAGTCAATCAAGTTCACACAAACAGGTATTAAGCACAGAGTTATCACTGTTCTATCTTCACAACAAATGGCAATATAGTTTGTTTAAGGAATTTTTTTCTTACTCACAACACCCAAAACTCCAAACACACATTCCCCAAATTTGCCTCTTATTTAGAGAGGCGAGGAAGCTTTATGCAGCACATCTACTACATTACAAACGTTCAGTCCAGATTCCTAACACTGTTAAGTGAAAGAGATCAAATTTGTGTAACAGACCACAAAAAAGACCAATTAATGGTCTATTAAGATTTCTAAATATTGAACAATAGTGCATAACAAGAAAGACAACTCTTCATCAATGCAAATTTTATTATTGCACTTAGAAATCTGGAAATTGTTCTAAATTTGGAAGTTGCTAATAGTCTGAAAAAAAAAGAAAAAGAAAAATCACATTATTAGAATGAGTTGGAACTCTGGAGGCAATAACTAACTAACTAAATAAATAAAAACCCTGCAGTTGTGGTGATTTGAAGATGGAGAGAAACAATGAACATGCAATAGCAAATCAAAAAGCGGCCTTATTCAGATGACCAGATATTATGATTGATTCCATGTATATGAAATGTCCAGAATAGGCAGAACTATGAAGGCAAAATTGGATGACTGGCTGCCTAGGGCCAGGGGACTGAAGGGATTGAGGGGTGATAGCTGAAGAGTTCAGTACTTCTTTTGGAGTGATAAGCATGTTCTAAAATAGACTATGGTGATGACTGCAAAGCTCTGTGAATGTGTACTACAAACCATTGAAATGCATGCTTTCAATGGGTGAACTGTGTGTAGTATGTAAACTATATCTTAACAATGCTGTTATTTTAAAAAAGAGGCCTTCAAGGGCGTTGGAAAATGGAACCTCAAGAGAAGCAACTGTGGGGGAGTAATTTAGTGAGGGAATAAAACACTTAGGGAACAGGGCACAATGAAGAGCATCACTGCTCCACCTGCCACTGTTCACCTTTCAATTCTTCTAGTCCACACACACCATGTAATAGGTCCGATGTGTTCCCCATCAGGTGTTTTGTTTTCTGTTTGTCTAGCCAAGAACTAGTCATCCTCGAGAGCAGATCTCTCCTAGCTTACCTGGCACTGTCTCAAAGAGTTTAAATAGATCCAGTCAGGAGAGGATGACACTGTTACCCTCCCTCATTTGAACCCTGAATCCTTCTTACCATTTATGTCAGTTTGCAATGATATATTCGCATGTATGTACTTTTTATTGACTTCTCCCGCATTGATGATAAGCCTCCTGTTGACAGGGACCAGGTCTGCTTGTGCCTAGCACAGTTCAGTGGACGTTGTGTGGAGGAAGTAGATATTTAAATAAATTAATAGATCAAGAATGGGTGAGCAGACACCATAAGCGATACCTTACAAGACTTCACAAGTTACAGATAATACTGAATATACAAAAATAGATAAATAGCAGTAAAACAGTTAATGAAATACAATAACAATACATGTACATTTCCATTTCCTCATATTTTAACATTCTATTTAACAAATGAACAGAACCATAAGCCAAATAAAAGCTAGCTAAATTTGTGTGTACCACTATACGCTTTGTATACCAGTACAAGAAAAACCTACTAAATACCTACCCATTTTATAGGTTCCATAGGCCTACTAATTGGGGTTAAAATGATAAATAAAACAAGGTTCTCCCCTCAACAAACTGAAAATCTGGCACGAGAGAAAGACCCATTGTAACTAGCCCTTACGAAGGGGATCAGCGCCCTTATCACAGAGGCCCCAGCCCCAGAGACAAGCCCAGCCCCTTCCACTACAGTGGGCCCTCAGCAGACACCAAATATGCTGGTGTTTTGATCTGGAATTACCCAGGGTCCGGAACTCTGAGAAATAAACGTGGTGTTTACAAACCACCCAGCCCACGGTATTTTGTTATAGCAGCCTGAAGGGACTAACACCGAGCTAATAAACCAAAGCCAGCAGCCCAGCGGGGGCCGTGGGTGGCTTGAATGCCCAGAGAAGGGCAGAGGAGAAAGGTATTACTAGAGTTGCCAGATATGGCAAATAACGATTATACAGGATGCCCAATTAAATTTAAATCTTAGATAAACAATTAATAATTACAATAAAAATAAACCCCATGCAGTATTTGGAACACACTCATACTAAAAAAAAAATATTCATTGATAGGATAAAATTCCAATTGAATTGGCCATCCTGCATTTTATCTGGCAAGCTAGACACTGGTGAGGAGGAAAATAAACTCACGAGCCATGTGACTTTGGTTCATATCCCAGATCTACCACTGACCTCACGTTATCTCTTTAAATTCTCTGAGAATCACTTGGAATCTGAAAGGATTTTTGCAATGCCAAAATTAAAAAATATTAAAATGCCAATGCATCAATACTGTTCCTTTACCCTCGTGCCCTCCTGCCCTTGGTAATTCTGTCTCAGGCTGACTTGGACTTGGGAGACCTTTTTTATGCAGGTTACTAATTTTATTCCCAACTGCTCTTCCTTGAACCCACACAGAACATAAAGTACTTGAAATCTTGGCTTATAATTGACCTACTAATATCTTTAAGCCAAACCAAAACAAAAGTATGACTTGGGAAAAATATTTATAGCAAATTGATAGCCAGCATTAATAAATCCCTCACCCTCAGAAATTGGTAGTTTCTACAGAAGGATTGGACTTTCTGTGGCTAATAAACTAAATCTCCAGCCAACTGTAATAAACACAGAATTGAAAGCTAATAAAACACCACAGGGCATTTCAAGGTAACGCAGCGGGAGCCAGCTCACCAATGTAGACGTGTTTACAGATGGTGACTAAAGATATAATAATTAATCTGCTTTTGAACTAATCAACAAATCACATGCTTCCTTAAAATACAAAGCACAAAGCTCTTAGCTGCTAATGAAGTTCAGGAGTGGAATAAACACTTGATTTACAGTAAAGGATAAGGCTCATAAACAGTAATATACAGCTGCCCAAGTCTTAAGGGTCTGACTCAAGAAAAACAAGCGCCCTCTTCAGGGTGTAAAAACTGACGTGACATTCTCATGCACCTGTGGGTTTCAAGTCTTAACAAGGTCCAACACTATTTATCATTAGATGTAATGCATTTCCTTAAGCATCTTTTACAAAGAAATTACTCCAAATGGGTTAAAAGAATGCTAAAGGTAGTATTTTGAAATCATAATGATAATATTTAAAGCTTATACAAGTTCAATCTCAGAAAACAGAAGTGAATCAATAGCAGAGATTCAATAAATCAGATATTCTCTATCTCCTTTCTAAGTATTTAGAGTAGTTGACTATATGAATATGTAAGACATCCTTGTATAGAATTTAGTGGAATCAGATTCTTGCTCACAGATGAAAGAGGGAAGACAGGGAGACAAACAGATGACAGTCAGACCAGGGTGGACAAACTACAGCCCAAAGGGCACATCTGGCCTTTGCCCTTTCTTAGCACTACCCAAAAGGTAAGAGTGGCTTTTACATTTTTCAACGATTGAAAAAAATCAAAAGAAGAAACATATTTCATGACATGTGAAAATTATATGAAGTTGAAGGGAAACACAAGGAAGTTGTCCATAAATTATCCCTGGAACAGCCACATCCATTTGTTTGTCTATTATCCACAGCGTTTCTGTGGCACAGCGGCAGGGTGGGGCACTGTCAGGGGGTGGGGGGCGAGGGACAGGCTGAGACAAAGGGCAAGGGATCTCCACCAGCACACTCTTCTCCTTCCTCACCGAGGCTGGATATTTCTCAGAGGTATAAATAGATCTTGCTTCAGTACTTTGGATTCAAAGAAGCACTATTATTCTCTCTATGCGCTCGGGTAACTTCACAGGTCTCAGGGAAAGAAGACGACTAGGTGAAGGCACTCCCTCCACACCACCACCGCCCTCTGTTTCCTCTACTGCTAACAGCGTATCTAAAACAAACGAACAGAAAAACACTTTGAAAGCGTCAATCAAGTTACCTGTTCCTTTGGGGGCAGAGGTATAAGAAAAATGCAGTGAGACTGTCTTATTTTAGAATGGGCACTAAAACCGCCCCTAGAGTTTACACTATCAGACAGCTTTACATGTCTACGCCATCCTACCCCAATGCCCGGAGCTTTATCAACAGCTTATGACACAGAATCACAGAGAAACATAAGAAAGCTGGGGAGCACTGTTGAAGGATCACTGGTATATCCTTCCTGCTAAAATTCTGCTTGTAACAAAGTAGATGCTCAATGAACATTTGTTGAACGAATAAATGAATATATTCTTCTCCCTTATTTCACAGAAAATGGAGTCAGGGGAGAGAAATCACATGGCTTTTCCAAGTTCCCACAGCTGGTTAGAGAGAGCTAAGACAAAAGCTCGCATTTTCTGACCTTCCCCTTGCTCCCTAGAGGCAGACAACATGGAAGTCATGGATGACATTAACTCAACAGAGACCGAACCTTCTTCTTTGCCTACAGATCTCCAAATGAGTACAGCCATGGGCTCGGAGAAGGTGGGTGTCTACCCCACCTTCCAGAAGATGAAATACAATTTGCATGAGGCTTAGACTCTAAGCCAGTTCAGCGAGCTAATTTTCAGTGGCCAGTGATTAGTTTAGGAGCAGGCTTCTGAACAATTGTATGTAAAGAAAAAAGCCTGCTCAGAGGGAGGGCCTTCTAGGAGCTATTTTCCTACTTACTGAGACTGAGAGACCAGTCCTCATTCTTTTACCTTGTAGCATTTGTTATGCAAGGACAAGATACCTGCGCCTCAGTGGACACCTTACAACCATCAGGTTATAAAGATTTCAAAGAACCTAACCTAACCTCGAACTTTGACCTCACGGAGTTGTTGAATTAACCAGCGCTGAAACTGCCTGATACAACTGCCTTTGTATGAGAGAATAGCCCTATTATTTTAGTGGTCTTGCTTGCAACAAAAACCATAGTGAATCATGTATCCACTTTTAGAAGATGCCCTGTTCCCTGCATTAGCCTTTATCTTGCAAGAGTCTTCACCAAAGGTCATGGAACCACAGATACTATCACACCAAAAAAAAAGCTAACTCTCATTGCTGAGATGTCAGGAGGACTTCGAGTACCAGCTATACCCCACTGAAGCTCTGGTCTATTCTAAGCCAAACTCCAATTGCATTTTTCAAGGGAAATATTATTATATATGTTGTGTGGGCCCCATGATGATTTTAGAGCAGAAACTGTACAATATGGTTTAAGTAGGTTTTTGTGGGTTGGCCTGGAAACCTAACATTGTTTCTATGGAAAAATGTTTCAAACTCCAAACTACTCTGTTCCAAATGAACTTTTGAATGCAACCTGTTTTAAATTGAGAGGTTGCATATTTATTTATAGTTAAAAATACACAGGCATGAAACTGAGTTATCAGCTACAAAACTCACATTTGAACTTGTGGCTTTAAATTAATCAGTGTCCCTTTTCTACCTTGGACAAAACAGTTCTGAATAAAAAGGGCTGTGACATCTTGCAGTACGACAGAATGCAAAGTCAGAACTAAGACGACCTACCAGGTTCCATTTGAAGTAATTTTCCATTGGAGGAGGAGTTACCTTAGAAATTAAACAGTGCCTGTGGTGCCAAAATCTGTCACTGTAGCTAATGTGTCTTTATGGACATTGTAAAATATTTCAAGCAGTAATCTGAGTGAGTGTACAAAAACCTTCCCCGCAAACAGCAGAAATCTTTGTATTTAACCCTCAGAGGTTTATGTTCAAGTCAACCAACTATAACTCGAACACCCGCCTTCCCCACTGAAATCATCATAATGTCTTGGTCCAGGTGCTGAAGATGGATTAGGGTAGAAAAGGTAAAAGCAACAAATGAACAAACAGGAAAAACAAACAGAAACTCATAGACACAGACAACAGTATGGTAGTTACCAGAGGGAAGGGGGATCGAGGGGACAGTAAAGAGCAAAGGGGGCCAAATATATGGTGACTGAAGATGATCTGACTTTGGGTGGTGGGCACACGGTGCAATATACTGATGATGAATCACAGAATTGTGCTCCTAAAACCCATATAATCCTATTAGCCAATGTCACCCCAATGTAGTTAATAAAAAACAAAGAAAAAGCACTTCCTAGTTATTGTAGCATTTTGTCTCTATTTCCTCATAAATAACACCATCTAGACCCAGAGGTCCTGCGGCACGGACAGAACCCAGCTGTGCCTGACACCAGTGAGCCCTTGGTGGCAGTCCCATCACTCCTACCCACCTCTCCCTGCAGGAACAGTGCCCTCACATAACACACCGGATCCTCACCCACAGACGCACGTAACTGGGAGCCAGGGTTTATTCCACTGGTCCGTGTGCACATGGCCTCTCAAGAAAATCAACTCTAACGTCATCTTTCAACTGTATGTGCAAATGAATTGACATTTCTCTCTGCCTTATATAAAACACTATGATGGAATGCTATGGGGACTTCCCAATACTGTAATTACTGTAACATTTAAATTCAGATGAAACCATGGGTCTGGATGTTGGCTTCTGGGAAATCGGCACGATGAAGAAACGCAGGGATGGCTTTGTTTCATAAAAGAGTGAAAAAGAAACAAAATAACAATTGTAATTCAAATCAAGGTTTGACACGCTAGAGAATCTCATCTTTTCCTTAAGATCTCATCTTTTGTGTGTGTGAACTATTATGTTTCAGTGTCCAAAACTATTCTCAATAAATAGAGTGACTTTTTTTTTAACAAAAAATTTCAATCACAGGTGGATGCCTGTGAAAATAATGATGTCTACATACAAGGCAGTAAAGATTAGGCCTGTGTTCTTAAAGCTTTGAAATGAACACTGAAAAGCTGGAATCCATTCTTTCAGTTAACTTGACTGCCACACTGAGCATATCTCTGTGTATTGCTCCCTTAAAGTGTTCAATTTTCGAACGCTTATCAGAAGCTGCTTCTTTTCAACTCCTCTATAGATAATTCCAAAGTGTTGTGTGCATGTTGTTAGGGAGCTTGCCTTTCCTTGGCTGCATGTTCTGTTCCTTCTCTGAGTCTTAAATCAACCAACTGACAGAACAAACACCAGGTAACTCAGAAACACACCTTTGTTCTGTGTGATTATCAAGTCAAGCACTGAAGCTGCTGCCACAAGTCTCCAGAACAAAACCTGAGTCTGCACAGGTATAAAAAACTTTAGGGGCATCTGTAGCCCTACCCAGAGCAGCTGTCTGGATCTGTCAGTGTACAAGTGTCCCCAAATACACTAGGCAAAAGACAATTTAATATTTTGCCAAAAAATATAATATTACAGAAGGATGAGTCTTATCAATCTTGTAAGCTACACTTCCAACGTATAAAATGTAAATTTTCAAATAATTTAAATTAACTTTCCCTATGGTGTACTCCAGTAACCTTACTTACCCATCAGGCTTCATCCAAAAGCTGAGATCTATCAGTGACTGGAGAAGTAAGCAACACATAGCTTCCTTATGGGGCTCTCCACAGTTCTCTCCACAATGTACAATTTGTTGAACCTTGCTTACATATCTACACCTTCCTTTATGCTTTCCACCCAAAATACCCCGCATCTACTTTACTGCCTGCAGGGAAGTAAACTCTCATCCTTAAGGACCCACAAAGACGGTTCGATTCCTCAACAACCAGCAAGCTCTACAAAGCACCATCACACCCAAGAGAAGAGTAAATCAAATTGCTTTTGAAAGATACAAAGAGAAGTAGAAACGAAAAGCTCTCATTCTTAATCTAAAAACAATGCATATGTATGAGCAACACTAAACTCTAAATATATATTTTGTATTTCACCCACACTGCTTATGACTACAGATTTTTGCCAAAAATATTACATTTAAGTATAATACCTCAACTTTTTGAAAATCTCCAAACCCCCTGTTTTTCCTCTCCACTACCTACCCCCAACCAAAAAAAAAATATTACTACAAACTTCGAGGTAAAGCACAAAAAAATCCTCTCCTAGTGAAGATGAAGAAAGTAGGTGACAGACACTTCCCAGCTCCTTAGTTTAAGAGGAATGAGCTTCCGAGTCAGAGATGGAATGCTGGCTCTGTCTGTGATAAACCATGTAACACTGAGAGTCTGGCTTAACCTTTCTGAACCTCAGCTTAACAACTTCTACAATCATCGTGCATGCAAATTAAATTAAACACTGGCTATAAAGCAAGGTTTCTCAGCCTTGGCACGACTGGCATTTGGGCCAGAACATTTTCGTTGCGAGGGCTGTCTGGAGCGTTAAAGGATGTTTGGCGGCGTCCCTGGCCTCCTATACCCACTAGATGCCAGTAGCAGTCCCCCTTCTGTTGTGATAATCAATAAGCTCTCCAGACACTGCCAGTGTCCCTGGGGCAAAGCCCTCCCCTGTGGCGGGTCTGTGAGTTACTTGGCCCGTGGATGATAAATGCTCACTGACTTCACAGTAGTACTCACCATTATCATTATCTATCAGATACTGATTTCCAGGTAAAAACAGTGGTTTCATCCACATTTCAAACTTCAGTTCTGGATAAGATCATTGGGTGCAAAAAAGGCAAGGTCATGGCAAACATCCAGGGGATTGATTAACACTTGATGACAATATGACATGTATGGTCTTCTGGTAAGTAGAGAAGGAATTTCAGGGAAGTTAAAGAAAATGTAAAAACCCAAGCTCTGACAAGTGAAGAAAGTTACTGCCACAAAGCGCCACTTCCTAGTCCTCGTGTTAATTTGCAGCAAACCTGGGACCAAAATCCTGACACACTTACTCCCAGTCCAAGAGACATGTCACCTCAGTATGACAGGTATAAAGGGAAAACCCAAGTTAGATGGCAGACTTCTCAGTGTCTATCCACTGTCCGAGTGCATTTTCCCAGAAAGTCCTTCTGGGAAATTGCCTGAGCTCCTTAACCTCTCCTCCTGTTTCCTACACTGTACTGCCCAGTTCTTCGGGAAACGGACAGTCCTCTAGCGTCTAGAAGACAGAAGACAAATTTAACCAAGGCAAGTTTGGGCAGCAAGAAACCGGTAGCTTCAGTCTCTCTCCTGTGCCATAACAAACATTTTCTGTGGCAGACACCCTCCGTGGAGATAGAACAGACAGTCTTTCATATTTCATTTAACCAATGTGCATTGCTTGGCCAGATCAATTTTGTGTCTAGGACCTACTCAAATACTACTGCTAAGTCTATTTTCTGAGAATGTTTAGTGTCAGAGGCATGTGACAAAGCGTCTGTGACAAAAACAGCAAGAAATGGATTTCTTTTGCCCTCTGATTTCAAAGATAACATCTTATCTATGACAGAATTGTAACCTCCCATATACTAAAAGGCCCATGTTAGGGACAGAGTGTAGAATTTGTTACCAGGTTCCTGAATGGGACATATAAGCAACCAGAAAGTTCAGCAGGAAACATTCCATTTTTGCTTGGCCCTAATTATGGTAATTAAAGGTAATTAGTCTAATTCTAGAATAGCTTTAGATTAAGTATTCCTTAAGAAGTCATGTTCATCTTTGATGTCCTGACACTGATACACCTGGGGTCCCTATGATGTGCCCCATCCCCAGGCCTAAGTTACTGCATCCAGCACACCATTTTGCAGATGTTCCCAGGTTTCCCATACTCACCTATCTTGGCCAGTAGTATCCTCTTAGGGCCCATATGCCTGGCTTCCAAGTTAATCATTAATCTAATAAATTAATCCATGTCACTGTGTTAATGGCCTTCTCTAACAACAACGTATAAAAATAAACTCTGGAAGCAAAATAGACAAGGATTTGAAGACTAGTAATTTTGACCAAATTACTTTTCTAAGACTCAGTCTCTAAGCCGTGGAATAATATCAACTCTCTCACCGGCTGCTGTGCGTAATGCAGTCTAGCACACAGTGATTATCAAAATGTCAGTTATATCATTAAATCCCCCTATTATATCCTAACTTGAAGTAGCTACAATAATGGAATTTTCAAGCAAGCTGGAAAATATGAAAACTATATTAAAATCTTTTCATGCTAAAAAGAAAGGATAAAGTATAACAAAGGAGGGGAACTTTAAAAATGACAATATGAACCCTCTGATCTGCAGATGACTTGGCTGAAGTGAGAGTACCATGTTGATGTAGTGCCCCTTTCTGATGGCCTTCCTTCCCTTTCTATCCAGATTAAGTCAAGCTGGGTATCTGCTGTTACCTGTCCCATCAAGGAGACATACATGAACTATGTCAGCTCTGAGTCCCATGTTCAAGTCACTAAAGGGACAAGACAAGAAAAAGTGAGAAGTCACATACAGATGTCATTATCTGGCAAGTAGGGACAATGAAATATACACCTCACAGGTTTCTTCTGAGAAGTAAACGAACTAATGCACATTAAGCACTGAGCCCTAGGTCTGAAGG
Organism: Anoura caudifer; assembly: GCA_004027475.1. Classification (NCBI taxonomy): domain Eukaryota; kingdom Metazoa; phylum Chordata; class Mammalia; order Chiroptera; family Phyllostomidae; genus Anoura; species Anoura caudifer. Next base: position 371,418 of record PVKU01000167.1, read on the forward strand.
GGGAAAAATCTCATAAATGTTCGCCATTGTTATCACATAGGAGGGTGAGAGATCCTCACTTCAACCAGGAAGCAAATTAGGTCCAGAGAGATTACGTATTTTTGCAGAGGTATGTGATGGAGGGGAAAACAGAACCCAGTTTCCCGATTTTATGATAACAACATGAGGAGAAGGAAGATGTGGAACTAGAGGAGAAGGAGCAAACCCACAGAGCACCAGCACTCACTCGCTCTCCCCCATCACTGCTCCATTCCTTCCTCCCGTGTTAATTTCCTAGGACCACCATCACTGCCACAGACTAAGTGGCTAGCAGTCTGACATCAAGGCATGCACATGGCCATGCTCCCTCTGAGACTCTGGGAGGAGTCCTTCCTGGCCTCTTCCCAGCTCCTGATGGTAGTAGGCAATCCTCAGGATTCCTTGGCTCGCCACTGCCACCAACCAGTCTCTACCCCTGCTGTCACCGGTGGCGTTCTCGCTGAGCATCTGTTTCTTCTCCTCTTCCTATAAGGACACCAGTCATACTGGTCTAATAGCCCACCCTGCTCTGGTAATGATCTCATCTCAACTTGATTACATCCACAAAGACGCCTTTTCCAAAGAAAGTCCCTCTCACCGGTACCAGGGGTTAGAACTTAAACATACCCTTTGGGGGAACACCATTTAACCTACAACAGCTCTCTCATTTTGTTTTTGTTTGGTTTGGTTTTTCCATCAGTCCTAAAGCTACAAATGTGAAGTTCACAGAATGATATTCATGCTAATAGGCCAATTCAGAATTATTGTAACAAAAAGGCAACTATGTCTACTTAACCATGTTTACTTCCCAAGCTTATTAGTGGTTCCATGTGGTGAGAAAAATTTCCCGCTCACTGTATCAAATTTAGCACATTTATTTAGTCTAAGTCAATGCCTGAAATATCCTTTCATACTTTTAAGCCAATATCCCCAAGGTCATGCAGCAAGGTAGAAGTCACAGATTTTTCTCCTGTGAGTCAATCACTACATAATATAGCACTGAATGTGGATAAAGGCGACTTAGGTGATGAAATGTGCCTGGAATAATACAGAGTTGATTTTTTATGTAACAATTTTTTAAATTTTTATATACATCTGAATGAGCAACACTGGTCTAGAATCAACTATAATTTCATATGAATGTTTCTGTAATGTAGATTTTTTTGAGACTGAATGGCAATCACATTTTCTTTCCAATCACAATTCACAGAATAAGGAAGTACATATTACTTTCTATTAATACCCTTTAAGCAAGGTAGTATTTGAAGAATAAAAATGATCACTTTCCCCTTATCATAAAACATCAGCAGTTAACATAAAACAGAATTTTTCCAGTCAGGCATAATCTTTCACCATTGTTGAATTTTGATGTCAGCTTTTCTCAGCCTGGAAGTTTTCTAATATAATTAAGTTACATTGGATAAAGAAAAATTCACTCAGTCACCTATGAAATTAAACTAATCTAAGCTGTGTCTGGCCATATATGTGGGACACCACACAATCCAGAGCGAATTTTTATTAACATACACAAGAAAAGTAGCTGCCAAATCTGATCTGAGCAGAGAAACGTCATCTCAGTGTGAAACCACTGAGAAATGTGAGGTTACTCTGAAATTTTACCATGTGGATGAGATTTTCCCTTTAGAAATAAATGCCACATTTTATAGAAAACTATAGAGATGCAAGTCAAACGTGTGCCTCCTCGCACGAACAGTGTAGGGAAGTGGTTAGTGTCCGCATGGAGTCACGTCAGAGTGCCAGAGTTGGAAGCCATGCTTTGGACTTTGTCAAAAAATTGGGACAGCTACTGTATCTCTTTCTGATGCTTGGTGTCCTCGGCTATAAACCAGGGATGATGAGAGTAGTACCAAAGTCTAGGATTCTAATGAATAATAGGTGAAATGGATATAAAATATTTGGCATACTGCCTAATTGTTTTTATTATTAAAAGCACAGGCCCACACCTGGCAGGTATGGCAAACTGCCTGATTTCAAATCACAGCTGCTAGGAATTAGTGGCATTGAAACCTTGGACAAATAACTTAACCTCTATGAGCATCAGGTTCTTTAAAAGGTGAAAATAATACTAACTACTATGAGGATATAAAATAATATATCTGAATTGCTTAGCTCAATGCTGGAATACAATGTGATCTCTGAAATAATATCTCTCATTATACCTTCATTAGAGAATTTAATTTTATAAATAATTTGTAATTGGCTTTTCATTTGCATGCACTACAGATTTTTTGTCATTGAAATTATTCTCATAAATTCAAAATAAAGCATCATTCTATGCCTTGAGGGTCAGAAATATGATAATTTTGCAGGTGTGATAATGCAAGATCTAGACAATCTAGATATGAATTTTAGTAATAAAGTTACTTCAGATCCATTCTCAGTGCTACCAAGTAGTCCAGTATCAGACAGTTTGCTTAAATTTCACTCTTTTCTAATATGTTTCTTAGCAGCAAAGAAAGAAACAAACACATCACAAACAAGGAGTCTTATTACATGGTCCCACCCCAACCAGAGAAGAACCAGTAAAACATGTAGCTATACTTGTTTACATCATTGGGATAGGACCACTCGTATCTGGTAGACTCTCGCATTACTTTCTTCCTTGCTGATCTTTTCCCAGCGGCCATGCTTGGTACTGGGATGCTATTAACAGTGGCTTCCTTCAATTTCATGGTTGTGTCTTAATTCCTGGACAGCTCTACCTAGACTGATATTCAAGAATGGCCCTCCACCTCCAGAAGATACTGTCTCATAGCTTTACATACCAATTAAAAGTAAAGCCTAGAGGGGAGCCAACCAAGTTTCTCCTAGGCCTGCAGGTAGGGACACGAGAAGGTTTGCTTTCCAGGTAAGAGAGCCTTACATTGATGTTACAGAAATGCAAAGGTTGGTGCTAAACAGGACTTGGGATCCTCGCCTGTGGCAAATGTTGCTAATTGGCTTACCAAAGCCATTCCCTACCAACATCCCCTTTACTGTCTCCCCCTATAGATATTGAGAAGCTAAATACTCACTTTCCAGACTCTTCTGTACCCACAGGTGGCCAACGAGGTCTAAGCAGAACTCTGCTGAGGAAGAATTTCTACAGCTTTTCAAACTGGACACACACTCCTGGCACCGTCCCTTCCCTGCCTCCCACCCTTTATTTCTACCTTGAACATGAACATTCCATTTAGACCTGCAATAGCATCTTTCCACCATGAATCAATCAGCAAACATAAGGACCAGCTGCCTGAGCAGGGCCACAGCTCAAACTCACCGTTCTAACTCTTAACACCAGTAGAGAGTGAGGGATTATTCTTCCAAAAGTCAAGGCTAAGACCTTGAGATTCTCAGCCATATGGGTGAGGTAACCATAATGTCAAAAAATAACAGCTATGAGGGCAACTAAGGGCCAGTTGCATATACTATTTAACACCAATACCCATATTTAGCATAATCAGTACCAGTACCTCTGGATATTTAGGACAATTATTTAACGTCTTTTGAAAAAATAAGACCTGAAAAGACTTGAAATGTAAAAAGTACCATGAAAATATGAAATAGTTCTTCATTTTACTATATTTCAATTGAGAGAAAAATAAGAATTGTAAATTTTAAGAGCAGAAAACTAATAGAACCAAGATAGTGTAAGCAAAATGTTATGCATTTCTTTGATTGAAGCATATATATAAATATGAGTGTGTTAAAAGCAAGAATCCAAGTGAAAAGTCATAAATTATAATGCTGAAGAAAGTCATGTTCCAAAATAAGACTTGTTTTCTTCAGCAGTCTGGATAACATTTTACCTTGTGTTCAAACTATCCATGCATGCAATGAACGCTTTTTAGTCAACCTCAAATCATACCCTGTTGCTGGTCACCCTGTAGAAACTCAACCTGTGTCCATGGAAATTTATCAGGCAAAAAAATAATAATACTTAATATTTAAATGTATGAGATGCCTTTAAATTTTCTTTTTTATTCAGAAATATCTCCACGTAGAAAAAGAGACTGAAAATACTATACAATCTTGCAGAGATTAAATCGTCATGAAAACTTGCCTTGGTCAATCACAGTATTCACCTCTTACTCTACGATTTATTCATAAATTAACAGATATCTTTCTTGATTTAGTTTCTGGAATTCACCCTTCCCATTTCTTAAATTACAGTTCACTGATGCAAATGACTTTAATGTACAAGCAGTTAAATTTATCATCCTTTCTCATCCTTACAGGAATAGGGGTGCTCCCTGTGTTCAAGGTTAATTTTCCCACCATGGTCTGCAGTCTGATTTCCTCAAGCTTCTTTGTCACCTTTTCCCAGCATTTGTTTCTATCTTTCTCTTTTGTGACATTGAGTTATATGAATTCATTGTGTGTTTTGAGTATTAACCCCTTCCTGGGTATATCACTTGCAAACATCTTTTTCCCTGTCAGTAGGCTACCTTTTTGTTTTGGTGAGGGTTTCCTTTGCAATACAAAGTAATTTAACTTTCAATTATGGCTATGTTTACTGGCCAGCTTGAGATCTGGGTCTCACAAGTCAGTGTAAACCTGCTCCAGCAAACCACTGCCTTGTACACCGCTCCACTCTACTCTCTGCTGTTGCTAGAGCCAACATGGACTTGCAGTGCTGAAGTCACAGAACTTTTACACACCTGTCTTTTCTGACCCTCTCCCAACCCTTTCCGCAGGCCTTTCAACTACTCTGCCATCTCTTCCAGATTAGTCCTACGGTTTTATTCATCTATCATTCCCCTTAGAAGGTTCATACTATTCTAACCTCAGTTCCGTTCCTGCTGCTGTTTTGCAAACCCAGACTAGACCATCTCACTCGCAGCTCAGTTAGCAGCTCTTCACCAACGACCTCCAAATCCCTACTATGAGCAGAGCAGGCTGTTCTGCTAAGCTCTAGAGCGGAATGCAAACTGCTTTATACGTTAGGTCCCCTTTTTATTTACTTAGTAATTAAGTAGTTATTTTGGTCATTATTTGTTTATGTTTGTCTCTCCCACTAAGCTGTAAGCTTCATGGGCACATGGGACATTGTAACTCTTGTCTTGCCATATCCTTGGAGTCTAGCACATTCCCTAGCACAGAGTAGATACTCTAAGAATCAATGATGGTACAAATGGATTGCCAATAAGCATTTTAAATTTAACAAGTACAACTACCTCTCATCTTTTAATATCCTTCAGAGCTGTTCTGTCCTTCCCACCATCCTTCCTACTACCCTGGTTTAGACTAACTCTTGCCTGGACCCCTGCAGTAAGTGGCCTCCTGAGCTCCATGCCTCCTGTCTCTCCCTACTCCAAAACAACTGCCACCAAAACAATCTTTTTAAAATTACAACGGTGGCCATCTCTGTTTGAGAATCTATCAGCGATGCTCTGCCACCTAAAGATAAACTCCACACTCTCTCTCTCTCTCGGCACTTACAAAGCTCTTGTGGCCAGTACTGCACCTGGCTTCCCCGCCTCACCACCTCCCGCTCTCCTGGGAGGAGCCTACACTCTCCCTGCACTCCTTCACATTCGTCTCTGCGCCTCCTCCCATTCCTCTCGCTCAGCCTGGAACCTCCTTTCTCTGTTGTTCACATGGCAGTCCACTGCAAGTACCCCTGCTGTTGGGAAGCTTTTATCGACCTCCAACGCGGACCCATCCTCATACTTACCTAACCCTCTGATCCTTCTATGACTGCATTTATCCTTTCTATCATGATGGCTTTTGGACATTTATTCCTTCACTACCAGGCTACCAACATCTGCCCCATATCAACTGTCTTTGTCGCAGGGACAAAGACATAGTAGGAATGCAGCACGCCTCATGCAAATGTAAAATGACAGACTATCTAATCTGCAGAGAGAATACGCATCCAAGTAGCTGCCGTCCCTTTGAAAACCACTCACCTTGAAAGTTATCCGCTTCGCTTAATGACAATGGCATTACTCCAAGCATTTTTGGAAGTCGACTTGCAGAATTGTCTGGAGAGTGTTCTTTAAATTATCTCAAGCGAGGCCAAGAAAACCATCATTCTGAACAGACCTGAGACCCAGAAAGAATCACAGGGCAAGTGATACAATTTGGTAGAAAATGAGAAGTGAAATATGTAGAAGGTTGTGTAATGATGAATGTGGGGGACTGACATACACTGGCTTGGAGGCATAGCTGAAGAGAAGATCTTAAAAAATATTTCGGGCAAAGGCCATATTACTGAAGAACACTCATAAGGCCTTCAGATGATTACTTTGGTAGACAATATTAATGTGGATGTGTAGGTATCGGTAACTTGCTTGATGCAATTCATGAAACTCTTCAAATTAGTATGTCCCAAGAAGCAGCCAATGTGAATACGTATTACATTGTGGCATGGGAGGGAGAAACCGGTGATTAAAGAAATTTAAAATGCAGTATTAAACAGAGTCAAAAAAGTTTTCTCAGTCACCTCAGTGTTATTAATATCTTAATATGTCTCTCCATGAAGTCCATCTATGGTACACAGGGTTTCTCAAATTCTCTTAACATCACAACCCTTTTTTCTTACAGATGTTGTGGGATTAATGTGCCATACACTTTGGGAAACCCTGCGTGGTGCGAGGCTGGATACATCTTAGGGCAAAACGACTTGGCTTCTCAAATTACAGTGATCCCAAAAGCTACAAATGAGGCGACTAAGAATTATCTGTACTCTAACTGCCTTATACAATGTATCTCATTTACTCTCAGAATATAACAATCTCATAGTACAGGTAGTACTAGAATCCCTAAATTATAGTTAAAGAAAGAAAGGCTAGGAAAACTGAAGTAACCAGTGAGATACTTCATAGCTAGTTAGCAACAGAGACAGAATGTCACCCTGCCCTGGTCAACCCACGCATTCCGAGCTCACCCTGGGCACCGAGTGCATGCTGACCTGCTCCGCCTCTTGGACTCAACTAAAGCTCTCCTGGAATGCACCATTCCTTCGTAAATCCCCTGCTTCCACATGGCTAATTCCTGCATTACTGTAGGGTTCATTTCACCCACTTTCCCTGGGATCCCTTCACTGCCAACTGGCTAAACATAGCCGTCCCCATGGTACCTTACTCCTTGCACAGGACTTATAAATTTGCTGTCTTATACAAACTGCGCAGAGGCCAGAGTCACAGAGGCTGAATAAAAACAGCTGCTGACTGGCTAACATATCCCTGATAAGAGACAAGTTTATGGCCTAACCACATTTCTACTGCTTTCTTAGGGCAAGATTGGGTAAGTACGATAATAATAAATTTGAAATGCTGTTTTAAACACTTCAAAGTATTTTTGGAAACATCATGTCTTTTACGTCTCAACTTTGAAAGGAAAAAAACTAAGTTATCTTTATAAATGAAGAACCTGAGCTTCACTTAAAAAGCTGAGTTCCTCAACGAGCACATAGGCTTAGCCCATCACCTAGCACGGTATTCAGCACATAGCAGATACTTCTCGGAAGGCTGAGTGAATGATTGAGTGAGGCTCACTGACATCCCGATGCCGTTCCCGCGTCAACACCCCTTCCACATGGCACACCATCTCCAGAGAGAGCGTGCGTGGTCGATGCCTGCCCACGCCCCCTGACCGCAGGAACGCGAACGCAGGCCCGCAGACCGCCCACTGCCCGCACTTCTATTTTGTTGCCGGGGGTTCTTCTCTGGACCTGCACAGCCCCCGGCTACGCACCAATGGCTGCCTGGCAGAACACTCCAGCTGCCTCGCTTCTCAGGGAGACAATCCTAAGAGCAGCCTTCTACAGCCCCTGAAGAATTAAGTTTCCGTTGCCCAAAATGGTAGCTGGCTTACCGTTTACTGACCGCCTTCCACACGCCTACTCGTGGGTTCTCTGCCTCCTAAATGAACTACCTGCCCTCGAACCTGGGTCTCAGGGTCTGACTGTGGGATCCTAAAAGAGACACCTCAGGACAGGAAAGAAATTTCTAGGTTTAAAACCCAAAGATTTAAAAAAAAAAAAAAAAGTGAGGGATGACATAAATAATTAAGTATAATCACATTTTTCAAAGAAAAAAAACATTAACTAGCCCCTATTTGCCTCTGCATAGTGAAAAGATCCAAACTGGGAGATAAAATTAGTTAGCGAATTTTAACTTATAACTTCTCTGCCATGAAAAGGAAAGACTGTTTTGAAAAGTACAGAAAACACTTTAAAAATCTGTTGGGGAAAGTGCCATTTTAATACCCACTTTAGGCCTGAAATGTAACACCTTCCTCAGGTGCATAAGTTGTGAGAAAAGCGAAAATTCTCATTTTTTTATTGTACTTTTTTTGAAACAGCGTTTGAAAGGGTGTGTATGTGCGTAGAGGAAGGGGGTGAGAGAGAGAAAAGGAGCGATCAGGTTGTATTTTAATGGAGCCATCTAAAATTACACAGCATTTTTTCTTCTTTTTTATCTTCACCAGAGGATATGCCTATTGATTTTAGAGAGAGTGGAAGGGAGAGAGGGAGACAGAGACAGAAGCATCCATTCGACAGAGAAACAGCGATCAGCTGCCTCCTGTACACGCCACAACCAGGGATCAAACCCGCAACCTGGGTATGTTGCCCGAACTGTTCTCCAAAGCGGCTGCCCCACTTTACACGGACACCAGTGCCAAGGGGGCTGAAGTCATCTACAGGCTGAGGAGCTATTCAAACTCTTCGGGCTAGACAAAGTCTTAGGAACATTTTAATTTTAGGAAGGCCACTCCAGAAGCAGTGAGGATGGAGAATACAAGAGACACAAAACTCAGTTAAGATTCCACTCCAGCAAGCTAGGTGAGACAATGAGATAGACTAATTAGAATAGTAGGGGTAGGGATGCGGAGGGGAAATTAGAAATGAACAGGGGAGAAAAGGGAAATCACTTTCAGAAAAGATTAAACACTCAAATTAGGTAATAATATGGGTATCATAAACTTAAGTGCCTAAGTGATCAGGTGAGTAACAAAAATAAATAAACAAACAAACAAACAAACAAACAAACAAGGCATAAGCAGTAGAGCATGTTGGGGACCATAACGAAGAAGAAAGAACATGCCCCATCTACAGGAAGCAGCAATAACTCGGCTCCAGCCACCTAATGCCGAGAATGTAGGTGCAGCGGTGTCGGATCTCCTTGGTCAGCAAAAAGCCAGAATCCGAATTGCATGTTAAATATCCTGATTTTTAAATATGGCCAATTAATTCAACATTTCTTTAAATTCAGTGCAATAACAATGAACCATGCCTACAAGCTGTCAATTTGGGATCTCCCTAATACAAAGGAAAAGAAACAGCGAGCCAAGAAAGAGAGTGTGCTCGCAAAGAGATGGGGGAAAGGAGGTGCCGGAGGAGACCACAGAGGGAGCAGGGGCGAAAGGGTAAGGCAGCGATGACATCCCACAGAGGTGGAAGTTTTCAGAAGGGGGCAGGGGTAGTCAGCAGGGTACAATGGCCCAGGGAGCCTCTTCTCACTGGGAACTGAAGAGTGGACCTCAGGGTTTGAGAACAATGAAATACAATGTACAGGACAATTGAAAAAATACTGGGTGACTGGAGGCAAAGGAGAAAGGTGACTAATTTAGCTTTCTCTCTTTCCCCAAACCTTGGTTTGTTCAAAGTCAGCATGAAGATCATGTGCCTCAAAACTTTAAGTTTCTCAGAGAAGAGCCAGATGGGATTAACTGTGTTGTCCTCTTCTGCTGATAATGATGGACTGGTTCAATTTGAAACAAAAACAAAAACAAACAGGTTCTTCAAAGAGGTTTAGGTATCTACGATGCATGATCTCTTTGTCCTTTCAAGCTTGCAGATATAAAAAGCAGCTACTAACTTATCTTATAAACAAAAATGGTGGGAACAGTGTACACAGCTTTGCCTGTGTGACAGAGGCCCGAAATAATAGTGGCTTAGACAAGATAAAGTCTTCTCACGCACTCACATGAAACCCCAAGCTGTAATGGGGGCTCTGCCTCAAGAAGTCATCATCATCCCAGGGCTTTTTAAAATGTCTTGTTCCAGCCTCCAGAGTCCACCACCATCCCCAGCCCATACCCTGTCCTTAATGGCCCATTGGGAAGTTGCACAAATCACTTCTGCTTATATCCTACAGCCAGAACTTTGTCACATGGCATAATGCCTACTTGAAGGCAGGCTGAGAAATGTCACCTGTATTCTGCAGGGGTCTGTCCCCACTGAACATTCGGGGGATCCCTGTCTACGAAGAATGGAGAAAAGGGTTATCGAGAGACAACCAGAAGTTCCCACCACAGAATGGTGTTCAATTTTTTTTTAAGTTTCTGTTCTTAACATGCTACAAATAATTTATATTTTGGTTCAATTTTACAGGAGAATATAAATCTGGCCTAATCTTTATGCTTCAGTATTGGAAACCTAGCAATGTAATGGCGCTGCAATTTTGGCTTCAGGATGCTAGTATTCATGACAGTGCTGAAGGAAGTTAAAGTTAATTTTAATTTGTTCTCACAAAATTATTTTCCTAAGAATTCTAAAGCAACTCTAGCCTTCCTGCCATGCGTAACAACTAGCTTTCAAAAGACTGCATTAAAAACTCAAATTATAAAATAAAAAAAATCATTGACATATTCCTGCAGCATATGGAACTGTACCACCTCAAGGAGCCTTTTAAATTAACAGTCAATTGTGCCCTTACTGCCAGAAAGCTCTTGAAGCAACATGACGTGTGTACTATAGCAAGATGTGCTCCTGAATTTTGACATTTTATTCTCATATAAGCCCACAGTGCTATATTTTATCATTCAAATGATAAAATATAGAGAAACTAAAATATTTTACCAGTGCATAGTTCACTACTTCTCGATCTATGAACATTCTAAAGATCTACCTATGAACCACAGAAACTTCTAGAAATATATTTAAGAAACTCCATAAAAAGTAATACAATTTAAAAGAAAGTAAATTAACAACTTTTAAAAAAAATCTATCTAAAAGTATATTATTTCAAAGCTTCCTTCTAAGAAACAAGCTAATAAGAACACTCTTCACCACAGCAGAGTCTTTCTTTGAGATATGTATATTATTATGTTTAACAAATGTAACTCCTTAAATCAAGCTGGCTTACCTTGAAAAATGGTTTTGAATTGCTAGGGTAAAGATTAAATTCATCAAGCATAGTATTGGATGCACCTGAATATAATTAAAAATTAATTTTTGAAAATAAATTTATAGTGCATAGTATTCATTATAGAAAGTTTGGAAACTACTGAGAAACAGAAAGACTATCACAATGAACTCTATTACACTGATTATTAAATATGTAAATAGTTTCCAAAATTACCTTGGCCAACAAGACTTTATACATGGAAGACAAAATAAATGAACACCCACTTCCCATTAAGATAGAGTAACAGGGATGAGATTTGCCCTCCTGCCTGAAAAAAAAAAAAATGAAAGTGCTGTACAAAATATATGAAACTGCAGCTTTCAAGACACTGGACACCAAGCAATAATCCTTGAGAATGGGAAACCTAAGGAAAACCCTGAGAAGTGGGAAACTGAAGACATGGGCCCCGTGACTGTCCCAGTTTCCAGAGCACAGCCCCAGGAAAGGAAGCACTGGCAGGCCCCAGCACAGTCCCTGAACTGCAGAGATGTTCCTGAAAAGCCAGGGAGATCAAGGCAGGCAGAAACCTCAGGACAGAGCACAGATGGAGGAGGACTGCGCAGAAAAGATACCCAGAGACAGAAAAATACCCCTCAGGTAGTCTGCTGAGTAGGGCTCCACACAAGTATGAGGAAACAACCCCCACCAGGGAAGGGAACCCCCTGAAAGGATTACAGGGAACAGTACCTTGCACTCACACTGGGCTGGGAACTGCGCCTGTTCCACCAGGCAAACTGGAAACCGTATGGTCCATGGGGTTTTGAGTAGAGTACTCAGAAGCTAATCTCACAAATAAGATCTGAAGGGATCAAACTGAAGGGATCAAAGTATCTGCATCCCCCCTCTTTTTTTTTAGAAAAAGGATCAATAAGATTTATAGGGATATAAAAATACCCAATAAATACCCTTACAAGGTAAAATTCACAATGTCTAGCATCCATCAAAAATTACCAGGCACACAAAGAAGTAGGAAAATATAACCAATAACAAGGAGAAATATCAAGCAAACAAAATTGACTAAGAACTAAAATAGACATTAGAATTTGCAGACAAGATTGTTAAAATAGTTCCTATCAATTTACATAAAAGATTTTAAAACACCCAATTGAACTACATGAGATGACAACTGTAATGTATGAGATAAAACATAGGCCAAATGTGATTACTGGTAGTGAACTTGACACAACCATAGAAACTACCCAAAATGAAACACACAGAGGGGAAAAAAACATAAATAACCAGCTCATCAGTGATCCTAATATACAAGTGATTGGAGACCATGAAATAGAGGATTAAGATGAGGAAAACCAAAATAATTTGAAGAAATAATGAGTAAAATTTTTTCAACTTTGATGGAAATTATAAACCCAGCGGTCCAAGAAGCTCAGTTAATCCAAAGCAGAAGAAAAACAAAGATCACTACAGCAAGACACATCATAATCAAACTGTTCACAACCAGTGAAAAGGGGAATGCCGTTCAGCATATTTTATATAAAAATAGGAACAAAAATTAAAATAACAGATTTCGCATAAAAAACAATGCGAGTGAGAAAATAGCCCAACGACATCTTCAAACTATTAAAAGAAAAAGACTGTCAACCTAGAATTCCATACCCAACAAAAATCTTATTAAATGAAAGTAAAATAAAGATGTTTTCAGACATACAAAAGCTGAAAGTGTTCAACACCAGCAGGCTTCTGCCTCCAGAAATGTTAAAGGAAGTGCTTCAGGAAGAAGAAAGATGATACCAAATGGAAATGGTATGAAAAGCACTGAAAATGTGAACTACATGACACAGTGGTGCCCCCTCACCCACGATTTTTCTTTCCATGGTTCCAGTTACCCGTGGTCCACCACAATCCAAAAATATTAAATGGAAAAATTCCAGAAGTAAACAATTTATAAGTTTTAAATTGCAGGCTGTTCTGAGTAGCATGATGAAATCTTGGGCCATTCTGTTCCTTGCCGCCTGGGACATGAGTCACCCTTTGTCCAGTGTATCCACACTGTATATACTAACCACCAGTTAACGACTTAGTAGCCATCCTGGTCATCATTTGGACGGTCAAAGCATCACCGTGCTTGTGTACAAGCAACGCTTATTCCACTCAATAATGGCCCCAAAGCTCAAGAGTAGTTATGCTGGCCATTCAGATGACAAAGAAAAGCCATAAAATGCTTCCTTTAAATCTGTGATTTTCAACCTTTTTCATTTCATGGCACACACAAACTAATTACTATAATTCTGTGCAGACCAAAAAATACATCATTTTTATACTTTTTGCCAATCTGACAAAATTAATAGGTATAGTTTTGATTCATCCACACTGTTGTGATGGCTATTGTCATTTTTCAATTTGACAGTCTAAGGAAAAAGAGGCTAGTGCCCCTGACTAAATAGTCAGGTACTGCATATTTTAAAAATTCTTGCAGCACACCAACAGAAAAATCACCGTTTTAAATGAAAAGGTGAAAGTTCTTAATAAATTACTTTAACATCTCATCGTCGCAAGAAGGGTGAGTACAATACAAAGATATTTTGAGAGAGACCATATTCACATAACTTTTATTACAATATAGTTATAATAATTCTATTTTATTACTAATTACTGTTGTTAATCACATATTGTGCCTAATTTCTATATTAAACCTTATGACAAGTATGTATGTGTAGGAAAACATAGTATAGATAGGGTTTGGTACCACTGGTAGTTTCAAGCATCCACTAGGGGTCTTGGAATGTATTCCCCACAGATAAGAAGGGACTACTGTAAATACAAAAGGTTTGTTTTATTATAAATATCTCTTTAAAAGAGAAATAATTTGATATTCATGCAAAAATAATAATATGGGGATCATAAGATATGTTAAGGAAAACAGAAGAGGGTATGAAATAAGTTTTAATGTGTTTTCGATAGTTACTTAAAAATCAGATATTCACACAAGAATATTTCAGATTTGCTATTCTAGGGGAGTTAAAACTGTAGCCATTATTCTGAAATCCCATTCCATTTGGCCTACACTTTCCCATTTGGCTTGAGTAGTCTTGGCAGTATACTTTCAAAAATATAAGAAGCTGAATTTATTAAATAACTTTTTATAGAGGAAAAGTTTTAAGTGACTCCAAAAGGGTGTTCTTGTTAGTAAACAAGTTAGCTCACAAGGTTTGGCAATGGCTTTTGCTAAACTTTATAGATAAAAGCAAACAGCTATTGTTTTGCTACAATGCTACACTCATGAAATATTTATTTAATGTAGGTAACTTTTAAAAATTGAGCCAAATAGATAAGTAGGAGCTTTAAAAATATACTTATAGCACAAGTCACAAAAGACAGTTCCCTTCTTTGCTCCCTGAACCTGCCTGCAATGACCATAATGCATAACACTCATCGTTAGGGATTTTTAGGAGAATGTTTCTCGGGCAGGTTAAAGGAAGATAACCAAGTGGCACTAGCCTCTCACCATTAAGAGGCAGATGAAAGCAATCATGAGACCAAAGCACAACTGGTTATTTATGAGTGCAAAATTCTATAGATTGCTACTGAGTTTTTCTCCTATTTTGTGAAATCTCTTAAAAAAAAAAAAAACCATATCTACAAGTTCTCCCAATGAGTAGTCCTGTGCTGGAATGAAAGTGGAAATAAGGAAATACAGGGGAATTGCATCTTTTGGGTGGTGAGGAAAAAGGAGGTCCCAACATAAAAACCCAGTAATGACAAAAGTGCCTTGGAAAAGGAGTTAACTCAGCTGTAAAGAAGTTTACAGTCTTTTGTGTGGATAGCCCTGCAGAGAAACTCTGCAGGCTCAAGTTTGGGAACTATTATACTAGGGCTGAAAGGCAAGTCTCCGTGCGGAAGGCTGTGCTTTCAAATTCTGCCATTTAAGACAAGTATTAAATCTCCAGCAGCAGAGAAGGAGCGGAAAATGCTGAAGTGTTTCTGCCTGTCAGCAGAGTTTATTTCAATTTATTTGAATATTTTGTCTCTATAACCATTACATATTGGTAGGATTCAGCATTCTTGAAAGAAATGAGACAATATATGTGGTATACCAAACACTGGCACTCAATAAGTGAAAGATGGATTTTAATCCAAGTCTTGCTCTGGAAATGCCACAAGTTGCATGAAAGACTGGGCCACTTATAGGACGCAATTCTTGCCTTTCTAAATGGTAAATCCTATTGTATTGATTTCATGTGTTTTGATGCCAATATGAAACTTATCTTCCATAAGGATTGGGTTATAGTATATTCAAATGTATATGATTCTTCTTCATTCTTCTCCTGTAACAATAAAGACTAAAAGGACAAGAAAAGCAAAGAAATGAATCAAAGAGAATATTCAAAGGCATTTCTGAGAACACAGTAAATGTGAAATCTGTTCACAGTATCAGCAGATATTAGTGCATCAAATACAAGCTAGCAGAGCATAAACACCATTTCATACAATGATGATGAGGATGAGGATGAGGATGATGACAATGACCACATAGATAATCCAAGTTTAAATGTTTCATTAGGAAAGAAAAAGATTAAAACAAAATAAGAAACACAAAAAACCTGGGATGTTAAAAACATGTATATAAAACCTATCTGGTAAAGTGGTCAGTGTGAGTGAGGCCTCTAGAATAATAAGGAAATGATTTTATAAAGTCAAATGGTGGAGTGAGTGAGTACATGACATGCAAAGTTGTGGGTCATATGGGAGAAGAAGGACACCGGTTCAATGACATATATCACTCTGTGTACAACATGACATAGCCATCCAATAACAATGTCCGGTAACGACATCCGATTACCACCCAAAATGTAGCAGTGTTGGAGATGCAGGCAAAGAAATCCGAGAATTCAGGCATTATGTCTGGACCTGGGCTGCCTACTAGGCACATGACACTATTTTATAATTAAAATCAAATAAAAGTAAATTCAGGCTCTTGGCCTGACTATACTACACATGCTCAAAGGTCGCATGTGCCTAGTGCCTCCGGTGCTACAGGACACAGATGTAGAATATTTCCATCCTGACAGAAAATTCCACTGGACAGCGCAGATATGTACAGCTGGTAGAAGTGTATTGTATATGAAAGACGAGATCTGAAAGAAGACACACGTTACACATGCCCACACATGTGCAAAGCTTATAATTTTATAATCATTTTTTCTTTCAGAACCCTTATTATTTCTCATCTAACAGTTGCTGTGCTAGGAATTTGGAGTCCCCAGATTAAAATGACATAGCCCCTGTCCTCGAGGGGCTCTCGGTGCAAGAGGGAATAACGACACCTCGACAGCGGTCAGCCTGCTACGGCTTGTTGGGCTGCACCTATCTACTGCTGTGGAAGAAAGTGAAAAGCAGTCAAGTCCTCTCTTCCATCAAAGGACTTACGGCCCAATTAATGACATATTCCACAGAGTTAGATGTGAAAGGTTTTAAGTGGCAATTAATAGTTGGAAATATATACTTCATACTGAAATCCAGGAGTTTGATGTGGACTTTTTTTCCCCCACTTTCAGTTTGCACTAATATAATAATCTAAAAAAGTAAAATAAATATAAATGTATTCTAATTAACTTTTGAGTAATCATCTTAAACCTAAATACAGCCACCAAATTTCCATTTTGGCATTTGCTGTGGGTATTCTCAATCATATACTAGGTGAAGGCCAAACCACATACAATTCACTACATAAATACTGGTTCAAAAAAAGGCAAAGATGAATTGAGGCCTTACAGAGCACATGGTAGGGCAGGCATCTGAAACTACCTGCACTATACGGTTAAAATCATCATTTGAAAGTGATGCATGCATCCTATCTCTGTGTGGTTTCTACACAATCTGTTCTCTATTCCTGCAATTACGGCTAAAACGTTTGATTCAGAATTCAATAACTTCACAATGCTAATCACATCTTTAAGAGAGCAAAGAGATGTTATAGAGTTCTCAGGGGATGTCTCACTAAAACCGACATTTGGAGATAATTTACTGATAGAGTTTTGGTCATGTATGAAGACTGATTAAACAGAACCAGCAAAGACTTGAAGTTAATATTGTTTTCTTTTAATCTACTTTTTAAAAGGATACTTTCTGCATTTCTATTAATAGAAAACATACAAACAGATTAAATAAGAACAGGATCTGAAGCTACATCTTTATACAATTAAACCCTACACTGGTGATATAATTTCAACAGTAGAATATCATTTGCCACATAATTCAATCTTTTAATTTCATGAGTTCTGTTGTTAGCATTTAATATTTGTTCATTGGTTTTGGTTTTATAATTTGTGAAACATACAAGTAAAACCATCTGTATTTATTTTATGTTCCTACATATGTGTAAAATGTATAAGAATAACTTGGGTTCATACTGTATAGTTGAGTAATCTTAGCTAAAATCAGACCACTCTTCCTATGGCATTTTACTTGGAGAGAGTGCTGCTCACTAGGAGGCTGAACCTTCTCTGCCCTCCTTTCCATGTAAACATGGGAGGCCATGGATCTCTACTAGGCCATAGAGGCATTGGAAAGAAACCACAAATACATATGTAAATCACTCCGTATAGTAAATATACTACTCTATGTCAAAAGCATAAAGATGCTGTTCTGGGCAATAAAGTACAAATTCCTTTAAAAGCTTTAATCATAGAGCAACCATTTTATTATGGATTTGTGCAATCAATTAATAGTAAAAGTCAATTTGTAAGCCTGCATGAACCACTGCCATAGTCCTAAATTAGTGTGGGAACTTAGAGAAGAGTCAGACCATGGTCAGGTGCAGAAAGCAGGGGAAGCATCACAAAGGAAGAGGAACGTATGTTGGACCTAGAGCAAAAAGGACAGCAGAGAAGGTGCAGCCTCCTCATGGGCACACTTTCCAAATAAAACGCCAGAGGAGCAGAAGTCTGATTTTGGCGAAGAGATGGCTGCCAATGATCTTGGAGGTAGCAGGTTCATAAAATGCATGGAGCATGCTAGGCTGAAATAAACCAGGGTATTTAGTGCCCTCAATTACAAGACGCAGAAACTCAATTTGTGGGTAATTTATTGCTTACATAACATAATCCCAGAATAATCAGTGGTAGAATGACTTCAAGAATGACTAGATACAGGAACTAAAAAGCTAAAATGCTCCCTCCCTGCCAAACTCACACACGCACCTACACACCCACATACACATACATTCACACGCATTCATACATACATCTTGACTTTTTTTTTGGTAATGACTTACTCTGTCAGGCTGATTGTTCCTATTATCTAAAATCTAAGCCATTTGCTAGCTCCAAGCTTAGGGCTTAAATCCTTAAAACCATAAAGCATCAAGAATTAAAAAATGTGGGAAATAAACTTCTGGTTCCAGCCAAGATGGAGGCGTAGGTGAATACACTGTGCCTCCTCTCACAACCAAGATTAAGGACAACAAAAATACAGAACCAAAAAAAACCCATCCAGAACAGACAGAGGACTGAATTGTACAAAAGTCCAACAACGATTCACCCAGACCAGTAAGAGGGGCGGAGTTGGCGGCTGGTGGAGAGGGGTCACAGGGGGAAGAAGCAGTAGCTGGTGGTCCCGGGCACACAGGCAGCAGTTACGAGTGCAGGGAGGCAACGAGCAGACCAGGTGAGGTGCACAAGGTGGCTGACCACAATCACACATTCGTATGCAGATAAACCAGGTGAAAATGGGCAGCGAGACAGACTGTGCAGTGCAGGGCCCCAGCGCTGGGAAATAAAGTCTAAAAAGCACGGATTGAGAACATTTGTTGGGGTTGGGGTGCCAGGAGGGAATCCCAGCCTCACCAATTCGTTGGAGAGATACACAGGATCCTAGAACATGCATGAGCCTGCCCACACAGAAATCAGCACCAGAAGGGCCCAATTTTCTTGGGGAAAGCGGTGGAAGGGACTGGAATCCGAGAGAGAGCTGAGCAAGTACCATTGTTCCCTCTCTGACCCTGCCCCACATCCAGCATCACAACCAGGCAACTGGGCTGCCCCGCCCTGGGCAATACCTAAGGCTCCATCCGCCCCTCACTACATAACAGCTTCAACCAGACCAACAATAACAAAAAAAAATGGCTCAAACAGGAGAACAGATCAAAGCCCCAGAGCTAATTCATCTAAGCGACCAAGAGGTAGCCAACCTATCAGATGCACAGCTCAAAGCACTGGTGATTAGGAAGCTCACAGAATTGGTTGATTTTGGTCACAAATTAGATGAACAAATGGAGGCTACAATAAGTGAAATGAAGAAAAGTGCACAGGGAACCAATAGAGATGGGAGGAAAACTGGATCTCAAATCAATGGAGTGGACCAGAAGGAAGAAAGAAACAACCAAACAGAAATGAAGAAACAAGAGTTCAAAAAAATGAGGAGAGGCTTAGAAACCCCCAGGACATCTTTAAACGTCCCAACATCTGAATTATAGGGGTACCAGAAGGGGAAGAGGAAGAGCATCACGTGGAAAACTTATCTGAACAAATAATAAATGAGAACTTCCCCAATCTGACAGAGGAAATGGAGTTCCAGGAAGTCCAGGAAGCTCAGAGAGTCCCAAAGAAGTTGGATCCAAGGAGGAACACACCAAGGCACATCATAATTACATTAGCCAAGATTCAAATGAAGGAGAGCATTCTAGAAGCAGCAAGGGATAAGGGCACAGTCACCTACAAGGAGTTCCATCAGACTGTCAGCTGATTTCTCAAAGGAGACCTTGCAGGCAAGAAGGGGCTGCAAAGAAGTATTTGAAGTCTTGAAAGTCAAGGACCTACATCCAAGATTGCTCTATCCAGCGAAGCTGTCATTTAGAATGGCAGGGAAGATAAAGTGCTTCTCAGATAAGGTCAAGTTAAAGGAGTTCATCATCACCAAGCCCTTATTGTATGAAATGTTCAAGGGACTTACCTAAGAAAAAAAAGATACAAAATAGGACAGTAAAAAGATAGCAAACTCACAGATATTAACAACCACATCTAAAACAAAAGCAAACTAAGCGAACAAGTAGAACAGGAACAGAAACACAGAAATGGAGATCACATGTAGCAACAGGGGAGTCGGAGGAGGAGAGAAGGGGAAAGGTACAGAGAATAAGTAGCATAGATAGTGGGTAGAAAATAGACAGGGGAAGGGCAAGAATAGTGTGGGAAATGTAGAAGCTAAAGAACTTATGACACATGGACATGAACTAAAGGGGGGAATGTGGGTGGGAGGGGGTGTGCAGGGTGGAGGGGAAAGATGGGGGAGAAATGGGACAACTGTAATAGCATAATCAATAAAATGGAATGAAAAATTAAAAAAGAAATAAAAAAGAAACTTAAAAATGTGAAAGTCATAAAGATAGATGAGGTCTCGTCTATGAGAGAATCTGGGTGCCATGCTGAGGAGAGTGGGCTTTTGGAGTCAAATCTGGCCTAAGCTAAATTAGAAAATCTAAAACCTGTATGAAACAGTATGTTTATTTCAAGAATTCCTGAGTTACATCTTGCTCTGGATTAGGATACCATAGTTGACCTTAATCAGGCAGAGGGTGGTCCCCAAGTCCCCTCTGGGGGAACAGTCCCACCAGAGCAGGGCAGACACCTGAGCTCAGATGCGGCCATCACAATACTCTGTCAACCTGGCCACAGTGGAGTGGTCCATAGGTATACACCTGGCCTAACACAATCCAATCAGAGTACTGCTTTTGGGTACTCAGTTTTAAATGTCTATGTTTTGGCTCAAATACCAAGGGAAATCTTAGTCTTCCCCAACTGTGCTGGGGCACAGGGTACAACCCAGTGAAATTCACAGAATACAGGTAAGTCCACACGGAGCTTGTATGTCACAGTGGAGCAGCAGAGGGATCTGGGCCAACAATTCCGATCAATGGAACTAGATCCACTTAAAGAAGGGACTTAATACATAAAACAGAAGAGGGAAAAAAGTAGAATATCTATGAATAGAATACAGAGGCACCACAGAGTAGAAACGGGGACCGAGTAATAGAAGAAAAAAGGAGGAATGTCTGAATAGACTTTTCAAGTAGATCAAAAACTGAAAAAGCTATAGAAAGAACCCAATGGCCAAAGAGGCAATGAGAATTCATAATGTTTCCTGATTGAATTTAATAGTGGAAATCTACATATAGGAGAGAAAGGAGACAGTGCTTTTGATTGTAGCCAAGATGATAAGTATAGAAATACACAGCACTCGCATTCTTACTTTTAGATGGAAGAGACCTATAATCTGTACTGCCTGCTGGGAAAATAAAAGAAAGCACGATACAGCACACTTTCTTACTCGGCTCTGCAGCCCTCATCTTCCAGTGTCCAGCTCTCCCATGATGAATGAAGGAACCCAAGAGCAATTATAGTGCTGACAGTCTCTTCAATAGGAAAAAGAAAAGCTCTTTGCAGTAAACTTCACTCACTGTTCATGAGTATGGGATGTGTACTACAAGACTAAATAAGGGCTCTGAAATCAGACCTAGATTTCATATCCTAGCTGAATGACCCTTAGCAAGCGGTTTAATCTTACAAAGTCTCCATTTATTTGGGCGTGGGGGAGGGTGGAGAGGTGAGGCAGAACTGGGAAATATGAACTCAGTTGCAAAAGATGAGATGTTGATTAGATAAAAATCATTCCTGTAAAGTGCTTGGAGCAATAGGCTGTGCTCAATAGACCCCCATGTCCCCACGTAATACCCCACAGTCACAGGGCCACAGACATACAGGGATCCAAGGTGGTCTCTGGCTCTGTTCCCTCTTGTAAAATAAGGGCAGGCCACGCTGCTGGCCTCCAACTCACAGAGCTGGTTCCCTGCAAGGATTGGTGGCACCAGTTCCTTAAAAACCTTTCGCATGTGGAATACATTAGGGAACTAATTAAGTCAAATCCTACACTAACATATGTGCTAGTGATTCATCTTTTTAAATGCTTCCACACCTTTCTAACCACCACCACTAAATGGGACCTCACTACCACCATCCTGTGAAGAACTAGAAGAGGTTGCTTTCTAAGGAGTTGTGTGACCCCAGCTACTAGCCAATCCAATCCCACCCCTAAATGGTCATCATGCCGATCCTGGTCAAAAATGTCAACATTTCATTCATCAATCATTTGCTCACAGTTTTCTCTCCTTTCCTTCAGCAGTGGACATTTGTCTTTCTTTTTGGCCAAGAACAACTGAGCCCCATCATTGTATATGGAGAATCCTCTTTCTTATGAACAGAGCCCACCTTCCACTGTAGAAGCTGTTGTGACAACAGTGACAGCCACACTAGCTCACAAAATTGGTTCTTCAGAGTGGTTGAGAGGGCATCGTTTCCAACTGAGTGGCTTCTAAGCCACACCTGCTAAGTATTTAAGAGATTCTATGAGCTAGTCAAGTGGACATATCCTAAGGGGGCCTCCAATGAGTCATGCCCGTGGATGGTCCGTTCCCCTTAAATTTGAATGGACCATGTGACTTGCTTCTAACCAATAGAATGTGGCAGAGGTGACGGATACTACTTCCTTAATTAGTTTCTGTGATATGACAAAAGTGAAGTCCTAACTCTCCTATATGTTACAAAAGAAGGTGGTAGATGTGGACTAGTCTACTTTGAATGAAACAGTGATGACTGTCTTTTTATACTGCAACCAGAGATTCTTCCTTGCTGGCTTTGAAAAGTAAGGTGAAATGTTGTAAGAGTGTCCATGAGGGCAGTCACATGACAAAAAACAGCAGGCATCTCTAAGAGCTGTGACAGCCAGGAAGAAAATAGAGACCTCAGTCCTACAGCCACAAGGAGATGAATTCTCCCAACAATCAAACAAAGCTTGGAAGCAGATCTATCCCCAGTTCAGTCTCTGAAAGAACTGCAGCCCTAACCAACACCAGATGAGATTCCTGAGCAGAGGACCCAGTCGAGCTATGTGTGGACTTCTGAGCAATGAAACTAAATCTGTAATAATGTATTACCAAACAATAGAAAACAAATAGCATCAATATCCTTGAATACATTTATTTAATGCTTAAGTTAATTAATGTTAGTTTCAATGACTTGCTACCAAATTTCTTGAGTGGTTTTGAGCGATCTAAATCTTATCCTTCCTTCACTAGCCATTTCAAATACCCCTCATCACTGTTTCATTCAAACCAGACTAGTCCACATCCATGTCCTTCTTCTGTAGAAACGGGAAGAAAGTACCATCTCCAGCAACCTCAATTCTCAACTTTACTCTCAGTATGCTATAGTCTCTCTGGTACAGAAAAAATATATACAGAATGGGAGTTTTTCTCTCTTTGGGACTCTAAACAGATAGTAAATAGCAAACCACACTCCTATAAACCATATACTTAAGGAAAAGAGCAAAAAAATAAATAATAGAGAGTTCGTAGTATCACCTGCTTATTCAAAAATGCTGAAAGTACTTTCATCAAATACATGTGCTGTCTCATAAGACTCTATTTTCTATGAAATTACAATGTTTTCTTCTGCACCCTGGATAGCATGGGTAATACATCCCCCTTTTGAATCTAACAGTACAATATCAGAAGACTGTCACCTTGGCTGTCACAAACCACGTGAGCAATTGTCCTGAAAGATTCTGGAGAGAACTGAAGGAGGAGGAATTTTGGAGAATGAAGAAAAAGTCATAAGAAGATCTTCTCTAGAGAAGAATAACTGCCCTCCTTTTTCTTTCCCTTTTTTTTTTAAACTCTGATTTATCCAGATACCAGGTCTCCATGAACAGAAATAACTAGATAACTTCATAAACCCTCTGTCCACTTTGATTTCTAGAAGTTCAGCTGGAGAAGCAGAGCTCCTAAGAGATGGTGGGCATCCTGACACTGAGAACAACATGATCGCTAATCAATATTGGCTTGCTCTAGAGTGGACAGTCCATCACTGTCCTCTGTCAATACTCTCTTTTCTAAAACATCATGTTCTGAGCCCTCTCAGCAGTGAGCCTGATGATCCTCGAGCTTGACAACTGTGCTAATAAACTTCAAATCAGTTTAGCACTGTCCAATGAAAGGGCAGTATGCAGTTGATAAGGTGGGGCCAGTGTGGGCAGGGAGCCATGAGGAATGGACACCCCTCAGAGATGTGTGTATTTGTTTTAGCACTAGCTATAGGAGTCACAGCTCTTCCCCACCGGCAGGCAACAGGGAGGGCTTAGTCCCTTATGACTATATTGCCTGATATGAAAGCTGACCTGCACATCTACAAAGCTAAGCACTTCGAAAATCTAGGACTGTATAAATTTATGAGAATGTCATAATATAGCCACCAGAGTAGCTGGCCATGGTGAATAGCATACAGGAAATATAGATGTTATCCTCAGCTTCACACTGAATCTTCAGTGTGTGACCTTGGACATATCAATGTACCTGCTGCCTCCTTCTGAAAGTAAGCACAATATGTTTTCCTATCTGTCTCTCAAAAGAAAGGTAAGAGTTCCAATAACAAGCCAGGAGACAATTGTAAGTATCAGGCAGATGTGTGCAATAAAGATTAAGTATGATGTCCTTGTTAAAAGGGAAGGGCTTCAAACAATAAAAGCCCCTGCCAACTGAAACATTAACATAAGTTTTATTTTAAAATAAACAAAAATCCATTGAAGAAAAAATTAAAAGCCACATTTGGATATAATAACACAAAAATGTCCATAACTACAATATTTCACTAATGAGAAGGTACAGATGCTACAGACAGAAGGATTTTACAGTGTCCATATGCTTCTCAAATAACCCTCCTTGTTAGCTATTGCTCCGCATCTCTATTTAAGAATCACCTACCTTCCCCACTGAACAGGTATAAGTACAGCATGAGGTGCTGTAATATTTAAACAACTTCAAAACAGAGGTAATTTTAGCAAAAAGAAATGACAGCAACACAACCATAAAACATCCTTAGGTGCATACATTAATGCAAATCTGAATTATGTGTATCATCTAAACTAGTTAATTAAACAGGTTATATGGTCAATTGGCTTTATAATTTAAAACTCCTTAAACCCTTAATTATCAGAGAAATGCAAATTAAAACCACAATGAGAAGCCATCTCACACCTGTCAGAATGGCCATCAGCAATAAAATCAATAAACAACAAGTGCTGGTGAGGATGTAGAGAAAGGGGAACCCTTTTGCACTGTTTGGGGGAATGCAGACTGGTGCAGCCACTGTGGAAAGCAGTATGGAGATACCTCAAAAAACTAAAAATGGATCTGCCTTTTGACCCAGCGATCCCACTTCTGGGAATATATTTGAAAGAACTCGAAATACTAATTCAAAAGAACATAAGCACCCCTATGTTCACTGCAGCATTATTTACAATCACCAAGATATGGAAGCAGCCCCAACTGTCCATCAGTAAATGAGTGGATAAAACAACTATGGGACATTTACATGTACTACTCAGCCACAGATTTTACCCTTTATGACAGCATCGATGGCCCTGGAGAGCATTATGCTAAGTGAAATAAGCCAGTCAGAGAAAGGAAAATACCATATGATTTCGCTCATATGTGGAAACTAACGAACAAACTGAACTAACAAGCAAATCACAGACAGACTCATAGATGGAGAGCAGATGACAGCTAGTGAGGGGTGGGGGGTTAGGGGTAGAGAGATTGAGCAAAAAGGAAAAAGGACTCATGGACATGGACAACAGTGCGGTGATTTCTGGGGAGAGTAGATATAAGGGGAGTAAACGGTAATGCAAGAAAAATACAATAAAGATTAAATAAAGAAAAATTCCTTAAACCCAAATATACCTCAAATATATATATATATAAAGTAAATACATATATATAGTGGTAATAACTTCATAAAGCGATACTCTTCAGTATAATATTGGACATAATAGACATAATGATGCCCATAAAACACTCCATCAAAAAAGTCTGTGATAATGTATAAAGTTATCTTTTTAATTTCAGAGGGGCATCATTATTCTTACAGATGGCCATTTAATATGCCAGACACTCTCTAGCCAAACAGTTTGTTCTTACTTTATAATAAAGGCCTGCTCCCTAGGCTCAATTACAGAGGGAAGAAACAGGAAGATGAAAGTTAAAAACAAAAACAACAACAAAAACATCTTCCCTCTAACCACAAACTGGTACTTCACTTACAACTTTTAACTTCCTTCCTCACAGCCTTCTGTGCAGCCCATTCTGCAGCAAAGGCCATCGGTTCAGGAAGAGAGCTGGGAAAGCGTCTCTACCTCCAGCTCGCAGCCTGATACCAAAGGCCAGACTCGGGAGTTCCACCCTCCATGCACCTGTGACCGAGACACAGGCAAACATTCGCTTCTTCCAACACAGAAAATTACATATTCCAAGAAATTGCTTCTCTCCCCAAGATGTGTCTCATTCAAACAAAATAGATGGAAATAAATTACAAGAAAGTTTTACAATTAACTAACTTATTTGTCCTTTTGGAAATACAATATCCTTACTAAGCATTTTAAATGCAAATGCTTTCCAGGAGGCATGTCAGTGATTGGGTGTTTAGGTAATTAAGTTGGTCCAAACTGGAACAGTGGTTTAAAGGGAAAAGAGGGACTAATGATCTGTGGTAAAAAGCAAATATATTAAACAAGAAATGTTCAGTCAAAATGATTTCCATAATAAACATCCACAGTCCCAAAGAGTAGTTCAAAAGATATCCTTTTCCAAGCCTGATATTTTAATTGTCCTCATTTATTAACTGCAACATATTCTGTGCTGTTATTAATTACAGAATTAAAAAAAGATTTCTAAAAGCATCAGAAAATAACATTTGGACCTTTTCAAATGTCAAATGTTTTTTTTTCCAAATAACTTAAATTACTTTTCATTAATATAACTTCTCTATATACTTATCTTTTTTCCTAGATTTCAATACTGCTTGCGAGTTTTGAAAATATCGATTGTACTCCAAATACCTGTAATTCCTAAATCTTCTCCTTTATGAGAAATCTCAGCACACCAAGAGTATTTTGTACAAGCACTGTTATATACCCTTTGGGGAGAAAAAAAATTAACTCTTCACTTTCTTTTCCAATTGCAGTTAAACTTTTTAAGCCTTTCTTATGCCACTCCTACATTTTGTATACACACATATACACACACAGTATACTCACATAGTGGGATATATGTAGATTTCTCACAGATTTCAAATGTTGTAGTTACCTAACCTAAAAGTTCCTTTCCAGCGATCACACATGCCTCCCTGGCAGGGAAAACAAACGCGACTGATCTTCCTGAAATTAGAGCATAGCAGACTCACTAGAGATTTTCCAGTTCCATATCACATGAACCGCGTCCTCAGCTCCCCGCCGCAGGCCACCTCTCCCTGACAACCGCGCCTCGGATCTGGAGAGCAGCTGGGTCCCGTTCGATCACACCGCGGACACACAGGCCTCCGATAGCAGCACCTCTTGCTGCGGACAAGTGGGCGAAGGAAGGCTTCAAAGCCAAACAAACGCTGCCCGCTAGGCGCTCAGGGAACGCCCCCGTCCTCCCCTCCCTCAAGTCCCCACAGTGACAGTCTCGGGTGGCGTTTAATTCGCCAGTTTACATTAATAAGCTTACGATTCATCACTCTCCTTCTACTAGCCAAGGAACGGCTTTACCCCCCACCACCATCCTCAAGGCTCCGGAACTTTCTTAAAACCCAGTATTCTGATGTATAGACTTGGAACTGAAGTCCCCCAGGATACATCAAAGGTACCCCCACTAAGTATTGTTCCTCAAGCAACACGTTGGCAGTACAACTTTCCATTCAAAACTGGGCTCCAACATAAACTGGGGCCGGAGGTGGGGGGACTGCCCGGGGAGGGGGGCGGGTCAGGCAACCGACCCCTCGCCTAGGTTGCCTAGCAAATGCCAGGGTCTACACCAAAAGATCACCTGGCACCGAACTTCTGACAAAGGTTTCCCTAAACCCCCCAACCTGTGGGTTGCAAGATTCAAGGCAAGGGGCGTCGGGGTCCAGACTGGGATGCTGTTAACCTGGGGAGCCCGGCCAGGGAATTCAGCGGCGCACCCGGAGAACGCTTGGCCCCCAATTCCTAGCTTCCCCAGCGCGCGAGCCGCGGACCAGGCTGTGGTGCCACTCACCTCCGCCCGCTCCTGCTGAGGCTGTCGCGCCCTCCTTCGCCCCGCGCCGGCGACCCCCTAACTTCTCCCCCTTCTCCAAACAGCCATCTTTCGAGGAGATGAGAATGGCGAGGCAGAAACCAAGGGGGGACTGAAAGTTGATTCGGGGACCCCCGCTGCTCCGCCAGCGGAGACTTAGCAGCTGCGACAGACTCCTGAGGAGGAGACGGCGGCGAGCGCGGCAGGAGCGGGGGGCCAGGTCCGTGAGCTCCGCTCGGTGTTCGGGACGCGCCGAGGTTGGAGCTCCGGAGGGCGGCAGCGAGCGGCTGCGAACTGTGAGCTGCTAGCTGAACCGGTGGCGGCGCACGGAGGATTTGCTAAAAATAGCAACTCTTGGGGAGGAGGGTGGGGGGCGGAGGTGGGAGGGAGACTGAGAGGCCGGGCGGGGAGCCCCGGCTCCGCGGAGGCTGGGCGGGGCCGGGTGGGAAGCGAGGCAAGACCCACGGCGGGAACGCGGGCCCGGGCGCCGGAGACCCGCAGGCCCGGGCAGTGCGGGCCAGGGTTGCGGACACCTGGGCGCTGGGCCGAGACCAGGGACGGAGGCACAGGGTGCAGGAGAACCTAGAGAGCCGCCTAGGGTGGAGCGGTTGAGAGCTCGGGGCTGCACCCGCGATTCTCCAATGCGCAGGACGGGCCACCTAAGACTTGGGATTTCTGAGGCGCAGCACGCCCACCCCAGGCGCAAGGTGATAGCCAGGAGGCCGGCGCGCACGCTCCTCCTGCCGGACGCCTAGGCGGCGGCGGCCTTGACTGAGGACGATGCGGGAAGAAGCCTGGCTGTCACGGCGCCCGCCCTGACTCCAGGAGCCTGGAGGCTCAGGTGCGCGCCACGCAGCGCCCGCCGGGCACAGTTCCGCCACTTCTTTTCGAGGCTAAGGGAGCGTTAAGGGTCGGTACCTGGAGGGTCCTCGGATACGCTGCGAGCTTCAAGAATCATTCAAGGGAATTTTAAAAAGGAAAATGCTACATTTGGGTTTTTTATAAAGGACCAAATAGGAAACGCGAGGAAATATGGTGACTGCTCCTGGAAACAAGAATTAGGTTTCTCTCGTTTTAAGGCCAAAAGGAGAGCCCCATCCGCTGTGAAACCAACCCTTTTAGTTGGGTAGGCAGAGTCGGTAGATCTGCGAATTGATGAGTTGGTCGCTTTCAGTGGTTACTATTTTTACTTTGTGACTTTAAAAGCAAGCAAACAAAAACCCAAGAACAATGCTATAACTTAGTCTATACTGCTATCACGAATACCTATAGAATTCTTTGAGGCGTAGAACACTGAAAGATGTAAAAAAAAAAAAAAAAAAAAAGCATAGTCCTAAACATACTTGTCCAATGCTAATATATGATCACCCAAAGAGGCTAATATTCACGGAGTGTATGATTTGACCCTCAAAAGACTTAAAGCTAGTGTCTCTACACGTACATTTATGGTTTCCTGTACTTCAGCTAAAACATAACAGGTTTGTAAATTGTATGTATGGAAAGAACAAGAGAGACCTAACCCAGTGCCCTGGTTTTCAGAAGAAGGATCCGGGATCCACAGGAGTAAGGTGATTTGCCGGAGGTCTCACAGCTGGTGGCAGGGTTCAGATTAAAACGAGGGTATCTTGGAGAAAAGTATAGACACCGTAGAGGTGTGATGTGTGATTCAATTTAAAATACTTCCGCAGTCATTGCAAAATGAAGGCATGTAATGGTTAGATTTAACCCTCAGCGTGCTCTAATCAGGAATTCACGCTACAGGGATGGTCAGCCAGCTTTAAATAGGAAAGATTGCACTCCTAGTGCTGTTGGTGCTAGAGCTTCAGCTGGTTTAACTTTCTGCCTACACTAGGGATTCTGCTAATTAGCCTGATAAATCTCAGTAATGGGTTCTCGGTGGAAAAATCTGGTGCAGACTAAAATATTTTGAAGGGACTTCTCATTTGGATATAAACACAGTATAAGCAGATGTAAACATCTAGTGACCTTTCACCCTTTACCTTCCAAAAATGGAGTCCTTTCTGAAATGGTCAAGTGTCCAGTCTTTTGAGTGTGTGTGTATGTGATTCTGGTTGCCTACTACTGACTCCCAAGAAAAACAATTTTCTCTATTGTTTCTCAAGAAAATCTTCCATGTGAAGTTGAGGCAGAAGAAAGGACAAATGGCTGGGATCTCATGAGATGTTTGTGTAATAAAGGCGTGTGTGACAGAATTTGAACTGAAACTTGTGGTCACCATTTGGGGAGGTGATGGAGCAGATTATCCTCACTGATCTCTATTTAGGTCTACCACATCTAGGTCGTTTTCACAAAAGGGAGCTGTCTTCCTCAACCTTCTCTGAGATGGTCAAGTGCTGCCTCTGAGCAAGGCACTTGCTAGGTGCTACTGAAGATTCAAATATTTTAAGATATGGTTTAGTGGAAAAGATTCTAGTTTCTCTTAAAAGTCCTAATGCAACACCCACAGCTCCTTGTTCAAACCTATGTTATAAATTTATGACACAGTATGGTAATATTTTTTCTGATTTTATTTGAGCTCTGGAAGAACACAGATAACTCACTCTGGTAGTACACTTTTTGTAGTTTTGTTTTTTTTTTTTTTTAAGAACAGTTTTACATTTACAGAGAAATTTAGAATATACTACAGAGAATTCCCTTATATCCTCCTCATGTACACACACAATTTCTGCTGTTAGTAACATCTTACATTAATGTACATTTGTTACAATTAGTGAGCTAATATTGATACATTATTATTAACTGGAGTCCACAGTTTATTTTAGGTAAAACCAGATTTCCTGAGGTTTTACCTAATGCCCTTTTCCCGTTTCAGGGTCCCATCCAAGGTTCGTTACAATTAGCAGTCGTGTCTCTGCAGGCTCCTACTGTCTCTGACAGTTTCTCAGACTTTCCTTATGTTTGAAGACCATAACAATTTGGAGGAATAATGATCAGGTCTATTGTAGGAGGCCAGTCTATTGGAATTCGCCCCATGTTTTTCTCATGATGAGACTGGAGTTATGGGTTTGGGGAAGAGAAGATCAAAGAAATGTCATTTTTTTAGCACAACATACCAAGGGCACATGCTAGTGACATGATTTACTACCTTTGATGCTGATGTGGCTGAAATAGTGTTTGCCAGGTTTATCCACTATAAACTTATTCTTTTCCCACCCTTTCCAGGCTGTAGTCTTTGAAAGAAAGTCACTTTGCATAGCCCACTCTTAAGGAGTGGGAGTTAGTCCAGCTTTCTCTAGGGCAGAGTAACTTACATAATTTATTTAGAATTCTCATGTACTCATTCATATTTTTTTTCTCCAGGGAACATCATAATGCCCTCATCATATTAGGTTCTTATGGATCACAAGATTAGACTTGAATGTAATTTTTCCCTCTAAGATAACTGATAATTCTATATATTTTTAAGATTTTATTTATTTGTAGATGGAGGGGAAAGGAGGGAGAAAGAGAGGGAGAGAAACATCAATGCGTAGTTGCATCTTGAGCACCCCCATTGGGGGACCTGGCCTGCAACCCAAGAATGTGCCCTGACTGGGAATCGAACAAGTGACCTTTTGGTTTGCAGGCCAGCCTCAATCCACTGAGCCACACCAGCCAAGGCAATATTCTGTTTTTTAGCAAGAAAATACATGCCTCAGGCTAAATATCCATTTTTTATTTATCTTTTAAAAGGTTTTATTTATTTCTTTTTAGAGAGAGGGGAAGGGAGGGAGAAAGAGAGGGAGAGAGACATTGATCAATTGCCTCTTTCATGCATCCCAAATGGGACCAGACCTGCAACCCAGGCATGTGCCCTGACTGGGAATCTAACCAACGACCTTTCACCTTGTAGGATGACACTCAGCCAACAGAGCCACACTGGTCACAGCTCCACTTGTTAAAATGTTAGGCATAGCAGGGAAGATAAATGAGGGATTTATGGCGGTGTGATGGCAGGTGTCTTGTCGTTTTCTTTATAAGGAGAAGTGCTGTGTACATTTCATTCTTGCTATTAATTTTAGGGTGATGCCATTTAAAAAGTAAAAATATAATATTTAGAAGTAATAGGTTACAAGACTTTAGCTAGAATAATATACTACCAGAGGTGGATTTTACCAGGAAGCTAAAAAAGATTAGGCTTCAGGAACTCTTGTTTGCACAGGTGGCTTCTAAAGCTCAGTATTCACAATTTCAAATTATTTTACTTAAAAGGGCCCCAAATATGATCGGGTTTAAGACGTCACCAAACCTGGCTCTTTCCCTGTACACTAACGAATATGAAAGGAGGAAAGCAGAGAACTTTAAGAGCCCTGACATTAACGGGCAACACTCCCCCAGTCTGTGTGTCTGACTCTCCAGAAAGGGTGCTGTGCCAGGTGAGGCTGAAGGTTGGGTCCACCAGTCAGATTTAAAACTGGTCTCCAGCCCTTGTTTTCTATCTCAAATGTGCCTTTAAGCCCATCCAGTGAAATTGATGCTATTGTACATTTCTTAGTTTTAGAATTTCCATTTGATTTTTTATTGTAATTTTCATTTCTTGGCTGATTTTTCCATTTTTTTAATCATTGAGACTATCTTTTCCTTTAAGTCCTTACACATAATTTGTAACAGATGATTAAAAGTCTTTATCTGCTAAGGTATAACACATTTATCTTAGAATGTACATCAAGATGCCAATTTTCTAGTGCCCGAAAATAGTTGCCGTATATATTTTGTTCAGTTATTCATAGCAAGAAGGCAAGTCTTGGTTACACTTCTGTCATATCTGGAATTCCTCATTGCTTTTGTTTTTCTATTAAGTTAGCATCAAAATCTCAAAAAGAAAGGGATTTATCATTTACATTCATAAGTTATCTTTTGATTTTAAGAGCCATTTAGATTATTGCAAAAATAATTATCTGGAAAGAGTAAGATAGAGATACATAATTATGTTAGTCTGTTATTATACATTATTGTAAGTAAAAATGTTAAATAGGGTGTTTGCATTTTTGGTCAATGAAATGATAAGCCTACTTTTGGTTTAATCTTTTTTTATCTTCACCTAATAATATGTTTATTGAATTTTAGAGGGAGGGGAAGGGAGAGAGAGAAACATTGATTTGTTGCCTCCTGAGAGGAAATCGAGAGCCCACAACCTACATATGTTCTCTGATCAGGAATCAAACCCCCAACCTTTTGGCAGACAGGATGACACTCCAACCAAGGGAGCCCCCCAGCCAGGGTAATCTTGTTTAGGAATCTTTCAGAATGTTTTAGGAGAAGGAAGATGGGCATTGGAGTAAGAAAGACCTGCACTCTTGTTCTATCTTGCACATTCTGTGACCTTGATCAAATAAATTAGTCTGATTATCAATTTTAAAAAATCTAGTCAGCAAGTGCATCTCCAATAAAAGAGGAGGATATATAAGAATTAGGCAGACCCAGAACAGCCCAACCTGCTAGGCCAATGTCTGTGTACCTGCTGTAGCATGTTCTAGTCATGTGGCTTTCTTCTTCCTTTTTTTTTTTTTTTTTTTGGTCACTGAGAAATATCGTTGAGCACATTGTTGCCTCTCCATAATACTTCCAGGTTTCACTGAGATCATTTTTTCCTAGAGGTCATTTCATTTTGAACATAATTTTTTCCCATGGTTGTTGATAATACTTCCTTGGGAGGTCTAAGTGACTATTTTTTTTTCCTCAATTTTTCATTTGGTCTGTTTCCAGGTCTCCAGTAATAGATGCTGTATTGTTCATTATCTGTTCAGGAATTCCCCACCGAAGGGAGAGGTCTGTGAAGTAACAGAGGTTGCACTGTGACCCATTAAGGATTTCTTCCCCTTACTAAATTCTGAATGGAAACTGGAGGAGCATTCTGCTCCTGTTTTTAATAATTCCCCTTTGTATGTAAAAATGTGTGGGTCATAGTAAGGTTGAATCGAACCCGTTGCTCATTTTGAAATACTCGGAACCGCAGTGAGTTGCCCACACATGTGAAGGGCTGCTGTGCGCATGTCAGCAGGCTGGCAGACCAAATTTTTGAATTATGAAACAAAAGCCTTTGCTTATACTTTCACGGTGTCTTTTCAAATAATAATTTTCATATTTATTTTTATCACTATTTCATATAAAGGTGTTCTGCATACCTCAAGTCTATGGCTGGTAATCAGCTTACATTGAAATAAAATATTTCAAAATATAGATATATATTTATATGTGCAAGCCTATATTTACATAAAATATTGGCAGGTAAATTAAAATCCTTATTGAAAAATCCTAACAAGCAATTTTTATGCCAATTAAGTTAGAGGAAGAACGTAAACAAATTAATGCTATTTTGGAGCTGTTTCTCATTATGCTTGGACTTATCATTAAGTTATATTTCAGCTCTAATATAATATTACCTTAGGATGTGAAAGTATAAATTTAATGTCGCCTTTTAAATTGAGGGTGTTCAACCAGCTGCATAATATTGTTTGTTATATGAATAAACATCCACAAATTTTAGGATGCCTTTACAAAAGAATCTATTTTCAGTTACTCTAAGAAGTCAGGTTTGCTTTTCAGCTCTGGAAGATCTAAATAAGCAATGGCTTGAGCTAACTAAACGTTCTATTTATTTACTTATTTGCTTATTTATTTTTACAACAATAAGAAGTAGGAAGCTCCTAGTATTGGTTTAGTAGCTCAAGAAGAGAAGGGCAAGGTTTTGTGACTTTTCAAGGCCCTTTCGTTATCGTTACCAAAATGTCCGTGGCAGCTCCTGACATCCAGTCTGCCTTCTAGAGGGTAAGAAAAGGCAATGGGGAGGTGTAATATAAAAAGAGCAACACCTGTGTCCAGGAAAACAGATTTTTCCAGAAGTCTCAAACAGACTTGTACCTAGTTCTGTCTGGCCGCAGCTGTCTCAAATCATCATCAACCCTGTCTACAAGGGAGGAGAGAGCAAATTTTGTGTGACGTGTCCTTATTTTCTTTTCTCCAGTCCCTGTACCAGAGAAAGACAAGGAAGAGTTCAGTAGGTGAGTGAACCAAATTATAATATCTGCCATAGCCCCAAAGTTAAATTTTTTAAAAAATTGATATTGACTCTACTAGAAAAATTTTGTAATTCAGCATTTTTAAAAAGAATGTGCTTTGTTAGAGAATGTTGTAGTTTCAGAAGTTCATTACCCTGATTTTAGTGATCACATCTAAGCAACTCAATTTTGCAAATGAAGAAACTGAGACACAGAATTTTAAGGAACTTACTCAAGACCACAGTCAGTCCTTAATTATTCCAAAACTTCGAGCCCTCTCTGCTCCAACACGTGCCTGAGTCGGCATCCTCCCCTGCCCGCTCTGCCATCTCTGTTTCAGTATTAAAAACGGAAAGTGCGCCTACCATCCTCCTCTAACCTGTTCTCTTCTCCTGAGCCAAAATTCCAAATACATCGTAAAAAATTTTCCAATACATTTGATATTATTTGGATGCATATTTCAAGACAGTTTTACATTATGACCCTCCTTTTCAGCCATCCCATCCTAAATCTTCTGCTAAGTTTGATGTTGTTATTTCTGAACATTAAGAACATTCCAATGCACCTTCCTTCTCTAACAGTAATTATAATTGCTTTTAAAGGAGTACATTATTTTCTATAGTTCCTTGTGGCTGCCTATAAAGACAGGATATGATCAGAAAATAGACTTAAGAAAATTCTGATTTATTTATTTGTGCTATAATAGTTTTGCCCATTGAAATCTGTAATTATATACAGTTAAATATAACTGAAAAATGGGTGGGAATTTTTCTTAAAATGTATGAAGTGCTTAAAAATTATAATATCTGGATTGTATTACATAATGAGCTCTTCTGGTGATTTCTAAATTCCCAATTTTTGTTTTCACAAAAAATTCAGGAACATATAGAAAGCATTAACTAAATTAATTCTCCTTATATATATAAGCATTATTTCTTGTAAGCAAATGAATAGCAATAAGTAACTTTTACACTATCTGAATGTCATTGCAGAAAATTCTTTAAGAAGAAAACAACAAGGTTTTATTCCTAAATTTTCAAAAATGTCCATGGTTCTCTGAACAGAGTATCCACATATATGACAAAGATGGGACAGAGCAGCAGGTAATGTGCACTTGTCCAAAGGGAGGCCTGCTCAGAGGTCAGGTCTTTATAGTAGCCAAATGATCAGCTCCTACCAGACCATAGGATGTACATTTTACTCTATAAAAAAGAAACATACCCAGAGCCCTACATATAAAGACAGTGAACAAATAACAGCCTGACAGTGAATTCTGATGGCATGAGGGATATATTAGCATTCTTTAAATTATGCACAATTACAAACAATCCCCCCCAATCTCCAAGGTTTATTTTATGTTCACAAAGCTGGGCCTTGGTTGCTCAGCTGCTGGTCTCCTCCATGCTGTGTCTGCTCCAGGACCCCGACACCCAGAGCACCCACTGCCATCTCAGAAGTACATTTTAATGGTCAAGAGGGTGAAGCTAGATGGTGGACAGGCATGGTGGCTCTAAAAGCTTTCCTTGGAAAGTTGCGTGCATTAATTCCCCTCATATTTCATTAGCAATAGCAAGTCGCTTAGCCTAGCCTAACTTCAATGTAGCAGGAAGTATGAGCCCCTCAGAGGAAGAAACCTCGAGTAGTACTAATACCAATATACTAACAATAATAATGTTTGTTAAGGATTTCCTATATACCAGGCAATAAACTAGGTGCTAATAAATAGATTATTTAAGTTTTACAATAACCTTATAATTTGGGTACTTATAACTGTCACCTTTGAAGAAGAGGAAATTGAGATAGAGTGAAGTTAATTAATGCTAAAATCCCAGTGCTAACAAATGAATATTGGAGCCTAAATTCAGACACAGACAGGCTGACTCCAGGGCCCAAGTGCTCACCAGTGTGCTGAAGTAGCATGCCAAGTCCTACTGCAGTGCACTGAATACAGAATGCAGAAGACAAGAGATGCACTATTCAGAACTATGAGATGAACAAAGGGGGGCCCACAAATATTCAGCACTAAGTCAGCAAGTCCTGGTAATATACATAGTTAGTAAACTTGATTACTTGCAAAACCAATCCATGCATCTCTTGCAATATCCACAATAGTATGGGGAGAGACATTCCTAGGGATTGAGGATTGGAAAATCAAGAAGGACAGTGTGAGAGAGATAATATGTATTCAAAAAGGCCAAAGACCAAGAGCAAGGGGACCTCAGAAATGAACTGAGATGTGAATCCTTGTCCTTGCAGGCTCGCGACTACCTCTCCGGGTTTAAAGCAATGTGTGGCCAGAACTAAACTCACACTGAGTGTTCTTTACTTGTAGCTATGTGTACTAAAGTGTTATCTTAAATCTTAATTTAGCAATAGTTTTGTCTATAATACATACCTGTGACTCATTCTCAAATGATGCCATCCTACTAAATCTAAAAGTTGGTAGATATTGCTCTCAGCGATAATAACCATCGGAAAGAACCATTCTGGTGTCGCTGTGGGTAGCATCGTCGTCATCACAGCTGCTGACATTCAGGGAGATTTCCTAAGTGTCAGGCATTTTACTCTGCAGGCATGATCTCAAGCAGTTCAAATAATAACTTTTTGAGAAGTGCACAGTATCCTCCATCTCCTGCCCCTGGGGAAACCAGGACTGAAGGGGTTAAGTCACTTGCCTAAGGTCGAAGAGCTGGTAAGTGGTGGTCCGGGATTAGGTGCCACATCCCTCGGACTCCGCAGCTTTTCCATTAGGGCCTAGGCCAGTCACTTCAGTTGTCCTGCTGGCACCACTCCAGAATGAGTTAAGAAAAGTAGGCAGGAGTGTACAGAATTAAAGCCCCAATTTACAGGATTATGTGGAAGGTATGTAGGATCAATCAGCACATTTTTTTTCCAAGCCTGCAGTTTTGCTTTCTGCCCTTTTCACCCCATTGGTTCCTTGGCAATTACCCACACCATCAGAATAAGAAGGATCTGATATTGATTATATTCTAGTACAAATACATTCCCATTAATTTTCTCACCATGGGGAGGATAAGTTCACTGCTGTTACTATAGAATTGTTTCTAGGGACTAATAAGTGAGAACAGATGAGTAAATAATGCTGCTACTTGTGTTTTCAGGTTACTGTTCTGCTCTTTCCCTACTAACCTAACTGACCAAGTCCTCTCTCTTTTGCCCCAACAGGCCAGTTGCTTCCTCCTCTTCCCTAGTTCTTCAACATGCAATTGTCCAGGTATGTCTGCCTATGCACTTAAAACTTAATTATCAAATAAACTTAGCACATAAAATGTAGCATGTAGCATATTTGTTTCATTCCTTTTATCCTGGGCTCTAATCCTGATCCCCTGATATACTAACAAAGAGAAAAGTTTGTTTTTTAAAATTAAAAGCTAAGTTAGGATTCAAATACAAATCACTGTCTATGGTAAACCACCTACCTTGTAGATGACTGAGTGGTTGAATGAATGAACAGCTTATCGACTAAGCACATCATTAAATGTGTTGATTCATCTTGGGTTCCAGCCTTAACTGTTCATTCATGCAATATTCTTCATCATTTGTGCCTTTTGTGTAATTGCTAGTCCGTTGCTGAGTTTAACTGAGTCACATTTTTCAGTTTAATTCCAATGTCATTTTAGTTTCTGAGTACGTGGGCCACATTTTCAGCTTAAAAGGCCTATTTCATTCATCGCCCCCAGATCCACTCTCTTCTCAGTCTGGCGCTGTGCCCAGACGTTTGGCCTCCATAGACTGTGTCGCTGGACTGGGTTTGGCCAGTGGGAGGCTCCCCAAGAGAGGTCATAGCGCATTTAGTCCCTCCACGCCCCCGCTCTGCCTGCGGGGCCATAGTTGGCAGTGACTGCGCTCCTCTTCAACCTACAGCTCCCGCAGACATGGGGTTCTGGGCAATCGCTCCCACCCTTCAGCACCTCGTGCCGTGGGGCATTAGGGACTGGCTGCCACTGCTGGGCCCCAGGCACTTTGTCACTGCTCCATCCCTCTAACACTGCCCACACCTCTAGGGGTCACTCAAACCCTCTGCAGCCCTTTGATTGTGCTGTTTTCCTGCTTGAATGTAAAACCTCCTGAACTAAGAATGAGGTTTTAAATCAGTCAACCACAAAATGCTCTGATATCAGCTATCATATATCACCATCACCAGAGTTAAGATGGTGTAACTTTTAAGGCACAACAGGGAACTTACCAAAGCCTAGAATTTCAAGGTTTCCCATGAACACTAGATTTTCCCATCCACTGTGATTCAAGGTATCTAGGACATGTGGGTGTTCCTCCAAGCTTTAGCCTCATCAACGAGGGAAGAATAATTGTGTGTGTGTGTGTGTTTCAACTTAGGAGGTACACGCATGTCTTCAGAGGGTTATATGTAACAGTACCAGTAGTACTGACATAACAAGTGGCATGGAAGTGAATCATCCATATAAAATATGTAAATTACGGACCAAAAAGAAACATATATTTGAAATACTTAATGCAGAAAAGCATTCTTTCCATTATAATGTGTTCTTAGGGGCTGTGATTGAAGAAAGATGTTCCTTTCAGTCTTCAAAAGAGGTGTTTAGTACCCCAACCAGGCAAATTTAGAATAGGTGGTCTTACACCATAATGAGGTGTTAACAGGAAACTTCAGATTTAAGGTTAACTGGTTATTCCCATTCAGTTGTTTCATTAGCATAATGGTTAGTACCAAAACTGCCAGAGACCTGAAACAATGGGGTTGTTGAAAGAGTCAAAGTAATACATTGAAACTGTCTTTAATATTGTGAAATAATCAACAAAATAGAGCTAACTCAGTGAATAGGGGTTAGTCCCCTAGCACAGTAAGGGACTTTTTAACCTACTTCTATTGGTTTGGACCTGCATGTTTTCTTATTACTCCTCCAGTCTCAGTGTTTGTTTGTATTATTTAAAGGTGATGTCAGCGTAATATCTCCTGTGAATGCTTTTCTCTCTTTGCCTTAAAGAAACGGACTTTCCCCAAATGAAGTCAGAGTTGTAAATCCTGGTCCCATGAAGAACGTCTTTCTTCTTTTCAGAAAAAGACTCTGATTTTTGTTTTTGAACAAAAAATTTATAATGTCAGTTGAAAACCGTTAAAAGATAGAATTCAGCAACTATATTTTATAGGTATTACTCAACTTGTAACAGATGTATACTCCAGTGCTTTAAAAAAGCATTTTAAATTTGTAATATATTTCTTAAATATGTATTTTCGGCTCTCTACTGCCTGTGCATTGTTCAGACTTACCCATTTAATACTCAAAAACAAGGTGCTATTTTCCCTCCTTAGCTTGCTCGTAAGGAAGGCATATTTTGGGCCCTGGCCAGGTATCTCGGTAGGTTAGAGCATTGTCTCGGTACACCAAAGCTGCGTGTTCAATCCCCTGGTAGGGTACATACAAGGATCAACCAATGAATGCATAAATAAGTGGAACAACAAACCAATGTTTCTTCCTCTGTCTCTAAAAATCAATAAATTAAAAAGAAAGGCATATTTTGTCATCTTTAAATATGAAATGCATTCATGATTTTAAAAAATATGTTGCTTTATAGCCTGACAAAGATGAAGATAACATAGTACACAAGAGACATAACTTAATGTTAAAAAAATCTTACAGGGAAAATGGTCTTTCCCGCTTGCTTTTCTTGCTTTGAAGTTTTAAAAGGATGAAGAAGCTTTCCCCAGAAGGGACTGGGGAATTTTAGAAGAACTAATAGGCTATCTTCATAAATCCTTTTATTGATATGCTATTTTAATATATGGAATTACAAGAAATCTTCTTTACTCCTATTTCAATAGCACTTAACCTCAATGGTAGCCAAAATATTTATGCTATAACAATTTTTTTGAAGAATTCTTTTGGATACTAATTCCTATATTACATAACAATGACTTTCTACAATTTTATTTTAAACTTCGGGTCCCTGAGGAAAAAGTTCAACTTTTTGAGAATACTCTGGAACTTTGAGTTAAATATAGTGGACTGAACAAGTATTTGTCTCAGGTTCTCCTAAAACCCCATTAAAATG
Source organism: Anoura caudifer (assembly GCA_004027475.1). Taxonomy (NCBI): domain Eukaryota; kingdom Metazoa; phylum Chordata; class Mammalia; order Chiroptera; family Phyllostomidae; genus Anoura; species Anoura caudifer. The sequence goes on from PVKU01000167.1 coordinate 412,718, forward strand.
ATAATAGATTTTTTTAAGCATAAACCATGAAAACAAAAGAAATAGGAAGAAGATGACAACAGCACAACTTTAGGTGTTGAAAACTGAGATGGATAGAAGCCAAGAGAAGAATAAAGCTAGAAATAAGTCATCTCACAACCTAAAAGTAACATGCACCTCTGCAGGTGGCGCTGGCTGGGGGAAGCAGCACTGGAGCGCAGAGTTGGTAACAATCGCTCAGAAAATTTCCATTTGTCCTTAGGACGTAGTTTAACAGTGAACCGCTGGAGGACCAGGGAAACGGAGGAGACTTATCTGTACACTACACTGATAACCAGAGCACACGACAGACTGACTTGAAATGCCAGTGCCCACATGGTACTGTCCACCTGATGTCCAGACTTTAGGAACCGGGTTAATACTCTCTGGAATCAACTAGGGGAGATGAACCTAGAAATCATGCAGGTCGAGGGTGGGATTTCCCTAAAACAGAAGGAAGTATACTGCGGATGCTTGAAAAAGGATATGCTCCTTATCCTCATGTGTGTTTGGGGCAAGGGGTCAAGGATCTAAAAATCGAGAACATAATAAAGGCCAGGGTGTGTGTCCATGATGGTCCCTCAGTGATGGGTTTAACATTTTTGTCTTCTCTCCTCTGTACTACGGAGTCAGCCCTATTTAGTTGTGATAGCTTTCAGTTACCTGCCATGCTTCAGTAATTCAGATATATCCTTGCGGCTGGGCGTGGGTGATACTGTAGGGAATAAACACGTAGAACAGTAAAGGAATGGCTCCCGCCCCACACAGAGTCCTCCTGAGAGGCTTTTGCTGGTACAGAGCACAGCAGTTCCAGGACTTCGGCAGCAGCAAAGTGGGTGGCAACAGAGATGAGGACGGGACAAGGAGTAGTTGAGGACAAACAGCTCAGGAACAGGGGCGAGAAAGACTCAGTCTCAAATATTCTGGAAGGAGGTGTCAGAAAGCAGACTCTGGGATGGAGATGAGCATAAAGAAGGCTTATTAAGCAGAGCTGTGGGGACCAACCTTTGCAGGGAAGGGCAGGCAGCAGCATTGGGCACAGGGGGACGCTGTGCCTTGGCTGGCCCCACAGCGAGCTCTGAGCTCCTGAAGGGATGACCCTCCCAAGTTGTCCTAAATTCAGGAGAGGAGGCTGAGCCATTTTTATCCTTAGTTCAAAGGCATGAATTGGGCAAGGAGGCTGTCTTCAACAGGAGACAATTCTTCCCATTAACTGAGGGAGTAAGTCCCTTAGTTCCGTACAGGAGATCTGAGCCGCACAGGACAGCATCCACGACAGAGGAGGAGGCTAGTGTATGGGAAAATGTTAAAATAGAACACATACTGGTTTATATCCAATTACCCAATGATGCATATTATTTACATGGCAGAGGAAGAGAGTTTCAAAATGATTATATTAACATGATTAAGTAATAGGAGTATAAAGCTGAGAATAAAGATTATGAAGATATGATCAAAATTTTCTTGGTATTTTGTGTTGTTCTTTATTCAAATTATTACCAAATAAAAATAATGCCTTTTCAGCCTTCATTGTAGTTCTTATCCAGACTTTGTAACAAATGTGTATTGATTTGGAGAGTTCCTTTTCAACACCCAGTCTCTTTCTTTTTCTCTTCCTCCTTCTCCCTCTCTTACACGCGCGCGCACGCACACACACACATGCACGAACGCATGCACGCACGCGCATGCTCACAAACACACACTCTTAAAGAAACCTGTCTTGCTGGGCAGATGTTTGGATAAGTACTTTGGTATGGGTGGTCAGTTGCCTAAAAGTCAAACTTGAGGTATGGTGGAAGGTTGTGAAAAAAGTTGATTTGGTTAAATGTAGGGGAAAGTTTTGTTTTGCGGAGGGTGGAGAGTAAGCAAGCCTAAAACCAGAAGTGACTTGTTTGAGTAGTAAGGTGGGTTCTGACAGATAGTAGAGGGATGGGGGACAGGAATGAAGGTGTGACATCTGGTAGCCTAAGGAAAACTTTGAGGGGGAAGAACAAAGAAGGAGGACGTGTTTATTCTATTTTATCTGTATAGTATGCTGGGTCAACTTTGTTCTGTCAAACCATGGAATCTGCATCACATTTTTTTATTATTCACCAATAACTGCAAGTTTGGGTGTTTTCCGCTCTGTTTTATTTCATTTTGTCTTGAACTACAACAAAATTGAGTGCTGTCTCCTCGTGGCCTTGAGGGTTAGAAGGCCCTTACTGTTCACTCATAGTCAGCCCTATGCAGTGAAAAATGCATTCCCAGTGAAGAGGATGGTAAAGTTGGAAGCTAAAAGCAGAGAAAAGACCTGTGTTCAGTGTTATCATCAGACAAATTCCAAATATGTCAAAGCACCATCATCATCAGAAAAGACAACAGCACAGGAACTGGGAATTGGATCTCATGAGCAAATCCAATTGTATCATTTTAAATACCACCTATGCGTGGAGACTTACAAATGTGCATCCCAGGCCGTTGCTCTCCCCTCATTCCATGCCTCCTGCCTGCTGCTCAACAAGTCTACTTAGATGTCCAAACCCAGGGGTCTGATCTTCCCTGTACAGCCCAGCATCACTAACAATTTTTCCTATCTGTTAATACCTCCAGACTTCCAACTACTCAAGCCAAAAATTCAGGTTCATATTTGATTCTCTCTTTTACTCATAAAATACATCAAATCCATTAGCAAATCCTATTAGATTTACCTTTAAAATAAATTCAGAATCTGACCACATCCAACTGCCTCCACCATTCACTTCCAAGCTATTGCACCTCTCACCTGACTGTTGCAGTTGCTTCTTGATGAGGCTCTCTGCTTCTGTCCTTGTCACACTACAACTTACCCTTGAAACAGCAACCAACACAAGCAACAGCCAGAGTCTTGATAATGGCCTGCGAGTTCCCTAAGTGATCTGCTCCCCACTGACTTTCTCTGACCTTATGTCTTTTAGCTCTCCATCTCTCATTTTCCACTGGCCTCCTGGCTCTCCCTTGAGCACACCAGGCCCACCACTGCCTGTATACTTGCTGTTTCCTCTGCAGCAATGCTTCCTCCCAAATGTATGCACAGCACATTCCCTCTAGCCCTGTAGTATTTACTGACAAGTCCCCTACTTAAAATTGAATCCCGTCCCCCATTCTGTCCTTCCTTATCCCCCTTCCTTTCTTGCTTCTTTGGTACTTATCTCTATTTGATGTGATATATTTTTTTTACTTAATTATTTGAATACTATATGCCTTGCCCCACTTCTACCAGGTGCACACTCCACAAGGTTAGAGAGTTTTGTCCTATCGAGTATTGTATCCTTAACTACCCAGAACAGTAGACAAGTAAAAAAAAATAATGAATTTAATAAATTAGTATTTGAGAATGTCAATGACTTCATCTTCACCTTCACTTTGAGAACTGTATCATGTTGGAATGCTGTAGATCTCCTAATTGATCCTCTGGAAATAGGAGAGTTTCATTTGGCCAGTCCACATTGTAGTACTCCAAGATGCTTAGGCAGGTTACCCGCTGAACATAATCTTACAGTGAATATACGCAGGTGGCAATGTAAGAGATGCTTGTGGACTAAACCCCAAATCCCAACCCATCTCTTACAGTTCACCCCTGTGTAAACACAGAGTTACAAATAACGTTTCTAACAGAATGAAATCATTTTGGGGAAGGTAGAATGGAAAATCAAGTGGGTAGCTTGAGAGAATAACACTGGAAGTCACAATTTACCTTTTATAAATTTACACAAGTGGGAAGCACATCTAAAAATGGAAATTCCAAAACAACCAGAAAAAATATGATGTTATGAACCAAATCTTTGTTTTTCTTTCTCTTCTTTTGTGAAAGTGGCTTCCATTTCCTGTGATTCTGTCGCTCAGAAGGAACGTTGGTAAATGCACGGCTGGGGCACATCTGTTCTTTTGTCCCCATCAATCGGCAGTATTAGTGAGTGTCCACTGTTGATACCAGACACGGTGACGTGTTTAAGAAGAATTAGAGCTTTTCTTTCTCTCTGTAGCTTTTTCAGTTGCAGTGAGGAGCATTGGAAAGGCAACAATACCTCTTTAATTCACACTCCCCTAAAGCTGAGTTTGTAATTATTCAGAAGGCCAGGCTAGTGTTTACATTATCCCTAAAGAAAGTCTTTCTTGAGTAAATGAATTTTCTGTAAAATTTCATGAAAACTACTTAAGCTATTTTAGGCCACTATTTTCAAGTACCTTTAAGCATTTAAAAACACTTGTTTATGCATTGCTCGTTGTTAGACTGTTTAGAAATAATTTTGATCTATTTACTGAGAACGAGTCAGCAAAGAACATCTAAGCCAGCACTTCTTATGAATCTAGTTATGATGCTTTCCTTAAAAGAGAAAAAATGTAATTGTTTGTAAATGTCTTCTCCAGACTTCACAAATTTAGGATAAACAACTAAATGCTATTACAATTATTTGAGCCTATATTCATTGCTTGGATAGGGCAACCTAATGATAAACAATTCCCCAAATAAGATAGGTTGTTAGCACTGACTGCTGTGGCTCAGTTGGCTGGGTGTCGTAACTCAAAGCAAAAGGTCACTGGTTTGATTCCTGGCCAGGACACATGTGGGGGTTACAGGTTAGGTCCCTGGTTGGGGCAAGTGCAAAAGGCAACCCACTGATGTTTCTCTCCCACTCTTTTTTCCTCCCTCTTTCTAGAAATAAATAAATAAAATCTTTTAAAAGTGGATTTTCAGCAATCTGGCATGGATTTTAATACAGGTTTCTCCAATAGATGCCTATAGATGCTTTCAGAGAGTTGGGATAGACAAAATAAATTATACCTTCATCAGGAGGTCATAGCCTTACACGTTTACTTCCTGAAATAAAAACAATCCATAGTCACTTCAGTAGCCCTCCTTTCTCATGTTAGAACTAAGTTCTTGCCTTTATGAAAGCAAGCAAAATGGTCTGGATCACTTTATCTTCTGATGGAAAAAGTTCGATTTGCTATAAAGCCACATGCATAAAAGGGAACTTACAGTCCTCATGGATCAGCAGCTGTTTCCTCTAGAACAGCAGCAGGGTGTGTCTCTCATTCTCTTTTGAAGTGAATTCTTAAGTTTGAAAAGTATCTCTATAGTTTATGTGCTTGCATATGTTAGTTCACTTGATATTTATAATAATCAAGTAGGATAAACATCATTATCATGAAGAGTAGATATTACTATTTTTAAAAACTGTCTTAGAGAACCTAAGGGACTAAACCAAGGTCAAATAGCTAGTAAATAGGTAAACTAGATTCAGATTCTAAGTCTAACTCATTTAGTAACTTTTTATCAAGTATATATATGTGCTAAATATTGTGCTAAGTTCTAGGGCTATGGCTACTCCTTGCCCTTTAATGGTTTCCATTCTTGAGGTAATAGAACAGCAACAAAATCATTACAATACAATGATAAATGAATTTTCATTCATTCACTCATTCAGATTTATTGAGTGTCTATTGTATCAGGCAGGGTTCTAGCATAAAACAAAAGGTATACTGAAGGTATTTAATCAAAGGCCTTTTTTACAAAGTTATAGTTACAATTAAGGAACCAGTAAAGAATGGGAACGCACCCAGGAACCAGCAGTGGGAAGAGAGGCTTCCTTACAGGGGCTGTGGCTGGAGAGAATCACAGCCCCTGGTTTAGTTAGGGTCCCAACAGAAAACAGGTGGGACTCTCAAATTAGGATCATTTAACTAAGGTTTAATAAAGGCATGATTTTTAAAGGTGGAAAAATGCAGTTCCCAAGGACTGATTAAGATTGAAGCCTAAAGAACCAAAGAAAGAATGCAGTTTCTGGAATCCAGAAAGAGAGTCTTGCAGAGTGGGTCATGTTCAGAGGAGCTAGATCCTTTGATTGTGAGACATCATCACTAGGATGATACCCCAAGGAGGAGGGCAGAGAAATAAATATGCTAAACTCACTCTCCTCTGACTCCTGATGAGATTCTCATTGGCTGAAACCAACTGGAAGCAAAGGTCAAGCGAAACCAAGGTGTAGTCCATACAGAGCAGCCTCACAAGGCATACAAAATGATAAAGGGTAGAATGTGGGTACAGGGAAGCCGATGGTTCTGGGGGGGAAATGTCTGAAATAGTTTCACTGGGCTGCAGTGGCTGGGCCGTGTTCCCTCCAGAGATCCTAGAGAATGTGCTCCTTGCCTCTTCCCGCTTCTGGTGGCTGCTGGCATTTCTTGGCTTGTTGCCACGTCACTGCAACCTGTGTTTCCATGGTCTTAGTGCATCCGCTTCTTCAGTGTGTGTAATTATCCTCTGTCTCCCTTTCCTAAGGACACTTGTGATGGCATTAAGGGCCCACCCAGAAAATCCAAGATAATCTCTGCATCTCAAAATCCTGAACTTAATCACTTATGTGAAGACTCATTTTCCAATAAAGTAACATTTGTAGGTTATAAAGATTCGGTGTCATATCTTTGGTGGGGGAGGCATTTTTCTCCCTACCACAGTCTTCCTTGTCCACCCTGAGAAAACAATATGTAATATCTACATCTGAAAGTCAAGCAGTAGCAATAGAAGCATAGTTTTTAGTGACACAGAGGTAATACCCAAAGTATCAGCTAAAAAGGGTAAATGAGGCTGTCACAGTGGAGGGGAAAATAGCTTGTGGGACGTTAGGTCATCAGTTTCACTCTGACCTCCACCGTGGTTTCACTGGAGTTCTAAGCCTTAATGGCCGAAAGCATCCATTGTGTGCATTAATTAAACTCTCTCCTATGTGTCCTGAAGGGTACTTTGGCTGTACTATTCATGGGAGATCTTTTTCTGTGTGAAGTAAGAAATTTTGACTCATTCTACTTCATTCGCCACTCTCTTACGATTGGCACCTATAAAATGCAGCCACGAGGATACAACAACTTCAGAAGATCACTTAGACATTTTTTTTTAAACAAGAAATTCAACTTCAATTTGGTATTTGAGTTGACATCAGCTTATAATCATTCTCTGAATTTACATCTCTCGCCTCCTAGAAGGAAGAATGTTGGTGATGAGGAAAGCTGTCAAGTTTCTGATTACTGCCTACAAATATTATCACTTACTACTGTTAACAGAGTTCTGATGAATATATTACTACTAATGGAACAACATGCATATGTTTTTAGGATGGAAATAGTATTACTACATTCTGTTTGCTGACAAGTAAAGTAAATTAGCATTGAACTGAGGTGAAAAGTAATTCCTTGAGCAAAGTTCTCATGAAATTTTAACTCTGAATGCACACATTTCATAGAAGATTTCAAGAGACTTCAGACTTGAAAACTTTTCTAAATAAAACTTCATCTCTCAGTAGATGAGATCTCAAATCGGATCTTCCATCTCATCATCTCATTATGGCAGAATGAAAGCTATTAATGCAGTTCCTGATGGCCAATTTCATATTTCTGGGTACATTACATTGTGTTTATTGCCATAAACTTTCCCCATGGGGCTGACAAAGAACAAAAGATGAAGCTAGTTACCACCATCAAATCAACCAACAAGCCAATTTCACACACATTAGCCATCTATCCAGTTGTTTTTCCTGAATTCAAAGTAAATTTTATAAAAGTGTGTCCAGTATCTTTAATGACAATGACAGAATTATAAATTTAAATGTGAAAGACCTTTAGAATATAGTGCAATGTAAAGGGTAAGTACACACAAGAATCTTTACATAAAATAAGAAATAACAAAGAAATTTTTAAATTATAACCATAGAAAATTTAAGATATTTGTCAAGAGTCTTAAGATTTTCCACATACTTGAATCAATAATTCTAAGAGTGGGACTCTATTCTAACAAAATAATTGTATGTGTGGACATTATAAGTAAAGATGTTAAGCACAGCATTGTTTTCAGTGTAGAATTTTTCTTAGTTTTCAAAGTTATGAAACAAACCAGTCTATATCAATGGGAGAGTGGGAGTAAGCAGTGAGGAAAGGTTAACTACACTATTAGACATCTATTCAATGGAATTTTATGTAATCATCAAATTCTTTTTATAATCTAAAACTATGCAGCTGTTTAATGGGGTAAACAATGATAGGTAGTAAGATATTCAAAATGTATTGAGTGATAAATATAGGCTGCCACACTATATACAAAATGTGATAGCTGTGTTTCATATTTATGTTTGTGTGTGTATTTTTTTGTAAATATGCATACAAGTTTGTGTTTAAACACACAGGCAAAAATTTGGGATGATATATGCTAAATTTTGCTGCATTTATTTCTTTGTGATGAGATTACTGTGTATATATACTTGTATATATATTTACTGTGCTAAATACACTTGTGTATTATTTGAAATTTCTATAACTAACATGAATTATTTATAAATGAGTATAGGAAATAAAGAAATATCTATTTTTGTTTTAAAATTATGTATAGTGAAGTCTCAAATATGTAACAAAAAATGCAAGAAATATGCCAAAATGAGTAGCAGGATTTTAAGTGGCTTTTTTTCTATTTATTTAGACTTTTTCATACTTTCAAAACTTCAACAATAAATGTTTATTAATTTAAAAATTAAGAATTAGATAAACATAAAGCTTGGCAGAAAATGTAGAATCACATGCAAAAAAAAAAAATCCCAACTAGGAACTAATGTTAACCGTTGAAAAATTCCCACTGATAGATACTCAGTGTGGTATTTGCCACAGGCACTTCCCTCTAAGTGATCATTTATCCCTTTTAAAATTGATCTTGATACTTTTGTAGACTAGAACTCCCAAATTTCTAGCCTCTGGGACTACAGTATGGTTAACTTAATCAAGTATAAACAAACAGTTGCTAAAGTGACTAAATTTTTATATAAAAGACTGACTATGAGTCCTTGAGCCACTGTCAAATGAACAGATACAAAAATATAGATAATGCTTTCAACTCAAAGGTTAAAAAAGAGGGTGTTACTATGACTTAAGGAAATTTAATAAACTGGGGGTGAGGGAGTCTAGGAGGGCAAACATGCCTAGAACTTAAATTGGGTGTTAAAGGATGGGCAATATCTGACTAAAATCAGGTAAAGTATTTTATACAGGGTGGAGAGCAGACCCAATAAAATGGCACTAGTCTGGTCAGGATAGCAAAAAGTATATAAAACAAAATGGAGTCACTCATGCCAACCAAGATGGCCACCAGTCAGCCATGACACTTTGGTTCAAGAGGGAAACTGCCTAAATCACACTAGACACAGCTGGCAAAGAGACACACCTCAGATATCTGCACAGGTGATCAGAACAGCCTGTCTGCAGAGCAGGACCACCCACAGGTAGGCTTCTAGGGGCCCATTCCCCACTTGCCATCAGGGGTGCCAAGACACTTATCAAGACACCCAGAAGGGTGGAATACATCACTGTCAAGGTATAACTGAGGCAGGCTCCAGACCTCTGCTAAGACAGCTGAGCTCTACACACCAGAGTGCTGCTCCATGCCATGCTGATCTCCCTTGGCGTGACCACGGGGGGCTCCACCACACTGGACTGAGGACTTCATCTGCCCTGCTGCCCACCTGGCTCCAGAGCTCCTTCCTTGCAAGACACTGATGACTCTTTTGCCTACCGACTGAGACTCTGGGACTCAGGCTTGTTACCCCCATTGATTGCTGTGTGTGTGTTATATTTCTCTTAGGTTGTTACAGTGTGAGTAGGATATTAATGTATGTTGATGTCTACTTTGAATGAACCTACATTCAATAAAAGCTGAGTAATAGCATAGTTTCCTTGTGTGACTCTTGTCCATTCCTTGGTGCTGGGCTGCTCAGCAGGCAGCTAGCCGAGAAGTTGCCCAACTGACTTACAGGAAAGACTATATTGCGAGCATACGCTCATGACATTCACATGTAACTGGGTTGAAAATTGGCACTTTAGTAACCAAATAATTGGCCAAGAAAACATTTTCTATGTGTGTTTGTTTTATAATAGTCATAATTTATCTTGAGCCCAATACTGCAGGATGTTGATGGGGAGAATGAGTGCTATACATGAGGATGTAAACTTACCACATGTTGCTTTCTCAGTCTCTTCAACTCTTAGTGATGAGTCCATATTTTTAAGATAAATGCTCAACCTTTCAGATTTCTTTCTGGAGGCAATGAAGGAATATGTTACTCTATGTAAAAAGAACAGTGGGTGTAATCACAAGGTGGTGGAAGCTGTTTCCTCCTCTGTAGACCCGCCATGGTAAAACAGAGGCACGCCGTATCCCCTAAATAATGCACTTGTTGGGTTGAGTCATGCTCTCTTTACCAGGAACAGATGTTACTTTGATAGAGTCTAACTCTCACTGTAAAGACTGTGAGTAGAAATGTTTTCTCAATCAGTGAGGAGCCTCCCCCTCCCCATCTCGTGAAATGTCACGTTTGGTTTCTTCCATCTGATGAACCCTACAGAGAAATAATCTCTTCAAAGCCATTACAAGGCACTTGAAATGCTGTTCTCTTATTTCTCTAAGAGACAGCCCAAGTGTGGGGAATCAGGGAGCTGAGGAAGCCAATCCTTTTTTTTTTTTTTTTTAAGTATCCAATGCTTCCCATTCAACTTCCCAACTGTGCTGCCCTTCTGTATTGCTGACTAAAGCAGCTAATTACCCACCACTCACTTGGGGGCTCTCAGTTGTGTGTCTTCTCATTTAAAAGACCTCTCCCTGGGCTCTGCCACAAACCCTGAGGAAGGAAGGAGTTGAGCAGATCTGGACTGAAGAACCAGCTATGTGTTATGCCTTGTGATTCATTCAAAATTCCCTTTCCTACATGAGCTTCATCTACTGTCTCTGAGTCAAGTCTGTGAACTTCAGCTCTCTGCCACTCGGGATGCACTCATTCCCCATCAAGCATACCGCCACGGAATTTTAGTGTAATTCTCATTATCAGCCTGGGGAGACCAGTGATCAGCTCCAGCTATAGCCCTTGGCCTTCCCATGAGACCCTCAGTCCATTTCAAGAAGGACTGGATGTGTCTGAGTTCTCCATTCCCCAGTTTGGACCTCATTTTGAGGTCACATCATTAATCAAATGTATCCTGAGCATCTACACCTGCCAGGCCCCAAACTTCAGCTCATGTTGGAATAAAAAGATGGGAGAGACATGTTTTTACACTAAAATACATCAGAGGCTAAGAGGAAATTAAAGGCAGATGTGGAAAATTTCCATCTTACAATTGGCCTATGGAGGGTCTGGGAAGGGGTGGGTGCTTCAGTTGTCAGGAAGGTAAACTGGGGCTAGATTGTCGAGAACCTTTAATTCTCAGCAAAAATGATGAAATGTGACAGATCTTATTTCTTAGGCAGTGATATTTTTGTGATTTATGTCAACAGTTTATTTTTGAATCTTAAAAAAAAGTTATTTTGGTCACTTTAAATATACCACAGCACATTTTTAAACTCTGAGATTTTGTTAACACCTGCAGCTTTGTCATTGTACAAAATAAGTCACATTAAATGCTAAGTGGAAAAGCTTAAATTAAGTCTTTCAAGAATAGCCTCATCTGGAAACCAGTGCTTATGCTTTGGGGCACTACTGCTCTAATATCATGTTTATCCTTACACTTGACTCTGTCATAGAACCTTAAGGAGACTGAAGAAGGGAAGCATTTGCTTCTTGGTCATTGATCAAAATCATTAGTGAGTGTCTTTTAGCACATGATGCTATGCTAAGTGCTATTTAGGAGGAAGTTAAAAACATGGTTCTCCCATTTTCTCATTTGCAACCCTAAAATAAATTAAATTATAAGAACTCTAATGCCTTAAATCAAAATTCCTATTGATTTTCAACCTGTCATCATAAATCTGTTACATGATCTTCACTTTTTCGAGAATCTCCCAATAATGCTAAATCAATTTAGTTATTGAGTGCCTGCTTCATTTATCTACTGAGCACCAATTATGTGCTTGACCTTTACATATACTACCTGACTTAATCTTTAAAACAACCTTATGTGACAGTCTTTACTATCCTCATTTCAAAACAAGTAGCTTGACTCTCAGCAAAGTTAAGCAACAGGGCTTGATTACACAGCTAAAATGGACCCAACCCAGTTTTGCCTTTTTGTACAACTTGTGCTCTTTCTCCATCACACGTTGCCTGAGCATCCATTTAATGTATGGAATAGTGACTTTTAACTGGCATGCCATGGCACCCTACTATGACACAGCTTTTAAAACACGCAACGACCAACTATTTAGTCAGGGGCACTGACCCTCTTTTCACTTAAATTGTCAAATAAAAACATGACAAGAGCCAATACAATAACCATCTAATGTGAATGAATTAAAATTGTACCTATTTTTTTTGTCAGGTCAGCAAAAAATATATTTTCTTGGTGTGCCACAGAATTTTAAGAATTAGTTTATATGTGTCACGAGATGAGAAAGGTTGAAAATTGCTGGTATGGAAAATTACAATGAGGGTATATACTGGGCATGGAGGAGTCATAAGTGTTGGCATGTCTCGTTCTGGCTAACAGATTCTCCTCATGAAGAGGCAGCGACCTAGGTCCAGGTTAAAAGGAAAAATACTTTACTAGAGAGAGGGATCAGCAGGTTCATAGATAAACATGAGTATAAACACATGTTAGTTTCAGAGACCTTCCCATGCTTTGATAGAACACATAGTGAGTGTGTAAGAGTGACACAAAGTGAATTGGGCAGAGAGTAAATCATAAGAAGCTTCCTAGTGTTTTGCTTGATCGGGGGGTCTTACTACTAGAAAACAGAAGTTTCATTTAAGGGAATTCTGTGGTTATAAATGAAGTTCCTGTGCTCAAATAGCCAAACTAAAAATGTGGCATGCAAGCAAAAATGACTTGTTTATTTGTCATTCATTTATTAAGTATTGTAATATGCTGGAAGTTGTGCTAAGCACTGGGGAAATAAAGATGGGTAAGATATTTCCTATTCAGGATACTCTACTGTAATTGATATTGGGGTTGACTCTCCATTGTCCGTCCCAGCAACTACGTTGTTGTAATAGCAATGTGACTTTGAGGATTGATGCATCACAAGGCTGTAATGATTTTCCAAGTCAAGTATAGTAATTCTATCTCCCTTTCAAGTGATTGGTTCAGGAAGCCAGACTTAAGCCAATCAGAGTTTCAGATGTCCTTGAGATGATTCTTGCCCATAGGTGGACTCATAATCCAGTTTTCAAGAGGCTAATTGATTGATATGTCACTTTATTTTTTTTTCAAAAAGAATTTAAGGCAGCCTTCAGATATACATGCAAAATAGCAGAATAAAGAATAAGGTGATGAAAAATTGAGAATAAGGGTAATAAAAGAATAGCGAACAGTGGCTAGAAGTAGTAAATTTGATCCTAATGTTCCTAGGAGAAAAAAGCAAAAAAGAAAGTATGAACAGTTTATAAGAATGGTGATTCCATGATAACAAAACAATAATAATAATAAAGCTTATACTTATTAAGTACTTATATTCCAAACACGATTCTAAGCACTTTGGTACATTAATTCATTTAATCTACAGAACAACCCTATAAAGTTGGTAAAATTCTTATCCCTACCTTGGAAGCTAGAGAAAGTACAGCCCATAAAAGTTAAATAAATTATTCAAGTCTCAGATCTAATAAGTGACAGAACTAAGGGAAAAGATAAAAAAAGATGAGTAGCTTACAGCAAGCATAGTATTCCTAATATATTGCAGAGAGAAATATGTCTCATGGTTCCCTATAAAGGAAGATTTTTGCATTATAATAGTTGACTTGGTTGTATAATAATGTAGAAAATTCCATTGTGGATAAATAAGATTTTTTTAATGCAGAGAACCATCCATAAAAGATAAGAATTAGAAGTAAATTCTGGATGTTCGGAAAGATCTTTGTATTTCCTCTCAGCAGTTAAGATCCTTTTTTTCTGCCAGATGAGTAAGGTTTCCAGTTTCAAAACTGTAGGCTTAAAGTGGTCATGAAATGAATCCTTCACTTGGGGACTGGAAAATTCTGCTCATGTAGCAACTATCTTTCACGTATGTATGTAAATACATATATATGTATATGTGTATATATGTATATCATAGTACCATATACATGTATAGTGTGTGTGTATATACTATATATGTTTCTAATTTGCTCTTTGAAGTTTCTAGTAGGATTGCTATTCTGAAAAACAGTAATTTTGGTATTCTTGGTTACAATAAACATAATGGAGAAAAATATCTTAAAGCCTCATATTTCATTTTGCAATCATCTTACATGTAGTTCCTTCGTCACTGACCTTTTGGATTCTTTTCCACTAGGACAATGACTCTGATGTTCAAATCATGGGAAAGTCTCTAATGCTCCATCACCGAGCATGTGGCTCAGACATAGCCCGCTTGGGCAGTGTACCTTCTCCACACCTGAGTCATTCTGTTCCCCTAGGCTTTCCTCTTCCCCCTTTAATTAAAAGCTGTTATCAAGAAAGGATCTGAACAACTCATTCCCGCTAAGGTTAAATGTAGGTGAGGCTTAATATCTTCTTACATTTTAACCATGGAAAGACCCTGAAGGATCTAGTCACTGACTATAGGGATTGTCTGAAGCTGGCCAGGTTAGCCTATGGAAGAAATACTGCAAATTGAGAGAAGGGAGTAGGAAGGGAGAAACAAAGAGATGAAGGTTCATTTTAGTTTACATTTTCACTCTTATTCAAATATTATAAGAAAGCATATTTCCCATAGATGAAGAGATGAACATTTGCACTTTAATATCACAGCATTGTAGATATTATAATATATTTATTTTTGCTTAAAAATGTCAAACTTACAAAAACAAAGTCAAACTTGCTTTTCAAGACTAGTGCAACTCAATGTCTTAGCCAGAGATCAGTGAATTTTTATAAATTCTCTGCTATTTTATGACAAGTATAGACATTGAGAATAAAAATTTGAGAGAAATAATTTTAGAGCATTTGGACAAAATAGTGTATATTGAGAAAATAATTTTTAAAAATGCATTTATATGTTTATTCTTTTTGATGATATCCTTTTTCTTGTAAGTCATTAATTAGTTTTCTATTTTACAAAAGAATGGTATGCAGTGAATGGGCCATTTAAAAAAAAAAAGAATTATCCCTTCACTAAAGTTAGTTTGAGAAGCACTATATTATAACAACTAATTTTGCATTAAATGGAACACTGTCGTATTTTGTTCTAATACAAACAAATGGTACCAGCTGTCAGAGGTTTAAAAATATTTTGTGGGAAAATTCAACTTTTATGTCTCTGTGTGTATGTGAATTAGGAAAATCTTTTCATTATGTGTAACCAAATGGATATCCAGGAATCAATATTTGAGAAACACTACAATCAGGTGATAAAAATACTAGATGATAGAAGATAAAGCAATTTTGCAAAAGTTGTTAGAGACTAATGAAAGGAAGAATCTCCCTTCATTGGCTGAATCTCCCTTCAATGGGTGATACTGGAGAAAAGATTAATAGAATCATAAAAGTTAGAAATCACAGAATCCTACTTCTTTGTTTTGACAGATGAACTCAGAATAAGGAAGAAATTGTTGGAACTAAAAAGATGAACTGGTGGGTGAGAACTGCAGTTCCCATTATATATACATTTTACATATATAAATATATCCTCGTTGCTATTTTGTAATATCCAAAATCACATATTAGTCAGAAGAAACCATCACTATCATATAATACAGCTTCTAAATTTTACATATAAGACAAAGACTTGAGAGGTTAAGTGAACATGTCCTGAACTGTACAGTACTTAAAGAAAAAGACTAGGAAGATAGAATTCAAGTACTCTGAAACCCATTTCAGTAGTTTTATATGGCACTGTGTTATGAAAGACTTTTAAATGAGCTATCATATTAATTCCTCAGGAAAACTCTTCTACTCCATACCTGAAGTTGTACCTTTCATAAAAATGAAGCTCGGCTTATATAAATCAATGAAAAATAAGATTTATTTAGTGAGTTAAACTATTAGTTGTAGTGATAGGCCTCGAAGAATTTTGCCAGCTAATGATAATGTATCTGGGTATATGATACAATTTATAAAAATTAGAGAATTTCAGGGTAAGATTAAACCTTATCCGATTTATGTACACAGACCGGAACTACCACCTAGCCTATGCACAGGAAGAGTGGCAATGAATCCAAACCCAGAATTTCTATGCTTTTGTACTCATGAACTTTGCTGACTTATAAAAACACCAGTCATTTCCTGAGTACTTCTATAATCCAGACACCAAGCTAACCATTTATTTAAAAACTTCATAATAACCTGTGAAGAAGGTACTATTACTAACCCTATTTACAGATAGGATAATTGAAACTGGAAGAAGTCAAGTAAGTTATACATGTTAACATTGCTCATAGGAGATCAGACTTCAGTCTGCTTAGATACCCCTCACTCGCATCTGTTTTACCGTGCTGGGGTCCAGCTAGTCAGGCAAGATGGCATCATAGGCAGCCACAAGGGCCCTGGAGTCAGGCTGCCTGGGTTAGATCCAGCCTTTACTGCACACTGACTATGGACTCTGGGAAAATTATTTCACCTCCCTGTGTCTGCCATTTCCTTTCCTGTAAAATGGTGCTGGAGCTATGGCAAGAATTCTGCTTGGCATATAGTAAGTACTCAATAAATGTTAGCTACTATTACGGATAGCAGCCACTGTTATAGCAGCAAATGTTAGCCAGTATTACCAATTCAAACTAAAGTAGGTTTCCTGGTTGTGCAGGGCACAGCGAAATCAATTAATTAACTCTACCATCCTTAATTTTCCTATCTGTAGGCTCTCCATCTAGCTGGAGGAGGCAACCCAACTTCTATAGGACTTCTCAAAAAAAAAAAAAAAAAAAAATTTCTCCTGCTGAAGTAGAGAGGCCCAGACCTCTCTCCAGAACTTGCTTGGCAGCATCAGCCTCTGCTGCTTCCAGGGGTTCTCAGTATCACTTTATAAACAAAAAAAGAAATATTTGAACATAGTAATGAACTTGTAAAATTGTAAAACAAATCAATATACGCTGTAAGAAACTGTAATCAAGAAATGTATTGTGTGAAGCAGTAGTTCTCAAAAGTCACCAAGCATTAAGCTCTCAGGGTTCAGGCTACAGTTAGGGTGACTGAGAACCAGCACATCAGGATCTCCAGGGATGGGGTGGAGATGAAGCTTCAGGGCTGGGTTTTTTTAAATGTTTGTTTGTTTCAATCACTGGCTTAATGTTACCAAGTTTAAAAAAAAAAAAAAAAAAAAAAAAAAAAAAAAGCATGTCCTGGGGTGGAGTCTGGAAATCTGTATTTTCAGAAAACACCCCAGATGAGACTGATGATTGGCCATATTGGGAATCACTGCTTTAGAACATGTAACACCCCAGTAAAATAGCTGAGGGCCTATTTTTAGAGTTATGAAATCTGAGAAATTGCCAATGGAGAATTCAGACAGATAAATAGTTGGTGATAGTTTGAATTCCAGATCATGAAACTGGAAATAGATTCTTAAGATCTCTCCATTTACTAATCTACAAACAACATATAGAAGTTGGAGGTTTAAGGTGAAATTGAAATGTGCATTTCCCACTTCCATTATACTTAAATCATAATCCTCAACACTGAACTAAAATAATGTCTTTTACTTACCAGGAACTCTTTTCATATGCAAATAGTATGAAACTCAGCCCTTATAATATGGAAGAGACAGCACAAAAGTCACAGCTATGTAGCAACCAAGCAAAAACAGTGCTGATTTATGGAAACAAAGCAGTAAATATTCATGAAATCTTATACAGTGCTTACACATAAGTTACATCTCGGTGATTTGTAACTTTATACAGAATAAATAATAATCTGAGCACATCCAAACATATGGAATCTTTCAAGTGTTAAGTTCACTAATTTTTGGTCTTATTTTATTTTGAGTCATAAATTAATTATGAATATGCTGTAAATGGTTGGCCATACTCTAAATCTTTCAAAAAAAGTAAACAAGGGTTTCATCAGCAAACTAAGACAGTAACTATGGAAAGAAGGATTTAATGAATATCTTCTCTGATTGCAATGTTTTAAAAAAGTGGTAAAGCTCTTTAAAGACACAAAAACAAATGAAAGAAACAAAATGTTGTTGTTACACAAAGCAACATCATAATTTATCATGCATACAGAGTTAAAATAAGAAAAAAATCTGGGCCATGTACTTTTTATTAATCATAAACTCTAGCAATAATCTGATAGGTAATACAATAATCAAGGGAATCTTAAATTTCACTGAGTTACCTTGCCAATTTTGGTTCCAGTTTCATAACATAATTATCCCAATTTTATTTAATGATATTAATGAAAAATGTGAACTTCAAATATAAACACTAGGTCTACAGTCCATGTTAAAAATGTAAAGATTAAAAGCGTATCACTAGTGAAATCCAACAACTCAACACAAGATCTACTTATTTATTTCAGACACATTGGTTTTTTAAAAATTATATAATATAATTAATTGCTAAAAATCCATTCCTTATCCTCTTTTTGCCCTGTTTCCCTCCCACCACTTCAATGTATAATAAACCATAATTAACCCCAAGTAGCTCTGGAATGTAGGGCTGTTCTTTAACAACTGTTAACTTGTTTAATTAGAAAAAAATTACAGTCAAGATATACTCTTTTGTGTGAAGGGAGGATATTTGTCTTCAAACAGCCTTAGTTTACCTGTGACACAAATAAATGCTCAAAGGTAATGTGTCACCTCCACTGAAATGCTTTTACTGTTCTTAAAAAAGCAAGCGTGGTCCTGAGATGTATGAACAGTGGTGAAGCATTGGGACTGGGAGGTGACACAGCCGGTAGAATACTACACTGGTCAGCCCCACAGAAGCACAAGTCATTTAGATTCAAGATTTAAGAGAGAGATATGGAGAACAGTAAAAAAGATCAAAGGATTTAAAAATAGAACCTATAATAAAGGCCTTGACAAAATGAGATTTTTCAGCAAAGGTATTTTTAAATAATGGCCCCCGAGTATATGAAAAAGATAATATCAGCTGCTCTCCATCTTTACTGCAGAATAAATAATCAAGAATGAGATTAAACTTCAGAAGAGTAGACTCAGGGAAATTTCCCAAATGAGTTATATTTTTTTAAAAGAGCAAATCACCAAAAGGATCTGTGGGATTTCCCTGGAGGGAAATAAGGCATATATTTCCTTGTTCAAAATGTTTCAACAATGTCTTGCTGGGAGATATAGTCTACTATCATAGACTCTCAGGACAGGAAGATTGTGTTTTCCAATCACCGTTTATTGCTATAAAATATACTAAAAATGGAGACTTACTATATAGTTGTAAGAATTAAACATGGAAACGTTCAAAAGATTTTATGAAATATAGTTAAAATATGCTTAATCCCTGTAAGATAAACTTAGAAAAATGAGAAACCATCCTCTTCGGGTTAGGTAATAATTTTCCACATAGCCTTATGACTAAGCTGTTGGATAGGGACCTCATTATGTACCTACATGTGGAGAGAGCCTGCTGCCAGAAGGTGCATTAAGATGCCAGCGCCTTCCCACTCTCACTTGGCCTGACGTAGGAGCCTTTGGGTAAAGGCTCACTCTAGTTCCAGGAGGCGGAGGGAGCTGTGCCCTCTCTGGGCGGGCCTGCCTTCAGCCCGCCACCCTCTCGCCACAGCTCACTCTAACTGCATGGGACAGAAGGGGACACAGTGATAATTTGCCCATTCTGCTACACTGTTATTCCCCTTCACGAGGAAATGTATGGCAGATAAAGAAGAACCTGGAGCAGGTTTCTTTGCAGACAAGATTCTGCTACCACTATTTAAAAATGTCAACTCCCCCCTGTATCTTATACATGTGAATAGCTAACATTTATACAGTACATGTGATATGCATATAATATATAAAGTACTGTTACTAATGGTTTATGTTCGTTCTACTTATTAAATCCTCACAGTCCTCAGAGGTTGGTAGTACAGTGGTACCTCAGTACTTGCCTTTAATTTGTTCCGGAACTCATACCGAGTGCCAAAACCCGCAGGTACCAAACAAAGCATTTTTCTCTTGTGGGACTGTGTCATGGCTCGTAAAAGCTCTAGCAAGTACCCAACAAGTCTGAGTAAGCGCCCAGTGCTGAAACTTTTTTTTTCTCATCAAAATGTGACTAGTACAAGGCCTGACGAGTTCTGAAGCTGACGAGTACCGAGATATGACTATACTCTTATTGTCCATTTTGTACCTAAGGAAACACTGGCAAAGATATGTTAAAGTATTTGCCCCAAATCACTCAGAGGGTAAGTATTGAGTCAGGATTCAAACCCAAGGTGTCTGGTGTCCAGAGCCTTCGTGCAAATCCAGAACATCAAACTGCCCGTCCGCAGCTGGATTAATCTTACAGAAAATAAGAAATCATTTGCTTCCTCCCCACACTTGGAAGCACCATTAATCACTATTTTTCCAAGCCCTAAACACAGAGCAGAACTCTCCTGAGTTAGTGAAAGTAAAATATTGGTCTAAAAAATATATAATTTTCAAGAAATACCATAATAGCTTATTGTCATATTTAGCCACTTGGCAAAACCTCTTATGTCTACAAAAGGAAGAAAACAGATTGACACTAATAAGCTGTTTCTTGTTTCTCATTGTAGTTTATTTGAATCGAGAGCTCGTGAATTGAATTGATAAGAAGTAAATTAACATATAAAAATATGAAGCAGAATGTATTTACACAAAAAGTGACTGTTGGCAAAGTAAACTGCCAAAGTGAGTATAACAATCACAAGTAACATTTTTAAAGATAAACTACTAGAAGGTAGTATGTACAATATATACCCATTATGTGTATTTAGTCTCTCTCACCACTGACCTTGGGTTTATCATAAATATAAGTATAACCTTGATCTCAAAGGCCCTAGCTGACATGGTAAACATGACCCTAATGGCACAAGCTTACACTGGCTAATTCAAAAAACAAGCCCTGTCTCAGCATGTCAGACTATTGGTTTCTGTTACTTATACAAGATTCTGAAGATTTGTCTGCTTGAAGCTGTTCACCATGCCCAGCCTCTTCTACCACTTATCTTCCTGAAATGCCTTCTCCCGGGGGACAGGTGTTCTCTGCCCATGGCAGTTGCTGCTTACTGTGTCCACCATTCTGCCCTCAGGGAGGAGATCTGAGCTCAGGCTTAATTCTTGATACAAGAGCTAAGATTAGCTATAATTATCTTAGGTTTCAATTTTATAGAATTCATGGGTCAAGGGCAATGGGAGTTAGCACCCAGGGCCTGCCCAAGGTAAGGAGTCTCATAGGAGACCTTCTACTCATTAAATTGGGACCCCAAAGCTCTCTCTCTTCAGAATACTAGTGGTGAACCCGAAGTAAACCTGCCTGTGCAGTCCAAACGAGGATGACTTATTGATGAGCACAGCAGAGAGCAGAAAAAATAGTATGAGAAAGGGGGATGAAAGGGTCGGGAAGAATGGATCCCTGAGTTGTGACCTTAAGCTGCCCCTGCCTAGTTCTGCAATCTGGGGTCATATCACCTGGGTGGTCCAGGGAAACTTAAGCACTGTACATGGTTTAAGGACTAACAGCAATTCCATGTAGAGTCAGAAGCAAATTCCCTCTGGAATAAAAAAACTTATATTCTAGGCTTCAAAGAATTTCCTCCAATATAACTTCATATGCCATGAGACAAGCGCACACAAACGATAAACTCAGCATGAACAAGAAAAATCAACAGCAGATATGGATTCCAGAGACTTCAAACATTGGAATTACCAGGCATATCTTATAAGACAGGTATTATACCATTTTTTATTTTATTTTATTTTTTATATACCATGTTTTAAGAAATAGTTAGAAAAAAGAACACATTTGAAAATATCTTCAGAGAACAAGGAACTCTAAATATTGCCTCAGAAGAATTGAAAAGGGGCTAAAGAAAATGTCTTCAAATGAACTTCAAGGACTAAAATTTAAAAACATGGTAGATACACACACCTATTAGAGTGGCCTAAATCTGAGACACGGACAACACCAAACGCAGTGAGGATGTGGAGCAACAACAGCTTTCACACGCTGCTGGTACAACCACTGTGGAAAACAGTTTGGAGGTTTCTTACAAAACTAAACACACTCTTACCATGTGATTCAGACATCACACTCTTTGGTATTCATGCAAAAATGAAAATTTATGTCCACAAAAAAAAAAAAAAAACCCTGCACACAGATATTTATAGCAGCTGTATTTACAATTGACAAAGCTCGGAAGCAACCAAGATGTCCTTCCATAAGTGAAGAGATACATAAACTGTGATACATCCAGACAATGGACTATTACTAAAAGCTAAAACGAAATGAGCTATCAAGCCATGAAAAGACATGAAAGAACCTTAAATGCATATTATGAAGTGAAAGAAGTCCATCTGAAAGGCTACAAGCTGCGTGATTCCTACAATATGATGTTCTGGAAAAGGTAAACCTGTAGAGACGCTGAAAAGATCAGTGGTTGCCAGGGGTGAGAGAAGGGAGGAGAGATGAAAAGGCAGAGCACAGAGGATTTACAGGGTAGTGAAAATACTCTGTATGATGATGTAATGATGGATACATGTCATTATCCATTTGTCCAAACTCATGGAATGTATAATACCAAGAGTGAACTTTAAGGTAAACTATGGACTTTGGATAATTATGACATTAATGTAGTTAATCTCTAGTAAAAAAAAAAAAGTACCATTGTGAGTGATGTTGATAGTAAGGGAGGTTATGTATGTGGGGGGCAGTGGCTATATGGGAAATCTCTGTACCTTACTCTCAATTTTGTTGTAAATCTAATACTACTCTAAAAGAATAGTTATTTAAAAACTCTCAATCAACTGTTTTATGACACAACAGATCCAGATGAAAAGAGAGTCAAGGAAGCTGGGAGATAGGTCAGAAAAATGCAACAAAAAAATATTTTTTAAAGGGAACTATGAAACAGAGGTTCATGGAAAATAGAATGAGAAGTATATTTTAAATTTCATGAGAGGTCCACTAGAAGAAGAATTTGACAGAGGCACTATTTGAAGAGTAATTAATGAGAATTTTTCCCCAAAACTGATGAAAAATACCATTCTACAGATTGAAGAAGCCAAATGAACCTCAAGCATGTAATGACTTTAAACAAATTTTAAACAAAAAGCAGACCTTGACGTATAACACTGAATGTGAATCAGAAGGAAAGAAGGAAGGAAGGAAAGAAGAAAGGTCTTAAAAAGCAGCTTGAGGAAGAAAATGTATTATCTTCAAAGTAGTAACTTCAAAAGAGGCTGAGTTCTAAACAGCAGCAATGAAATCCAAAGAGAGAGAAAACGATGGCCTCAGTGGGTTGAAAGAATATAACTGGCCACCTGGGATTGCACATCTAGTAAAAATATCTTTCAAGAATGAAGTGAAGGTATCAGACCAAAAGAAAAAAAGAAGTTTTTCACCAGCAGTATCTTGAACAATTTGAAGGATGTACTTCAGGCAGAAGGCAAGGGATCCCACATGGAAGGTTTAAGATGCAAGAATAAAAGAGGAGCAAAGAGATATATCTAAATAAACATTCATTATGTAAAACAATAATGTGATTGTGGAAGTGAAGAAAAAGGGAAAGAAGGAAGGAAAAAATGATAATACCTGGGTAGTCTATGTCAGGAGGGGATACAGTTAAATAACAAAGTTAAATGGCACAAATTGACATAAAGTTAAATCTCATTTATAAGCAATGCATCTAATGTATACAGTATGGTTAAAACTAAAAGATAGAAAAATAAACCAAATATTATTTAAAAGATAGCTAATATAGTTTATAGCCATACCACCCCGAATGCACTCAATCTCATCTAAAAGACAGCTAATATAACCATATTGTTATCAGACAAAATAGGATTTAAGGCAAAAGGCACCACAGTCATTGCTCCATATCCACCCGGGATTAGTTTCAGGAGGCCTCCCCGTCACATGCACACTCCTGCCAATACTGAAATCCAAAGATGCTGAAGTCACTTATAATAATGCAGTATTTCCATATAACTCAAAAAGTCTCAGAATATAGAGAAATGTAAAAGATAGGCTTATAAGGAGAGAGATAGACACACACCAACAATCACTGTGGAAATTTTAACATATTTCTCTTAGTATTTGATAATATAAGGAAAAATCAGAAGAGATAAAGAAGATATAAATAGCATTACAGAAAACCCCACAGATCTAACATGTGTATAGCACCTAATCACTCCACAGTACATATTTTTTTTCTGGCATACATGGAATATTCATAAACAGTGACCATATAGGACCATAAAAAAATATTTCAGCAAATTCCAAAGGTCTTCAATCACACAGCTCAAATTGGGAATTTGAGCTCAAATTGGGAATTTTACAGAGTTCAAATTGGGAATTTGAACACTATAAAATCTGTTCAGTTAAAATGGTACTTAGAAGAAATGATATAACTTCAAATATTAATAAATAATATGCCAAGTATACATTTTAAGTTAAAAATGAAGAACAGGAATATAAACACAAATGAGGGATGAAAGGAAAGATGAGTAGTGAAAATCATCTTACAGACAGCAAAGTTTAAAACAAGCCACCAGCAGGGCGGGGGTGCATCAGCAATTTCAAACACGAGGTTTTTCAAAGAGACTGATAAAATTAGTAGACTCTCGTAAAACTGATTAAAAAAAGGAATAGTTATAAAAATCTAATACCAGAAATGACAAAGGGAATCATATTAAAGATGCTAGAGATACAAAAAATAAAATAAGAAGATATAATGAAAAGCATCTAGTCAGTAAATTTGAAATTTTAGATGAAATAGGAAATTTGGTAAAAAAAAATGGAATGATAAAACTGACAAAACATTAGAAATTCAGAATATAATCAATAATCTATAACCTGAATGAGATTGGTAAGCATTAGAAAAAGTGAAAAAGTAGTCAAAATCTTCTGGCCCAATTCCACTTCGTGTCCTACATTATTCGACTTCCCCATAGGATACAAAAAGATGCAATGGTGAAATGTTCAACTCACACATAGCTAGCATAAACTTGTTTTCTAACCTACTAAGAAAAGACAAGAGAATTATTGGCCAAAATTCTTTCATAAAGATACATGAAAATTTTTTAAATAAATTATTAGCTAACTGAATCAAGTATTATATATAAAATATATCTAAGAAAGGACTTCTACAAAAAAATTATAAAAGCTTATTGTCATTTTAAAGAGTAACAAAATAGAAATAGCATGTTCATGGGTTAGAGAACTCTAGTATTAGAATGTCGATTTTTTCCTAAACTTATTTATAGATATTATGCAAGTCCAATCAAAATCTCAACAAAAATGTTTGTGGAACTTGAAAGCCGATTCTAAAACGTACATGGAAGTACAAAGGGGCAAGAAGAGCCAACATACCCTGGAGGGAGAACAATATGGAAACTGTAAGCTTCTATTCATTCCAACACATATTTGAATAGAGAAATTCTTTTGCTTTTGCTTATTTTTGCTTTATAAACTGATATACATGATGTTTCCTTCCCAAAAGGTGACATCAAATTAAAGTAGCAAATATTTATTCAGTACAATGCTTAGTATCATCATGATTAGCCAAGTAGTTTTCAGAGTAAGATGAAAAGATCTTTGTCAGTGCTGAATACTGTAAGTTACTAAAAGAAATGGAATCCATAATAAACAGGAGAATCTCTTAGTTTTCATCCAGTTCTTAGTGAGCTGATAGGTAGAAATTGGTTTTTAGATGTTCAAATGTCTAATGGAATTTTAAAATCCCTGAAATAATAAGAGTTCATAGAGCATGTATTTTTCAAAATATTCCTGGAATACTGGTATTAGCAGATAATACTGGCATTTTAAGTTGAAATATGTATGTGTATAGTTCCAAAAGGATGATGTGAGATTTGAAAGCAATATTAATACATAGGAAAGAAGAATATGATGAGAAAAAATCTGGAAGCAAAATAAAATATGCCACATTATAAAGGATAGTAAAATGTGTAGAAGCACAATAAAGCAACCACACTTTTTATCTTCCCAAATGACAAAATAAATATTGCTATAAGCCAGTGGTTCTCAAAGGTATGGTCCCAGAATGGCAGCATCAATATTACATGGTACCCTGATAGAAACACAAGGTCTGGGGCTCCACCGCAGACCTCCTGACCAGAAACCCTGGATGCGAGGCTCAGGCATCTATGTTCTAACACTCCCTCCTGGCAGATCTAATGTCCTTAGCGTCTGAGAACCACTGAACTGTTCCAAACCACCGTCTACACTCAGATTTTACTTATGTGAATGGACAACAGGTCTTCGTGTTTATCATGAAGATTAAACAGTCACAATTAAGGAGAAAAAAATGAAATATTTTTAAAATAGGTTTGAATAGCATAAATAGATCTTGCATTTTGTCAAAAACTAATTAACTTATTTTTCAGTAATTCTGTGAAACTAATATTCTACGTGGGAAAGGAAAGATCCATTATCAAAAACTGCTTAAAAATACTTTAAAATATTGCACATAAATATGAGGAAGATTTTTTGTGTGTTTTGATATCTTTAATTTTCTAAAATCTTTTCTTACATTTATTTTAATTTCCACATAATTAGTTCCACATTTATTTTAACATCCTGAATTTCTAAGATCTGTGAAGAGATTTATATTTTTTCCTCTCTTTTTTTTATTGTTGTTCAGATACAGCTGTCTCCATTTTCCCCGACTACTCCCCCCGCCATCCCAGCCATCCCCACCTCCCACCCTCAATCCTACCCAAATTTGGCTTTGTCCATGTGTCCTTTACACATGTTCCTTGACAACCTGTCCCTTACTCCCATTATCCCCTATCACCTCCCCTCTGGTTACTGTCAGTTTGTTCTTGATTTCAATGTCTCTGGTTATATCTTGATTGCTTGTTTGTTTTATTGATTAGGTTCCACTTATAGGTGAGATCATATGGTATTTCTCTTTCACCACCTGGCTAATTTCACTTAGCGTAATGCTCTCCAGATCCATCCAAGCTGTTGTGAAGGGTAGGAGCTCCTTCTTTCTTTCTGCTATGTAGGATTCAATTGTGTAAATGTACCATAATTTTTTGATCCATTCATTTACTGACGGGCACTTAGGTTGCTTCCAGCATATGGTTATTGTAAATTCTGCTGCTATGAACATTGGGGTGCACAGGTTCTTTTGAATTAGTGTTTCAGGATTCCTAGGGTATAATCCCAGCAGTGGAATTGCTGGATCAAAAGGCAGTTCCATTTTTAGTTTTCTGAGGAAATTCCATACTGTTTTCCACAATGGCTGCACCAGTTTGCAATCCCATCAACAGTGTACTAGAGTTCCCTTTTCTCCACAACCTTGCCAGCACTTGTTTGTTGATTTGGTTATGATGGCCATTGTGACCAGTGTGAAGTGGTGTCTCATTGTGGTTTTAATTTGCATCTCTCTGATGGCTGGTGATACTGAGCATCTTTTCATATATCTCTGGGCCCTCTGTATGTCCTTCTTGGAAAAGTGTCTGTTTAGGTCCTTTGCCCATTTTTTAATTGGGTTGTTTGTCTTCCTGGAGTGGAGTCTTTTGAGTTCTTCATGTATTTTGGAGATCAAACCCTTGTCTAAGGTGTCATTGGCAAATATATTTTCCCATAGTGTTGGTTCCCTTTTCCTTTTGCTGATGTTTTCTTCAGCCATGCAGAAGCTTTTTATTTTGATGAAGTCCTATTTGTT
Source organism: Anoura caudifer (assembly GCA_004027475.1). Taxonomy (NCBI): domain Eukaryota; kingdom Metazoa; phylum Chordata; class Mammalia; order Chiroptera; family Phyllostomidae; genus Anoura; species Anoura caudifer. The sequence continues at coordinate 440,465 of PVKU01000167.1, forward strand.
TATTCTTTCCTTTAGGTCCCTTTATGACATCTCGGTGAAAATATTGTTGTGTGGAAAATAATATTTTCCTGCCTATGTTCTCCTCTAGGACTTTTATGGTGTTGCAACTTACATCTAAGTCTTTTATCTGTTTTGAGTTTATTTTTATGTATGGTGTAAATTGGTGGTTGATTTGATTTTTTGCATGTAGCTGTCCTTACCTCCCAATACTATTTATTGAAGAGGCTATTTTTACTCCATTTTATGCTACTTCCCCCTTTGTCAAATATTAATTAACCATAGAGACTTGGGTTTATTTCTGGGCCTTCTATTCTGTTCCATTGATCTATGTGTCTGTTCTTATGCCAGTACAAGACTGTTTTGATTACTGCTACCTTGTGATATTGCTTGATGTCAGGTATTGTGATTCCCTCCTACTTTGTTCCTCTTTCTCAAAATTGCTGTGGCTATTTGGGGTCATTTATGGTTTCATATAAATTTTTGAAATGTTTGTTCTATATCTGTAAAATGTTTGTTGTATATCTATATCTATGTGTCATTGGTATTTTAATAGGGATTGCATTGAATCTATAAATTGCTTTGGGTATTACGAGCATTTTGATGATGTTAATTATTTCAATCTATGAACATGGTACATGCTTCCATTTGTTTGTGTCTTCCTTAATTTCTTTCTTCAGTGTTGTGTAGTTTTCTGAGTACAGGTTTTTTACCTCCTTGGTTAGATTTATTCCAAGGTCATTTATTTTCCTTGTTTCTATAACAAATAGGATTTTTCTTCCTAATTTCTATTTCTGATATTTCATTGTTGATGTACAAAAATGCCTTCAATCTCTGAATATTGATTTGTATCCCGCTGTTTTGCCAAATTTGTTTATTAGGTTGAGTTGCTTGGTGGAATCTACAGGATTTTCTACATACATTGTCATGTCATTTGCAAACAATGACATTTTTGCTTACCCCTTTCCAATTTGGATCCCTTTTATTGATTTTTCTTGTCTGATCACTGTGGCTAGGACTTCCAATACTATGTTAAATAGAAGTGGTGAAAGCACACATTCTTGTCTTATTCCTGATCCTTATTGGGAAAGTTTTTAGTTTTTGCCCATTGAGTATGATGTTAACTGTAGGTTTTTTGCATATGGCCTTTATTATGTTGAGGTATGCTCAGGGAGATGTTTTCTTATTTGTAATCTATGAGTTATAGAACCTATCCATATATTGATTAACCTGTCATTTTAATGATATATTATGCAGCATATGTAACCTCATTGTTATTCTAAGATTATTATTTCATACTAAGATTTTTAAGTTCACTAGAAAATTTTTTAAAAATTGAAAGTGTGTTTCAAAAAATACCCTCATGAGTCCAACATAATGCTTAGACATAAGTCACACTTCTGAATCACAAAATTTTCTCCTACTTGTTTCACTCAGCTTTATTTACCTAATCACTATCTTCACATTTATTGTATAAAATGACAGGCTTCCAATGAAAAGCTCAGTAAAAACACGCAGTAGTCAACTTTAATTGTAAACAATCACAAAACAAGCTTTAAAGTATTTTTTCCAGTGTAAAGCTCTGTGGGAAATTGTTTTCTCAAAGTATTGGAGATGATTATTATGAACAATAAATGAGGGAAGGTAGTGTTACAATAGTGATCTGGAACTGTGAGTCAGATGAGTAAGATCTGACACAAAGGCATAAAGAAACTCTTCCTAATAAACAGGCAGATAACCGCTGGAAAGAAAAATATGTTCCTTGTTTGAAATTAACTGCCAAACATTCTCAACCTACATAAAGCTGTCATAAAGGACATCTAAATCTGTCCTTGTTTGTAACATGTGTTGTGACAAGATTTGACAGTTTATCAAAGAACTATAATTGCCACCTAAACATCTAGCATTTTGTCAACTGCAAGTATGTTTAATGAAAGCATTTATTTTACTTAAAATATAACTGTTTTTCTCCAGTTTCTCCACTTTCTGAAAGAACTGACTGAATGTCTTTTCTCCTTAGCTGATCAAGTTGCATCAGGACTCTCTTTGAATTATTTATGCTAGAATTGTGAAGGATAAAAGAATGCTCAAGAAAGCAAGGAACTATTACCAAGGATACATATATTCTGGACATTGACTCAAAAGACCTTCAAAATACAACAATTCTCACAGATGGGTAGAAAATACATTGAAATATGCTTGCCATGGGAAGGAGAAAGACAAGGCATTTTCTCCATACCACAATTTTTGTTTTCAGAGTAATTTATTAAGATACAGTATCTTAAATAGAGAGAATGTGTTATTCAATAGGCATTATTTCTACCTGTAACTTTCACCAGAAACTGTCAACACTAAGACAGATGTCTCTCTCAACCTCCAGCAACTACAGTAGACAGGAACTACATACACCCCTTGCATCCATGCAACAGAGATGTCAAAGTATAAAGATATTTCCAAGATACTACTAATACTTTACCTCTTTCCAGAAATAACTTTTTACATTAAGAGAATTTTCCAGTTTCAGGTTTGGGATTTTGTTCTTTTTGTAGTTGTTTGATAAAAGAGTACAATTTTCTGCCAAAATTTCTGCACAACTTTTTAAATTTTTCCTTCATTCTGATAAACCTCAAAGAAAAGGTCTAGAAGTGGAACAGTGAGAAAACCCCTATTTGAAAATTCAGAAACCACATATTCTATTCCACATTCTTCCTGCAATTAGCTGTTAGATCCCAGGCAAGTTGCTTCATGTCTCTGGGCCTCCATTACCTGTCTGTGAACTGGGATATTAGACTGGGTAGTCTCTAAGGCCTTTCCATCTTTAACATTTAGTGATTCTCTCTAGACCAGTCCTTGAAACTAGTAGGTGTTGCAACAGCCACCGAATGGAGCAAAAATAGAAGCAAGACAAAAATTTCTCCTACTTAACACCTCAAGGAAAATGCTACCAACTATGGGTTTTTAATGTTTACATTAGCATTCGGTCCTATTTAGGTAATATTAAGTCTATTTAAAAACCTGTTTTGTTTTTCTTTAAAACATGAAAAATGTGTGACACATTGAGAACACTAAGAGAAAAATCATTTTAATTGAAGCTGCAAGTACTTTTTAGTGCTGCTAAATTAAGCCACAGAATTCTTTAGAAATCACTGTATGTAGTCTGGCTGAGGATGAGAATTATATGGTATAGGTGGGTCTACTGATTTTATGATAGGAAAGAACATCAATGGAGGACTGTGGACAGAAATGAGCTGGCAGGCACTGTCAACCATGAAGAGTTTGAAATGAAGGGAGAGACAAGCATGTTGATAGTAGGGAAAGATGTGAATGGATCAGCTGCAGGACATTTGGATATAGTTTTTTTGACATAGCTCTTTGTTTGGCTTTATAAGAACAGCACATTCAATATATAAAACACTTTTTTTTCTCTGCAAAGTAATGTGTTTCACAGACATTGCCAAATCTTACCACTTCTGTTGCCTCCTCCATTCCTTATCCCAGTTGGAATCTTATCCTGTCCAGGAATGCATGCATCCCAGTGGGGAAGCTCAAAAATAGGGTGAAAAAATATATGCAAAACTTATTTAACAATTTAACTTTAACAATTTCAAAATATGAAAATATGGCTTTATGCTAAATCAAAATATCGTAGAAACAAATGTCAGTCACATGATTAGCAAGATAAAAATATATGACCTATATCTAAATGACTCCATTATTTTTATGACAGTTTGTTGCTGAAATTCCTGGTCTCTATGGTTCCTTTTAATTCTTGCCTCCTTACTCCCAATGCACAGTAGAAGCTGTGTGCTTAAAATTGGCTAACAAATACTATCATCATATATATTTTGTTGGTCTTTTTACAATGATAGAAGTTCAAATACTGCCCTAGTAGATTGTAATAATGTGACAGTCCTTCATCTCTTAACTCCCACCAACCTACTTCCCTTTCCAAAAAGAATTATTATACAAAGGACTTCCATAATGATTTGATGTTGTGACTATTATATAATTTTAAATGCATAAATATGCTATACATATTTTTGTGACTGGGTTTTTGGTATTTAATAATATTTTGGAGACATTCCACATGACTGCACATAAATTAATCTCTTTAATGGCACCTGTGTGTGTACAATACATTGTTTAACAACTTACCTATCGATGGACAATTGTTAGTCTCCAGATTTTGATTTTATGAACAGTTCTGGAGAGGTTACTATTTGTCATTCCATCTTAAACCTGTAAGTGGCACAACACCAGACGCACAACACCTCAGGAAATATTGAATAAAATTTTCAGCAACAAATGCAATTATCAATATATTTTCAAGGTGCTTGTGAATATTTTTATTAAGTAGATTCCTAGAAGTAGACACATGGGGTCAAAGATTATGTGCAAAATTTATCTTGTGAAATCTACACATTTACCCATTCTATTGATATACAAGGAGTTATCAATCTTATAATTTTGTCTTACTTGATGTGTGGAAAAAATGTAGCATCTTGTTACTAGTGTTTTTCACATTTATTGCTACTTACTTTTCCCTGTGAATGCCTATTTATACCATTTTCAAACTTTAATTATCTGTTTCTCCCTTGATTGGAAGAACACTGTCTAAAACATATTTTAGACACTTTCTCCAGTCCGTAACTTTCCTTTTAAACAATTTCCTTTTTACAACTTTGTTGTCTTATAAAAGTTTTATATTTTTATGCATTTGAATTTAAGAAGCCCTAGGAAACTAATAGACACTAATAGGGAAAAATATCCATGAACTGAAGAAAGACTTGATTCTTTTTTATTATTTTAATCCTCACCTGAGGATATGTTTTTATGTGCCCTGACTGGGACTCAAACCTGCAACATCATGTTATATGGGATAACACTCCAACCAACTGAGCAACCCAGCCAGGGCAAGATCTTATCTAATTTGGGAGGAAGTTTACCAATGTTTGTCATTATTGAGACATTTGAGTTAAAGTGAAGACAAACAAAAGAAGAAAATAATGGGATAAATTATTATCAAACTCCTAGACAGAAAAAAAATAATGACATAAGCAAAACTAACTAAACAGATCCAGCTGAAGATAGGAAATAAATGAGGAAGAAAACATATCACATAGGAAATACCAGATATGTATTATTGAAACTAAAGTCATTAAGTTAATCTTATAAAAGATTATTACATTGGGAAGGGACTTCTGGCCAAGATGGAGGCATAGGTAGACACACTGTGCCTCCTTGCACAACCAAAAGTAAGAACAACAAAGATTTATAAAAAAGAAAACAACCGGAACTGACAGAAAACTGAACTGTATGGAAATCCGACAACAAAGGAGTTAAAGAAGAAATATTCATCTAGATTGGTAGGAGTCCCAGAGTTGGATAGCCAGGTGGAAAGGACTCGTGGCAAAGCGGCAGCTGGTGGACCCTGGGTGTGCAGGCGGTGGCTGGCAGATCCAGCAAGGTGGTGGATTGTGGAGGCGCATGGCATGCAAGGCGGCTGGTGGACCAGGCAGTCCCACATTTGCACACAGATAAACCAGGTGAAACTGGGGAGCAAGATAGACAATGCAACCCAGGGTTCCAGTGCAGGGAAATAAAGCCTCAAAATACTGACTGAAAACATCTGTGGGGGTTGAGGGGCCAGGAGAGACTCCCAGCCTCACAGGAGAGCTCATTGGACAGACCCACAGGGTCCCAGGATGTACGCAAACCCACTCACACAGGAATCAGCACCAGAAGGGCCCAGTTTGATTGGGGGAAGCAGGGGAAATGACTGAAATCTAAGAGAGAGTGGAACAAGCTCCATTGTTCCCTCTCAGACCCCTGCCCCACATACAACGTCACAACACAGTGACTGGGTTGCCCTGCCCTGGTGAACACCTAAGGCTCCACCCCTCACTACGTAACAGGCCTGTCAAGACAAAAAAATAAAAATGGCCCAAACAAAAGAACAGATAAAAGCTCCAGAGTAAATACAACTAAGCGACCAAGAGATAGAAAACCCATCAGATGCAGAGTTCAAAGCACTGGTGATCAGGATGCTCACAGAATTGGTTGAATTTGGTCACAAATTAGATGAACAAATGAAGGCTACACTAAGTGAAATAAAGGAAAATGTACAGGGAGCCAATAGTGATGGGAAGGAAACTGGAACTCAAATCAATGGAGTGGACCAGAGGAAGAAAGAAACAACCAAACAGAAAGGAAGGAAGAAACAAGAATTCAAAAAAAATGAGGAGAGGCATAGGAACCTCCAGGGCATCTTTAAACATTCCAACATCCTAATTATAGGGGTACCAGAAGGGGAAGAAGAAGAGCAACAAGTGGAAAACTTATTTGAACAAATAATAAAGGAGAACTTCCCCAATCTGGCAAAGGAAATAGACTTCCAGGAAGTCCAGGAAGCTCAGAGAGTCCCAAAGAAGTTGGACCCAAGAAGGAACATCATCACCAAGGCACATCATAATTACATTAGCCAAGATTAAAATGAAGGAGAGAATTCTAGAAGCAGCAAGGGATAAGGGCAGAGTCACCTACAAATGAGTTCCCATCAGACTGTCAGCTGATTTCTCAAAAGAGACCTTACAGGCAAGAAGGGGCTAGAAAGAAGTATTCCAAGTCGTGAAAGTCAAGGACCTACATCCAAGATGGCTCTATCCAGCAAAGCTTTCATTTAGAATGGAAAGGCAGATAAAGTGCTTCTCAGATAAGGTCAAGTTGAAGGAGTTCATCATCACCAAGCCCTTATTATATGAAATGTTAAAGGAACTTATCTACAAAAAAGAAGATAAAAAACATGTATAGTAAAATGACAGCAAACTCACAGTTATTAACAGCCATACCTAAAACACAAAGAAAAACAAACTAAGCAGACAACTAGAACAGGAACAGAACCACAGAAATGGAGATCACATGGAGAATTATCAACAGGGGAGTGGGAGGAGGAGAGAGGGGGAAAAGGTACAGAGAATAAGTAGCATAGATGGTAGGTAGAAAATAGACAGGGGGAGGGCAAGAATAGTATGGGAAAAGTAGAAGCTAAAGGACTTTAAGTATGATGCATGGACATGAACTAAAGGGGGGAATGTGAGTGGGAGGGGGTGTGCAGGGTGGAGGGGAGTGAAGGGGGAAATGGGACAACTGTAACAGCATAATCAATAAACTATATTAAAAAAAGAAAAAAGATTATTACATTGGGTAGCAAAAATATCTAATGATATGCTGTTTACAGAAGATACATCTAAAACAGAAATATAAAAGGATGATGAAAATGTACCAAGTAGATGCTGAAAAAGCGAAACTAGAAGTGGTACTCGGAGGCAAAGTAACATGGGGTGTGTCTACCACCATACTGCCCTGACACACCCGATCTCATCTGATCTCTGAAGAAAAATGGGATGTGTTTTGTTGATTAAATCCCCATAAGGTGCAACCATCATGAATCTTTATGTGTCTGACGACTCAACGTGGAAATATAAACAGAAAAACAAAACGGTGAAAATGTAGGGAGAAGTGTGTAATCTATATTAACAGAGAGAAGTTTGAACAAAATTTTCTAATAAATCAAATAATCAAGAAAAATATAGGAATAAAAGTCTCCCTAATCACAATTTAATAAGTGCATATGGAAATTAACAAATAATTCATCTTGTCCCAGCATGAATTAAGATGTCTATAAACATAATAGGTCAAAAATAGCCTTATTAAATTTTTTAAAAGATTTATATAGACCATATATGGTAAAGTAGAATTACTACAATCATCTTGACAATATTGTGAACCAGTAAAACTCAGGAAAATAGGAATAGAATGAAGCTTGCTTGACCTGATAAGGAAAATTTACTAAAGACATACAAAGATGTACTTAATGATAAAATTTTGAAAACATTTTCACCAAAATCAGTCAAATGTCTAAGCCAGTGAAATAAGGCAAGAAAAAGAAGAAAGGCAGCAACCCTGGGGTGGGGTGGGGTGGGGGGCGGAAGGCACCACTGCCATTTGCAGATGTAACGGCTGAGAACGCCAACAACAAAAATCCAGCAGTTAAAAGAAAAAAACCACCTGTCCCTACCAGAGGTCAGGAAAGTGACTGCACACATGATAAATAAAGTAATCATCCTTCCTCAATACCAACAAAAGATAACTTAAAAATATGATTTTATAAAGTTTCCACAACTAGAGTATTAAAATTTACAAAATAACCTGTAATAAACCCCCAAACTGAAGAACTTGTATGAAAAAAATGTATTATGTGATATAAAAACTACCCAAATAAATATATTATGAAACTTGACAGGAAAAACAATATGAGGGTTTCCCAAATTCATCTGGTTAGTATAATCCCAATGAAAACCCCCGTATATTTCTTTTAAAAAGGAGAACTTGTCAAGCTTAAAGTTCATCTGGGAAAATAAGTGATCAAATACTCAAGCTCTTTCTGAAATGGTTTTCATAGTATAATATGTTAAAACATTCTAAAGCGACAGCAATTAAAACTGTTATATTGATGCAGGGATGAACACAAATTAATACTGCAGAATTTAGATTCCTGAAACAGACCCATGTATACTTACGGGAATCTAACACACGTATACTCTTTTTAATGGAGGGACTGTGTTACTGGAAAAAGGAGCCTAACTGAATCAATTCTATAGAAGAATCACTATTACAATGTCCCTATGGAGATGCTTTCCTGATATCTTGCCTTGGCAACCAAGCCTGCAATCTACTCAGATTCTCTGAAGTGAAGATGAGACTCCTGCCATCATTTTTTCCCTAGGTATCTCCATACACTTGTATGGTCTCGCCAGATTGTAGTGATGCTTATCGTGGGCTTCTTTTTTTTATTTTTATTTTTATTTTTAACTGTTGTTCTTGTACAGTTTTCTGTCTTCTACTTCCATCCCAGCCCACCACCGCAACCCTCCCCAGCTCCCTCCCATTTCCACACCCCCTAGCTTTTGTCCATGTCTCTTTCATACTTGTTGCTCTAAACCCTTCCCCTTTTCCCCTGAAATTCCCTCCCCTCTCCTCTCTGGTGACTGTCAGCCTGTTCTCAATTTCAGTGTCTTTGGTTATATTATGCTTGTTTGTTTGTTCTTTTGATTAGGTTCCTGTTAAAGGTGAGATCATATATGCTAAGCAAAATAAGCCAGGAGGTGAAAGACAAATATCATGGGCTTCTTGATGTTAGTTGTCACTCATCAATATCTAGCTTCTTGATGATCTTAACTTTCTCCTTTCTTGATTACATCCTGGAAAACAACCCCAGCCTCTTAGAAGTGTCCACATCAAGACCTATTATAACACTATTACTGTGTTTATATGAAGTATATCTGATGGTGTTATTTCTGCTCATTTAATCAGCCATTATTGGACAAACTGTTCTCCAATACACAAAATAAGTGAGAAAGAGGTCAGAGCATCTTTGAAATGACACACGCTGCAGAAAATATTCATCCCATAGTTAGCTAAGTAGCAGATTCCCCTGCTGAAATCTATAGTATGTTTACACTTATTAGCTGAGAACTGTTTTATACAGCTGACTGCAGTACATAGCAGCTCCCAATGGCTGAGAGCTCACAACGCTACTTAAAGGTTGAAGAGGAAATATACATAGAGAATTAATTCTGCCAAAGTGACATCAAACTATGCATATATTTGATAAAACTGATATGTCACTATAAAAATAATGGTCTGATTATTCAATGATGCTAGACAACTATTGATTGGGAGACTAGTTTTTTCTTACCCTTAAATGATGCACAAAACTATATTTGAGAAGTAATGGTTATAAAGAACAGAACTCTATAGTATGGGATGGAAACATGGAATAACTTTTCTACTCTTGTAACAGAAAAGGCCTTGTTACAATGGATGTAAAACTCAGAGTTTGTAAAAGATAAGATTGAGACATTGTTTCTGGGATTCTACAGGCAGGAACTGGGCTGATGGAGCTACTCAATTGCAAACTTGTGCAACCCCGTTCAAGAAAAAAAGAAAGAATGACTCCAAGGACAGAATTGCCCTTGGTGAAAATGCAGGTGGGGCCACTGAGGTTCCTATGCGAGTAAGCCCAGAAGCTGAAGGAGCCCCTGCTGCAGGACCAGAGACTGAAGCCCCAGACCCAGACAGTGAAGCATCAAGACACAGAGGATCATTTTCAGCCTTAAAATGCAGTGAAATTTGTCCTACTGGATGTCACATTTGCTTGGGAAGGACAGTCCCTTTATTCTTTCCAATATCTTCTTTTTAGAATTAAAGTGTATATCCCACACCTGTCCCACCATTGAATTTCTGAAAGCAGATAATTCATTTTCTATGTTCACAAGACCATAGATGTAGATGAGTTTTGCTTCGGGATGGTTCATACTCAGCCTCATTCATATCTAATTTAGAAGATGAGATTTAGGAATTTGAACAGATGATACTTAGATGAGACTTTTGGATTTAGAGTCGATGTGGTAATGGGCTGAGATTCTTGGAGGTATTGGGATGAGGTGAATCTGTTTTGTATGTGGGCCATATGTGCATTTGGGAGGGTTTAAAGGGAAGACTGTAGTGGGTTGATTAGAGACCCCTCAATGGTATTTCCATGTCATAACCCACAGAACCAGTGAATGTGAACTTATTTAGATAAAGCGTATTTACAGATGTAATTAAACTTAGAATTTCTGGATGAGATCATGCTGGATTTAGGCTGGGCCTTAAGTACAATAACAGGTGCTTTTATGAGTGAAAAGCAGAGGGAGATTTGAGAGCTATACAGAGGAGAGGTGGTATGAAGATGGAGGCAGAGGAATGAAGAGGGGGTGGTGGGTCTGCAAGCCAAGGAATGCCAGCACCCACCAGAAGCTAGGAGAGAGGGATGGAATGGATCCTGCCTCAGAGCCAGAGGAACCAACCTTGCAGACCCTTTGATTTTGCACTTTTGGCCTCCAGAACTGTGAAAGAATAAGATTCTGTTGTTTTAAGCCACCAATTTGTAATGATTTATTACTGGAGCCCTAAGAAACAAATACCGGTTTTAGTACCAGGAATTGGGATGCTGCTGTAACAAGTATCTCAACATGTGGAAGTGGTTTTGGAATTACGTAATGAGCAGAGGCTGGAAGAATTTAGAGATGCATGATAGCAGAAGCCTAGAGTTCTTTGAAGAGCCTGTTAGTAGAAATACAGATGTTAAAGCAGATTCTTGTGAGAACTGAGAAGGAAATAAAGAGGATGGTGGACAATTCTTCTCTCATCTTAGAGAATACATTATCATCATGAACAAATTGTTAATGGAATATGAACATTGAAAGTTCTTCTGGTGTCAAAAGGAAACAAGGAGATTTTATTGGAAACTGGAGGAAAGGCTACGCTTGTTATCAGGTGGCACAAAGCTTGGCTGAATTGTGTTCTGTGGGGTGGAAAGCAGAAATCATCAGCAAAGAGCTTGGGTATTTAACTACCCAATGTTGAGACCAGTGTTGAAGGTGTATCAGGAGCCAGCACCTGATAATTTGGCAGGTTTTCAGATTATCCAGATTGCAAAGGATGCTAAAATTAGGAAATGTTTTGTTGGGAAGGTATGTTCTGAAAGTAAGGTGAAGGATATGGCTGCACAACCATTTATTGAAGAGATTAGGCATGCGATTCATGCAGCCAATCTATCTTAGCGGAAGGCAGGACCAGAGATGGCGTTATCTAGAAGGATCAGTAAGGAACCCCCTGTCTAATGGTGGGAACCCTCATGACATACACAAAGGCAAAGGGACAGAGGCAGGATGGATGAACAAATGCTGTCACTTGTTTAGGGGGCCACTATTCAACCCACTGTACTGCTTCTTTCCCTCCTCTGTCTTTTTGGGGGATCATGTGAGAAGGGTATTTCATCTCTGGATATATCTTACCTATAACTTTTCTCATATTTTTCATATTTTTTTACTCTTTGTCACCAGGTTCTTGTAGAATTCTTTAACTTGAACTTCTGGTCTAATTCTGCCTTTGATTGTATTAATTCTGTTACTCATTTCATCTATTGAATTTCCTTTCACTATCTGCTACCATGCTTTTAATTTCCAAATACTCCATTTCTTTTTCATTACAGTCTCTTTTTTATGTAATTGATATTATTGATATTATTTTTTATTTTATGGTGTATAATACCTCAGTTCGATATGAATTATATATTTCACTTTTAATTATATTTGCCAGTATTAATTGAGGATACACAATAATGGGGAAAAAGAAATAGAGCAGGTGGACTTTTCTTCATAGCTTGTGAATATTTTGACTTCTGGTGAAAGGATTTCCTTGATGTTGGATACTTACTTTCAAACCTGAAAGCCCATCTTAAAATTCTCCCATTTCACTTCCAAGAGTTGTACCTTGCAGCAAGATTCTGAAGTCCACTTGTCAAAAAGTAGGAGACAGTCACAACCACTTCACTGCTTTTTAACATGGTCATTAAATTAATTCAATTCATTAGAATTGAATTAATTCTGCTCATAGACCATTCCCTTTCTCAGTATCCAATGAGTCTTTGATGAGTCTTCTGTAAATCTACTGCAAAACTTCTTTATTTGGAAGTCCTATGTTTTATCTTTTTGAGTATCCATTTCTTGAGACCTACAAAGACTTGCCAGCATTCGTTTCATATGCCTTGTGTCACCTAGAAATTGTCTACCTTTCTGATCTTTTGATGGTTTCCTTTCAAGGATAAGTACTTACCTATTGATAACTATTTCCTTATCATAATGCACTCTTTGCTTGACTTTTTATAACACCGTAATACAGAAGCTTTTCTCCCAACCCAATATCCAATCTCTTTTTCTCTCTCCTATTGTCCACACCATTCTTTGTAATGTTGCCTTCTCTTATGAGATTGGTTTGGGTGGTCCTTAAGGATTGTGAATATTTCATATATTTTTTGAATCTTTAAGGTGCCTTATATAATACTTAATATATACTAAGCAGTCAGTTGTTATGCTTTGGTTGATTTTTAAAAATTGATAATAAACCTTACCTGATGATGGGTAAACTTAGTGATAGCTAAGTAAGTATGGGCCTTAATACCAACCCAAGGATTTAAAATTTTATTTTGAAAAGCAGTGAGGAGCTCTGGTAACATTTTTAGCATATGTTCAGTAGGTGTGTGATGCAATAAAAGTAGTACTTTCTGAAGAGTCTGCAGCAGGGAGAACAAATGTGTCTAGGTGAGTTCCATTTTGAGAAATTAAGCCTACATTATATTATTTTAGATTTCTAGTAAACAAAGTAGCATTCATTGTCCTAATCCCCAATGCACACAAGTGATGTTTACTGGAATTTAGTCTGAGTATAAATGTCTAAATGTAACACTGACAATATCTCTGATCAGATGACATGATTAATGATGTTTTCTTCAGAGTTGCTGCAGTTAGTGTTTATTAAGATGCTTCCCATCTCTTACTGCTGTTTCAAAGATGCAGTCAGATGATTACACTTATAAGCACCTCACAAGAATCAGAAAAGATAAGGCTGTGATTGAATGGCTTTAAATAATACATTTTACCTGGATTTAATTATTATGCAACTAGTGACTTTCTTCTTTGTTCTTCCCTGACATTCCGTATCTTTCTTTTCTAGGATAACCATTATTTTCTTCACTCTGATTTCATTGCAGATGCTGTGTGCCAACTGGCATAATTCATTGCTTATAGCTAGGAAAGGGAGCCTCCCTTTCACAACATTGAAGAGTCTCTGGTTGTCAGATAGGCAATGAGTAGTGTCTGCTTCACAGACTTAAAATTGTGCTTTTCTTCTTCCCCCTTAACAACCAGACCTTTCACTTAATAGACTGTAACTGAAGAGAGAAATAGAAACACCAGTCCTGTGAGGCTTCCAGGAATGACATCTCCTGCAGGGGGACAACAAGGGCAAAGGCTTTGTACTTGCACTTGTTACAGCAACAGGAAGACTAGTGTGGCTGGAGCGGAGTGAGTGAGAGGAAAAGTAGAATGAGATTAAGTCAGCAATTTGGGCAGAGCCGGATGAAGTAGGTAGGCTATCACATGCTGTGAATTTCTCTGGTCACCAATCACCATCAGATTGGTCTGTTGTTTGCCCCTGGCCCGTATGTACTCAAATCTCTACTAGAAAGATTATGTCTTAAAGTACTACTGCTTAATAAGTTAATAAAGTCCTTCACAGGGACTTTCTGAATACAAAGGCAACTCAAATGTTCCCAAACCTGCCAGATCATAAAATTCCCAGCCCTCACTCTCTTAACATCCTGAATCTCCAGATAAGAGGCCCAGGAAACAATATTTTAAAATAATTAACCTAGCTGATTCTTACAATCAGGCTAGCTTAGGAAACACTAAACCCCAAAAGTGAGATTAATAGAAAGAATTTTGAGTGTGGAAGGCAATTTTACATACTACTTTATTAATATTTTTGGCAGCTCTAGCCAACACAGTGAATGTGCTGCTGTTTTCCTCTCTCATGACCATGGACTTGGTCGCTAACAGATCCCAAGGCTACTTTTGCTAACTCTAGTCCTGACCTCAGATTTCTTCTCCATGCAGAGATCCGGGCAGCCACCACCAACTGATAAGACATAGGAGATGAAACTTATATGCCATCTCTCTAGTAGGGTTATCCTTAGACCAGAGGGACTTCTCAGCTGATTTTTATTTTGAGTAATATTGAATTATTACATAGGAAAATATATTTGTGTTTGGGAGTTGATGTGTAGGATTTACTTTGTTTTATTGAGTCAGCAATATACAGGGTGAGGCAAAAGCAGGTTTACAGTTGCTCATATAGAAAATAATATAATAAATAATAAATAATATTGAATACAATAATAAACTGTGTTTTTGTACTCACAACTGTAACCCTACTTTTGCCCTACACTGTATATTGATATAAACTTATTAGCTGCACTATTATCTGAAAAAGATGGATTTCAAAATTTCTTTCATAAAAGTTTATGCATACAGACATTTCTAAAGCATAGGACAGTGAAAACATGAGCTGTAGAATTAGAAAGGTCTTAATTTTAATGCTGGCTGGACTGCCTACCAGTTGTGTTACTACCTAGTAAATATACGTCTTTGAACCTCTGATTCCTCATTTCCATGATGGAGACAAAATATATCATGCAATTGCTATGATTTGATATGAACATGTGTGAAAAACTAGAACAGGTTTGGTTACATAGTGTGTACATGAAATAAAGCCTAGATTTCCTCCTTTCTTTTGCTTGAAACAGAAATCTCCCTCTATTAATAGATCTGCTTATAAGACATTTTCCTCTGTTCCTCTACTTGGTAACACAATTTGAATAGTATAATGTGGAAATTTGAAGAAATACTCTAAAATGTTATTTTTTCAAAGTTTTGATGACTAGTATCTATTCAAACAAGCAAAATGCTCAATCCTCTTTCCTTGTATGAGAGTATGCCCTAGTCTTATAAGGACACCATGGAATTATAGTTAAATGGGAATTAAATGGGATCCTCAACACAGTTAGTACAATATACTGCATTTGTACAGCCAAATGATGAGAAAATAAGTTCAAATTGGGGACTCATTCATAAAAATGTATGTCCTAGAGTTAATAAAGACTTGTCCAAAACTATACTTTATACTTCTTCAGTAAAGAGTAATAACTGGGAGTCATGTAAAATCTTTAATTATTGAAGTAATTTATGCCATGTGCATTCTACTACCATGAGAAGTCAGGAAAGTTAAGCAAACATAAGAAATAAATTTAAGATGAGTTTATATCTAAGAAATTTTCTATGAATAATTAGAAATCTAAATGAATCAGAAAAATTCACTCAATCCCTAAACAAAACAGTTATTCAACATTTTATTGAAGTTGAATATAAATGCCTCTCAAGTTTTCCCAACTTCTCTGTTTCCTTTGCCCCTTGGGCATATGTACTTCTTCAAAACATATATCATTAGGCTAAAGTTTTGAAAAGGTAAATTATGGGCTCTTATTACCTGTGTTATGAGATCAGTTCCAGGGGTCAGTCATTATTTTACGTCTCTTGTCTGTCCTTCCTCTGTTACTCTCACAGGGATTTGCTAATTTCTGAACCAACCCTAACAGCGTCAGGATCAAAAGCTTTCACTCTGCAGTCCGGCATGGGTTTAGAATTAAGTGCAGCAATGCAACAGCTACGCACCGTGGTGGGCTCCCACATGTTCTGTTTTTCCCTTCTCTGTCCACGCGGTGCCGTCCAAGGTCTGCTACGTGAAGACCAAGCCTTGAGTCTCCTTGGCCATTCCTTGGGTTGGGACACTCTGACACTCCTCATGGTAGCCATTAGCCTGGGATTTTCCTTTGGTTATCTTTCTTCTTTATGTTCTATCCCTCTGTGCCCTGACTCCTGTTTGACCTGGGGCCCTATACTGAGACCCAGGTGATGACAAGGCCCAGGAGCTTGCTGGCTGGCAGTAGTGTCTGCCTTCTTCCATGAGAAGAAGCCTAGAATGGTTTCTCCCAACCGGCCATGTTCTCACATCCGATGAGCTCTGTCACACCATCACCCAGATTCGTCATCACTTCTCTGCGCATCCAATCCACCCTGCCAGTTCTGCCAGTTGCCAGTACCATGCTCAAGCATGGCTCAAGCCTTTTGGGTGCTGTGCCTTCAGAGCACCCATCTGACCTCACTGGGGCGGCTCTCCCACTACCCATGTTCTTCCCTCTCCCACAATGAGTGACCTGACCACCCACATCTGCCTTGACCTCTGCCGAGGTCCCATGTGCTTTCTAACAAGCCCTACCTGAGTTACTCCTACTTGTTCTCCTGCTACTAATCTTCACGTATGCACTCTCTCCTTCATAATGCTGACAGACCTCTCATGAAAGGCATCTCTTTTAACATTGTCAGCTT
The DNA here is from genome assembly GCA_004027475.1 of Anoura caudifer. NCBI lineage: Eukaryota > Metazoa > Chordata > Mammalia > Chiroptera > Phyllostomidae > Anoura > Anoura caudifer. The sequence continues at coordinate 457,348 of PVKU01000167.1, forward strand.
GTTGTTCAAAAGCCCTGTAATAGCTTCCTATTGCCTATTGCATTCAACTGATTACTCTTTTTCGGCTTTTAGGAACCTCCCAGGATCCATCCAAATAGGATGGATCTATATCCCAATAGTTCCCAAGAGTCAAGTATGATGTGCTCAGTGGCCATGCTGTTTGTTCCACAGAAACAGCCTCCCATCTTCTTTTCGGCGGGTCCCAGTCCTAGTCGTAGCTCAAGGACAAGCTCAAGTAGAAATACCAACATACAGTCTTTCCTGACCCCTCCCGCTCTTTGGTACATTGACCCCACTTGTAAAAATGTAGGACTTAATTCTTTACGAGTTGCTTCATAGATTTCATTAGGCCTGACTTTCCTAAGACATTTGGAAGAATTCTGTAAGAAGTGATCATTTTCTCTACTCCTATATCTCTTATACTGCTCCGGACAGTAATAGGAGGGACAAAATAGACTAGAAAAGAAGGTCATTTGATTTAAAAATCGCCCTGTATGCAAATCCTTTATTTCCTTTGACAACATGGTGGGATTCAGTTACGTGGTGCTTCCCTCTGTCAAAGCTACCCAAGCAGCAGAGGGGACGGAAGATGGCCCACCTGTGTAAAGCAGAAACAGGTGTGATAACTGTGGAAACCCGTCTGCAGGGATAACTGGGAAGATGGTACCTGACTGTGCTGAGTTCAAAGGCCTGGGAATAACTGTTTCCTGATGATTTCACTCGGAGAGAATTTCTGGATTATTTATTTCAAATGGCAGAAGACTGAGGAAGGGTAAAAATGATGAAGTGTGCTCCCAGGGAGAAAGAGGTAGAGAGAGAGGAGGGTGGGGGCAGGAAGTGTGGGAGAATGAATATAAAGGTTCTTTTTCTATGAACAAGCTAAGAATTTAATTAGCAAAGGCACTAGAGAAAAGTGATGCCAGAGACATTTACCTTGCATGTAAACAGTGGGGTGCTGATAAGTATTTAACAAACTGTTCTCCAGAAAACAAAAGTGTTCTGACTTGTACTGTTTGCATATTTCCATAGAATAAATATTCTCCTTGCCAGATTTAAGCTACCTCCCTGAACATGGAATTGGGAAGAGTGTTCACGATCCAGTCCAGTGAGCTGGTGGAAGCCTGCTCCAGCCCACCCCGGCACAGAAATTTAGGACAGTCCCTAGGAGAACTTTCTGAAATTAACTTGAGGACTTGTAAATTCTCTCATGTTATTCAATCTCCAAGGGCATCAGGCAGTGAACCCTTTATTGGAAACAGTGTTCTGGGAAGACTAGTCCTATTATTCAAACAGTCTTTGGAGGCAAGCAACTCAATGTTGCAAAATATACAAACACGTTTCCCATCCATTTTTCTGTTCCTGAAACAATCTGTTCTGTAACTAATAACATTCTTTCCTATAGCAAATTTGAGCTGACTTTTAAAGTTGACTCTGAGCCTGCTTGGTCCTAAGTACTATTCTAAGTAAAGGCATTAAAAAATCAGTGACTTTGTTCCTGCCTGTCTCAGTATCTTAAGAAGTCTTTCCGTTTGATAGAGTACCTAAGATTCCTTTGAGAAGAATCTGTTTCTTCACAACAGTAACCTGTCTTAGTCAGTGTGGGCACTATACCAGGATACCATAGACTGGGAGGCTTAAACAACAAACACTTAACTTTTCATGGTTTTGGAGGCTGAGAAGTCCAAGGTCAAGGTGCTAGTGAGAGCATACTTCCTAGTTTACAACATTTGTGCTGTATCCTCACAAAGACTCCTCTTGTTTTTATAACAACATTAGTCTCATCATGAGGGTCCCACCCTTATGACCTACTCTAAGCCTAATTGGCCCTCCATATTACCTCCTAATACCATCACACTGAGGATTAGGGCTTCAGTATATGAATTTTGATGGAGACACAAACATTCAGTTCATAGCATAACCAGTTTCATATAACCAATAGAAACAGAGGATGATGTTCTGTGGCCAAGACTGGGGGCAGGAAGGAGCTGAGGAAGGGTAAGCTAAAGCAGAGAGCCTGGTAGAGAGCTCAGTTTAACAGAAAAAAACCCTTTCTCCCTCTTAGGCTAAATGGGACAACAACATAGCTTTGATAGTTTTAGGAAAATGGAGGTAAGAAACCATTTAAGAACTAGTTGACCAGAAACTAAGTAAACTGATGTAGCTAAAAGGTTACAGAAATACATTGATATAAGAGTGATCTATACAAAATAAGTTTAGACAACTTTGATTTATTTAAATGAATAAAAACAAAATGTTAATTTATGGACATAATTTGGTAGGCTAATTAGTCATGCAGTACAGCATTGCCCTTCGACAGTTTATTTCCATCAGCAGAATTAATCACAGCAGAGCAGATGTAGTAGGGACAATCCAAGGTTAAAACAAATGATACAAAATAATGAACTAGAGCACAAGATGATAACCTGGAGAAAGTAATGATTTATTATTCTGCCAGAGCCTTCTGTGGATTGTGCAGCCCCTTTATGCAAGCCTGTCTCCCTTTTAACCAGATATCTCTGATTGTAGCGATCTTTTACTTTGCATTAATTTTATCTGCCTTTGAAGGTAATGTAACTGTGATAAGAGCCAATTAGTTTTGCACCATCGAGAAGCACAATGAAATGTGACTTAAGAAAACAAAGATAAAATTAACTGTCTAAATGAGACTACAAGGCAATCTCATCTTTGCTATTTTCTTATAGGGCTGGAATGCCATAGGTTCAGCATCATAAACTGAAGGACAACTGTAAGGATATTTGAGTTGGTTCGAAGACATGCCGTAATGAACCAGAGGAACATTAACCAGTAATTTAATGCCAACTTTCCACAGGACTTGAGATCTATAGGTACTGATTACATTACAGACAAACACAAATGTCAGGGTAGCACTATGGGGAACCAAATCCCTTTTAAAATTTAAGTTTGGGATGTTGGTTATGAAATAAAATGAGCAAGAGGGTCTTCAGCTGAATATCATCGGGCTTTATTATGCCATTCTCATTGTTTCCCTATTGCTCTCAGTATACCCAAGAAAATTGCAGTGCTTGAATTGCAGAGGTGTTGCAAAAGGGAAAAACTTCAGTGGAGTTAAACTTTTGCATGTCTTTTGTGATTTTTAGCTTATGCTTCTGGTAACAAATGGATGCTCATAATGGTTAAGTAACCCAAACTCATTACATTGTTCTAGTCTCATGTATTCATCATAAAAATAACAAACTGTTTTATTCTTGACAAAGGTTATTTTTGGAGGATTAGAAAATTAATAATGAAAGGTGTTTTTTTTTTCAAGTTAAGAAACTGGCACACATAGATCAATGAAACAGAAGAGAGAACCCAGAAATAAATCCATGCCTACATGGTCAATTAATTTATGGCAAAGGAGGCAGGAATACGAGGTTTGTTCAAAAGGTACCAAACCATGTAATATGAAAAATAGAGACATTTATTGAAAAAGATACAAGATGTGAGAAACATTGCACATAGGATAATGATGCCTCACCCCTCCAGAATAGTCACCTTGGGATCTCACACACTTCTCCCAATCACCATCAGCTGCCCCATCATATTTTCCTGAATCTCGTCGACAGTTTGAAGTCTCTTCCCTTTCAAAGGTGATTTTAGTTTTGGGAAAAGCCAGAAATCACAGGGTGCCAAATCTGGGCTATACTGGAGTTGAGAGCCCCCTGGGTGATTTGATGTTTAGCAAAAAAAACTCTGCAGAAGACATGGTGCATGAGTGGGTGCATTGTTGTGATGAAGCTGTCAATCACCAGTTGCCCATAGCTGTGGCCTTCTGCATCATCAGAATAGTTTCTGCAGAGGAATGTTCAAGCTTAATGCAAAATTTGATGCAGATTCATTGCTCTGCTCACTCAGCCATTTTGAATGTGACAGCCACACAGTACACATGCTCACTCAATGGCATCTACTACCCCACTGACTAGTGCAGTGAAGTCATCATTATTCACGCATGCGCATTCCAGTCCACTCTCCTTGGCTGCCAGATTGCATTAATGTTGTGCAAACTGTTCTCATTATATTAACAATGACTGGACTTTTTCCAGACAGAACTCGTATATGATAGGGAAAAGATAATCTTTTCAATGAATTATTTTGGGAAAGCCAGATAGCCGCATGCATAAGAATGAAACTAAACCACTGTCTTGCACCATAATCAAAAATTAATTTACAAAATATTAAGGACTTGAATGTAGACCTGAAACCATAAAACTGCTAGAAGAAAACATAGGTGGTAAGCTCCTTGACATTGGTCTTGGCAATAATTTTTTGCATCTGACTCTAAAAGCAAAGGCAACAAAAGCAAAAATAAATAAGTAGGACTACGTCAAACTAAAAATCTCCTCTACAGCAAAGGAAACCATCAACAAAATGAAAAGACAACCTATTGTATGGAAGAAAGTATTTGCTAGTTATGTATCTAAAACATACATACGTAAGAACTCACACAACTTGGTAGAAAAATCTATTCAATTTAAAAATTTTTGCTAGTATTGTTATAATAGTGAAAATTTAACATCCTTAAAATATATCCATTGGTAAAATACAAAATGTGTTAAAAGTAGGTTTACAGTTGTGGGGACATGAAGCAGAGTGTATTCTTATATTTTATTTATTAACTATTATATTATTTTCTATACAAACAACTGTGAAACTACTTTGCCCCATCATGTGTTCCTTAAATAAGTCATAGTGCGTCCATTCAAGGACATTTTACAACCAGTAAAGCCAAGGTTCCCAAACTTGTCTGCAATTTAGAATCATCTGGAGATCTTTTAAAATTTCCAAAGCCTAGGTCACATTCCACACCAATTAAATCATAATTTCTGGGAATGAGGCATAGGCAGTATTATTTTTTTAAGTTTACCAATTGCAATGTGCAATGTCATTTGGAAACTATTGCATTACGATGGTATTTATTAACACCTATAAAAATTTATTATCATGAAAGAATTTTCACAATATATTGCTTTGTAAAAAAATCAAGATGCAAAATAGTATTATTGAGGATATAGCAGCGTTCTACAGAACACTGATAACTTGTATTCTACCTGCTAGGCTGATCATCTCACTGCAGGGACACCCTGAAGCCTCTGGTGGCATGCTGCACCGTTCCCAAAGCCAACTGAGCCAAAAACGAAGCTGCTGACCTAGAGGCTGCCAGTCTATCAGCTGGCCAAAGCTCAGGGTCGCTTGGTGTCAAAATCTCTGACCAAGCACAGAGAGGATGGAGCAATCGGAATCTTGCTCTAAGGAAGGTGCAAAACTGTGGATTTTGAAGGAATCCGGCAGCAAGATTGCAGTTGAAAGGATATACAAAGAAAAGTCTTGAGGCCGAGAAGGGTCCAAGAGAAAGCTAAAACAAGGGAGAAGGTGAGGAGAAACATGGGTCAGCAAGCAGGTGGTAGGTAGGAGAGACTGTTTGCAAAGACACGCAGAATGAGGAAAGACCAAGAGAGGACCTCATGTGTGGCATCAACGAAGCCCCACAAATACTTGTTGAGAGTCTCCAGCACTTCCCTGGACTCAAAAGGCTCACCTGGGCCAGTGTCCATGAGGCCCAGTAGAATCCCAAAGATAATTGTTAAGATAAGTGCTACGCATGTTAAGATAAGTGTTGGGGAGTTCCTGTGAGAGAAGAAGCTAAAAACACCAAAGGTCAAGGAGGCAAACACCACAGCAGAAAGCAAGGAAACAGACACTGGTCAAAACCATGGAGAAAAAAAAGACAGACTGACAACTCTGGAATACAGGCTGTGAAATGTAGATCAATTTCCTGGCAAGAGGCTTGTTTGTGCAGAAGTCCCTCATGGAGGGTTCTGCCCTTGGCACTTGGAAATGTTTGCATCCTAGTTTGAAACTATTTTAAAGCTGAACTTTAAAGAATAAATGTCAGAAAATTTCTTTCCCAAGCACTATGGTTCATAAAAGAGGGCACTTGGTTGCTAATCCCAGTTACTCTGTTACCACTGACTATGCAGGAGGTATGGGAGGAATCATTTTTCTCTGTGGGCATCTCAGCTTTCTTTTTTCTTTTTCTTTTTTCCTTTTTTTTTTTTTTTTTTTTTTTTTTTTTTTTTTTTTTTTTTTTTTTTTTTTTTGATTGCTGTGCAATTAAAGTTGTCCACATTTCCCCCCCACCAGTTCCCACCCTCAATCCTTCCCTACTTTGGCTTTGTCCATGGGTCCTTCAATACATGTTCCTTAAATATACTTCCCCTCCTTTCCCCCATTATCCTCCTCTCCCCTCAGCAGTGGTTACTGTCAGCTTGTTCTTTATTTAAGTGTCTCTGGTTATATTTTGATTGCTTGTTTGTTTTGTTGATTAGGTTCCACTTATAGGTGAGATCATATGGTATTTGTCTTTCAGCACCTGGCTTATTTCACTTAGCATAATGCTCTTCAGTTCCATCCATGCTGTCATGAAGGGTAGGAGCTCCTTCTTTCTTTCTGCTGCATAGAATTCCATCGTGTAAATGTACCAGTTTTTTGATCCACTCATTTACTGATGGGCACTTAGGCTGTTTCCAGCACTTGGCTACTGTAAATAATGCTGCTATGAATATTGGGGTGCATAGGTTCTTTTGAATTGGTGTTTCAGGGTTCTTAGGATATAATCCCAGCAGTGGAATTGCCAGGTCAAAAAGCAGTTCCATTTTTCATTTTCTGAGGAATTCCATACTGTTTTCCACAGTGGCTGCACCCATCTGCATTCCCACTAACAGTGCATGAGGGTTCCCTTTTCTCCACAGACTCACCAGTTGTAATCAGGTGATTGAGCTAGTCTCCACCAGCCATAAACTGTGATGACTTAATTATATAACTGAATCTAGGATTGTTAGAATTCCCTCTCTCTGAGTAACCATCTTTTTCTTCCAATCTTTTAAAAATTTTTGTTAAAAAATTTATTTGTTATAAAATTTATTTGTTAAAAAATTTATTTGTTATAAAATTTATTATTTTTCCTTTACCATTTAGTCCCCTTACACTCCTCTCCCCCACAGCAATCACCACACTGTTGTCCATGTCCATGAGTCCTTTCTCCTTTTTGCTCAGTCTCTCCACCCCTAACCTCCTCCCTCCACTAACTATGATCCTGCTCTCCATCTATGAGTCTGTCCCCACTTTTCCTTATTAGTTCAATTTGTTTAATAGATTTCACATATGTGTGAAATCATATGCTTTAATATTAATCACTTAAGTCAGCATATCTAGGCAAATGTTTTACTCTTAAAGACCTACTGTACCCAAGGACTTATCGAGGGATTCCACATGGCACACCAGTGTTGACAGTTTTAAGAAAGTCAATTTCCAGGTCTTTATATTTTAAATGATTGTTTTTCCAATACCTGAGAATGTGCCTGCGGTCAAAGTATCATGTCTGTTTTCCTTTTCCACCTTCACTTCTCCTAATGCCCTCTTCCATTTTACCAAGGACAGATACACCTCTTGCCCATTTTGAATTCAGGAAGGTTGCATTTCTCCAGACTTGAAGACTATGGGTGCCAGACAAAGGGTAATTCAAAATGCTGATGTCTACAAAGCTTCCTTTAATCAAGACACTGGGTATCTGTTAATTATTTTTATGATTTCAAAGAGGAGTTAGTGAAATGTTCCATTTTTACTTCCTTATGAGTGTTTCAAGTTTGAGTGAAAAGAACAATGGTGGACGTAAGTTAGTGAATTTTTTATTTGTTCTTAGCGTATACTCAGACTCATAGAATTATTCTTATTGACACTTGCAGGTGTATTATTGATACTATAAGTTCATGTGTGTCTTTTCTTTGGGTAGGTCTCCTGCCCACCATCACATGTCAACAACTTCTCTGCTTATTTTTTCATTCTTGTTACATATTTATTCTATTTGGACTAACTCAAAAGGGATTTGTTGTAGATTCTTCTGCAAATAATGCACTTAGAAACAATCACAGGAAAACTTTATGTAGCCATACACTAAAATTTAGTAGAAATTTTAGTTAATTTCTACTAAAACTTTTCTCATTTTAGAAACAAGGCATGCTTACCCATAGGTATACCCTTTTAAAAAATGCATCCATCATATTAAGAAATGTATTTCTGATAAAATATTATCTTAATGTGTAATAATTATTTATAAAAAGCATAATGTATTTAGGTTTCTTTGATCAGTCATTTCATATTAAATACAATCACAACTCAAACCTAAAGAAATGTATTTAACACTTACAGCTTTATGGTAACAGACAATCAATGAGTTTTCAAATGTCATGTTATATACATATTTTGTTTCAGATAGGTAGAAAGGTATAATCAAATCCTTTCAAACCATGAATACTTTGAACAAAAACACCGAGGGGGAACTGGAAGGGAATTATGAGTACAAGGAGGAAAAGGAACAATGTACACTTTCTGACAAAAAGTGCTTGTTGATGTGTCTTTCAAATGCACGACTGTGGGCAGCAAATCGCTATGGTATTAGCTCCCATTACCTATATTTAAGAGCACTTAAAAGTTTTAATTCAAAATGCTGAAATTTTAGTATTGTAGAAATGGCACACTTGGTAACTATTAAACCCATGATAAAAAACAACTCAATGTTTACTTAAAATGATCAATTGAGTATCAAAATTTTTCAAAATATTTGCAGGGAGTAATAAAATAAAAGTTTGAAGATGTATAAGTGGGACACTGTATATTTAGTCTTTAATATTTTCTGCCACTACTAATGGTCTTATTGAAGACATGTAAAGACTTTCAAAATATGTTGTTTATTAAATGACTGTGTCAAAACCTAAAAGACTGCAATTTTTAAAATCTAGGAGATGTTAGAATTTTAACAGTATCAATCAATTTTAGCCCATCTGTTAATTATTTGAAATATATTCATTATATTTTAATATTAATATCCAAACACTAAAATATTAGTAATGATTATTTCTGGGTGGTAGAATTATGAGTGACTTTATTTTCATTCCAGCCTATCTGTTACACCCTGAGCACATGTTATTTGCATTGTAAGAAAAAATAATTTAAAACAGTGAAGTTTATTCTTTGATCTGGACATAAACAGCCTTTCTCAGAAAATGAAAACAAAAACAACAACAAGAACAACAAAAACCCCTGTAGAATTAGATTCTTTGACGATAATTCTGAAGCTTTAGCTATGACAAATGCTGAAATAAAACCTTGCTTCTCGATCCTAAATTCAGCTGTCTTTATCCACGATTCTCAGGACATTAATTCTGAACAAGGAGTGCAGAATCAGGCCCCCTAATAGCAACGGTACTACATCACTAAAAATGTGCTGCATAAGTCTCTGTGAAAAAAGGCCTATCAGCAGAAAACATATTCTATAAAGTCACCTCCTGCATGGTCATGAATTATACTTACCTTCACTGAAAAATATAGGAACGAAAGAACACAGAAATAGTAGTCAACTTACATTCTACATTAAGTTTGAATTATTATTCTTCAAGGAGTTCTGAGGCTGTTCAGTGTGTATTAAATCTCAAACAAGTTACAGGTTTTTGGAACCAAACAGTAATTGGTTTGTAAAAACGGGCTTAAGCATTTCCATCTGCACACATAAAATTTTGATTAATTTTCTTTCTAGCTATGTGGCGAAGCACAGCAACGCATTTTGACATTGCATTTACTCTCACTCTCTGTGAAGACACTTCTTGATGATAATAATAATAGACGATGCAAAAATAGTACCAGGTGATACTAGGCTGGTAGTCAAGTGGAGCCCTGCTTTGTCTACAAATAGAATCTTGAAAGAACTCGATTCTACAAACACTTGGATGAATATTTCAGTTGTGTTAGTTTCATCTTGCATATTTTAGAAATGTGCAAGTAACTAACCAGAGGATATCCTGATAACACTATGTCAATACACATCTCTTTCCTCAACTCCAAATTTTTCTTAATTTAAGATATAGAAAACAAAGTTTTGCAAGAAGTATAACTAAGAACATTCTAACAAGCAAAGATGGAATTACACTAAATCTAGCTTAGTTGGTTAATGAAACAGAACATTGAATGCAAATGGGATATTAAAGCAAAACTATCAAGTCTTGAATCTATACTTATTTCAAATGTCCAAATTATGGCAATTCTATAGGTTATATTGAAATACTTAGGGAAGAGAGTACTTAAGTTTCATGTAGAGATAGAAGATATTGCTCCCTAGAAGTGGGGCTTTAGTTGAAATAGAAGCAGCTTAAAATAAATAGTGATAAACAATTCTAATGCACTTGGATTTGAAATGAGGGCTCATGGAGAGGAGAAACCACACTAAGGTTTGAACTGCCCACCAAACCAATCCTGCCCTGCAAAAAAAAAAAATCTATACTTCATTTTAGTATGTAATTTATTTGTCCAAGATATTGCTATTATTTATGAAATAAAAAATTCTTCATAAAATCAGATTTTTGTACTAGATTTTGCTGTCTCTTCTATGCTTTTCTCTCATACTCTCAGCCTGTAACTGTTCACACAGTGGCCCTCACCCAAATTCTCTAGTTTATTTAGAAACTGGACTGGTACAATTCCATAATTACTTCTGATGAGGTGTTAGAACAGTATAATTGCACACCAGAATTTGAACCTCAGTACTAATACTGACTGGATGTTTGACATTTGACAAATTATCTAAACATCTAAAAATTTGTTTCATTATGATTTAAGTGGAAATAGAAATATACATCCACTTTGGTGCAAGGAATAAATGAGGTAATACAGGAAAAAAATTTCTACCATTTCGAATACATAATGGTTCCTTTCTCAAGAAGTATTCTGTTACACTGTATCCTACTGCACCACCTGTTGGGTAACATTTACTGAAAATCAGCCATTGTAGCCCTGTTCAGTGTGTCTCAGTTGTTTGAAGTGCTGTCCTATAAACTGAAAGGTCTCGTGTACATTTTTTGGTCAACGCATGTACCCGGGTTGTGAGTTCAATCCCAGCTTGGTCGGGGCATGTATGAGAAGGCAACGGATTGATGTTCTCTCTCTCATACGGATGTTTCTCTCCGCTTCTCTAGCCCTTCCTTCCTCTTTCCCTAAAATCAACAAGTACTAAGATATTGGTATGTAAAACCAGTTTTCTTCTGATCATAAAGTCCATTGGATGAGTTCAGAGATAAATCAATATTAAACTGAATTGCATGTCCTAACTGGCTTGACCATGTTCTGTATTAATGATCACATGCTCAAATGTATTTATTTTATTGGTGCATTTATTTAATGATGTCCTTAATAATTTGGTCAATGTCAATGCTGTTAACTCTAAACTTTTTCATTGCCTTTGGGCTTCAGTTACCACATTGTTGTTACATTAAATTAAGAATATAATGCATAAGAACCTTGGTGTTAAATAAATACATTTTGATTTGGCTAAAAGTCCAAAGATAAATGATGGAAAAAGAACTCACTGCTATGGATAGGTTTACTTTTAATGAATGTCAAATTATTGACGGCTTACTTCAAGGGGAAATGTGTTAATAAAAATCTTCCTGCAAATGTATGACTAACCTCAAAGCAATTAATTAAAAGCGAGTGCCATTCATTCGCATGGAAGAAAGTATTAAGTGAGTCATTTAATACTGTTGTGACCTTTGTTTCCCCAGACAATGACGACTTTGGAAGGAAGCAAAACTTAAGCAATAATCACATTAGTAATTGGGTCCCGTGGCTATACAGAATTTTTCCTAGAACTCCAAATTCTCTTTTCCTGGTGAGGCTATTAAAAAAATTAATAGTGCCAGTCAATTATTATATGTGATGCTACCCTGAAAACTTTTGTGGATATTTTAACAGGGCAAGTTAATTAGAATAGAGAAAACAACTACCAGTTTTCTTCATCAGCTCCAATCTGTTAAAAATTCGTAATTGTATCATCCTTTCACTGATAAAAAACAGACAGATAATAGGAAACAGAAGGGAGATTTATAACCCCTTCTCCTACTGGGAAGGTTCTAGCTCAATTCCCCTCTAACTGGAACACTGAGCAACTGAAAGCCCAGTGTAGTAAAGTCGCTGCTTACACAGCTCAGCATTGCCATGGAAACATTTCCCCCTCAGTGAAATAATGAGATGGTAATGCAAACAGCTGCCACATACTGAACCTAAGCACCAGTAGAGGCTGAGTTACTCATGCCAAAAAGTGAGTGACAGGAGAGTCCATAGGCAAGGAGCAAGGAGTGGGATGGGCAAGAAGGATGAAGAAAGCCGTCAGTGGGTCTTAGGAGAAAAGTCAGGAAAAACTACATAAAATCCTAATACTGAAATTCTCAGAATTTGATTATTGCAAATTTTGGAGCTGGTTTCTGGCATTCCCATTGCACACACCACAGGATATATAACTTGAGTTTTGATCATCTGTGTTCAACCTGACATTTTATACATAACAATTCAAACTCAAAATATGTGGCTTGACCATGAAGGGTTCAATATTCTGTGGGATTAAGGCACATGTGTAAGATGGGAACAGTATCGGGGTGCCAAGGGGACAACTACATGCTGGGGGCATGAAAGGACATGATGCCTCCCATTAGAGCACTCCCAAGTGATTAGAAATCATGTCCTTCTCTTCCAAGATGACATGGGCTCCCCAGTTTCGAGATTAAGAGCAGAAATAGGTTGGAACTGGTTAATAAAGTTGAGGCATAAGACAAAAGACACAAATGAGAAACTGTTTTGTGAAAAAACTCACATTAAAAGACATGAATCCAGAAGTTTGGGCCAAAGATGAACAAATAATATAACAACATGGAAAAATACACTCGTATATAATTTGTATTGTGTTTATCATAGCATGTATGTTTATCACATATTTTCCCTCTCTCTCTCTCTCTCTCTCTCTCTCTCTCTCTCTCTCTCACACACACACACACACACACACACACACGCACACATATATATGGAAATTGGTCTGAAAATCCTCCTTAAGGAGAAAGCCACTTCTGTTGAAAGAATTTGTTTGATTAGCCCCTGGGAGCCTGGGTCTTCAAGGCTGCTGATGCAGCTGGTCACTAAAAGTAACCAGAAAATCATGGACCTTGTCTTAGATTTTGAATTCAGAGATGGAGTGAAAACTAGTCCCAGAAAAAATATTTCAAAGGAGAATGAGAGACAGATATAAATGTTCTTATCACTATACTACGTAAGCTATACTTGTTTGATGCAATAGTTTGACCCGGTAACTTGCTGCATTTGTGGGTTAAGGAGGAGGAAGCTATTACAAAAGGAGAAGTAGGCATAAAGAGGGAAAATCATGAGTTTAATTTCAGATGCAGCTGCCCTTGGTTTTCCAACACTTGTTGGAGGTGAAAATCTCGATTTTTTTCATGCATCCATACATTCATGTATGGATTGAATACAACTTTAGCAAATGCCTAGTAGTGCCTCCACTGTGCTAAGTGTAGAGGGTGAGTGGGCACAGCAACAAACAAGACAGACATGATCTCTGTCCTCATGGGACCAGAGGCGTAGACTATTCATTCATGAAGCTTGGCTGTGACAGGGAAAAATGAAGGTACCTAGAAGGAATGACCAAATTAATAATTTTTTTCTGATGATGAGGAAGTTCTGACCATGATTTTACCCTGTAAAGAAAGAGCTAGTAGAAAGAGATTAAAATACAAAAGAAGGAATAAAGAATAAAGTAAGACCTAGAAGAAGGCAAGAGGATCTGGACTTCGTATTCTCACAGGAATGGGGGGAAGAGGGTGGTGGATAGAGGAGACGGGGAAGGGGCTATACTAGGTCAGCATGATACAGAAAGCAAGGACAATTGAAAAACCTGGAGGGCAGGAGTCCTAGGGGCCTTTAGGAGAGAACAGTGGAAGTTGAGAATAGCCTGTTGAAAAGTATGCAGAGCCGCCTAGTGGTCAAAATACGTTGTTCTGGAGTCAGAGGAATTGATTTGAACTCTGGCTCCTTAGTCTGCTCACCGCGACTGGCAGCAAAAGGCTTAATGTCTGTAATCCTAAATTTTTAACCTGTAATATGAGCTCGATAATAGTAGTCATCCTGTTGTGATTTTGAGGATTAAATAATATGATCCTTGTGAAATGTCTATCACAAGGAGTGTTCAATAAATATTAGCTATTATTTATATTAATACACATAATAGAGGAGGTGACAGATTACTAGAGATTTGCAGAGAATGTATATTGGCATATGACATTTTTAAAAGGATTTTCACATAGTATTAAGGGCTGAACTGGAATTGGTAAAAAAAATAAAAAGTAAAAAATGCAACTGAAACACAGAAAAAAGATTTGTGCAGAATATGGAGAACATGCTGTGGATGATTGAACATGTCAAAAGTGTTTTGTGAAGTTTCATGCTGGAGATTTCTCGCTGGATTATGCTCCACGGTCAGGTAGACCAGTTGAAGGTGATAGCAACCAGATTGAGACATTAATTGAGAACGATCAATGTTATACCATGTGGGAGATTGCTGACATACTCAAAATATCCTAATCAATAAAGTTGCTGGTGAAAATGAAAAGCGTTTCTTTTATTTCACAGAAAAAAAATTAAATGGAATGTTTGGCCAACCCAATGTATTTTTTAAATGTATGTCTTTCAGGCAGTATTAAAAAAAAAAAAAAAAAAAAAACAGTTTCACTTCTTCTGTTCTTCCTCCTCTGCAGTCTCCCCTTCTCTCCCCTGAGAGAGCTAAGTTCCCTGGGGACTTACGTATGTATCACCCTGTCGTATTTGTGTGTGAGGGTGAGGCTAGGGACATTCTGGTTTAAAAACTGTGCTCCAGTTAGTTGTCTCTTGTCCCACCTGGTCTTCAGGCACCACAACATAGCGTTTGCTGTGATTTGGCTGCCTGTGCTTGGCTTTGGGATGTCATTAGTTAGTGTTGCTGCTGAGAGCTGCAGTGCCTGTCCTGGTGCCTGGTCACGAGATCCTGTGCATCTGGAGGTTTTCTCATCTCAATTTCAGGCCTTTATACCACCACCACCGCAGCCTTCCCCCTGGGCCTCTGAGCAATTCTATGTACCTCTCAGGAACTCAAGGGCACCCAGCTGTTTTCCCCTCCTGGGTTGGAGTGTGAGGGCCTCTGTGAGCATCCCTTACAGGGTTTGCTGCCCAGGCACCTCCGCTGCTGCCCAGGCACCTCCTCCAGCTGTGGCCACCAAAGTCCTGTAGCACCAAGACTCCTGTGCAGCTCCTCTAAGGGGCCTCTGTCCTTCATTATTCCACGTGAATCCCTACTCAACCTATTTGAGTTTTCTGGCTAAAGGAAGATCTAAATCTTAGTCAGGTCTTTTTCACCCTCTTCTTGACAGCTAGATGAAATTTTCTCTTTTCATCATGGTGAGAAAGATGCCCCAACTTTCAATAGTAAATTCTTCCCAGTTTACAATTTGCAGAATAATAAACCATAGATTTTTGAACCACAAATTATGACTTATTTTTTAATATATTTGATTGATTATGCTATTATAGTTGTCCCATTTCCCCCCCTTCATTACCCTCCACCCTGCACACCCCCTCCCACCCACATTCCCCCACTTTAGTTCATGTCCATGTATCATAAGTTCTTTAGTTTCTACATTTCCCACACTATTCTTGCCCTCCCCCTGTCTATTTTCTTCCTACCATCTATGCTACTTGTTCTCTGTACCTTTTCCCCCTCTCTCCTCCTCCCACTCCCCTGTTGCTAACCCTCCATGTGATCTCCATTTCTGTGTTTCTGTTCCTGTTCTAGTGGTTTGCTTACTTTGCTTTTGTTTTAGGTGTGGTTGTTAATATCTGGGAGTTTGCTATCTTTTTACTGTTCTATTTTTTATCTTTTTTTCTTAGATAAGTCCCTTTAACATTTCCTATAATAAGGGCTTGGTGATGATGAATTCCTTTAACTTGACCTTATCTGAGAAGCACTTTATCTGCCCTTCCATTCTAAATGACAGCTTCGCCGGATAGAGCAATCTTGGATGTAGGTCCTTGACTTTCATGACTTGGAATACCTCTTTCTAGGTCCTTCTTGCCCATAATGTCTCTTTTGAGAAATCAGCTGACAGTCTGATGGGAACTCCTTTGTAGGTGACTCTGCCCTTAACCCTTGCTGCTTCTAGAATTCTCTCCTTCATTTTAATCTTGGCTAATGTGATTAGGGTGTGCCTTGGTGTGTTCCTTCTTGGGTCCAACTTCTTTGGGACTCTCTGAGCTTCCTGGACTTCCTGCAAGTCTATTTCCTTTGCCAGATTGGGGAAGTTCTCCTTTATTATTTGTTCAAATAAGTTTTCCACTTGTTGCTCTTCCTCTTCCCCTTCTGGTACCCCTATAATTTGGATGTTGGGATGTTTAAAGATGTCCTGGAGGTTCCTAAACCTCTCCTCATTTTTTTGAATTTTTGTTTCTTCCTTGTTTTCTCTTTGGTTGTTTCTTTCTTCCTCTTGGTCCACTCCATTGATTTGAGATCCAGTTTTCCTCCCATCTCTATTGGTTCCCTGTGAGTTTTCCTTCATTTCACTTATTGTAGCCTTCATTTGTTCATCTAGTTTGTGAGCAAAATCAACCAATTCTGTTAGCATCCTGATCACCAGTGCTTTGAACTATGCTTCTGATAGATTGGCTATCACTTGTTCGCTTAGAAGAATTGGCTTTGGGCTTTAATTTGTTCTTCCGTTTGAGCCTTTTTTTTTTTTTTTTTGGTCTGGTCACAGCTGTTAGGTAGTGAGGGGCAGAGCCTTAGGTGTTCCCCAGGGCGGGGCAGCCCAGTCGCTGGATAGTGATGCTGTATGTGGGGGCGGGGTCCGAGAGGGAACAATGGCACTTGCTCCTCTCTCTTGGATTCCAGTTCCTTCCGCTGCTTCCCCTTCGCCTGGATTATCTGCATGCGAATGTGGGACCACCTGGTCAGCCAGCCACCTTGTGCAGCTCACTGGGTTTGCTCATTGCCATCCCATGCCCAGGGTCTGCTAGCTGGCCCTGTGTGCCTGGGGTCTGCTAGCTGCTGCTGCCTCTGTGCCTGATCTGCCAATCTCCACTTTTTCCTGCCACGACTCTGCCCCTTTTACAGGTTTGGATGAATGGTTGTTGGACTTCTGTACATTTCAATTTTCTATCAGTTCTTGTTGTTTTCTTGTTTCTAAATCTTTGTTGTCCTTAATTTTGGTTGTGCGAGGAGGCACAGTATGTCAACCTATGCCTCCATCTTGGCCAGAAGTAAATTATGACTTATTAATAGGTTATAAATCAATTTATTTTTATTAAAATTAAATAGAATCAAACAGAATAGAAAAGGAGTAAGGGGAACTATTGTTTGGTAAAACTTCTGTTTTATGTGTGTTTGTGTGCGTAGGTATGTTGTGTATTGGATCAAGATGTAACACATTTATTTCTGTGAATTATGGTCAAAAAAGGGTTTGAAAAGCTCTGGTACAAACTCTTCTCAGTTCTCCAAATTCTGACTTTTGGGGACCTAAAATATTTTTCCCCTTCAGATTGTTTGGCTCTTGCAAATCGAAGTGCTTTGACCTATTACTGGTCTTGGCCATAGAATTTCAGAATAAGCATTAGCTCTTTAGTCCAGATTCTATTATATCTTCCTCTGAGGCGATGAATAGCCCTGGATGCTTGGATAACGATTGTGAAAAGAAGAAAAGAAGGAAAAAAAGAAACCTGGGACCACAATCTAAAATTTTCCTATTAAATGGTCTCAGGATGCATGCCAGTTTCCCGAGTGGGCAGAAATAAAAGAATTCATACAGTTCCACGTAAATGAAGTGATGATCCTTTTGCACAATAAGGGAACACAGAGCTGAATAAGAAATTTCTGCTCACATCCTAACTGGGTAGACAGATAAAAATAATTAATAATTCAAGGCAAAGCGCTAACAATCCACAGAGGAAGAATGTCAAATTTCAGAATTTTAGAAGGGCTGCCCCATTTAAACTCTGGAGATAAAAAGATGTTTTCCAGGCAAAGCATGGGAAGAAGTGTCGTCCAGCCAGAAGGAGCAGCAAATGTGGCAAAAGCACAGCAACGCACAAGGCGTGTCCGGGGAGACTGGAGGGACCGTGCAAGGCAGACGTGGAATGAGGTCAGGCTGAATGCAAGGATTGAAGCCAGACTGAAAAATGGAGGTTCTCAAACGTGGTCCTGGAACAGCGGCCCTTGTTTGTTCCTTTATGTGCCCTGCTTAGGAGTTTGTGTTTACTTTTGGAAGCAGGTCAGAGCCAGAAAGCTGTAAGCAAGTATGTGATATTTCCATGTATTTTAGAAAGATAACTGCAGTGGGGAGCTGTTGCAATGTGAAGGCAGCATCAAAAAGAACATGGTGACCCACTGAAGGCAGAGAATGAGGGAGTAAAGGCATTGCAACATCTCCTAGTGCAGGCAAATGTGTAGGTGGTGGTCGCAGCGCCTGAGAAGCAGCTCATAGAGAAAGAGCAGACCTGAGCAGCACGGGGTCACGAGCGTAGTGACGTAAAAGGAGGACCAGAAACTCTAAAGGTCACCCAGGTGAAGGAATTTACTCTAGAGTGGGCTGCCAGGGAGGGAGGACTGACAATAGAACGTCTGCCAGTCATAAGCACGTTCCCTGTCGTGGGTTCGATGAGGTGCCTGGCTGCATCATAATGATGGGGCAGACTGGGAGAATACACGACCTGCACATGCTGGGCTGGGGCACGTGCCAAGGTGGTAAACCCCGCTGAAGGCTGAGGCAGTCTGTGGCACATGGAGTGGAGAGAGAGAGGTAGTACATGGTAGGAGAGGCAAACCCCTGGTAATGGAATGTCTATTGTGATCTGAGGAACGTGTCCAATGGGCAACCAAGCCTTCAGGAGAGGGTAATAGCTGGGAATCTCAGCAGACAGACAACTATCAGGGGTAATGTCTGTCGAAGGTAACCCATTCACTGGGTGAGGTTTTGGGAGAGAAGTCTAGTGCCTGGGATGGAAACTAACAAGGCAAGGGACTACAGACCCATGGGAAATGAAATACTACCTGGGTATTAAGTAGGGACCCAGATGAAGACACAAAAAACAGGTTCAAGTACAAGGCTCTGGGTATAGTTTTGCAAGTGGGTCTTGGAAAGAAGATAGAAGCCTGTTACCAGCTGACCAGGAAGATCACAAAGTTGCTGACAGAACACTGAATTCAAAAGTGTCAGCCAATGTTTTTCCACCAGGCTTGTACATTGTAATCACTAGGAGGAAGTTGAAAGAAATCTCTTTGCTTAGTACCCAATCTAAATCAATTGAAATCGGAACCACTGGAGTGGAGACTGGGCATTGCTCTTTAAAACCAAAACTACCCGAGTGTTCTAAGCCAAAGTTGAGAAACAATATTCTAGAGGGTTCCCAACCTTAGGTGCCCATTACAATGACCAGGGAAAGTTTAAATAAATTATGAGGCCACATTCTACCACAATAGAGTCTAAATTCATGACTCTGGAGTTTGGCTTGGACATCGGGGCTCTTAAAAAGGTCCCTAAATGATTCTAATTTGCAGCCAAGATGGATATATGGATATTCATGGTCTAAAAATACACTTCCAATATGGTAGCCCCTACCCACGTGTGGCGATGTACAAAGCACAGGAAATGTCATTAGTCTGAATTGAGATGTCCTATAAGTATAAAATACACGCTGGATTTCAAGGCTTACTCTGACAGTAATATTGTAAAATACTCACTAATAATTTTTATTTTGATTACATTTTGAAAGGTCAATTTTGTGCATATTAGAGTAAATAAAATTACTTTTATTTATTTTTGCTACTTTTTAAAATGTGGAGTCCTATTAGAACTCACAGATATAATGACTCACACTCTATTTCTATTGGACAGTGCTGGTCTAGAACTTCTTACACGTTTGCAACCTGAACTCCAGGTGGTCCAAGAACTGTAATTGAGCTGAGCCTGGATTAGACCAGCAATGGGAGGCATAGGGTCTGGGACCAAAAATGCCTTTCCCTTGTACAACCCTGTTTTAGTCATTAAAAAAAAGGAACATAAGGGCTAAAAGGAATGTTAAAGGTCATTCAGTTTAACTCCATTTTTTTATTACTCACTGACACTGACACAAGAATTCAAAGGAATTCAATCCGGTTGCTTTCTTCAGAAGACCCGAAGAAAGGCTGTTGCGGGGGGGACCTTTGAGTTGGGACTGCAGCAGGGGAGATAAGATAATGGAGAAGAGTGGAACCCCTGGAGAGGAGGGAGGGCCTCCCACAGGTCCTACAAAGAGCACACGGGGCAGGAAGAAGACATTGTGAATCCCAGGGGACCAGGAGGAGATAGTGAAAAATAAGATACTAAAAGGGAAGTGGGAAGCTCTTTATTTCAAAAATTCGCCTGTTTCCAAGGAAACAAGGGAAAGAAAACTAGACTTCCTGTTTTGCAGTTCCCATAAGTGTGACTAATACTACAGTACTGAAGTTTAGTGATACTGAAAGTTAAATAGGCTTTTAAAATTTCAGAATTGCCCATGCACAACACTGAGTGCTAAATGGAAAATTCCTCACAGAACTTAGCTATACACAGCACCTGGGTTTTCTAAATAGTAGCACATGGAGTAAATCTGGACAAAATTAAGCATATAATACACCCAGATGGTGGTAGCTTTATAGCTTGGAGTTTTTGCAACTTTAATGGCTAACATCCTTAAATTGGATACTTTGGACAGGAAGGCAAGTGTTCACTTCCCCTTCATTTGCCAGAGTCTGCCCTGATAGGCAGTTTAGAGAACCAAGAGAGTAAAATGGGCCTAGGAGTCTAAACCTGATTGGTAACTTTTGACAGTCAATGATTTTTTAAGTAAATTCTGTTTCAGGTACCATGAGAAAAGTTTCTTTCTCCCATCACTTCCTCATATGAGATTGTTGATTATTTAAAACCGGTTTTTTTTTTTTTTATGTGCAATATGTAGCAAATGCTAGATTCTTCTTTAAGGTGAGCCATTATATTTTAGGTTACAGAAATAAGCTTAGTATTTTGGTAAAATACTATGGTAAAAAGAAACTCTAGCCAAGAAAAGGGGGGCATATGAAGAAACAATTTTGAATTGATATTCTACCCTAAGTATATATTTGACTCACAAATGCACACACTCAAATAATCTTTGCAAGAAGACCCAAAAGTGACTGAAAATTTTAACAGTAAGGGATAAGTCTAAGGTTACACGATCAATGAGTTCAGTCCTTAGGTTTGTGGGTGTTTAGGTCCTTACTTATATCTTGGGGGCTTTATTCTTCCCAGCTTTATAACCCAAGATCCACTGCCCAGAACTTCAAATATTAAGCTGTTTTGCAACTGAGTCCCAGAAATGTTTCTTTATGTAGTGTAGTTCATTTGAAACCTCTAGGCCTGATGTATTTTTTTTTCAACTCTATAGCAGTGACCACATCTGATTCAACTGAGTATATATATATATAGTCAATTGCCCCTTTTCAAAAAGAAATACTTTATAGCCCCCAAATTAAAAGGCACATAAGAGGCAATCAAAGAAAATTTGTAGTTTTGTGAGCCGAAGAGTTTTTTTCTTCTCAAATGTAAACTGATTTCTCTATTGATTTAAAAAACAAGCCAATGATTCTCAGAGTTTATTAGAAACTGGAGTTGGGGCATGCAGGAGCTGCTGGAACAGGAGCCGAAGAGACTCTTAGCACCAAGTGTCTCTAAAGCTCTCAAACACCCTAGGACGACGTGGCTGGTGTGGGATTTGCTGTCTACCAAATTCCTAGCAGGGATTTTACAGCTCCTGCTTCATTAGAAGTTACTAGCTTTTTAAATTGTTATAATTCATACAAGACTGTTTAAAACAACATTGGCTTGAATGGGCTGTATGTTATAATGACATTTCCAAGTAAATCTTTAGTAAAACATTTTCACTTTTGCTTGATTTGGTAAAACAGTATCACTTTTACTGTGATTATTAATGGAACTCCTGTTTTTTTTTTATTTATTTTTTATCGAATTCATTGGAGTGACATTGGTTAATAAAATGGGTTAATTTAATGGGTTTCAGGTGTACAATTCTATGATACGTCAACTGTGTATTGTGTTGTGTATTTACAGTCCTGAGTCAAGTCTCCTCCTATCACCATTTATAGAATTCCTGGTTTCTAACTGAATGTGTGGTGTCCCAAAGTAAGGACTACATTTCTCAGATGTCTATGTAACTAGGTATTGACACTAAATAAGCTGTATCCAATGGGATAAAAGTGGAAGTAACAAGCACAACTTTCAGGAAGCACTACTAAAGTGAGAGACTATAATTGTTAATTGTTACTCCCCAAAATATATGTTCACCTGGAAACTCTAAATGTGACGTTATTTGGAAAAGGGTCTTTGCAGATGTACTTAAGTGAAGGCTTCCGAGACAAGATCATCCTAGATTTAGGGTGGGCTCTAAATCCAGTATCAAGTGTCCTTTATAAGAGAAAGGCAAAGGGCCTTTGAGACCCAGAGACACACAGGAGAGATGGCCATCAGATGACAGGGCAGGGATTGCAGGAATGCAGCCCCAGGCCAAAGAATCCTGAGAACCACCGAAAGCGAGAAGAGTCAAGGAAGGATTCCCCAGTATCTTTGAAGGGAGCACTGCCACATCCAAACCTTGATTTCAGATTTCCTGCCTCCAAAACGGTAAGAAAATACATTTCTGTTGTTTTAAACTACCAATTTTGTGGCAATTTGTTAGAGCAGTCTTAGGAAACTAACATAGAATGTATGCCATTCTTCTTTCCCTTCCCCTTTCCTGCTGACTGGTCATCAAGGCTGGACAACCGTTCCCCGCACCCCACAGCCAGCAACATGAGGCCAAGAACAAGCCTTGGGAATGAGAGCTCAGCATGGCTGAGTAACCCTGCCACCCTAGTTCCCCATTGGTACTGACCACCTCTAGTGTTCTTGACACGGAAGAGAAAAACCTTCTTTAAGCCATTGTTATTTTTAGTTTCCCTGTTACTCACATGTAGGCCTATTGCTAACCAATACCCTTGTGTACTTATTTTGTGTGGTTAGCTTATCATCTTCCTGGGAGCCCGCCTGATACGGGATTCACCTCTGTGTTCATTTTAAGTGTTGATGTCAATGCCTTCCATATTATAGTCACTCAATAGTTGTTGATTAAATGGGTGGATTCCATATTAAACCTTCCTGTCAATTTACAGAAGATTAAACTTCTGAACTTAAGCAAAACCTAATCAATTCTAAGTTTTAATAATAAAGTCTGCTCTATGGTGATAAGCACATAAAAGTCAATCAAAGAAAATTCATAGTTTGTAACCATTTTTGAGAGAATGTAAGAGACATGGGTACAACTTATTTTTGTTCCCAAAATTTTTTAGTTTCCACTCCCCTCACCTTATCCTTTTGCAAATGAAAGGCCCTTTTCTCACAGTAGTGCATCCATGTGTTTTTAAGGAAATGCTTTAACCCTTCACATGACCCATGATAAAAAGTTCTAGAGGTCTAAATAATGACCCAGCAAAAGAGAACTAGAGAATAAAATTCAATAGTCTTCTACCCAAATCACTATCTAATAATGAAGCTACAAAAATCAAATTATAACTTATTGGGTGCAAGACCTTTAGAAGATATGTCTTAACCCCTCCAAAACCAAGGTCTACCATTGGTGGTGGTAAAGAGTGGAAGGGTATATATATATTTTAAATATTTTATTTATTTATTTTTAGAGAGAGTGGAAAGGAGAGAGAAAGAGAGGGAGGGAAACATCAATGCGTGGTTGCCCCTTGAGCACCCCCTACTGGGGACATGACCTGCAACACAGCATGTACCCTGACTGGGAATTGAACTGGCAGCTTTTGCTCCACAGTCTGGTGCTCAATCCACTGAGCCACACGAGCCAGGTATAAGGGTATATTTTAGGATGCTCCTTCAAATCCAAGTAGCTGTCAGTGACAAATTGACACAACCTACCACTGGCTTCACGGAGAAAGGAACAAGAAGGAGAGTGATTCACATTTCTTCTTCTTTTAATTTATAATTGACAAGTCCCAATGTTTCCAATAATTAGGTAGGGTCAGATTTGTAAATTTCAAATCTATGCCCATGCAGGTAGTTGGAGTAGAGCAATGACAATAAACTTTCCAATAATGACATTTAAATTTGGTATTAACACAAGTCTAATACACTGGATTCTCATTTTGAGCAATGAAATGGCTTTTCTTTTCTTTTTTTAATTTTATTTTAATTGTTGTTCTTATATAGTTTTCTGTCTTCTACTCCCATCCCAGCCCACCACCCCAGCCCTCCCCAGCTCCCTCCCATTTCCACCCCCACCCCTAGCTTTTGTCCATGCGTCCTTCATACTTGTTGCTCTAAACCCTTCCCCTTTTCCCTGGATATTCCTATCCCTCTCCTCTCTTATTCTCCATATGATCTCACCTTTAACAGGATCCTAATTAACAGAACAAACAAACAAGCGTAATATAACCAAAGACGCTGAAATTGAGAACGAGTGAAATGGCTTTTCACTTCACTTCCCTATATTTATATATCACTGTGGTTCTCAGTGTCCTGTGGTCAAGTGTACATAAAATAAAATCGACTCCTGATAAAGTCAAGCTCAGTATTAAATGTTACTTGAAGTACCAGGGTCAATAAAAGAGCAGATGACTAGTATCCTCATGCCTTACTCTTATGCATGTATTCATTCATTTGATATTAATATATATGTCACCCTTCCTCATTCCCAAGGATTACAAAGCTGACTCAAATATGGATCTGTCTTTCAAAAAGCTGATACTCTCCTGGGTGAATGGAACAGAGATTAATAGTTGTCCCCTGTATTACCCTCTTCCTCCATAATATAACCCCTGTTTTTTAAAATTAGGCATGTGGCCATGTGACATAAACGTTGCATTTTTAGCTGACCTGGTTAGTAGATGTGGACATGTAATTCAAACCTGGCTAGTGGAATGTAAGTGCGGGTGGTGCATATAACTCAGAAAGTGTCTTCAAAGTGCAAAAGTAGTGCCCTTCTTCTTCCCTTCCTCGTTCAGCTAGTTAACCTTCTTGGACCATGAGGTTGGAGCCATGTGCTAAGGAAGGGAGAGCAACAACATAGAAGGAACCATGTGGGTGACACTATGAAGCCCTGCAGTAGTTCTTTGGTATCTCCTTCTGGGCTTTATTTATGTGAATGAGAACACAAAATTATTTATTTAAACTCTTATTATTTTGAGTAATTTGGTAATTTTCAGTTACATGGAATGAGCTGAATCCCAGTTAATTCTGGAATAGCAGATGCTATGGAACATGGAAATAGCCATATAGAAAGAAAAATAAAATGAGGAAGTTACCTAGAAAAGGGAAGGATTAGTTGGAGGAATCAAAAAAGCTATAGAGAGACAGTTGCATTTGCATGGGATTTGGTTTGTGGGAATGAGTTGGGGAAGTGCGTTCCTGTATGGGATGGGAAAGATCTTGGTAGGAAATAGACCCGGAAGTGCAGCCTGGAGCCAGATAGCGTGTGGGCTTGAAGACCATCATACGACGTTTGGGCTTTGCTTGATAGGCAACGTGGAATCATCACAAGTTTTTGTATATGATCCGTATTTTCTTTGGGAAGATTATTGACAGATCATATAACTAATGGAACATATTCAGCCCTTGATAATGAGAATGTCTGGGCATGCCAGGATAGTTCTTTCCAAACTGTTTCATGTAAGCGTATACATAGAAGTAATAATATTTGTATAGCACCCCGTGTGAAGTGGATGAGGCTGTCGATTGCTGGGGGCCCCTTGCACAGATGGCCTAAGCCCCACCTGGCAGCCCTGACACCTACAAAGACCAATATGTCAGCACACCTATTGTCTGTACATTTTCTGTGTGGCATTCCAATTAGGAAGCTCTGCTGAAGGGATGTTTTATTTGGACATATTTATGTGAATAGTTTAGAGTGGAACTTGAGTAAAATAAAAAATTACATTCCATTATTAGGGTTGGTGCCTTTGGTTTCTACGTAAACCCTGCAGATCATTACTAAAGTAAGAGTGGAGATGGTGATGACATTGCAATGCATATTTCTCTCTCCATCCACACATCCCATAAATAAATAAATATATATATTCACACATACGCAGTATATATTAAGGAGAAATGCAGAAAACCATTTCAGTTTTGCCAAATATACTTTTACATTCATTTTTATAAACGATTAGACACGTTTTGGAAATTGTTCATTTTCCCACTCTCATGACTAATACCCTCACCCCATACGCCAGTGCCATATGGCTTTTTCCCATCTTCCTTTTATGGAGAGTATGGAAACAGGGCTCGGACCAGGAGAGCCACAGGCATGCAATTCCGTAAGTGAAAGCTCTTCATGAGTTTGTTGCATTCTAGGTGGTACCCTTTACTAATAAAAATAGGAATAGTGAGAATAAGAATAACTAATAGGCCCAGAATGCCAGGTGTTGGTTACCGTGTATAAGCATTACCTTACTTCATGCCCACACCAACACAGAGAAGTAGGTACTCTTGCTATCTTCATTTTAAAGAAAATCTAATTTTAGGACAAAGTTTAAACCCTTACCCATTTTTCTCTTGCTAGCACTAAAAGGTGAGGGAACTGTGAAGTGGAGCAAGTTACCTGGTGGGAAGTGACTAGAGCCACCCTGCACGTCCTGTCTTTGAAGCCCTTACAAATACAAAACAAAACAAGAGTCGTACACGTGTGGTTTTGGGAAGAGGGGATTGGAGGAAGCACAGTTTTTAATCAGGCAGCTTGAGTATTTTGGTCTTTGACAACCCAATCGAACTTTGGCTTCGTCTATTTCCATCAATGAGATGCAAAGAAACACAGATGAGAGTCATTTTTCTTCTTTGTAGGATATTTTCCCCTCAATAAACCAATATCATTAAACAATTTCAGAAAATACATAGTCTTGAACATCCTTGATATTTCTGCAAGTTATACATGAAAAAATTATTCATACTAAATTCTATTCTACATGATAGAAACACAACCTTGTCATAGAAGCATAGCATGATTTTGGAATTATATTCCAAAAAAATATTGGTTAAAATGCTCATCTTTATTCCTTTTTGCTTCATCCGATCAACTTAATGAAACCAAGAATGACAAGATACATGGAAAACCACTTGCTAAAATTAAATCTAATTTTAACAGCTATTGAGAGCCAGGGACTAATTTTTATACAAAATTATGCATCCATGGAAAAACTGTGAATGAATCTACTGCTTATTAAATGAACATAAGTAAGGGATGGAGTAAACTGCCACCTAGAGTTGAGAATTTAACTCAGTTCAAAATATAATATAAAAATGATTATCAAACTTTCATCTTTTAATATCTCAACATTTACATGTACGCAGAAGTCCTTTCCTTCTGGCAGTTTACTTGGGCAGCTGTGCCCAAGAACAGGGATGATATTTTTATGAGGAAATTACAAGACTACTAGAAGTAAAATATGTTGAGATTCATTGGCTATAATTATTTAAAAAATGAGTCTTTGTGAAAATATATTTAATATATTTGTATACGTTAGTCCTCCAAAAACAAAAAGTCAAATTATTTGGAATATTTTATGTTATAAATTCCTGGAACAAAAATATATTCAGCCCAACTCTTCCATTCATAACCTGTTCGATTTCCTGCTTCGCACCGGGGAGCCAAAGTTTCTACTGATGGCCAAAATCTCTGTCAAAATTGGAGTGAAGTATTCAGATTTAAATATGACAGTTCTTTGTTGTACGTCTAGAAAGCTGGTATTTTCACTTTCTTAACTAGGTTGCTCTAAAATCATACCCTTGTCAGAACCCCTGAAATGAATATAGTAGCCATAATAGAACCTATGGGGTTTCATAAATTGTGAACAGCACAATCTCATCCTAAATGTGCACCTGCCTACATGTGTGAAACAGATTTCTACATCCTAACCACTCATGGTTTGCAGTTTGGACCAAACTGCAACTCTCTGTATCTCTTACTGTGAGTATGAGTTTTCTGGGTGAAGCAGAGAGTGTTTGTGAGGGTTTAGAAATAAGGTATACAACTCTTCGTCGGCATAATTCTGTGTTTGCAGGTCTGTCACCTGACTACCCTCATGTTTCAACCTTGGCCAAGTAACTGATTGATCTTGAAGTCTCTTGGTGCGTAGAAAACTAGGTTGTTGTCTCCTTTCTGCCTCATGTCATGCCCTGCTCCTTTCTCCTACTCCAGTACTTCCTCATTCTTATTTTCCCCACCCACTTTCCCAGCACACATTTATCATCCTCTTTTTTATCTGTAAAATTTTCTTTCAACACTCCTTTCCCCCCATTTCCATTATTTTCTTTGTGACTGCCATAGTCCAGTACCCTGAGGGCAACTCTGTGTTTGATCCTGTCCATTTTTTCACAGCTTCCCTCCACCTCCTCCTCGCTTTTGGCAGCGGTGTTTGCATCTCGGCTTCCCCTATGAAGCTCTCATCTTCGCTGTTTCTACAATTAGCTAGAGAGGAGGCAAGATAGGTTTCCTCTCCACCCCCTAGAAATATCTGTATTGTTAAATTGAAATTCTTCTCTTATGACTTGACATTTTCACCTTATTCCTTCAGTTCTGTTTGCCTACAAGTCCCTCTGCACCTCCTCTTTTCTCTTTCTTCCATTAAGCAGTTATCTACTTTAGAGGATTTCAGTGCTCGATCTTCATTGCCGTTCTGTCCAACCATAAACTTTCATTGTCCCCATGTCTAACCGTAAGCATTTTGCCATTTATCTTGAAATATCTTACAACACGAATTGAACACTCCCTGTGAAAGCCATTATTCTACGTGCCTCGCAGGGTCTATTACTGCATATCTTTAAAAAGCTCCATAAACTTAGCTATTGTTATTGGCCCAATTTTGCAGATAAGGAAACTCATGCACAAAAAGTGTAAGTAACTTACCCAAGGGAATGCAGGCAACAAATAGTAAAGCTGGAATTTGAACTCCAGAAGGTTAGCCTGCAGAGTCCACAGCCTCAGCACTTAACTTTCCTCCCTATTTCCACTGCACACTAGCTATGAATCTCAAAAGACATGGGAAAACCTAGGTTTGGGTTGCTTTCAGAAGGGGCTGAGAAAGCCAGCTCATCTGAGGCTCCGGCAAGAAAAAAGTGTCACTGAGCCAGGCAGCAAGTTTTCGTAATCAGATTGTGATTTGACGTTGGGCTCTACCACCTGTGTGATTCTGTGTGGTTACTTGACCGTTGAAGTTTATCTTGTGTGAAATGGAATAGGTCTCTGTCTTTAGCTAATGTTGTTATTCTCATACACAACTTAAGTCTCTTTCTTTCTTTTCCACTTTCTAGTCCCAGTCATATCTCTTCCAACCTACTGCTCTTTTGGCTGGCTGCTCTCTGAACTGATAAAGATCCGGGGTCCCGGACCCCAATCTGATCTCTCCTAATTGTTCACTCTTATAATTTTTGGCCCTTGTCAACAACTTCTAAATGCCAGGCTTTAAAAAAAAATACAACTCACTGGAAGTACTAAGTAAACCCCTAGAGAAGAAAGGATATTTCCCATAGGAAATAAGTGATAAGTGGGAAAACCACTTGTCAGCGGAGGGTGAACTGAAGAGTGTTCATAGCTCTCATAAAATCATATCCATGAGACAATTGGTTAGTCAGCACAATGGAAATATTAGGCAATATACACAAAAATTCTACCATCTCTCAGTTAGTGTATTGATTAGTGTACACAGTATATATATGGATTGTAGATTTTTAAAATAGGTTAGATGAGATAATGCAAGTCAAATAACTAGCATAGGACCAGGCACATATTAAGTGCTCAATAAATATTAGCTATTGTTGTCATTACTGTACACATGAATCTATCACTTGACTACTAAAAGCCTAATACTCTCTGCAAATGAAAATAATAGGAGAAGCCCATGCTCCTTTCATAGTTGTGTTTTTCAGATTGATGCAATACTACTCACACACCGCCAATTGTAGTTTGATCTGTATTAGCTTTTTTGTTTTTTAATATATTTTATTGATTATGCTATTACAGTTGTCCCATTTCTCCCCTATCATTCCCCTCCACCCTGCACACCCCCTCCCACCCACATTCCTCCCTTTAGTTCATGTCCATGTGTCATAAGTTCTTTAGCTTCTACATTTCTCACACTATTCTTGCTCTTCCCCTGCCTATTTTCTACCCACCATCTATGCTACTTATTCTCTGTACCTTTTCCCCTCTCTCCTCCTCCCACTCCCCTGTTGCTAACCCTCCATGTGATCTCCATTTCTGTGGTTCTGTTCCTGTTCTACTTGTTTGCTTAGTTTGCTTTTGTTTTAGGTGTGGTTGTTAATATGTGAGTTTGCTGTGTCTTTACTGTCCTATTTTTTATCTTCTTTTTCTTAGATAAGTCCCTTGAACATTTCACATAATAAGGGCTTGGTGATGATGAACTCCTTTAACTTGACCTTATTTGAGAAGCATTTTATCTGCCCTTCCATTCTAAATGACAGCTTGCTGGATAGAGCAATCTTGGATGTAGACCTTTGCCTTTCAAGACTTCAAATACTTCTTTGCAGCCCCTTCTTGCCTGCAAGGTCTCTTTTGAGAAATCAGCTGACAGTCTGATGGGAACTCCTGTGTAAGTGACTGTGCCTTTATCCCTTGCTGCTTCTAGAATTCTCTCCTTCATTTTAATCTTGGCTAATATAATTATGATGTGCCTTGGTGTGTTCCTCCTTGGGTCCAACTTCTTTGGGACTCTCTGAGCTTCCTGGACTTCCTGCAAGTCTATTTCCTTTGCCAGATTGGGGAAGTTCTCCTTTATTATTTGTTCAGATAAGTTTTCCACTTGTTGCTCTTCTTCTTCCCATTCTGGTACCCCTATAATTCAGATGTTGGGACATTTAAAGATGTCCTGGGGATTCTAAGCCTCTCCTCATTTTTTTGAATTCTTGTTTCTTCCTTGTTTTCTCTTTGGTTGTTTCTTTCTTCCTTCTGGTCCACTCCATTGATTTGAGATCCAGTTTTCCTCCCATCTCTATTGGTTCCCTGTGAGTTTTCCTTCATTTCACTTATTGTAGCCTTCATTTGTTCATCTAGTTTGTGAGCAAAATCAACCAGTTCTGTGAGCATCCTGATCACCAGTGCTTTGAACTGTGCTTCTGATAGATTGGCTATCACTTGTTTCTTAGATGAATTGGCTTTGGGCTTTAATTTGTTCTTCCGTTTGAGCCATTTTTTTTTTTTTTGGTCTGGTCACAGCTGTTAGGTAGTGAGGGGCGGAGCCTTAGGTGTTCCCCAGGGCGGGGCAGCCCAGTCGCTGGATAGTGATGCTGTATGTGGGGGCGGGGTTCGAGAGGGAACAATGGTGCTTGCTCTGCTCTCTCTTGGATTCCAGTTCCTTCTGCCGCTTCCCCTTCACCTGGATTATCTGAGCATGAATGTGGGTCAGCCAGCCACCTTGCTCGGCCTCACTGGGTGTGCACAGTTGCCACCTTGTGCCCTACCTAGCCACCACCTGTGCACCTGGGGTCTGGGGTCTGCTAGCCACCCCCTGCATGCCTGGGATCTTCCAGCTGCTGCTGTCTGCGTGCCCAGGTCCGCACCTCCACTTTTTCCTACCGTGACTCTTCCCCTCTTACCGGTCTGGAGGAATGGTTGTTGGACTTCTGTACAGTTCAATTTTCTATCGGTTCTGGTTGCTTTCTTGTTTCTAAATCTTTGTTGACCTTAATTTTGGTTGTGAGAGGAGGCACAGTGTGTCCACCTATGCCTCCATCTTGGCCGGAAGTCCCTGTATTAGCTTTTTTATGCTGCAGCCTGAATGGGACTCTCAGAATATATCCTATAAAGGGAAACTTAAAGCAATATTAGTATTGCTTTAAAAATATATAGATTAGTACCAAAAGACTCTTAGTTTCCTACCTTTTCTCCTGAATTTTGAGGGGGGGGGCAAGATATTCTGTGACACAGACTTGATGGCCTCAGGGAAGAAGTTTAACCACTATGTGTGACAGTATCAAACCTTGATTAATGGGCATAGAAATTCAGGATGTAAAATCAGAAGCAAAGGAGTTATTAAAATGGGGAAACTCAGACTCTGTATTTTCTCTCTGGGAAGGAGTTATTGAATAATAAATAAATACAGAGTGGCTTATAAAAATAAAAGTGTAGATCAGAACATTTCCATACACTAATACATCTGAGAACACTGAAAATATGCTATAACAGGGTAAATGCTCAATGTGTTAAAAAATATGTTTCCCTAGGGGATTAGTTTGGTGTCTATTATTGCTGAATGTCATATCCTAGCATGGGCAAAGAAGAAATCTGGGAAGGTATCTGGCCAGTAAAATGAGCAGTTTCTCGTTCTCTCTGAATTCTGGGAAGTGACATCAAATATTGGCAGGCGGAAGTTTCAGGAGCAGTTGTACATCAAAAAAATACATACAATTGTTCAGGAGGAAAAAAATCAGAAATTCCTCATGATTTTGATGGAAGCTGAACTGGAAAATAGATGGAGCAGCTAAGTATTGTCAACAAAAGTGATCAGGAAAAAATGAATTCAGATTAAATTTTCATAACCCAGTCACACACCTAAAAAGTTTTGGTGACAACTCAGATGCACTGTTCTGCCATGAGACCTGCAGGGAAATTGTAGGGATCACAAAAAGATATAGAGAAACAGTTCGGAGCCATTTAAGTACTCAACAATACTGCTAGTCCCATAAGCCATTGAGGTTCCTGAGTGACTGGCCACATTAGTAAACTCTATGTGACTGCATTTCCTTATTTGCAAGATAGGGATAGTAATAAACCTATTGCATAAGATTGCCCAGAGAATTTAGAGGGGCTGGGGGACTGGATGAAAGGAGATGAAAGGATTTGTCCAAGACTATGTGCTGTGAAGTGTTTCAACCTTGTCATAGAATGATCCTAACTACCCCTTTCTTTAGTGTGATACCATTAAACATGTAGCAGTGGAGAGTCTCTTACTACTAGTGAAAGGGAGCCAACAATTACTTTCTTCTTTACATTTATTTCAGCCTAAATGTATAAATCATGCTTCTTTGGTCAACACAGCTCCCAAGGAAGTTATACTAGTTCTTCCTGTTTGTGAAGGGCTTGATATTTTCAAAGCAACTTCAAATATTAATTAAACAACATCCCGAGGAAGCAGGTCAGTACTGTCATCTCTCAGAGTTGGTAAACAGGACACAGTGAAATACAATAATAATTTGCCTTTGGTTTTGAACTAGCTCATAATTTGAATTGACTTCCTGTTAGTTGACTAGTCTGTGGTTCGATTTCATAGGCCAAGTTATAACAAACAAAATATTAAACTACTACTTTGTATATTGTTATATTTAGTGAGTCATCAGTGTATCCTGTGCCTCATGAACCTCCGCTTGGTATCTCATGTCCTCACCGCCTAAGATGACCTTCCTTATTTTTCTAGCTAATTTCTACTTGTGTTTTATAACTTAACTCATACGTGACCTCCTCTAAGAAGCCTTCCTGCCCTGCTGATTTAGAGACTCCCATTCATGATTCATATAGCACTCTGGATCCTACAGCCTGTCTCTATTTTGGTACTAACTATACTCTATTGTAACAGTGGGCCCAATGATGAGAAAAATGTTCCTCCTTTTGTTTTTATATTTTCTAGCACAATACCTAACATGTGGTATTTGCTCAACAAACATTTTTGGATGAAGAATGTATAAATGATATATGTGTTAGGACAGGAGATAGGCGATAACAACAAACACAGCCCAAGCTTTTTTCTCACTTAGTAGAAATGTCCAACACAGATCAGAAGGATGCTCTGCTCCAGTGACATAAGGATACAGGCTGGCAAGACCCCACCATCTTGCAAGGCTGGATTGTTTGAGGTGGGTAGATCTCTAGTGAAGGCAGGAGAAGAAAGCACTGGAGGATCACACACTATAGGCTATTAATTTCCATCTAAAAATTATTGGCGGTACCTACTCACATAGCACCTAAGGCAGACAATGTCTTTCCTTGACTTTTCCCCTTAAATCCTGAGTCTATACCTGGGTCTCTTCTCAGCAGCCTACCTCTGAGCTATAGGAACACGTTTACACAGAGTTTCAGAAATGCTTGGCATTCACATGAATAGACCCTCAAGTGGCTGTTGATGAATGAATGTCTTATGCAGAAAGCACAACACCCTCTCCTCAGCTTAGGATGACTCAGAGGCTTCACTTAGTCTCCAGAACTCTTCTATGGGATCATGCTAAAGCCTACTCTCTGTGGGATTTTTGCCTGAGCTTTTAGTTCATTTTTTGCTTTGCTTTTCCCATTTCTTACCAGTCTCCCTTGATAACATTTCTTTATACATCACTTGCAAACACATTCTTGTCTTAGAGGGTGCATTCTGGGAAGTCGACCTAAGATAATGCTGCCTAGGTGGGCAGAGAAGCGTGATGCATGATGTTTCAAGAAAGAGGAGGACTGATATAGGTGAGCACTGTAATGTCTACCACAGAATAATGAAAAGCATTTTGGTGCTTAAGCTGAGTGCTAAAAGTCATGGGTTTAGCTATGTGACTCCATCAGGAAGGACTGGGCATAGAGAAGGAAGACATGTTTGCACGGGGAAAGGGTCCCTGTTGGGTAAGATGCTGAGGAAGACAGGCCAGTAGTCCAAAATACAAAGTTAAAAGAAATCCTGGGCTTGGTTCTAACAGAAGTCATCGTATGGAGAGAGCCAACTGTGTAATAGTAATAGAGATGACAAGCAAAACAAGGAGTCCTTGCCACATCAGAACATAAACAGCGTACTGGGTAGGTTTACAGCTGTGAGTACATGAAACACAGAATTTATTCTTGTATTATTATTTATTAATTATTGTATTATTTTCCATGCAAATGACTGTAAACCTACGTTTGCCCTGCCCTGTATATAGGGAAATGTAAACACTAGA
Source organism: Anoura caudifer (assembly GCA_004027475.1). Lineage (NCBI taxonomy): Eukaryota > Metazoa > Chordata > Mammalia > Chiroptera > Phyllostomidae > Anoura > Anoura caudifer. The sequence goes on from PVKU01000167.1 coordinate 492,258, forward strand.
AGAAGTCAATCTGATGACACTTTGCTTCTGGTTTATTATTTCACAACAATCATCAGTTAGTCACTAATGGGGTGGAGGTTTAGGGAATAAGGCATAGTATCTTGGTGAGAAGATGGTGGTGAATTCTATGCAGTCTCCGGGTATTAGAGAAGCAGGCTTGAGATTCTAGTCTTAGTGGATTGCCAGGCAGGAAACAAAGGCAGAATCCCAGTGGTATAAAGTGAGCAACACTGTGAGGGGCAGGGGCAGGCTGAACTTGATGGGCACACGTCTGCCCAGGTGCAAAGGTACTCTAGGATGCTAATTCTGTAGCTGCAGGATTCATTCCAGACTCTTTCCGACTGATTGTAGCTGCTCTACTGAGCTATGCTCAGCATCCCATTGAATAAAGATCCCTTCAACAATGAAGGCTGGGAAGTCAGATATTTTCCATTAATGCTTCTGGATCTTAAGCCATAGTTAGAAAAGTTTTCTATATTTCCATGCTTTAAATTAATTTATCTATGTTTTCCTCTAATACTTATATGATTTAATATTTTACATTTGATATATCTGATGAGTATAGAATTTCCTCTTTTGTAAGGGTAAGGTATGCATCCCATCTTGTCTTTTTAAAAAGTATATATAATATTCTAATGCAATTTTTAAAAGTCTGTTATTTCCCCCACACCCTGCACAGAGACACACAGGAATTTAAACTGCTGCCTTTATTACTCACTAAATTCCGTATGCAGTTAGATCTATTTCTGCACTCAGTGTTCTGTTGCATTGGTCTTTCTATTCGTACACCTACTCCCTACTTTTTAAATTATAAAAGCTTTTTAGTATGTTTGATATCACAAAGGGTGAGTGCCCAGTCATTAAATTTTCTTTATTTAGAGTTTTTCTAACTGTTCTTTCATGTTTACTTTTCCATATGAACTTGACAATCAACCTATCTTCAAAAATTAAAAGCAAAACAAAGAAAATAAAACAACATCAGGGTATTTTTACAAGGGAAGTCTTTCTATATCTTCAGGTCTACTTTGTAAATTTAAGTATTTAAACATTTGCTTTATATAGGTTTAACACATTCTTGTTGAGATTACTTCTAAGTATCTTTCTGTTATATTTTCTGTTCAGTTATAAACTTTAAGTTCTTATATTTCTATCCATTAAAGCTATTGATTTTTATATATTAATTATCTGCTACCTTATTAAATGTTTTTATTTGTGTTAGTTTTACCATCGATTCTCTTTTGTGTTCTAGATATACCAACATATCATACACCATTAGAAATAGTTTAACTCCTTTTTCAATTCTTACACTTCTGCTTATTCTCTCTGACATTGTGTAATTAAATTGGTTAATGCCTCTAGTTCAGGTTGAATAGTGGAGGAGCTAATAGGCACCTTTTCCTTGTTCCTGACTAATAGGAATGCTTTTAGTGGTTCTCTATATGGTCATCATATTATGGAAAGATGCATCAATTTATAGAGCTTTTTAAACATACCTAGACCTGTGTATGCATTGGTGCCTGTGCATCTTTTGTATAAAAAGCTTTAAAAATGATTTTAATATAAACTCTCACTTGAGAACATGCTCCATAACAATGTAAGGTATAAGTGAATTATCACTTGCACAAACATTAGAGTCATGTTTTGTGTAGGACCTCTGGATGCAAAGAAAAGCATCTTTCCTTCAAAGCACTCAATTTAATAAAGAACAAAGATCTACAAACTAGTGGCTACATATAGTGAAATGAATACATTATGGAAAGTGTTTACTAGTAACTTCGCTGAAAGTTGACTCTAGAGAGTTCATAAAATATTTACTCTTAAGTTGTACAAAATTGCATCCTATAAAACTATCTCTGCTTTTAAATAATAATTCAAAATTGACTTTTATCAATAGACACTGACTGAAAAAAATGATGGTGTCCTAGAGAAATTCTGTGTTTCCTGCCCTGCTTCCCCTTTGCCTCACGTTATTTTCAAACTGTGGCTGCAGTTCTTATGACAAGCAGCCTCACTCATTTGTCAACTCCTGGTGTTCACATAATAATTTTATCACTGAAGACCAATCCATTTTCTGTTAGTGTTATACAAATAAGTGTTTTTGAACACACAGGGATTCTCTTACCTTTATTTAAGGGTCTACACTAACATTTTAAATACTCTGTACTCACCCCAAACCATATTTTTCCTCTTAGTGCCCATTGACTTCTCTTTTTAATTTCTCAGCTAATCAAATTTAGAGGGTAGTAGGAAAATGGTCTGTAGGCGTGGCACTTTTGGAAAAAGAAGAGAGAAAATTTTAAACCTACAATGGTCTGTAGAATTTTATTTTATTTATCTATGGGTAGGGGATGTACCATTTTAAAAATTAGACATATAGAGGTAAACTTTTGGCTTGTGTGTACTTGTGCTTGAATGGGTACAACATTTGGAAGTCTTTCTCCCCCTTGCAGTCTCTCTGTCTCTTTGGTCTGGGGTACCTTCAGTACCACATCCATGTAACCTGGCAGCCAAGGAGAGTGGAGAGTTATTCCTGAATCAGAAAAGATAGAGGGGTCAGGATACAGTATGAGAAAGGAAAACACAAAAGTGCCTGCTCAGGACTAATTCTAGGTGCTGTATTTTAGGAGACATTAGTAAAGAAGATTTTAAGATTTTTTTTTTCTAGCTTACTGATCTCTGTTGATTAAAATGGAATATGAATGAGAGACCCAGGACAGAGGTTCTTTCCAGAAACAAAGGCTATTAATTCAGTTAGGCTGTTAACTTGCAGGAACAAGCTTGCAAATAAGAAGTGGGTGGAACAAGAAACCCAGCGGAGGACCAGCAGAAATGCCATCAGCTATGGAGTTGGCCACATTATTGGCCTTTCTTCTGGATATGACAATACTAGTGGCATCATGTCATAGGTTTTTGCCATTTGTTTTTAGCTTTTTATATGTGGGGAGAAACTTACGCATGTATCCAAGTAACTTGTATGAAATAGAAAGTGATATTTGATTATGACTTTTCTGAAGTATAATGTTAACTTCCTGAACATTTGAAACACTTCACAATTTCTTTTTTGATCATTTCTCTACATTTCATGGGTAAGTATATTAAGCATATCAGTGAACCCTGAATATCATCTGTTCATAATTTCTCTCTGACAGTGTGAAGGTGAAAATATCCAAATTTTTTATCAGTGCTACGTATGGGCGAGTGCACAGGGTTTTATACGCTCCTTAGTGTCTATGAAGTCTTTGGTGTGGGGAGCTGCCACATGGATCTGTTGGTTATTTATTTTGACTTTTTAAACTCCATGTCACTTGGAATAACTACTTAAGTAAATGCCAAGCTCAGTTTTACAGTATTTTGTTTAGTTTGGGTTAAGTTTCTACTTTTGATGTAGGGTAAAATATCTTATGGAAGAAATGAATATCAATAAGTACATGATAAAGAATAAGAAGTCACAGAATTCTTGTCCCAAACCAGATTTCTTTGCATCTAACTTTTTCTTCTTGAAGTTGAACGCCTAGAGCCAGGTTAATTTGCACTTTTATTATAATGAATTTTCATCATGAAAAGCTGAGTTCTGTGGTCTTAAACATCCAGGGCCTGATTTCTAAATCTTATTGTACATAAATCTTTTTTTTTAGATACATGATGAAGTCTGTCCAGAAAAAGTCTAGCCATTGTTAATATAACAAGAACAGTTTGTACCACATCCATGTAACCTGGCAGCCAAGGAGAGTGGACTAGAATGCGCATGTGTGACCAATGATGACTTCACTGCACTAGTCAGTGGTGGCGGTAGATGCCATTGAGTGAGCATGTGTACTGTGTAACTGTCACATTCAAAAGTCACATTGACTAAGCAAGCAGAGCAAGAAATCTGCACCAATTTTGTGTTAAGCTTGAACATTCCCCTGCAGAAACTATTCAGGTAATTCAGAAGGCTGAAGTTATGGGCAACTGGTGATTGGCAGCTTCATCACAAAAACATGCTGGCTCATTCATCACATCTTGTGCAGAGGTTTTTTTTTTTTTTTTGGCAAAACATCAAATCACTCAGGTGACTCAGCCCCTCTACAGCCCAGATTTGGTGCCCTGTGACTTCTGGCTTGTCCCAAAACTAAAATCCCCTTTTCAGACCATCGATGAGGTTCAGGAAAATATGACGGGGTAGCTTATGTCAAGGTGCCTACTTTGAAGGCGATTGAGTCATCATTGTCATACGTACAATGTTTCTTGTATTTTGTATCTTCTTCAAGAAATGTCTCTATTTTTCATATTACATGGCTGGATACCTTCTGGACAGACCTGTTATATTAAAAGATGGGGAAATATAGTTTCCTTTTGGTGATCAGGGTCTTCATAGCTTTCTGTATCATGATTATCTCTCAATCCATTTGTACACGTTTGGATAAATATTATAGCGAGTACCATAAGATAAATTTGTGAAGACAATTATATAGACAAAAATAGGGATTACCAAAGTATTTTTATATAACATTATAGCCAACAGCATAAGAAGTATTTCTGAGGACAATATATACACAAAAAATAGGGATTCCAAGAATGTGAGCTAGCCTTAAAGTTCACACTAGCCCAACTACCCCTTAAAGGGTTATAACCTCCTGCAGCCTTAAAACTAAGAGTATAATTTCTTTTTGTGCATCATTCTCAATTGGTAACTTGATGGTTTATATAATTTAGAGAAGCAACACTAAATTTCAACTAAGAGTAAAGATTAACTTATAAATTTGATCCGTTTACCTCATAAACTCTCCTTAGTAGACTTAACAATTAACCTGATATCTTACTCTGATTGTATTCAGTGTAAGCCTTAAACATCGTTTACTCACTTCAGCCTCGACAAGATATTTATTGTGTTGTCTATTGACTCTAATTGCAAAGTGCTTTTTCTTTTCTTTAGAAACTTAAGTATACCACAATAAAAAAAAAATTTTTATTTATTTATTTTTAGAGAAAGGGGAAGGGAGGGAGAAGGAGAAGGAAAGAAACATCCATGTGCAAGAGAAACATTGATTGGTTGCCTCTCATACACCCCAACCAGGGACGAGTCCAGCACCCAGTAATGAGCCCTGAGAATTGAACTGAAGACCCTTCACTTTACGGGACAATGCCCAACCCACTGAGCCACACCAGTCAGGAGTAAAGATACCACATTTTAATTTTGAAATAAATTTATTTTTAAAGAAATCTTGACTGTTTTACTTTACTGTGTCCATTACATTTTAAATGAGATTTAAATAATTTATTTTTGGTGAAATCGGTACAATCAATCAAAATTTTCACAAAGCCTAACAAAATATAGCTTCAGTTAGGTGAGCAGAACCTGTATAGCCTTCTGTTTCATGCTTATCCAAGCAATAAATTACTTTTTTAGATGAAAATCATCCTCTGAAATTGCTTTAGCTTTTTCTGAAGTAAAAAGTATTGAATGCATAGTATTGGGAACACTTTACTTTACTTTTTATCAAATGCAATTATTTTTCATGTGATAGCTAACACCACAAGAGAATAAGATGGGTTTCCTGTATTTTACTGTTTTCTCATTCATATTGATTTTAGTTTTAATTTGTCCCAATGAAGATTCTTCCTGCCCTACAACTTAATGCATCGTTTTCTTAACTCAAAGTTATTTTGAATCTTAACCTTAAAACATCTGAGATACATGTATCAAGTTTGAATATAATGCCTGATATTATTTCCTTGAGTTATTCCTAAAGATAGATAAAAGTAATTTTTTAAAGTTTTGATAAATATAGATACTTGCTTCTTATTAGATGTTCATCTTCTTTGAAGTTTCATAAGTCAAGTGAATAAGTGCTTCCCATTTTAGCCTCTCTTGAGAAATATGCTAACAATATCACACATACACAAATAGGTTAGGATGTGAAGAAAGTAACAACAATAATGGAATTAAGTGAAAATTAAGTGCCTTTGGTATTCAAAACTCTTAGGAAACCTTAAAATCTAGGTTAAAAATATCAGGCAAAGACAGACTCAAATTCCTACTTGGGTGACCGTAACCACACGTTGGTGTGGTAGGTGCTCATTAAATTCTGACACAGAAAGGTATTTGTTTAGTTTATTTTGTTCCACGTTAACTTAAGTCAGCTTTTGTGGGTCTACAGCTCTTTTTGTGACTGAGAAGCTATGAACCTCATTTAGGGGCAGAGGACTGACCTAAACGTAAAACACAGAAAAACTTGCATATAGCTTCGGGCAGTTTGCAGACTTGTTGAAGCCTATCCATCAACTACATAGGAATTTGTATTAGTCAGTACTCTAACACTGCAAATATGAGAAAAATAGATCATATTTTCCTAAGGGAAAGATGAATATAGTGGTCTGTGTACCTGGGAAGATGATGGAATAACTTGCAGAGCTGAAGAAATGGCTGTAGGAAGCATGGCTATAGGAAGCAATGCCTATGGGAAGAACTGGACCTGGGAATTCAACATTATCTGTGGCTCATTTCTGATTGTCTATACATGTCTTGGCATATTAATTTCATCCTCTCTTGCTGCAAAAATGCCTTCTTCATGTGATAGAGAACATACCTGCCAGCAGATCTTGCTCAGCAAACTCAGGAAAAACAGTATTCCTAGGTATCTGGGTACCAAAGTCAGAGACAGACTCTATCTCTGCTTAAGTCACTTGTCAATCCAGTAATCACTGTTGCTGAAATTAATCAGTCCCAATTCCACGGAAACCTCTGTGGCAAGGGAGATAGAGTCTGGAACCAGAAAAAAAGGGACTAGATCACCTTAAATACTATAGCCAATATTCATGAGTCCCTAGGTCAAGAATCTAAGACAATAGAGATAAGGGTCAAGGAATTACCTTTTTCAATCTTTGTGTGAGAACTCTGTTTCAAGTCTTTACAAATCAAGAATGAGACTGGAAGAGAGGGGAATAAGCTGACAACCAACAGGTAAACTGAGCTGATGTGAAAGGGGTCAAAGAGTCTGTGAGAGATGTGGTGAGCTACTAAACTGGCTCTCTGGAAAAATAGTGCATGCAACTATTTATAGATGCACACAAATCTATTACATATTTTACTGAAATAAAGAATGAGCAGCATACAATTTAGTAAAATGATACAATGTTCAATATTTCTATTGTTTGCATATAGCCAATTGATTCCCTTCTAATGCTTTTGTTGACTCCTGCTGAATTTTTATATCCTAGCTAAACTATAATTACAAGAACAAAAGTGTTGGTTGATATTTTCTTCTTTTTTATTATCCTCACCCTAGGAAAATTTTTAATTGCCTCTTAGGTAGAGAGGAATGGGGGTGGGGGGAAAGAGAGAGACAGAATATGATATAAGAGAAACATCAAATGGTTGTCTTTTTGTACATGTCCCAATCAGGGATTAAACCTGCAAACTGAGCATGTGCCATGATCGGGAAATGAACCCATGACCTTTGTCTATGGGACTACATTCCAACCAACTGAACAATAATGGCCAGGTGATATTTTCTTTTTTAAAAACTAGTAAGATGTCAGAACTTCATTCATTTGTTAATGATGTGAGCAACTTCTTTGCTAAATTGGATATTAGTTAACACTTGAAGGATAATTCCTAAATATTTTGGTGTCATTCACAATGTAACAATTAGTCATGACACCTTTTTAGTTAACACGAATTATTAATGTGTTCTTGATCACTTCTTTAACTCTAGAAAATCAGCAAAACAATAATTCAAGCCTTGATTTGTAATATTTGCCGATTTCCTTGCTGTCAGTACTGCCACCACAGCTGGTTTGAGCTACCAACACCGTATCGCTGAACGGAGTTTGGAGGAGGTGCGAACACTAGTTCACTTCTCCATGGTATTTTTACTACAAAAATAAGTAATCTCAGAAATATAGACAAGAGTAAAAAGCAGTAAAGTAAGAAGTGAAGATTTTTCATTATGCATACAATCAAAACTGTTTTGTTTTATATATACTTTATTTAATTATAAGTTTATATACTTTAATTTTTAATATTGACTATATCTAAAAATTGGCTAGTAAAATTCCAGGAATTTTAATTATTTCCCTAACTTATGAGCCAGTATAAGCCAGCTCCAGCATACCACTAGTGATGGTTTGCGTGATTCCTATGAAGGATAAGGTAGTTAAGAAATAATAACTTGAAGTTATTGTAAAACAGAGAGCTGACATTGAAATCAAGGTTCTGCCGGGGTATCGCTATGCTTTATATAAAACAATATACTCAATAAATGTAGCTAGGGATATTCAATATTAGATATACTCAAATTTGAATGGCTTTACTTTATAGTTTGACAAGTTTTAGATTATTCACCATTTTGGATTTTTCATATCCATTTTCTTTTTTATTAGTGCAAGTGATTGAGAGGTTATCTTATCACATTTACGAAAAAGGTGTAATTTCCATAAGCTTTATATTTCAGTTGGAAAAGGAAGCAAATGCAGAATCTTGAAAAGCCTTTTCTGCTCCTTCATTCATGTGTGTGATTAAGATCTGACTTCCATTTCTTCACATTATGAACTCTATCAGAATCTCTTTCACACTTCAACAGTCTTCTAAAAAAACCATACTAGACAAAATGAGACAATGAACACTAGGAATATGCTGTTTATCTCCGATATACTGCTGTCTTTCAGTGAATATTGAATACGAATTGGCTAAGAAACAGGAATAAAGGAAATAATGGTGAAAAACACTTTTGATATTTTTACTTTATGTATTTGGCACTGAATGCAGCAGTGTCTGCTTGTTGGCTTTTTGGTGACTCAAGTTCTTACGTGCTTTCAGCAATAAAAGAAATGGATAAATGAGAATAATTGCTGAATAAATTAAGTTGAAAACTGCATAGTAATAGTGCCATTTAGTAATTATTTTGTCTCTAAGGCTATGTTGAGTACAGACTTGTTGCTTTTAAACACTGCAGTTGTAAAAACCTATCAGTTTTCTCAGTATATGCTTTAAATTGTAGTCTCTTTATTTCTTAAAATGAGCAAAGAAAAACATATAATTATGTGAGATACAGTGCACCAAACATGTTTGTGAGGAATTGATTCAATAGAAAAGGAATAATTAATGAGACAATAAACAAGATAGTCTGGCGCTTAGAAGAAAAATCATCAGAAATGACTAAAATCAATGAAATAATGAAAATAAATTTGCATTAGTTACCTGTGATGCCAAAAATGGAAGGCTTAACTTCCACTTTTGGAAGTTAACTTCTAAATGTTCATGTGCTACAGTAAAATAGCCTGCTATTGAAGTTAATGTTCCTTTTGCACTTTGTCCATTGCTCTTTTTGAGGGTGATAGATCACAGGTTCAACCCTTTCTGCTGTAATGGGATCAGAGACAGCCTATGATCATGATCTCAAAGGATACTTTGGGGACCAGGGATCCGCTTAAAGAGGAAGAGGAAGATTTGATCAAGGCTAGACTTACTGATGTCAGAAGCAGATGAGGAGTGGGAGATGTAATTGGTCTAGAATAAGAAAAGCTTAGTCCCCTGAGGGTGAAAACTGAAAGAGAACAGAATTGATACAGCTGGCAGCACACTTGGAAAGGGAGGCAGAAGGAAAGAAATGGACCAGAGACCCTTAACCTGCAGGTAAAGGCATGGCCTGAGGCAGGGGCTAATAGGCACCAGGCAGACATTTGAGGTCATATTGGTGCCAATGATAAAGCGGCCACAGTAGGCTCTGTGAGATTAGCTGAATATATAAAGCACGCCAATGAGAAAAACTAAGTAAATATATGAGAGTAGCATTTTACAGTCAGGGTAGGTAAAGTGTATTCACATTAGAGTAGAACTACAAATTTACGGAACAAATCAGATGAAACTCTATTGGACTCATAATCTTGTCTTTTCTTATATGAGATAGGGTTGGGGAAACGACTAAACTGGAAAAAAACAAGTCATAATGGTAGTTTATTTCAAGAGACCCTCATGAGATCTGGACTGTATAAAAAGCAGGAAATGCTTGGGGAAAAGAGATAAGCTTTTATTGGCTATTCAAAGAGTAGATTAACTACTAGATTTTAGGCTGAGCTTGAAATGGATTCTTTCATTCACTGTTCTACCACACCTACCTATAAAAACAAACATGTCCCATTCAAGGCCGAACATTTAGCTCTCAGCAACCGGAAGGGACGTCAAGGAACCTGTAAAAAGGACTCAGGGACAAAGCCAAAGGAGGGGTAGACTTGAGGGTGAGGTGGGGGAAAGTTGTAGCAGGAAAATGGAGACAACTGTACTTGAACAATGATTAAAAAAAGACTAAAAAAAGAAAGAAAAAAAATTAAGTTTCAAGTCAAGACCCAAACTGATTTGCTATTTATTAGCATAGAACCTTAGAAAAATTAAGTAATCTTCTGAGCACTGATTTTCTCATTTTAAAAACGGGGCTAACAATACTCACCATGAGGATTAAAGGTAGCTGGATACACAACACACGGGGCACAGAGGAGGAGTTTAAGACTTTAGATCACTTGTTCCTGAGTGAACTGTTCAGAGGTGAGGAACACCTGTAAAACATCCCCAGGGCAAAACCTGCCCCCCAGTCCAGGTGATCAGAAAGTCATCTTTGATACAGTTCCTGAGCCAAACACCTCACTGCACTCCCCTCCTTACTTCCCAATTTGGTCACATCCTTTGCTAATGGCTATTAAATTCTAGAAGAGCTCTCAGGATTTTCAGAGCAACTAGTTCTTGATTCTGGTTCATGTCTGTCTCTTAATTCATTCTTTTCCATACTACATTATCTTCCCTAGTTTTCTTCTCTTAGTTGACTGGATGGAGCGGGGTCTCCAACCCATCTTCTATCCCCAGAAGCCTTTAGGTGCTCTGTGTGTGTGTGCTCATATGTGTCTAATCTGTAACACCCAGGCCATGGCTTATTAAAGTGGTTCTCCTAAAAAAAAACAAAAAAACAAAAAAACCCCGAACAACATAAAAACCTGTGTAACTTTTGAGGATGTACTTAAGTAATATCACTTAAGGGAGAGGAGGCAGAGGGGGCAAGGCTTTCTCAGGTCAGACACTTTCTGCTCTCAGTAAGGAGAGTTAGAGAGTATTTTGTTCAGGGTATGTACTGCTAGTTGCTGTAACAACAACTCACAACAAAAGAAAACGCCACTCATGCAAATTCCAAAGATCTTTTTTTGATTTAGCTGACAGGCTCTCCTGTGTGGTTCCTTCCATCTTGAGTTTCTATTATCTCAACCAGTAGCATGCACTTCACCTTGGAAGGTGGAGAGAGGGGAAGGGCTGCATTCCACGGGTCTGAGATAGCTGCACTGCCCCACCCCTTAGATAGGCAGGTCTGTAATCCTCAGTGCCCTGGAGGGAAATGAAATAAAAGGTCAACACAGTGTCATCATGCCACAAAGCGATTCAGAGAAATATTCTGAAATATTCCTTCTTTCCCAAAAGCCGTCGGCCCATAGAATAACAGATAAATACAAAATGAAATTTGGAAGACAGAAACTCAATTATATTTTCTCAGCATAGTATTTCAGTGTACCCAAAATTTCTGGCATAACCATGACATATAAATTTGATGTATTACCCAGAGATGCAGCTTCAAAGAAGATAAAAGCTCTTGTTTAAGAAATCAACAGACTTTCACAGACTACTTGGACACAATTAAGATGTGGGAATATTAGAACTTAATTTCAGGTTAGCAAAATTACATTGAAAATAATTCTGTAATTTTTATTTTAAGCTGAGGATAGCCAGAATGGCCATTTCTCTTTCATGCACTTTTAAGCTCACTGATATTTCACACAGGTTTGCCTGCAGGTGATATTGCCCCATCATTTTTCTGGCTTAGTCAGCGCAAACAATAACATAGAAAGATGAAGAACAAGATGGCTTGTATTGACCATAAGATTTGAAGGGAAAGCCCAACTCATCTATTTCTACCACCCCCACCCTTTTGAGGCTAAAGTATATTGGACAAAAATGTAAAGATGATAAATATCCTCTCTGTACATTCTCACCACTGGAGGCTGAGTGATAATGGATGTTCACCATGAACCCTATAACTCTGTTATCTTTAAATAACTAGCCCATTTAAGATTTAGTGAATAAAATAATGTGTAAACACATGAGCAAATTTCATGATTCTACTAAAGGATTCTCTGGTAAATAGTCAATCATATCCCTTTATCCAGAAGGCAGACATCTGACTTATAGAAACACAGTTTTAAAAAAATGAATTCTTTCATTCATCCTTCTACCACACCTACCTATAAAAACAAACATGTCCCATTCAAGGCTGAACATTTAGCTTTCAGTTAGCAACAGAAAGAACACTTCCCCAGCAACAGGAAAACCAAAAAGGACATCTATTTTTAAAAATAAATTGTGAAGCCCTCAGCATTTTGCTGATTTAGTGAACAAGATAAATCTTATCCATTCAAATTAGGTGAATGTCCTATAGATTTTGAGAATAAATAGCCTGATTTTACATGCCTTGTATTTGATTATTTACTTTGGTTTTTATACACTAGACCTTTTCTTGACATTTCTGCTGATTTCTCTGTTCATGAGTATTTACATGCATGACCATGATTAGGTGGGAGGTGTCTCAGTTTTAGTAGAAACATGGTAATTCAAGTTCATTTCCATACGCAAGAACAGTTCACAGCAGTGTGTATATCTGCTTGGTAGCAAGGTTTTTTTTAAAAAAAGGTGATGATGAATACACTTGTTGAAGGAAATTGAGAGGAAAATGAACTGCAATCTACTTTCTGTCATAGTACCACAGTTGTAAAATTTTAAGAAATCTTGAAGATTATTTGAGCTTGAGCCACAGGGCATTGCCCAATGCTTCAAATAACCGACTCTATTAATGTATGGAGCATATTAGTGTTAATCTAATTGTAGGTTTTAACCTCTTAACTTTATAGAAAACAACAGCTGAAACCTAACAAATGATGAATTTTCACTAGAAGGTTTAATCCTGCTTAACGGCAAAGGTAGAACCACAGTGCAAATCTTCTCAGGCTTTTATTCTTTACATTCCATAGTTAATATTGCTGGGAACACGTCAAATAGCGCTTCCACTTAGTTGTGTGTACATCTGTTACAAATAGTCTTAAATTTAAACTTTTTATTGAAGACAGAAAGATCATATATGTAAAGACGAAGCCAGGTCAGAATAACTTTGTGCCAATTATTGTAATACATTACCATTTAAAAGCAGTAATGCTTCTTAGAATAATTATAGCTTTTTGCCTTAGTTGTTGAACTAGTAAGTAGGAAGAAATATAATAACGGTCTCTGACTGCACCCTCACTCTGTAAAAATGGAACTAGCTGAGGTAAGCCTTAAATATGGGGACGCACTAGGTTTTGTCTTTGAGCCTGGATTCCTTTTCTCATTTCCTCCTTTGGCCGAAGGCAAAAACAGGTCAAAGGTTCATCACAATTCTTATGATTTATATAAGAACCTGTGGACAAGATCACTGCAAATTTTTAGATTTTAAAGTTAACTGATTCAATATACTTAAAGACATAGTATATATACATATATAATTCTGAATTGCATATTTCATTTTTTTCACTCAATATTGTGTTAACTTTGGCAAAAAAAATTAATTTTATGAGCCTTGGGTTGTTGTGCAGCACTTAGAACAGAGCCTGGCACATGTTAAGAACTTAATATTAGGTATTGTAGAGAATTATATATCTAATATTATATGTGTATAGATACATCCTTATTGATATCACCATTTATATACAAGTGGAGTCTGTTTTTTTTTAATCCTCACCTGTGGATATGTTTATTAAGTTCAGAGAGAGAGGGAGGGACGGGGGGAGACAGAGAGAGGGGCAGAGAGAGAAACATGGAGCAGCTGCCCCCCACACAAGCCCTGACTGGGGACCAAATCCCAAACCTAGGTAAGTGCTCCGACTGGGATCGAGTCTGTCTGCTGCATGGGACAACCTCCGACCAGCTGAGCCACCCGGGTAGGCAGGGCACGTGAAGTTTCTTCCATAATATAATCAGTTGTTTGGTTATACTGACAAAAAAATGTACAAAAAATTTTATTATGCATTTCCCTTTATGTTGCAGTGTTCTGTATGACATAATATACAATTTTTTCAAAACTGAGCACAAAAAGTGACAATTTAAAAAATCAAATCGTTTAGAAGGTTAGGGAATCTCAAGAAAGAAAGGGGACTGCAAAAAGAGAATCTAACAATATTATAGATTTATGAAACAACTTCATAAAGGGGGTGGGCAGAAAGGTGCTTGAACTAAGCAATTTTGGAACTAAGTGAAGTTTGTAAGACAAAACAAAAGGAACTATGTCTACACATTGTACTCTAGTTCATGAAGTCGTTTTTGCAAGAGAGGTTTGGTTAACAATATTGCTACACATGTACACAGAAATTGAACAATTAAGTACATGGATGGCAGACGGTAGTAACCAGTTTTCTCACTGTTGGAGTGGGATTTTACAAATTAGCAAAGGGGAGATGATTCATCCTAGAATGATCCATCTGGTAATGGAAAAATCAGTAGATGTATGTTTAGCTTAATATACAGATAGTTCCATACAGAAATATTTATAGATAGGTATGTTATGTATGGATTACAGTACACCCATATACGTCTTTGCTTTGTCAATTGCAAGGGCTGAAAAAAAAAGGGCACTCTCAGTAGTAAAGAACACATCTAATGCCTACATCTTGATTACTAATACCATTCTTCAATAAAAGAACCAAAGTTCCCTAGAGAAGTGCCCGATTCTAGAACTGGGTAATAATGTTGTACCAGGAAGTAAGGAAGTGCTCAAAAACAAAAGCAAAAAATCACTTCGCACTGATGGATATTTAAAAAATACAGGACAACTGAAAGAGCTCCCAGTGGCCAAAGCTGGAACAATCTGAGGAACAAAATGAAAGAGCAATGAATTTAACCCAAAGTATAAAATAAATATCTGTGAGTTTATACTCATATAAACACGATTCAGTAAAATGCAGAAAAGAAAAATTTCCTCTGTAAAATCATTCCATATAATTTATGTGGATTACCCACCCCAAGGAAGAGGAGCATAGATTCCTGATCATTAAGAGTAGGTTGCACATAGTAACTTCCTTCCAAGGAGTACAGTGTGGAGAGGGGGAAAAATAGTAAGTTTGCAGTGGAGAAACCTGGCAAACACTACCTCAGCCAGGTAATCAAAGTCAACTAATAAATCATGTCAATAGTATGTATTTTTGATAGGTAACCTGGGGCAAGTTACTAAACCTCTCATCACCTCTGAGGGTAATAAGATCTACTGTGATGGTCTTTTTCAATTGTTAAATATATGTAAAATGCCTCCCATAGCACCTGGCCCACAATAGGTCTGAAAAATAATATTCATAATTGAGAATTAAATGCCTTGGGTCTAGTTTTTGTGATGTAAAAATATTTTATAAACCATTGCCTGAGGTCACCAGTGATTTAGTTAATACTTCTGAAATGTACCATAGACATGTATATTATTATTTATTATTATTATTATAAATAACATGGTCCTTTTGCTTCAGATCTTGGTTTCATGGAGCTACTATTGAAGAGACTTGTGAACATTATCGTTATGATTATTGCTATGGCTGCATCTGCTGTTAGCAAAGTTTCATATCATTTGTCCGTGTTAGGCTTAAATTGCCTCAGTATTTCCTCAAAAAATACCACACAAGATGTAAGTGCACGCGGGGCTGTTTGAGGGAGACATCAGATCATGCATAAAAGCCCTGAGATTTCCGCTTACTGTTGCCCTACACTAAGCTGTAACGAAGAACAGGATATCCTGCTGTTGTCCCTTCTTAGCAAGTGTCTCCTCTGTTGGCAGATTTTACTTCAATAGTGGACCTTGTTAATGAACATTGTACTATTTAATGTTCTGTAGAGGTGGTGACACTGATGACAGTGCATTATGAAGAAACTGAAGTTAATGGCATGGTTTGAGAAATCAAAAGATTAAATAAAACAACTGATAGATGCAATTTGCTTGGGAGGTTGATTCTATACTTCGGCCAGTTTCTCAGAAGGAATTACAGCAAATTTGTGCCAACCTCAATATGCAGCATATTAAAAAAAAAAAAAAACTAACAAGCAAACTGGACACTGTGAATTGTAGTTTGGAGGTTTAGAAGTCACTGGCAGTGGCCTGTTTGAAAGCATCAGAGATTTGATTTTTGTCTCTGATCTCTCCTCGTCATCCTTTCCTGAGTTAATCAGATTGGATAAAGCTATTGGAGGATCAAACATTTGGGAATGAGAGACTCGGATGTATTCTTAGCATGTGTTTCTTAAGATGGATTGTTTTGTTTTGTTTTAAATTTGATTGATTGCCAAAGAATACAGCATTTCAGCTCAGGCTATCCCAGGTTTCCTCTATAACAACTGATATGATGTTTTTAAGATCACATGGAGTAAAACTGCAATCTCTATCAAATTAGGTACTTACTTTTATTTTTTTAAAGCTAGCTGCTTCTCTAAGCATTCTTTCCCAACTACATAACTCCTACATTTCCATGAACTCTAAATGACATATCTTATTCACTTTGTTGATTCCCTTGCTAGCAAAATGACTTTGATGCATGCTTAAAATGTTTGTTTTTAACATATTTTACCTTTATCTCCCCTCATATTACCCCCATTGAAAATATTTGCAATGCATATGGTGAAGGGAAAGGTGTAGTTAACAAATGCCATAAACTTCTCTCCAGCATTCTTAGTGACAATAAAAGTACCATATTTTTCAGAAAATAAGACGCACCTAGGTTTCAGAGGAAAATAGAAAAAAAAATTTTGAAGCAAAAAAAATGTGGTAAAATATTTAATAACATAAATAACATAATATTTCACCAATGCAAATGTAAACAGAACTCAACAGCAGCATTAACAACCATTATTTCTCCCAAATTTGGGGGTGGAAGTACATCTTATAGTCTGAAAAATATGGTAATTCTTCCCCATAACTGCAAGAACAACCAATGGCCAATCTAAAAACAAATCTTTCTTTCAATATCAAGGCTTTTGTTTCTTAGCAGGTTTAATTATGTCTATTCCTTTTGGGGTCTTTTAGGAAGTGATTCACCCATTCACTTAAGAAATATTTATTGTCTATTATGTGCCATGCACTATTCTAGAAGAGATGATTAACAAAACAGAAAAATCCTGACCTCATGTAACTCACATTCTAGGAGAAAGATGATAGACAATAAGAAAAATAGTATTTATGTTAGAAGGTGTAAGTGCTATTAAGAAAACTGAAGCAAGGAAGAAAGGGTGCTTGGGGAGAGGCAACATTTTAATGAGATGGTCAGAGTAGGCTTCCTTGGAAAGGGTGAAATTTGAGCAAACATGGGACAGAAGTGAGGGAGCTAGCCCTGCAGTATCTTGTGGAAAGATCTTTCCAGGTAGAGAATAGTTAGTGCAAAGGCCCCAGGGCAAGAGCAAGTGTGGTGCTGGAACGAAGTGCTTAGTAGAAATGAGGTCAGAGAGGTGACTGTAGGGATTTGGTAGGCTAGCTAACAAGGTTTTTTAGGTCACAGAAAGGACTCTGGCTGAGGAAGCTGGGAGCTGATGATTTTGGCTTGTTCTGAGGTCTACAGATACACCTAAATATTAAAAGCATACCTATGTCATATTTTAGGTGGTATAAACCTCAAGTTGTGTCTCTACCTAACCTTTAAAATAAGTGAAAATGTCTTGTTTGTGGTATTGGGAAATATATGAAGAAAATTAAATACTCAAGCCGGACCCCTAAATTACAGTTTTAATTCACTGGCTAGAATCTTAAATATTAATGAGACTCCCTCTCTGTCTTCTTATTTACAGGTTGGAACAGTATCTTTTTCCAGGTTCCTTGTTGTCTCTAGTATCTCTTGGTTTCCCTTAATGTTAGTCTCAGTAGTATTTTCCAACCTTATTTCCGATTCATGGTTTAAGCTATCAATACCAGTAACTCATTTTGTTGAGTTGCAGAGGTAAGAATTTTGCTGCAACAGAAATATGGAAATTATGTATCAGACGTAGATTAAAACAACAAAACCTACTTGGCCTCCATTAGGTGAGTGTACTAAAATCAGGATTTTTCTTTAATTCCTGCCTATCTAAATGAACCATTTTGTTTCCTTGGTAAGGACGCAATAGCATAGAGGTAGCACAAGGTTTGTACTACCTTTACTTAATGTTTTGAGATGAGAGTAATGTATTAAGTAAGTTTCATTTTCTCAATAGTACTACTATTAAGGAACGGAGATGGGGGGGGTGTCTCTGGCAAAGGGAAAAGAACTACTACTAGTTTTAATTTTCTAAAATCCCTTTGTGCCCCTTGTAAAAACAAACAAAACAAAATCGGAAGGTGGTTTTGTATGTCAAATCTGAACATTTACTTACTTTTTTTAGGAACTAGTTTCTACAAGTGGGTAACAGAGCAGGTTCAGGTAAACTACTTCCATTGCAATTGAGGTAGACGGGACTGCCTCCAATTCCACACACTGTAACCAGTGGCAGGTTCAGAATGTTATCTCAGGGGCTTTTAGGCACACTGCGTTCCAGAGTTCAGTCCCATTGAAGTTGAGACTCATTACAATGACACCTGCTAAAATTTACTCACCCTGACAAACACATCCGGTCAAGAAGCCAGTAAAGCAGCAGAGATGGTTGAAAAACAAAAGTGACTTAAAATTTTTTTTTATAGGTCTCTAAGCCCTCATTGTTATGCAGGTGCTGGCCAATCAACTAATCAGCGACAGTCCTAACTGCTGGGATCTGGGTAAAGCTGATACGCCCCGTATCACTTCCACAACCTGTCGCGTACCCCAGTAAAGAACTCGCCGAGGACTGGTACAGACAAAGGAAACTTTCTGTCAAAGTTTAGGAGAGAGTGACAGAGCAGGAAGCACTTTCGGATCTTATTTAAGGCCCAGACCGTGCAGCGAGCCGAACCTCCCGAGTGTATTTCGGTTGCCGCGGGGGCCACGGCTATGCGAGGGGGAAGCTCTTCTACAGGACAGCTGCCGCCTGATCCCCGAGACTCGCGAGCTCCCCAGCGCCATCCGTCAAAAGCTCGGCCTCTGTTGATCTCGCTCCAGCCTGGGGCCAGCCGACCCCGGCGTGCGGCGGAGGACAAGCGGTTCTCGCTGGCGTGCGCGCCAGCTCCTTCGTTATCCTGGCGTTGGAGCCTCTCTGCACGCCCTGCGGTCCCTCTTCGGCCTGACCGCCGGACTCCAGAAGCCCGGCCGCCGAATCCGAGTCGGCCGCCGGACGCCGGTCTCCGCTCCCCGACGCGCCGGCGCTGTGGAGACAGTCACGAGACGCCGGCGGCTCCGGCATCCGCCAATGGGAGCGCACGTCGCGGGGAGACGCGGACGTCGCTCTACCAAGATGGCGGCGCGTCCGTCGCTAGCAGCCGGGCCGGGGGGAAGCCAGCGAAGCCGAGTAAAGCTGCCGCCCGGGAAAGGACTGAAGGAGCTGTTGCTGCCGTTGGCAGCGGCTCGGGCAGTTTTCGCTGCTGCTACGGCTGCTGCCATGCGGCGAGGCTAGGGAGGAGCTCACTTCCCTGGGGTGTAATAATGTTAACAGAGGTAAGCGGCGACGGCGGCCAGTGTTTACCTGTGAAATGGGGAAGGGATTGGTGTCAGCCCGCCAGTGACCATCACGTCTCCTGCCCGCGGGCCCGACCCTGCGAAGCGGGCCTCGGGGCCCGAGGAGCAGTTGGGATCCCACAAGTGCCCCCTGAATAGAAGCGGTGCTGACTCAACAGAGTCCCACCACCTCTTGCTGTCTGTGCTCTTCTTTCGCAGTTGTCACTTGCCTGTCGCCCCTGGCACTGGTCTCCTTCCTGCTGTCCTTTTAACTTGCCGCTTCCTTCGTGGTGTCCCCTTACGTGCTGCTGTGTGGCAGCGAGGGTCTCTCTGCGTTGTCGCTGGTTCCCATTTACCCACGGTGTGCCCTGGCTGTCCCTTCTCCAGTCTCCGGCCTCCATGGCCCTCTGCCTCCACGCTCGGTCAGCATCCTGGGTTTGTCACTTGGCCAGACTGGATTGTGTCTCACCCCACTTTGAGGTGGACCTTGTCTTTCTTTCAGCGACACTTGGGTAAGCCCCACTCCCACACTCAGTCACCTTTCACTTAAATCGTGGGAAGAAGAAAGTTCTGATTAGCATCCACCCTCTTGAATGCTTAAAGCTCCCTTGGTACTGTCTCTCGGGGACAGTTTTTTTTTCCCTTTGGACCTGAAATGGAAATAGGGCAGCTGTGACTAGCCAATCAATTTCTAGTGCCTAATGTCCATTGCAAAAAGCAGACTTTTTGAAGAAGAGTTTCCCTTTGTGAACTAAATTGCTGTAACTAGGTATTTGACACTGCTAACACAGTGATGTGTAGTGGTATACATAGGCAGGTGGAGGCATCATTGAAGATAAATTCTGAAGTTTGTGGACGTAAGGAAATGTCTTAAAAGCTACTCATTTGAAGTCCTGTGAGGATTTCGGTGTCAGCTGTCAGGGACTAGTTTGGGCATCTTTGCAGCCGAACTCTGGATAGGAATCAGTTTTAATGGGCAATGGGAAGTATTCTTACTTGGGCCACAAAGGAAATAAAAACGTTTGTGATAATAAAGGACCTACTTGCCTTTCCAACTTGGGTTAACTCTGAGGAACTTCCTACTTTGGTATTTCTGCTTAAAAATGTATGCACAGTGCCTGGCATATGACGTGTTTATTAAATACTTATTGATTGCTTTTAGTTCATGAACTACTTACTTTTAGTAGGTTGTAGTTCCCTTTGTATTTCTAAATTCCACAGATTTTTTTTTCCTTTCATTTTTGGAGTTTGTTTTATTCCTGCAGATTATGAACTTCTGTTGTCATTAGCAGTATTAGTTTAAAAAAATCCTAGAAGTAGCAGAATTTCTATTTTTACCTTCAGTGTGATATTTTGGTGAGAAATAATTAGCCTTATGATAAGTTTTCAGTGGTGTCTCTAAATACAGTGTTATATGAGATGATCTTTTGATTCAATTTGGCTTAGGTAGCACATTTGAAAATAATTGTAATGCTTTCACATGAACTCATTCTGTCTGCTAATACGGTAAAATGATAGCGTTCTGATTGGGAAAGATTGGACTTTCTAAACTTTTGCTCTTTAAAATAATTGTGTGTTTCAGGAACATATTTTAAACAGTAAGTCAATGACAGTAGTAAGTTGCAGTTTAGTGCTTTGTGTGCTGTGCAGAGCGTTGAAGTGGCAGAGCCAGGGCTCCCCCCGCCCCGGGCAGCCCTGCCAAGTCTGCTGCCGCTGCACTGGGTTGCCTCTCTGAAGTAAGGTGCAGATTAAATGGTACTTGGATCTCATCTATGTTTTTGAGTATTCATTTTATAGATTACAAAACTGAAGTCCAGAGACTCGTTCAAGGTCACACAATTATTAGTGGCAAAGGTGAAACTAGAATCCCATCTCCTTACTCTCAGAACAGAGCTCTGCCCATTTTGCTCTCAATGTGTTGTTTTCAGCTCTTTTGATAGATTTTAAAATAGGCTACTTACTTGTCTGAATATGGTCTGATAAACTGAAAAGTTTTTACTTGAGACTTTTTGCTTTACTTTTAGCTTTTTTGTTTATTTAAACAAGGTTCAGAAATAACCCTATTTTAAAATATTTTAGATACAAAAATTTTACTTGGCCTGGCTGGGCGGCTCAGTTGGTTGGAGTCCTGTACACCCAAAGGTTGCTGCTTTGATCCCCTGCCAGGGCACATACTAGATTGTGTATTCGATCCCCACATCGGGTTGCCTGGGGGAGGTACTCAATCGATGTGTCTCTAAAAAATTTTTTTTACTCAATGTTACTTACTAAAGAAGTAGTGTGGGACTCCTTTTTATTGCTTCTTCCAGTGCTAACATTAGATAAGCAAATTTTAGAAGATGTGATTTATGTTAGATATTAAAATATATACTGAAGAACTATAAGGATTTTCATATTCAACGAGCATATCCTATGCTCAGAAAGAGGTGATTGTGCTATCTGCTTGGTTCTTTTAGATTTTGACATTGAGGTACATGATAGCATCTCCATTAGCCCAACGAGAAGGCTGAGATTGAGAGTTAAAGTGGCTTTCTTGTAATGAGTGGTGGAGCCAGCAGTCACATCTAAGTCCTCTTATTTCAAATTGTGTGTTGTTTTTGTGGTTCAGTATGGAATGCGTCATTAACTTTTTGTACCTGATAATCACCAGTATACTATTTTTAGGGCTTTTTAAAAACCAAGGTGAGGATTCCAAGTTTGTAGACACATAATGATGATAAACATTCATATGAATGTTTTGCTTTTTGTCAAAATAGATCCTGGAAACCTTTTCAGAAATGAGAAACCGTACAAGCGATTAAATTAAGTTAAAGGACAAAAATACTCAATTGAGCAAATATGTACAATGAACTTTGAAACTTTTGGAAAATGACAGATTAGTGTGAATTGAAAATACAGCTCCAGGAGGTCATCTTGCCTTTTTTTTTTTTTTAATGTCCCTTCCCCGCCTTGTACTGTCTTTGCTCCTATTAGGACTTCTTACTCTTAATGTTATTCCTACAACATTTGGCAAAACATTTGGCAAACTTAAAATTTATTTGTTTGGTACTCACCTTCTAACCCCCTATTCCCATTTTTTAAATAAGAGTGAACTCTGTATATCAGAATTAGTTAGGTATGGGATGTTTACCTGATAATTTGTTTCAATTAATCTTAATTTTCACAACATTGAATGTGGTGAAATATTTATCAGTTTTCATTAAACACACTGTTAAACTATTCTTTGATGTTTCAAAGCCATCAGGGTTTTTATTCAGAACATTTATTACAACAGAAAACTAAAGGTGTAGAAGATGTAGGAAAACTCACCAAATTTGCTCCAGTGTCTGGTATGCTCTGGAGGCTGTTTCACGGGAAAAGCAATTACCAGCCTATTGACACTTGTCTTGTGGTTTTAAAAATAGCAAATACAAATTTTAGTTATTTAAACTTAATAGCTGTTTTCAGTTGTGTGCAAATGTGGGGTATTAATGTTAAATAAAAATGGTTTATTTTATATTTGGGTTAAGTTACTTCCATCGAGATTACTGATTTTTAATATATTAACACTAATTCTTGATTTGTGGTTAAAAAAATAGGATACAGAGGGGAAAAGATGTGAAGTGCAGCACTGTTAGAAGTCCTAGGTTAATAGTTGTTAAGGGAGTAAGATTTTGTGGTTCAAATAAATTTGGAAGATATTTGCCTAAAGGAATTGTACTAGGTTTCTTCTGAAGGACTGCTCGTAGATTTTGAGGTGATTTACCCTCGAAGAAGGTGATAGAATTTGCATTATATTTCAAAGTTGTTTAATCTGTTGGTTTTGTTTCTCTAATATCGGACTAATATTGGAAAAATCCTTACAGGATTTCTGGTATTTCATTTTAGGAAATCCTGAGATGTGATGAGTTTTGCATCAAGGAAGGAACTCTGGACTTGTGGGGCTCAAAAAAACACAAACACACTCACATTGATACATTCTTGCTTGTAATAAATAATTAGTAAAAATTATGACTTGATTTTGTTGATATATTTGTTAATAGGAATACTGTTGCGATGGGTTAATTCTTAAACAACATGAGCTATTTCTTTAATTATTAATTGATGACACCGTGATGGTAACTAACCAGGAAAAGAACTTTAGGTCCATTGGCATTGAAAGGATGTTAACCTAGAAAATGTTGTGAAAAGAGTGAACTTTGAATTAAAGCAAGTAGAGACAGCTTTTAACATATCATTTTAAAAAACTTGGTTGAGATTGAGTGAAAAATAAGGCTGGAGTCATAGTAATGTCTGTTTATGACATAAGTCATACTATGTCTATCAACGATACCTACCAGAGTAGCAAGCTGGTGCACAAATGACCTGTATGTTAAGCATTATAAGGATGAGTCCCGACTTCACCTCTTATTTATAATGTGACATTGGGGCAGTTGTTTGAACCTTTTGAGCCTTAGTTTCCTTCTGTGTAAAATTGGGATGATAATAGTACTTTCCTAAGCTGCTCTCTCATTATTGTGAAGATCAAGTAAAGTGAAAGAGGGTATGTAACTCATAGTAAACTGTCAGTCACTATACAAATATCAGTGGTTAGTACATCAGATTTTTTCTTTCTATATGCCTTGTACTAATATGAATTCAGGTCCTAAGTTCTGTCTTGCTTTATGGTTCGCTAACGTCAGTAGGTGGGCGATGGATCCCAGGAAAAAGATGTCCCCTGGCCATTGGTGCAGTTACAGAGGAGGCAAAGAATAGACTAAAAGAAGTGAAAGGAAGAAATAGACTGAGAACATGTCCTGCAAACTAGTGGTGAGGGTAGTTTATTCTGTGATTAGTAAACTGATGCAAAGAATTTCTGAAAGGGAAGTTCCAAAAAGTATTTTGTAAAAGTTTACTTATTTTAAGGTTAGCAGCCATTTGTGTGTATATACTCGGAACTATTTGTAGGAAATCTCTTATTTTTAATCAGTCCTGGCAATCCTAAAAATCTTGGTATGGTTCTTAAAGGGAAAACTATTGTTTAGGATGATTTTGTTAAGGCTTTGTGATGACCTGTACTGGGCATTATTTTTAGTGAATTAATTTGTTTACCAAACACAAATACACCTACTGTGTGGTAGGCACGTGCTAAGTTCTGGGGCTTTAGTGGTGAGTCAGACCTAGAACCTGCCCTCAGAAAATTAACTATCAGAATTAAATTGTGCCAGTTGGGCCATGGTCCAGCCAAAGCCTTGAGGTCTTTTGTTGGAATCAAACAAGTAATATTAATAAAGGGTGAAAAATGAAGGGGAAGAAAAGGTAATTACTTATATTAGCTTTACAACTCCAGGTAAAGCTGCTAGTTTGGATGAGATGGCAGCTTTAAAATGAGGTTCTTACAACTGTATTCAGCCCATCTCAACTGTCTGCATTTGCTCCAAGCAAATTCACAGTGTGAAGTCAAAGAAAAAATTAGAACAGAGAAGAAAAATCTGTGAATTTGTATTATTTTTTCCTTGAAAAGACTTTAACTCTCTTTAAGAGATCTACCAAATTTTACCAAAAGACCCAGCTGAATTCCATTACCTTGGTGAAGGTAATACTTGGTCCCCACGCACTTTTCATTCATTTGCTTATTTTACATTTCTTCCCTGTATGCTCCTGAAGATGGGGTTTTCACAGTTGTATTCCTGGTGTCTGGAACAGAGCTGGAGGCTTAGTAGTCCTCACTTAATATCTGTTGAATGAATGGTGAATATTCCTTGCAGTAAAATTAAGGTAAAATGAAAAATTACTAAGAAGACATTTTGTATGGTAAATTTAAACTATCACATTAATTGCCCTTCATGGATTATTTACTCTCTATGTCCATTAAACTTTTTTTATTAGTGCACTGTAGTTTAATATTGTGTTTGGGGTCACAAAACAAAAAATAGAGTTTGACCAAAAAAAAAAGTTGAACATCAAGCTTTTAGTTGGAATGTAAGTCTCTGTTAATTTCTCCTACTGGAAAAATCTGATTAGATTGATGTTATTTTCATGTAGCCCATTATAAATGCAGACAGCTTGGATTTTATCTTGTGCCTTATCCTATTTAAATTTTATTGTGATTTCATGTGCACAACTTAAAAATGTATTCCTGATCTAGATGAATTGCAAGAAGGCTTTATTTATAATAGTATAATAATGCTGATTTTTGTGGCACTTCGTTGAATCTTTCATAGTTTGTATGACCTTTAATGCTATTTTGAAAGTTTGCAAGCATGAATAAAAATTTGTTCATGAATTTTAACAAGGTGGAAAGTTTTGGGGGCATATTTTCAAGAAGTGCAGCTGCCACCACAGTCTCTGGACTGAAGTGCGTCTTGGTGTCATATTGTTAGAGGATTTCACCCACCTACAATTCCACTGCATACTTAGAAAGAATGTGTCAGAAAAGTTCAATAGTGATTCTGTGTTCACATTGAAAATTAAACTGGTCTAATGATTTTTAAGTTAGTACAAGAGGCTCATATACATCAAGTGCGCTAAATCACAGTTGTGGGCTTATTGCCCTGTGTCTTCAGTTTCCTGAGGAATCTTTTTATTCTGAATCCTCTATGAAATTCCTAAATTGACATCCTGCTTTGCTTTTGACCTTAGCCCTGCATTGTTGGAGAGTCCTTGAATGTTACTCTATTTAAACCTGAATTCCTTCTGCTTCTGGAACCCTGGGGCTATTTTTAGCCTGGCCTTGGTTTGGTACTTGAGAGAGTTTGTGATTCTTTGTATTGTGACTTTTATTTTCAGGCTAGACTTGTGTGACAACAAGTGTGTGTGCAGAATGGCTTTTGGATTCACCATCATTTGAGGCTTGGAAATTGTAAAACCGATTGAAAATTGCACAGTTTTAATGGAAGAGTTAAGTATGAAATAAAATTTCACCTCATTTTTGTTATTACATAAATTTTGGGAAATCATGGTCCGATTTTAAGATATTATATGTTCTCCAGTATTTCTCCAAATCATAATATTGTACTTTAGAATTTGTTCTTGATTTCTCTTCAGGAGTCTGAGATGGCATTTTGTTCTTGGAATTTTTCTCAGAGTTTAATCAGATTGCAACTATTAACACAATCAGCTATTTTCATATTCAATGTTAATTACTAACATCTAATGCTTTTTCTTGAATAATAGTACCTAAGTGTTCAACACTTAAACTGTTCCAATGGTCTAATCCTGGTAAAAATTTAGCAGAAGAAGAGGAAATGGGCTAGTGGGAGGTTAGAACTTGAAAGGTAGAGCGCAACAACATCAACAAAAACAACCAGGAAAAGAAACTGAAATAGTGTGCTTTAGTGGATGTGCTGATTACATAGCAATTTTAGAAAAATCAGTTAGGCTTAAGAGGATTTTATAATTTATTACAATGTATTTCATGAACTAAAAAAGCTCTACAAGTTAATGTCTGATAGCTGAGAATATTTAATCAAAAAATGGGCATTAGTGCAGAATTTACAGAACGACTAAAGTTAGGTTGTCTTCCCATTGGGACTCAGAGTGTCAGCCGTTTATATCTATAGCTGTATCTCTCTCTCCACGCACACGCACTTCTAATCAAATTGACCGTTCCTAATTTTGGAAGGAGAGTAAATGCTTTGGATAAGAATGATGGCTTGTGTCTGATTATTTGGATTTGAATCTAAATTTTGTCACTTCAGAGCATTTTGACTTCAGTCTTTTTGAGCCTCAGTTTTCTCCCATGTGTCATTTGTAAATGAATTGTCCTTACCCCTCAGGGTTGTTATAAGTATTCAATGAAATAACACATTTTAAGTGTTTCCCACAGTAATACTCAATAACTATGAAGTTTTATTATTATTTTCTCAGATGTAAATAGCAAGTGGTTTATTTTTGTAACTTGGAATTTAATGTTTGAAGCTACTTTCTGTCTTTGTTTCATTGAGGAAGTTTTAAAATATCAAATTAATGATTCATGGTCTAATTCTGTTTTTATTAACTTTCTAATTTATGTGTTGCATTAAGATCTAGATTTAGACTGAATTAAGGAGGAAATTAAGAGAGTTGACACCTGTATAATATGAATTAGTCATAAATAGAACTTTCAACTAACCAAATTTCCTCTGGCCATTTTACTACAGATGAAGGAAATGGGAAAATTGTAGTATAATCTCATGTCATGCTTTAAAAATGCCAGTGTTATGTAGTTTTCTGCTATGGGAAGTACTGTGGTCCTTGTCAATTTGATAACATGTGAAGTAGCTCTAAATTTATATAAGCCCTTTTACTGAATAGTTCCTTTAATAGGGAATATAAATGTGAGTATTGTTAAAATTTTTTGTATAAAAAATATGTAGCCGGCTTGATTGGTATTAGAACTGTGCTGTGGGTTAGGAAACGGACTTAGGGCTAAGTTATTACAAATAAAATTTGTACTTAGAATTCTAAATATAGATATTAGACCTATAAATAGTTTTAGTCCCTTTATTCAGTAGCAGTTATCGGCATTCATGTAATAGCACAATAAAGTGATATACTTAACGGTGGTGTGTTCTTGTTATAACAACATTTTACTTAGTGGGAGGTTATGCCATCAAGGTCCTTTGTGGGTGGAGCTGTGTTTCTCTGCATTTTTCTTTCTAGACTTATTTTTCTCCTCTTTCCCTTGTCACTTAGTGGATGTGTTGATTTTCCCCCACCCCTGCTCTGTCTTTTACTATTCTCCTTTATATCTGTAGGTCTGCAGCTTGCTAACTCAGTTGTTTGCCCAACCATTACGTTTTTCTCATCTCAAATATATCAAACAGGCCATAATTGAGAATTTAACTTTTATTTTTTAAAGTTATACTTCACTTATGGGGTTAAAAATATTTTCCATTGTTAAAGAGCAAGCAAATTAAACACTTTATATACGTTTTTAAAATATAGCTTGATATAATTTCCTTTTATGATTCTATGCCTCTTATCTGAATTTATCTTGATTAAAAGGCTCATAATCGCTAGGTTAATGAACACTGTTATGCTTTTTTAATTGTGAATTAAGGGATCTGGTAGTACTGTCAGAATCATTTTTCTGATATTGAGTTACTGTGTGGCCTTCAGGAGTGTGATGGAAATTTATTTAAATCTGTACCAACTCTAGAACATACCCTAAAAGTTATCTAAATACTAATACCTACAAAATCTACATCATATTAAAGAGTACCAAGGACTTTAAGGGTTAGTGTCAGTTTAGTTACTCTTGGTTTTTCTGAGAAGTTGAATTTTTAAATCTTAATAAATTACCTTCATTTGATTAATCAGATACGGTTTGCGGAATTTGGCCCATCTCCTGCCTGTTGCCACTGCCTTACCTCCTTTATAAAAGCCTTTTTGAGAATCATTGTAAAGTATTGGTTCAGAACTTGCTTGAATTTTAAACCCAGCTCAGTGTGTGGTCCAATTCTATGACTTAGCTGCTTCTCATATATAGAACAGTCAGTAATTTAACTTATGCCAGAGTTGTTGTGAGAATTAGATGTGTATGATAAGTATAGATTTATAGTCTGTGTATTGCATACATATGTAATGTATAAAGTTGTCCGCAGAGGCCCTAGCCAAGGTGGAGCGCTCAGTACGAGATGGCTCCTGTTGCTGTGTTAGAGGATACCCTATTCCATGAGAAAGAGAGGGAAGGCAGGGGATTAGTGGCAGTTCAGTTATGTTCTGAGTCGAAGATACAGCTCCTCTGCTGTGATAGGCTGTGTTGCTTGATTTCTCCTTGGATTATGTATTATGGAGAACAGTAGAAGTCGAGTGGTGAACATTGGGACTTTTAGTCTTGCATTGTTATAGTCGTGTATGAACGAGGGATAAGGGAACCCTATATTAACATGGCCAGTTTTGTCTTGCTTTTGCACCAGTGAACTGCTGTGGTGTAGTTGGGTTTACTTGAGTAGAGGAACACTTTTGCGACTGGAAGTCTTCTGATGTATACATTAAATCCATTCTTTCTGTTTCTTTCTAATTCACTTTCATTAGAGGCGTGTAAGATGTATTGCCGTGTATCAGCTTATTTTTCATGAGGTAATAATGATAGAGAGTGAGTGGCCTTGATGTGTGAGGATTTTCACATACTATAATGTGGCCCAAACAGAGTGGTAGGGAGTAGACAGATTGCTGGGTTGGATATGACAAGTGCAATGCTGTGTTATATCAAAGGAGTACATTTTGTTTTAGTTTAGTGTCACAGTGACAGGATCTAAAGAGAACAAAGAACTTATGGGATAGTAGGAGAATTAGTGAAGACCCTGGATAGTCAAGATTTTCATTTCCTTTTGGTGTTTCTTTTCTGGCCTTGAAAAGTGTAGTGGAATAATACCGCCTTCCCCATGAAAACATTTCCGTAGTTGTTTCATGGAAAAGAATGAATTAAAACTCCATTATTCAGAGAGAACTTTTTAAAGAATGATTTAAATACAGACTTTTATTTTGTTCTTAGATGTTTTATAAGAAATGCAATTTTAAATATGTTTAATTATTTCCAAGAATATGATTGAAACTTTTAGCAACATAATTTTCAACCTTTTAAAATTCTCACAAACTGTTGGTGGAAATCCAGGTTTCTTTTTCCTTATTCACATACATTGAGCCATCTAAGCATAGGAGTAGTATAACCTGTTAGAGATGATATTTTAATTCACAGACTTATTTCTGTTGTTGGAGCCTCAAGTAGGTGATACAGGGATCTCCTTTTCTTTACGTAGACATTCACAGCAAGTTATTTTTCTTTTTCAAATGAAGGTAGCTTTTTTGACAGTTTTTAACATAATTTATGCTTATAAAATTTGAAACAAAGTTAAGTATAAAGAAGAAATATTAATTGCTTTTAATTTCATCACTCAGAATAACCACACTTCCTATCTTAAGTATTGTGTTGTATTTGTATACTGTTTAACATGGGATCATATGTACAAATTTGTATAACCTGCTGTCTTCATTCAATATAAATTTATAGAACTAATTTATTTATGACTATTCATGTAAAAATTGTAAGTAAAATAGATTAATATCAGATTTTACTTTAAAGGAAGACCATGCTACAGTTAAGCAGGAGTCATTACAGATATGCAGCAATGGCTTATTTCTTAGAAATGTTATTAAAACTGATAACTTTATTGATTAGTCGATGCTGAAAAAATCCTGGTATTATAGGAAATACCAAGAAAGCATTTGATGAAATTCAGCTTCTATTTCTGATTAAATATGTTTAATAAAATAGAAATAGATGAATACTGTATTAAAAATTGTATGATAACCAATGTCAACAGCATAGCTTTATATTTTTAAATATTATATTTAGCTTTTTAAAATCATGAATAAATTTGACTTACAGTTTTTTATCTTTGCCTCTCACAGGTGAAAATTATATTTTTGCTTTAAAAGTTTGAATTTTTTTGAGCACTGGTGGGGTTGATAATTTTTCATATGCTTATAGGCCATTTATATTTTCTGTTTGACTTGCTTGTTCCTATTCTGTTTTCAAGTATTGGTCTATTTCTTTCTTTTTTTTAATACATTTTATTGATTATGCTATTACAGTTGTCCCATTTCCCCCATCATTCCTCTCCACCCTGCACACCCTCTCCCACCTACATTCCCCCCCTTTAGTTCATGTCCATGTGTCATAAGTTCTTTAGCTTCTACATTTCCCACACTATTGTTGCTCTCCCCATCTATTTTCTACCCACAGTCTATGCTATTTATTCTCTCCTCCTTCCACTCCCCTGTTGCTAACCTTCCATGTGATCTCCATTTCTGTGTTTCTGCTCCTGTTCTACTTGTTTGCTTAATTTGCTTTTGTTATAGGTGTGGTTGTTAATATCTGTGAGTTTGCTGTCTTTTTACTGTTCATATTTTGTATCTTCTTTTTCTTAGATAAGTCCCTTTAACATTTCATATAAATGCTTGGTGATGATGAACTCCTTTAACTTGACCTTATCTGAGAAGCACTTTATCTGCCCTTCCATTCTAAATGACAGCTTTGCTGGATAGAGCAATCTTGGATGTAGGTCCTTAACTTTCATGACTTGGAATACCTCTTTCCAGCCCCTTCTTGCCTGTAAGGTCTCTTTTGAGAAATCAGCTGACAGTCTGATGGGAACTCCTTTGTAGGTGACTCTGCCCTTATCCCTTGCTGCTTCTAGAATTCTCTCCTTCATTTTAATCTTGGCTAATGTGATTAGGGTGTGCCTTGGTGTGTTCCTTCTTGGGTCCAACTTCTTTGGGACTCTCTGAGCTTCCTGGACTTCCTGGAAGTCTATTTCCTTTGCCAGATTGGGGAAGTTCTCCTTTATTATTTGTTCAAATAAGTTTTCCACTTGTTGCTCTTCCTCTTCCCCTTCTGGTACCCCTATAATTCGGATGTTGGGACATTTAAAGATGTCCTGGAGTTTCCTAAGCCTCTCCTCATTCTTTTGAATTCTTGTTTCTTCATTCTTTTCTGATTGGATGTTTCTTACTTCCTTCTGGTCCACTCCATTGATTTGAGTCCCAGTTTTCCTCCCATCACTATTGGTTCCCAGTGCGTTTTCCTTCATTTCACTTATTGTAGCCTCCATTTGTTCATCTAATTTGTGAGCAAAATCAACCAATTCCATGAGCATCCTGATCACCAGTGCTTTGAACTATGCATCTGATAGGTTGGCTATCTCTTGGTTGTCTCTGTCTCTTGGTCGCTTAGATGAATTGGCTCTGGGGCTTTGATCTGTTCTCCTGTTTGAGCCATTTTTTGGGGGGTGGGTCTGGTTGTGGCTGTTATGTAGTAAGGGGCAGAGCCTTAGGTGTTCCCCAGGACGGGGCAGCCCAATGGCTGAGATGTGAGGCTGTATGTGGGGGCGGGGTCCGAGAGGGAACAATGGCACTTGCTCAGCTCTCTCTTGGATTCCACTCCCAGCCACCTCTTTCCCTAAGCAAATTGGGCCCTTCTGGTGCTGATTTCCGTGTGGGTGGGCTTGTGTACATTCTGGGACCCTGTGGGTCTCTCCAACAAACTCTCCTGTGAGGCTGGGATTCTCCTGGCACCTCAACCCCGATGTGTTTTCAATCAGTGCTTTTAGGCTTTATTTCCCGGCACT
Organism: Anoura caudifer; assembly: GCA_004027475.1. Lineage (NCBI taxonomy): Eukaryota > Metazoa > Chordata > Mammalia > Chiroptera > Phyllostomidae > Anoura > Anoura caudifer. The sequence goes on from PVKU01000167.1 coordinate 524,936, forward strand.
GGGGCCCTGGGTTGCCCAGTCTGTGTCGCTGCTCATTTTAGCCTGGTTTATCTGCGTGCAAATGTGTGACCACAGTCAGCTGCCTTGTGCACCTCGCTTGGTCTGCTCATTGCCTCCCCATGCCCGGTAACCACCACCTGTGCACCTGGGGTGTGCCAACCGCTGCCTGCATGTCCTGGACCACCAGCCACTGCTTTTTCCTGCTGCTGTCCTTCTCTGCCAGCCCCCAACTCCTCCCCTCTTATCAGTCTGGGTGAATCGTTGTTGGACTTCCCTACAATTCAATTTTCTATCTGTTCTGGGGCTTTTTTTTTTTTTGGTTCTAAATTTTTGTTGTCCTTAATTTTGGTTGTGAGAAGAGGCACAGTGTGTCCCCCTATGCCTCCATCTTGGCCAGAAGTTTTATTATCAATTTTTATAATGCAAAATTGCAAACATACAGAGACCTTTAGAAATATTGTTTTCAGAACTCGTGAACCAGTTAGTTAGATTTGTTAACATTTTGTTATGTTTGCTTTAGATCTGATTCTCTTTGTGTCATTTTTGTTGTTACTGTAGCTGAACCATTTTAAAGTAAATTGCACATACATTGTCACCTCTCCTCAAAATACTCTCCTAAATATCCCAAGAATAAGGGTGCTTTTTTGATAGAACTATAGCATTATTGTCACAGTGAATAAAATTACTAGTAATTCCCTATTACCATCTAATATTTAGTATATACACATTTCCCCAGTTTGAACCTGTATCTAATCTAGCAACATCATTATTATGTCTCTTTAATCCAAAATAAGTAATTGTCTCAACTTTCTTCCTCTTTCTCTTCATTGTTGTGGATGGCTGTCTTGTGCTTTAGGATGCGGTGTAGGATGCACACGGCTTATCCTTGGCTGCTGTGGTATACCCCACCCTCCCATTTTGATACCCAAACATGTTTTCATACATTACTAAATGTATCCAGGGGACAAAACTGCCTTTGACTAAGAACTGCTGCATTAAAGGTAGTACCTTTTCCACACTTTATTTTTTTTTAGATACTTAGAATTTTTTTATTTTGAATCTATTCTTTGTGCATGTCCTTTAGCCTGTTTTATTTTTATTTTGTTTTGTTTAATTAGTAAGTAGTAATTTGAAAAATAGCTGCATTGAGACATAATTCACTTATGATGTAATTCATCCAATTAAAGCATATAATTCAGTACAATTCAGTGGCTTTTAGTTTATTCAGAGCTATGCATTTATTGCCACAATAAGTTGTAGACTTCATTACTCCAAACAGAAAAGTCCTTAATCTTGTTCTCACTGTAAAATTGGGTGTTTTGTCTATTTGTTATTTAGTTCATTAACAGATGTATGATTTCCAAATATTTTCTCCCATTCTGTGAGTTGACTGTTCGTTTTCTTCATGGTATCACATGTAGCACAAAATTTTCTAATTTTGACATAGTTCAATTTATCTACTTTTCTTTTGTTGATTGTGCTTAGATGTCAAATGTTATTTAAGTTTTGCAGTGCATTTTCTTTAGTTAGCCTCAGGAATTGGTATCAAGTATCACACAAGCAAGATAAAAAAATTGAGGAAAGTAGGACTGAAATTAAGCCATTATATTTTTTCCTAAGTTAAATTTTGAAAGTATAATTTTTTTGTGAGTTTTATTATCATATCTAGATGAGGTGTGTGTGTGTTCTAGAAGAGGACTGAAAATTTGAGGGAGAAGAGGGGTTGGGGCTTACATTGCTGCAATGCTGGACAATTAACAACCACTATTCTGTGTAGTGGGGATGCTAACTGCAGTAACCTAAACTGTAGTGTTACTGTCTTCATTTGCCCTGCTGTGAACGTTCTTCATGGTTAGCCACACCTGTGTGGGGAGGCAGTCTCCTCCCAAAGCAGAGACCGTAGTATTCCAACCCTGCCCTCCTCTGTGTGTGTAATCTGCTTAGTTCTTGCTGAATTCATGTCTGCATTATTTCATAATTATTGGGGTGCTTATCCATGTTTTTTTCTCAGCACATTCTGAGTCTCTAGGTCTTAATTTTGAAGATTTCATACTAGATTGGCTTGTTATTTCAGCAGCACTCCAAGTTCAGGAATTGTAGCTCAGACATGATATTCCTGAGGACATCTTTGTTTGTGGTCCACCTGTCTGCCCTCACACCTCCACCTTCTTAGTGGTGTACTTCTTATTAAACATCTAAACACTTTTATTTACTACTTAAATAGTTAAACCTAGACATTATACAAATATATATTTTTTCTTTTTAAGGTTTTCCATATTCAAATTTGTTTTAAAAGTTGTATCTGTGTTTTTTCCTTGTTATTACCATAATTTGACCAACTATTTTATTTTGCCTTCTCAAACAGGATGTTGATTTCATGTGTTTTGTTTGGTGAAGTAGAAGTTTTATGGCAGCCTTTATAATCATTGCTTAATAGAAATAAATGGTAATAGTGTATTCACTTAAATGTTTTAAGTGACTGTTAATTCAACGTTAATAAAATGAGTTAAGGATATGGTGTGTTTTTAGGAAAGTGATATGTGCAATCTGAAAATAGGTATTTTTAATATAGTTTTTGTTTTAAAAATTACATGCTTATTGAAAAGTAAATCAGTGCAGAAGTGTATTTGGTAAAAAGTAAAAGTATTATTTGCTTTTTCCATTTAAAAATGTCTAGATACTTCTATACCTTTTTTCCTTCAATATACACGAGGGAGAATTTTCATTAAATTTTAAAAAATCACTCCTAAAGGTAGTGATATGAATTATCTTTTCCTGCTTTGACAAGTTTCTCAAGTGTTCATTTAATTTTTCGGATGAGAATAAGTCTACCAAGGATGAGTAGTAAGTCTACCAAGTCATGATCTGCTTGGGGAGGAGAGGTGGCTGATCTCTCAATGGAGAAGGACTAGGAGCCTGTTCCTCAATGGGCTTTCATTAGATTGAATTTGCATAGGAATACATGATGTATAGGTAAAGCTCATCAATCATTGTCAGTCAGTAATGATCAAACAATAGATAACATTCAAAGAACTAAGAGGGCTTATTCTGAGTCAGGGTCAGATAGCTAAAAGGCCATAAAACTTTGGGGAAACAAACTCATTCTGTACTTGGACCCTTATCAGTTAAATTGAAGGTAGTCTTAGCAAAGCAGTTTACACAGGATTTTATGCATTCTTTCTTAGGCCTGATTGCCCAGGGAGCCCACCCTTTCCAGCCAGGCAGGGCCGCACCCACCTCTGGCATTGTTTCAGGCTGAAGTAGGGCAGGGGAAGTAAGGCAGCCAAGAGATTAGGAGACTTCTCATAGACAGAATAACTCAGGATATGTCAAAGCTGAGGGACAAGGGTCCATCATCCCCTTTTCCTTAGCCCCCAAGTCCTTCCCAGAGGACCCCTTTGCGACCATGCCTATCTTAGGTCATCCCTCCCTTGAGGAATCTTACCCGTTATTGGCTAACCAGTCATCCACTCGGAGCCAAGCAGGATGAAGTGAAAGGGGGCAGAGGTGGTGCCCCTACCAGGAAGATAAGCTTTGTCTCCTTAGTGGCTTATGGTTCCAAGGTCTTTTTACTCAGCCTTAGCCATGGAGGGGTTACAGTTTCTGAAACAAAGCAGGGTGGTTCCCAGCAGTTGAGATGCCAATTAATTAATGATCAGAAAGGAAGATAAACTGTTGAAGATTATTATGAGGAAAAATCTTAATTTATATAATGTTGACTTAGAGATTAGTCAGAAAATCTGTGTATTTAATAGTACTGACAGTATACTACTGTATGTGCCAAATGTTATACTTGGCACTAAGAATCTATGGTTGACAAAACATACACAGTTTATGTCCTCATGTGACTTATAGCATATGGTATGTGAAGGAAAATAAACAGGCAATTACAACATAATGTGATAAATGAGGATATTGGCAAAAGAGTGGTTGAAATGGTGATCTATGGTGTCTAGTCTTGATAGGGAAGTGAATGCAGAAATGGGCTAAGTTAGGAGAAAGTAGAAGAACCTAGTGCCAGTGTTTCGGAATGTAAATGAAAAATAGATGAAGTTGGTTTAACTAATTTAGGACTGGAAGATTGTGGTCAGAGAGGAGGATAGTTAATTTTCCTGTTTTTCCATTCAGAGAAGACAAGGTAACGATGAAGTTAGAGTGTGGTCTGTAGTGGCTGAAGTAGAGCTGCATGAAAGTTGGTGGAGGTGAAGTGCTTATGATAATTAAAAATAGACTTTTGGGTCTACTCTGCTTACGTATGTTGAAATAATTCAAGGTAGTACTTGGAATAGAGAAGAATGTTGTATGACACATGTCAGGAGTTTTGAGTCCCTTGGAGATCAGTGGTTCTCACTGTGACTGTGTATTAGAATTACCTGGAGAACTTGTCAAACTACCAATGCTCTACCCTAACGTTGATGCACATTGGAAGTTCTGTTGGTTAGCTCCCACCAGCAGCTATTCTGATTTAATTTGCATGGGGTGTAACTTGGGCACTGGGACTCTAAAATGCCTCCAGCTAAGGAGTTGTGTAGGGAATTTTTTTGTTTTTGTTTTTGAACAGGAAACTGGGTGGCAGGCTGGGGCCATGACCCTACCTCACAAAGTTAGGATACATAATGAATAAAAGAGTAAGCAGATCTTGAGAGGGCTGCAGGAAAAGCAGCTTTTACTTAAACAGTAAAGATTTTGAGGATACAGATGTGTTTGTTTTTCATGGAATGAAGCTTTCCTAGACGGAAACTGTGGTAGGGAGGGAAGCAGTGGAAAGTTGGACAGAGGAGGAAAAAGCATGAACGGTGCAGTGGGTAAAGTACAGGAGAGAACTGATAACTGAATAAATTTAGCTCTTGGACATGACCAAAGATAACAATTCGTAGTGGGTTCAGATTAGTCTGGAAAATACATGCAGCAATCCCCATAGTGGATGACAGGCCTTAATGGGTCGAACTTCATCAAAAGCCCTAACCTTGTGTCCTTCTCTTTGTTAAGGGGTTTGGATTGATTGTGAAGGGGGTTAAATCTTCAAGACCTATGGAGAGGCCCAGAGTTCAGGCTGATGTCCCTCAGGTTCCCAGGGAAGTGATTAGAGGCCCATCTGTTCTGACTCTGGTGGGCAGAGGCTCTGGAGTGTTAAGCCTTGGTCAGTTTTGCATGGCATAGCTCCACTCACTCTTACATGCTGCTGCACTGTTCCTTTACTCTTACGCTGGGTGCTTTCCAGGCACAGTTTGAATTGCCCATTCCAGATTTGTGAGCAAGACTGATAGGTGTCTTTTTTTTTTTTTTTTTTTTAAGTAGAAGAAATGCTGTAGACTTAGAAAAGTGAAAACAAGCTTTTCTTTATTTAGACATTAGAATTTTATGCATAGAGAATTGAAATGTTTCACAAAGAAGCCACTCAGCTTGGGTTAACTCAAGTATAAACTGTATATGGGACTAGAAATTAATAATTGTTACACTGACTCAAATTTGTTTAAGAATAAATTGGTTAACTAATTTTATATTAATTGAACATATAACTCAATGTTTTGTACTGTTAAACTTGGAAAATGAGGACATCAGACATCACAGTCAGCGGAGTACAGCAAATTTAATTTTCTTTTAAAATTAAAGAAAGCTTTTTAAAGTATAGTACAGTCTTCAAGACCTAACCTAGTAATGCAAATAAGCTTTGAAATTACCTTTGAATGAAGAATTCATTCAAAAATTCATTCAAAACATCAAAAATTTCAATATGTATTTTGGTCAGAATAAGGTAAATAGTAAGTAATAAATTTGGTAACAGCTTGATGTAGAAATAAGAAAATTTTATGCTAAGTAGAAAATAAGACTTTTGCATGATTACAGTAGTATATCATGTTAACTAGTAATTAAAACCCACTGCTTTTTCTAAGTAAATGTACATGTTGATTAAAGCTTTTATACTTTTTAAAATTAGATTATTTTGTATACAGTGGCCTTATATCACATGTGTTTGAATTAAGAAACTAAATAACTTCTATGCTGTGACATCAAGTAGATGAAGCCTATGATCGGTCATGGGAATTTAGGCTACATCAAAAAAAATGCTTCTTAAAAAATAAATATTTTATTTATTGATTTCAGACTGAGAGGGGAAGGAAGGGAAGAAGGGAGAGAAGGAAGAACAGAAGGAGGGAGAGAGAGAAACATCGATGTGTTGTTCTACCCATTTATGCATTCATTGGTTGATTCTGTATGTACCCTGACTGGGGATCAAACTCTCAGCCTTGGCACATTGGGATGATGCTCTAACCAACTGAGGGTCAGGATACTTTTAAATGCTGGGCTGTGACATGATTTTTATATATATCTTTTGTATATATGGTTTTTGGATGCGCCTTTTAACAAGAGGAAAACCGAGGAGCAATTTAAATGGTCCTTTTCTCATTTTGGGTTATATTCATTGACTTGCCTGATGTTTAGGTGGATGTGAATGATGCCCATTTTTCAAATCTGAATTGATATTTATTTTTAAAAAGTTCTGCACAAAAGTTGATTGTCTCAGTCATCTGTGGTACATTTTACAGATTCAGACTGTTTATAGGACTGTTAATAAGATTTTTTCTTTTTCTTTTCTTTTTTTTTTTTTTTTTTTTTTTGACTGTGGAGGCTGACATCACTTGGCTTAAATTTTCTAGGCCAAAATTATTTCTACTGTACTGTATTGTGGGAAATTCTGATAAGTCAGGTCAACATTTATCTTGAAATATATCCAAGCTACATCTTGAGAAAAATTTTGGCTTTGCTTATTCAATCAGCTTTGCTATATTCTGTCACCTTAAAAAAGTAGGGTTGTGAGAACACTTGTTAGGAGTTTCTTTAGTTTTTATGGCTTACCTCATCTTTAGGGACATGCGTATTAACTCTAAAACAGAAATGCAGACTGCCAACACTCAGTGACCTTAGACTCTGTGACACTCAGTGTCTCCCAAAGCCCCAGAGAATTGATACGGGAGGAAAAAATCCCAAGAGTTAGTTAGTTAACCTTTCTAGATTCTCCAATTTCATATATTTATTTACTTGTATATTATAATTGTGGTTAGAATATCTAATTTCTGTCCTTGGATACCAGAAAACTATACTCTTAGAACACATTAGTTTTTACTCCTTGCAGAATTGCCTTTGTTGAATTGCCTTTTAATGTTTAGGGCCACTTTTATTTAAAGTCACTATGAGAAGCAATTTTGTTAAGCTTTCTAATGACTTTTCTATAAAACTTTTGTTGAGAACATTAATGCAGTACTCATGCTTTGTTTTTCAGATAAATTCCTATATGATACAATTCTTTAAAAATTCAGAGCTGCAGATATAGAGCACCAGTTAATGAGAGGAATTTTGGATATCATCTGCTCACAAACTGTTTGTAAATGAGGAAGTTGAGGCTCAGAGAGGTCCATTATAAGCAGCTGGCCTAGAACCCAGGACTAGAAATTGTGCCTTCTAACAACTGACCCAAGTTTTTTTCTTGTTGTTATTAAAAAATGGAGGTGAAATTGAAATTGACATAAAGTTAACTATTTAAAAGGAAAAATCCATTGACATTTAATACAGTCCTAATATTGTATAATCTCTGTCTAGTTTCAAAACATTTTCATTACTCCAAGAGGAAGACTGTATCTATTACATTTGCTCTTCATTTTCTTCCTCGCCCAACAGCTGACAAGCACCATGCCATCATTCTGTATTCTGTCTCTATTGATTTATCTATTCTGATAGTTCATATAAATGGAATCTCACAATATTTGACCTTTTGTGTCTGTATTCTTTCACTTAGCATAATGTGTCCAGGTAGCAGTATGTATCAGTATTACTTCATTACTTTTTATGGCCAAATAATACTCCATTGTATGTAGCTACCACAATTTGTTTATCCATCCATTCATTCATTGATGGCTACTTGGGCCATTTCCACCTTTTTTGGGCTATTGTGAATAGTGCCACTATGAACATGAATATACATATATTAGGTTGGCCAAAAGTCCGTTTAATTTTTCTGTAAAATAAAAGACATTTTTCATTTTCACCAGTAACTTTGTTGATTTGCATATTTTGAGTATGTTGCCTATCTCCCGCTATTGACTTCTAGTGGGTTGAGGCTAGGGGTGCTGCTAAACATCTTCCGATGCATAAGGCAACCCCAAGAATTATTAGGTCAAATGTCAGTAGTACCAAGGAATTTCACAAACCACTTTTGGCACATTTGCTTAGTCACAGCACCTTCGAAATAATAAAGCATAATATGCCAAAAATGTTGCATATTTTCTTCCATCTTCAATATTAAATTGACTACACAAAATTTACCAATTTTGATACATTTTTAAAAATATGTGCTGATCTGATGGCTGTCACAGAACAATCTAAAAAAATGCTTTTGAATGAAGATCAAAACAACTAAGTGCTACTAGAGCCATCTTAACAGGGGAAAAAAAAATGAACTTTTTGGCCAACCCAATATGACTGTAATTGCCCTTCCTAGTTTTTCCTGCCCTCAGGTTTCCCTATTTCAAGTCTTTCAGGTAGTTGAAATGGCTTAAACTTGAATGTCCCGTGTGCTTCTCACAATCTACCTTTTCAAAACAATCTTCAGTGACTTCCCATGGAACACTTTTTTGCTTCAGTGCCTGCTCCTGTTATCTTCTCTTTATCAGGTGCTCTGTTCTTCACTTGGCTATGTCCTGCCATCCTCTGAGATTGCTCCTTTTCAGGATGCTTCCTCTGATTTGCCACCCTACCTCCCCTTCAGAGTGGGTCAGATCACATGCTCTGTCTTAGTACTTTGTAATAGCTGATGCATGTCTGTCATTTTACTTACTGCATTGCCACACAACACATGCATGCATACACTTTTCACAAGACTGTGAACTTCTTGAGGCCAGGATCATTGCTTTACTTATCTTTGAAATTACAGAGTCTGGCTCTGGTGGGTACGTAATAGACCTCAATAAATGTTTGATCAATGAATAAAAGAACCTCCCAGTCTAGAAAAAACAGATATACACCAATAACTACTGTAGAACTTTAGTGCAGCAGAGGTGGAGAATGCAAGGACTGAACACTCTGGGAATAAGGAGAGGTGCTTATGAAGGGAGGCTTGCTTCATGAAATATACAAGTTTGCGCTGCTGCTTGACGTGAACTTGGTAGAGGTCTTGCTAGAGAGGAAAGGTACAGTATTTTTCATACTATAAGACACATGCCCCCAACTTGGGAGGAAAGAGGGTGTGTCTTACAGTCCAAATGTATCTTACCTGGCTCTCTGTGGGGTGGGGGAGCGGGGTCACAGGAGGCAGGAGCAGAGTTGTGGCTGTATTTTCCTCCCAAATTGGGCAGGGGAGGAGTGCACCTTATAGTTCAAAAAATGGTAATCCATCCTATAATAAAACCAGGGCCTACTTGTGGAAAAGTGAGGTATCTCAGAATCCTTTTTTCAAAGGTCATTTTGGCAGCAAGGCCGATAAAATAGAGGGCAGGCAGGAGTTTGTCTTGCAGGCTACATTGAAGGTCTGTCCTGTCTGAAGCTGTGGTGGTGAGGAGAAGAGGGCCACAAGAGATATTTGGGATGTAAAACATAACTAATTCATGGATGTGAGAGTTGTAAGAGGGCAGTCCAAGTTCACTCTCTTTTCAGTAATTGGGTAGGCACTGATGCATTTTAAATAAGGGATTATAGGAGATATTTGGAGTATGTAATAAATTTAATTTTAGACATGGCGAGTTTGGTACCCATGAGAAATTCAGGCAGAAGTGTTCTGTATGCAGTTGTACATAGTTTTAGAAACTCAGAAGGTACATTTGGGTGGGAGGCACAGTTTTAGAAATCACAGTACATACAAGGTAGTTAAAAGTGGTAGATTAGGAAACAAGGTTACTCAGGGGTTGTATATATAGTAAGGCTGCAGGAGAGTGAGAACAGAATCCTGGGAATTGTGGGTTTTCTTTTGCTTAAAGATAATCAAGGATATACTTTCAAAGCAGTATTAATTTTTCTTGATCACTTTCATTTCCTTTTATTCTTTCTTGCTTTAACAGAGTTCAGAAATTTCCCATTTACAGCCAGTACTTTGTGATTTCCTAATTTTTTCCACCTTTACTGCACTGAATTTTTCTTGAGGCCATTAGTTTATTCCTCTTTGAAGTGTTTGTTGTCAGACTAAATTAGGGAAAATGCTTAACTTTAAAATGAAAAAGGAAATACTTAAGTCAGATATATAAATTAAAATCTCTTCATGAAATGGGCACATATGTTTATATTTTCACTTCCACTATGAAATAGGCTGTCATTTTTTAAAACATATTACTCTATTATTGGTTTACCTTTTGTTTTCCATTTTTGGTAGGTATAGATAAATATTTTGCTTCTTTAACTAAAACAGTTATAAGATTATGATGATAATCTTTGGATTCAGCATCTGGTAAACCTTATAGCTAATGTTGGGACCTGGCTCATTTTCATGGGGGTTGTGGCCCCTCTGCCCTATCTCATTATTGCCTTGCAGGGATGTGATTCCACAAGGAAAGCCAGAATTCCTGATTTATATGTAATTTTTAAAAATGTTCATCCAGAATTTAAAAAAAGAACTATTTTGGCCAAATGGAACACTCCAGTTTTTGATCCCTTTGTAATGAAGACCAACTAGTATCCCCTACTGAGATTTTTGAGATGTGTTTGGTTCTCTTGCATACCATGGTGAGAGAGAAAGCTTGACTAGACGCCACAGAAGATTGCAGTGGAAAAAGAAACAGGTTTGATCCCGTGGTTTGGAAGGTTGAGTAGTAATGGCGTCATGAAGTTCGAAGGCTGAGGTCTGGCCGATCTGCAATAAGTTTTCCAGCAGTGAATCCTGCCACCTTTAGCTTATTTGTTGAGATCTTGATTCGGTGTACCGTGATTTCTGACTTGAAATTGGAGTGGTTAGTTAGGGAGGATATTTTTCTATTATCTTATATTTAAGTACAAAAATAAAACACATACATTGTACTTTGGTATTTTCTCCCAAGAATATAAGCCAGATGAATTATGGTGTTTCAATCAGTGGGTTTCACATTCTGAGCACCTGATTTAATAAATGAACTCAGAGTAAAATTTGTTAGGACTTACTGTATTATCTTTATTTATTTACTTTTATTGAGTCAAAGTAAATAATTTTTATAGGAAGTCTCCTACTCATCCCATAGGAAAATCAGGGAGATGTGTTGGAACTGACCTTTGGCTTTCCTGTTTGTTTTCCTCGGGAGGGAAGAGTAATGATTTTGCAAGCGGAACTTCTGTAATTTTGATTATGCATGTTTCCTTTTAGCAACAGCATTCCCTTGTAAATAAATTCCATTTGTATAAAAACTAGATCTTACAATTAAAAAGTATATTTTAAAAATGTACTACAAGATGTTACAATTTGATTGCTAATTCTTCATCTAACTAGCTTTGACCCCATCCTGTTAGCTTATGAGAGGAATTTATATTCTCTGCCCCCTTTTTTAAAAAATTTTAAGCTTTATTTATTGATTCCTTTTTTAAAAATTTATTTTTAGAGAGAAGGAAAGGGAGGGAGAAAAAAAGGGAGAGAAACATCAGTGTGTGGTTGTCTCTCACGTGTTCCCCACTGGGGACATGGCCTGCAACCCAGGCATGTGCCCTGACTGGGAATCGATACAGCGACACTTTGGTTCGCAGCTCGCATTAAATCTACTGAGCTACACCAGCCAGGGCTGCCCTCCTTTTGAATCTATGAGTACTTTCCTTGTGGCACACTTTTGAATAGCCTTAGCATTTGTGAATCTTTGTCAGCGTGGAGTTTCTGGTTTTGCCTTAATTTTTAATTATTTTTTAAATCCTCACTCAAGGATGTGTTTATTGATTTTAGAGAAGAAAAGAAGGGAGGGGGTGGGATAAACATCAATGTGAGAGAGAAACATTGATTGGTTGCTGCCCATCTTCCCATACACACCTGGATCAGGGATTGAACCCCACAACATTGGTATGCCCCCTGACTGGGGATTGAACCTGTAACTTTAGTAAGTGCTCTGACCAGGGATTGAGCCCAAAACCGTTTGGTGTATGGGACAACACTCCAACCAACTGAGTCATCTGGCCAGAGCTGGAGTTTCTGGTTTTGAAAATTACCAAAACTTTGGTACATAAAGTTAATAATCAGCTTTAAATAATACCATTTGATGGAAAGAAGTAACTAAAGAAAAGAGACTGATTTTTCTTGTTTCAAAGCAAAACTGCCTTGGAAGCCGATCTAAAAGAAGTTTCGATACTGTTCAAGCTCTGGAGGCTTTATCTTTTCTGTATCCCCACTTTGTAAATCTTCTTATTTATGGCACTTATCACATTTATCCTATTATTATATGTGTATTTTAGCTTTTCAGTTTGTAAGCATATTGAGGGCAGAAACTTTCTGATTCACCTTTGTGTAATTAAGGCCTAATACATAGTTAACTAATAATTATAGAATCAATATGAAACCCTCCAAAATAATTATTGTGAAGGACAGTACTTATATAAAATGTACACATACCCACACACAAAATAGGATACTAAAACTCATTACTTTGTTCTAATTTAAAAGAATCTTTTTCTTAATTGAATAGGTAAGTGTCTATTGCTCTACTATCAGTCATAGGAAACCCATTCCCAGGTTAATTCCTTGGGCTGTAAACACATGACATGTTGTGGCCTGTTTATTTCCGGTGGTGGTTACTTAAGACATGCAAGTACATTTACTGTATAAGTGGATTTTGTGATTATTGTGTACTTAAAAAAATTTTAATGAAAAATTTCAAACATTAAATGTAGAAAGGTTAGTGTAATGAACTTGCTGTCCTTATTTATGCCCAGCTTAGACATTTATCATCTCACAACCAATTATATTTCATTTCTATTCTTTTTACCTTTCTCCCATTCATTACTTCCAGAATTATTTTGAAGCATGTTCCAGATATATGTCTTCATCTGTAAGTACTTCATCATGAATCTCTAAAATATAAGTATCCTTTTTATTAAAACAAACCATAATGTCATTACACCAGTTATTAATAAAAAGGAAGCAGTAACTTAATATCATTAAATAACAGAATATGTGTAGAATTCCACAATTCCTCTTTTTCCTCCCCCTTCTTCTTTTTTGTCCTTTTCCACTGTATTTTTTAAAAATCAAATTAAATAAGCTCTATATATTGCAATTTTAATCCACAAAGTTTCTCCTCCTCTTCTGTTTTTCCTTTGTCCTTGATTTGTGAGGGAATTGGACTTGTTGCCCTTTAGTGTTTACCACAGTATGAATTTTGCTTAGTTCATCTCATGTTGTATTGCAACATTTTCTCAGTCCTCTGCATTTCCTAAATCAGAATCAGTTTGATTTTTTTTTTTCCTCAGCAAGCCTCATTTATAGATGGCGGTCTGTCTTTTTCTTTCAAGAGGCATGTAATTTCTGGTTTATATTCTCACTCTCATTCTCTGTCTCTTGTGACTTCATGACTGCCAGACTCTTAATATATTAAGGATTGCAGTATGGTGAGATTCTAATTTTATCATTTCTTCATCATTGTATTGAATATTTTATCAAAGAGAAACTTAATTTTCATCAACTCTGATTGCTCTGATAAATGCTTCTCTATTTTTAAAAAGAGTTCTTTAGCACTCTTCAGAGGTGATCAATGGAATTTAAAAAATCTCTAAGATTTCATGAACTGTTTGAAGTGCTCTAATTTATTGCAGTAATGATTCTTAATGATTTTATGTGTAGCCACTTGCAGCCTTTTCAGTTTATCTTGTGAGTTCTTTTGATTATGTCCTCAGTAGTCTTTGTGGTAGGGCAAAGTGTTCTAGGCTCATCTTAAACTGATTTCCTGCTCCAGACTTGAAATTGGCCATTTTTCCAACAGCTCTGGTTTGTTTTAGTGGAACTACCAACACTGCTTTTTTTTCTTCAGAATTTATTCACTTATTTTTAGAGAGAGGAGAAAGGAGGGAGAGAAATAGCAATGTGTGGTTGCCTCTCACGTGGTCCCCAGTGGGCCCACAACCCAGGCAGGTGCTCTGACTGGGAATTGACCCGTCCACCCTTTGGTTTGCAGCCTGCACTCAATCCACTGAGCTACACCAGCTAGGGCTCAACACTGTATTTTATTGACACAATTTAAGATGTTTTGAGGGTTTTTTAAAATTATTATTATAGTACATAACACTAATAATTTACAAATTACTATATTGTAAAATCACTTGAAATAGCTTATTTGGTTATTCTACATGTTCTGTATATAGTATAGAGTTAGATTTGTTTCACTTTGCTTTTGAGTTGGTGATTGCTTTTTATATCTAAAATATTTATACTATTTCAAAATCAGATCTATGGAACTAGGTATCAGAGATGTCTAGTTCTTATCCCTGTCCCCTCTATCCCTTTTTCTCCATTCCTCATAGATCGTTATTTTTAAAGATTCCATAGAGTACATTTAAAAAAATAAGCAAATGTTTGTATGTTATTAACTCTCTCCCTCTCTCTCTTGGATGATTGATAGCAATACATACTTTACTAGTATTTAATTGAATTTTAAAAAATAATCAGGATAATATGCTGATACAAAAAATAACATTCATTCCAAATGCAGAGAATTGGTGTTTTCTGATATCTTGATGGATTTATTAGCTCACATAATTACAAATTTCACTGTCTTTGATAGCTTAAAGATTTTTGCTTTAATACATTTTTGACAGAATACTTTTTTGTATGTCATATATACATATATATGTATATTGTTTAGGAATAAAATTGATATATGTCTATTTAGGGTGAGTCAAAAGTAGTATACAGTTATTCATATAGAAAATAATACAATAATTAAGAATACAAGAATAAACTGTTTTGCATACTCACAACTGTAAACCTATTTCTGCCTCACCCTGTGTATATCTTTATGTCAAATGGTAACATTTAAAAAAATAATAATAAATTTTGGTTTTGATGAAGTTTGAAAGTTATTTAAAAAAATCTTTACTATTTATTGAAAGTTATTAAGGCACAAAAACAATATGTATAGCTATAAAGATAGTTTCTAAAAAGCTCTTTTGATTTATTTATTTCAAACTGTATATCTACTAGACTTTTTATCAGAAATTCATGAAACCTTGAAAAAGTAGCTTTGCAATTTGAGGCAGTATTTGCTGGAGGCCTGCCAGGACTATTCTTTGCTTTGTTGTCCCATTCACATTTTAAATACTTTATTATTCTTCTTGTATAAGGGAAAACATTCAGTAAATAGAATTTTTTTTAATAACTGCAGTTACTTCTAGTTCCCTAATTCAGTATGGGCTGTGGGAGTGGAGAGAGGGAACTATAGTCTTAGTTTGTGTCCTGAAGAAATAAATAGATGTTATGAATGTCTGCTATTACTTCAAACTGTGCAAATATTTTGTAATTAATAGACTCTAATTCTAAAAATACTGAATTTGTTATAGTTTTTTTTCTTATATTTTCTTCGCCATTGGATGCTAGGAGTCCTAATTATGTGATAATCTATGACCTATAATTTCTGCTTTAATTGAAAAAAATGAAGGATTTGTTCAGGTAATCACCTCCATATATGTACATGATTCATTCTTGAAAGAGTATAGAAGTTGAACAATATACTTGTTCAATAAGGGAGAGTGTTCTGTTACCAAAGAGCTAAAAGTACAAAGGAGGTAGTGTGTATGTATGCATATAACCTAATTATTGTGGACACCGCCAGTTGGGAGAGGAAGGTAAACTCCACAGATACCGAGTGGCCATTGTTTTTGCCAGCTAGACAGTTAACTAACTTGTTGAAAAGGGTCATTAATCCAAGTGTCTACCATCTCCACAGACCCTCTATCTCGCCTGGCTCAATGGCTGGGTGGAAAATTTGCACCATATTAGTAGTCTTTGATCCTCCTCAGAAGGATATAGTAGGTACCTTAGGTAGGGGTGAGTAGAAAAGGATCTTTATTCCCTTGGCCCTGGAGCACAAAATGAGGGGTTTGGGACCAGCTGACCCAGCAGATGTACTGAGGATCCCTGCGTGGCCGTCTTTCTGTGTCTGCCTTCCCGAAAGTAAGTAATGATGTGGGTTGGTGTCAGGGTGTATTGAGACAATGGAAAAACACTATTGCAGAACATCAGTCCCATGGGAGAACAAGGACCGAGTTCTTGGATGATTTTTTTTAAAGGTGTGTGCTTGGTTTGGGTTGTGCTGATAAGAGTGTGTAGCTCTGCCTAAGACCAGAAAGTACAAGTGGGGAGGAGCACTTCACTTTAGGGGCGTTTTCTTTTTCATTTTCCCTCCACCATTTGCTTTTCTTGTCCTTTTCCCCTGTCCTCTTCTCTCTCCTTTCTCCTCTTCCCATTCCCTCCCTCATCTTACTTATCTAGTAGGGGATTCATTAGTTTCACATGTAGGGAGCTGCTTCTTTGTACCGGGCCTTGTTTAAACTGTTGTATAAACATGTTGAATGAGACAAGGTTCCATGTCAGGAATACATTCTATTGAAACTAGTTGCTGAAGAACTTTCAACTTACTGAAGAGGGAATAGGTGGGAGGAAGATAATCTATAGTTGCGATAAAACCACTCTCATGATTACTAAGAATGTGCTGTTGAACTCATATATATCATTTCTGTGACCCAGGTTGCACTGAAGTGGTATCAGCTTCAAGATTCTCAGCCCTGAGCTGTACAATATGTAGGATATACCAGGGGAACGTAACTCAAAATGGTTGACACACTCTAGTGAGATTCATATCAGAGTCTAAGGTCTGTTTTGTGGGAGCTCTGACAGTCTGTTCCTGTGATCTGAAATAGCTGTGTCCACTTAGCCCCACTCATCACGTGTAGCCAGGAGAGTCTAGGCCTGGCTCTGTGTTGAATCAGCTGTCTCATTATGAGCAGAGTTACTTAACCAGTGTGTTACGGCTAGACTTGATTTGGGAGATGACCTTATAACTTAGCCCCTTCATTGCGCTAATGGGAGTCCTGGGTGAAAGAGAGTTAGTGATTTTGCAGAGGGTCACACAGAAATTCGGTGGCGAACTGGAACCCGTAATTTGTGACTCATGTTCCTACTAACCTGTTATACTACTTTTCCTTTTATAAAAGTCAGTGGTGAGGATCAAATGACATAAAATGTCAGTATGACTTGTTGTCAGGAGGCATACATGAATCTTTGCATTGTCATTTAAGCATCTTGGCAACAGGGGTCTTTTTTTACGTCTTTGTGTGCCCCTGTGCTTAAGGCCTTACCAGTAAAGGTAGTTATATAGTCACACTCATATATAAATACTCTTTGAAACAAAAATTCTTTCCTTTATTTATGTAGGGTATAGATGGATAAACTCTGTAGTAATAAAAATTGTGTACTTTAATTTCAGACCAGGAATTTGTTACATTCTTTATAAGTAGTTTTCTAACTAATTTCTTGGGAGGCATATTAAACTGATCAATATTTAGATAAAAGAAAGCACTCATTTATGATTTCAGTATGTTATTTCTTATAATGACTTTTAGCTTAAGGCATTTGCCAGCTGACAGATTTTAAGGTTTGCTAGAGAGTTGAGATTTGCCTAGGATCAAGTCTCGCTCTTATGTTTAATTAGCTGTGTGACCTAAGGCAATTTTTGAAAATATCTCTGTGCCTTAGCTTCTCTGTTGTTAAGCCAGTAATAATAATAGTGATTAAGCACAACATGACTGTTGAACCATGGACTCATTTAGTCCCTACAACAGCTGCAATGAGATAAGGGAGGAAGTGAAGGCATGTAGTGATTACACAGCTAATAAATAAATAGCAAAGGTGAGATTTGCACTCTGTTCTGTTAACTCCAGAGTCCATACACTTTGAGCACGATGCTGTACATGCTACCAGCTTAATTTCTTCCTAAATTCTGAGAGCTTAATGAGAATAGGTTATGTAGACAATACTGGGTGCAGTTTTTAGTGTTCACAGCTTTTGGGGTTACAGAATTTTGAATCAAATTTAGTGCACCTAGAAGTTAACATTGGGGGAGTTTTAAATATGTAGTTTTCCTTCGTTCTAAACTGTACTGGTAGCTTGTTAGAATGGAAGAATCATAGACCCCACCCCAGACATCCTGGAACAAAATCTACCTTAATGTTTGAGAACTACTGCCTTACATGATCTTGAAGGTTTCTTCCAGCTTCACTAATAGTTGGTGAGCCAGCGATTCTACAGCATCAGCCAGTATGGATATTTCAGTGTTAATTATTAAATTTAGAGAAGAAAATGGTAATATATCAAGGATTACTTTAATGTAAATCACTGTAACTTACATTTCTTTCTTTATTTTTTTCCCCTTGGCTTTCATTTTAAGTCACCTCTTGAAGTAATACCTGTTTGCATTTGGAAAAGGTTTCTGTCATAGTACCAAATTATCCTAAATTTTCTCATCCTTTATTATCTGAGGAAATAATTAGAACTCAAGATTTTTAAATGGAATTTGGGCATATGTTTCACTTCATCTCATCAGATGAGATATCAGCCAATAATATCAGCCAGTAATGTATATGGGAACACTAAAAATAACATAAAACTTTCTTATTTTTGAACATTTTGCTATTCTGATGTTTCAGTGAACAGATTACCTACAAAGCCAATGAGCACTAAATTGCTTGATTGGAAATGTTTGATTTTATTGGTCTCCAGAATATAAAAATTCTCTCAAATTAATTAAGGGAAGGATCTTCTCTAGATTCTCCTGTTCACCGTTAAATCACTACCACCTGGCACATTGTAGGTATTCACAGATATTTGTTAAGTGAATAGATGGGTTGTTTTTTGGTGATTTTGCCACTGTTTTCAAATGAATAACATACTTGTAAGATTCTAAAAAGGAGTTTTTAGATAGTTGAGCATCTCTCCCATGTAAACTAATTACTGCATTAAATAATCTTCCCCATACGAACTTTTAATTGTGATGATTCTTTGAAAATTTGTCTAATTGTGGAAGATATGATTCAGACAGAAGAACAAATAAAACATTTATGCGGTGTAAAAAGCAAACACCTGGTTAAGAAACAGAACACTACTGAGTATTTGAGAAGCTAGCTCCCCCATGTGTTGGCCTCCAGTTGCAAGCTCTGGTCCTTTATCCTCAGAGATAGCCCCTTTGCTTGATTTTATTTTTAAAATCTTTGAATATATATGAATATATCCTTAATAAGTTGTTTAACTTGGAAAAACTGACTAGCAAGTGTAAATCTAAATGTGTAAAGAAAGAGTTATATTGTTAATATTAGATCAAATCTCACTGGAGGAGGTAGGTTGAATAAAGTATCTGGGTCATAGTCTGGTTTCAGCTTTCCTGAGAGTTTATGAGAACTCTTTTTCAGGGAAGCCTGTGGATCAGACTTTGGGTGAGTAGTGCATTTCTCGTGGTTGGGCATCTGGCAGTACTGCAGTTGTGAATCAGGTACTAGGTGTTTAGCAGAGTATTGTCAGAGGGACTGGACTGCTCTGTACTGCATTCTTAACACCAAGACCTACTTTCAGCTCTTAGAAATAAGTCAGGAGACCACTTCTGTAGGTGAAGTAGTATCCCCACCTGATTCATGGAGGCAATCATGAAGGCCAAGCAGAAACTTCAGGAGTCATTCTGGCTTCCGGTTAAAAAGATGACAGTGACCAGGATGAGGGAAAAGGCTAATGAAAATACGCATGAAAAGGGTTGTGCCCGCCTTTTATGGGAGGCATTAAAAAACTCCACTGAGTGCATAAAGGAAGATAAAAGTAAATGGAAACATGTTATTTTAGGTTAGGAAGTCTCGATATTGTAAGTTCTCCTTAAATCTTGTCCAAACCTCCTGTTCATGTGTCATCTAGTCATTGAGAGCTTCTTAGATCAACCATATACATACAGTTGCTTTATTGTTCAGAATAACACTCATCCCCATCTTATATAACTATAGTTACTTATTTGTTTCTTTCCCTTTCTGGAATGTAAACTTATAAAGATATGTGTATATCTTGTACCCAGAGCAGAGGATAGCAGAGCCCTAAATGTCCCACCCACTTCTGCCTCCCTTCCCTTCCCAGAAGGTTGAAAAAAATTCCTAATGACATGCCTGTGAAGAAAGTGGAACATATTTAGAGATACTGGTTAAAAATACTTTGCCAACTTGTACTGCAAGTGGGGGGAAAAAGCCATCAAAGGGATCCCACTAGAAGGTAAACAGACTTCCCTTTTCTGGAATTCCTGTAGCACAGAGGAGGTCACTTTGAATTTCCCTTTCTAATAGATGGGACTTCCGGATTGGGCATTTTGGCTACCTATGGATTAATAACTGAAAGACTGTGATCCAGGGCCAACTCATGCTACATAGTAACTCCAGTGCCAGCAAATGATATGATGGTTCCTCATAATCTTCTAGTTGGGAAATTTCACATTTTTTCCATCTTAACCCCAGAGGTGGGAGAAGTAGGTCTGTAACATCTCTAGGCTCAGGCCAAATGGCAGCACTTGGACTGTAACCAAGATCACTGCAAAATAGTTGTAAGCAGCAAGAAATTACATCCAGATTCTTGTGGAGACTACTGTAGGGTACAGAGTAAGAGCATGAAAGCAATCAAACCTTGTATAAATAATGTTCCTTTTTTTAAAATTTAATGATGGTATGCTTGTCTTTTTCCCTTTATTGAATGTAAACTTAAGAGAATATGTTTTATTCATTGTGGCTTCCACAGCATCTTGAACTTATAGCACATAGGAAGCAGTCAATGACCTTGAGTGTATGAATGAATGAATGAATACAACTGTCCTTTCTCTCATAATCCACAGCACTTATTGTCTGCCCCATAGTTTTTTGGTCATTGATTTTGTTCAGTTTAGCATCTTATAGTGGTTTCTATTACTTTCTTTTGGTTCAGTGTCTGATTGTTTCATTCCTGTAAGACAATCTTCTCTGTGCTTATTGATGGCAAGAGTGGGACAAATGCTTCCTTGTATTCCTCACGGTGTGAGGCAGACAGGTACAGGGAATTGTTGAATTGAAAACATTTATTTATTCACAGTAACTAAATTGCTAAGATCCAGTTTGCATTCAACAAAAGGAATATTTTTATTGGATAATACAGTATACTTTAAACAAAATAGTTTTTTTGTTTGTTTCTTAAGTATGGAGAATTTGAGGAAATGTTTTGTTGAGCTCATGGTGACTTCTGCTAAGTGGAATTTGGAAGTTTTGTAATTATACTTTTATAAATTTCTATACGCAGTTTGCATTAAAATCACAATTTTCAGTGAGATAATGGATTTCTTACTTCGAAATTTTAGTTTTTAAAAATGTTGCCATGCTGCAGTTATGTTTAAACTTAGTTTTAAAATGAAACATTCTAAATAAGCACAATTTTAGTCTACATTTTATGTATACTGTTGCATATATAAATACACAAATGTTTTTATACTGTACCATTTTTCATTCCAGCATATTCTTCAACAGTGTGTATGAGTATTTCTTGTTGTACCTTTACATTGTCACTAGCTTTTAAAAAATCATTGGAGGGGGTTGGGGGGAGGGGTGGGGAGAAAATACAGACAACTGTAATTGAACAACAATAAAATAAATTAAAAAATAAAAAATCATCGCAGATGTTCTATAAGGCTCTTTCTCCATATAGATTTTGTATATGATTTCTTGGAGATAAATTTCCAAAAGTGTGCTTAGCATGTTCAAAAGTAAATATTTTAATAGTAATTGAAACAACACTATAAATGTACAAAAGGAGAAATATAAAAGTTTGGTTGGTTTTTCCCTAATTCATAATTTATTTATTTATTTATTTTTGCTTTATTTCAGATCAGTCTATCCATATGGGGATGGGGAGGCCTTGTCATTGTCCTTTCTCTAATAACATTTGGACCTTTTGTAATATTTTATTTGGCATTTTATATCCTCTGCTTTGTGGGTGGGTAAGTATGCTTAGTGATAATTTTGCAACTCATATGTCATGTTCTGTTGTTCAAAATTGAAACAAATGACAAAAAGAAGTGAAAGTATGATTTATTGTGGATGTTATTTTTACAAATTATTTTTATCAAAGCTTTAAAGTAAGATGCTTAATAGAAATAGAAATGATAATTATTGGTACCAGGAATAATGTCATCTTCAAAACTGACATAGAAATTTTAATGATACAAACTTGTTTTGTGATAAAAGGAAATTTTTAAAGATTTTTTAATTGCTTTGGTGTATTCTTTAAGGTTGAAATTACCTTGTCTATTAACATAGTAACAAGGTAAGTAATTTATATTGAGATGATGCATCAGATTTTGTATAGAGATAATTGTGTTAGTGATTAGACTTCAAACAATACTGTTAATTATTTTCCTTAGTGAATGCTGTCATTTTGTTTAAGAAAATTCAAACAACACCTGATTTTGCAATTTTCTCTTCATGGTTATTTGGTTTACAGTGTTTATACCTTTTACTTTGCCTTGATAAACCTTTACAGGAGAGGTTTCAGTCATGATTTTGTATAGCTTCCTATGCAGAGCATTTGGTGTCAGACTTGAATTATATGTAAGAAAATGTATAGACAAGAGAGATGCTTGTTTTAGATACTTTAACCAGCTTAGCTGAAATGCACATTTTGTTAATATATGTGTGTATGTATGTATTGTATATACATATATATTATACATTTATGTACTTATTTGTGGAATGAATACCTATGAGTTCTTTTAAAAATACCTTTTGAGAACCCCCAAACTTGAAGGAGTTACTTTATCTCACAGTTTTAGAGGACTTAATTGAATAGCATATGTAAACTATGGCCTGAAAGCCTATGTAAGACACTAAAGGGGTGGCTTCTGAATATGTCTGCGATCTATTACCTGTCTCAGGATATGGGTTTGAAAGTCATGTGTTGCCATTATAAAAATAGGGAGTGTACCTACTGATTGTTGAACAAGTGAGAATTAACTAAAGGACTGTTCATAAAACTGTTTTAGTTTTAGTATTTTTATTAAAATTACTTAGATACAATAACTATTGAAAAAATTAAGAAATAAGTGGCAGGAATCAGATAAATGGAGTTCCGAAAATTTATTGATTATAATGATGATTGAAGACTGTAGATCTGCAGCCATTTGGCTTCTAAATTGTACTCCTTTGTTCTAAATTAAGGCCGGAGCTGCTTGATTGCATAGCTGCATGGTCGCACAGCTGCATGGTTGCACCTCTCCTGCATAGGATCACAGCTGCTTTTACTTATTGGAAAGGAGAGTGCCTTGAGATGTTTATTTGAAAGGAGAGTTTTCTTCTACTTTACTAATTGAATAAGTCCTTGGCAAAAGTGAAGGAGAAGGATTTCCCAATACTTCAGAAAGGGAGGACATTGCAGCTTTTTAGAGGAAGGTAGGAGCCCTAGGAATCCTTGGAAGATGGAGAGGTGGAGAATTATTTCTTTTAGACTAAATTGCTTTATACAAAATTTGGGAAAGAGAGAAGGATGATGAGTGCACTCATTTTAAAGTTGTGGGAACCTGTTTTCCTTTTTTGCATCTGCTAATTTATTAAGAAATAATTTTCAGAAAAAAATTTTGGATGAGATGAGACATTGGAGAGTGTGAGACAGCCACTAAAAACTCTTTAGATAACATTAAGTCACATGGTAGGGTCTCAAATTCAAAGTTCGTGCTGGCTCATAAATTAATATTTTATTCCAGACTGTTGATCCCAGTGACAAGCACTGCCACAATTAGGGACTTCTACTTACATACTAGCAAGCCTCCCAAAAGGAGATTAGTTAATTAAGCACTCTGAGGTTACTCAGTTATGGTCAGTGAGTACCATAATTCCTGAGTCAGATCTTTCTTTTTTTTTTGGCTCTCATTATGAACAGCGATTGCCCCTCTTTAACTTAGTATAGTTGAATGCCTTTGAATTTTAAAAGCAAAAATAGGCTTTTAAATATCAATCTCAAGTGAAAACATTTCATATAATTAAAATAAATTTAGTCTTAATGTATTTATTGTGTAAGTTCTTAAAAATATGTTTTCTCTTTTCTTGAAATACAAGCTTCAGAGAAATTAATACATTTTACTGTGGAAACCACCTTTTTATTTTTCACAAATGAATCTTAAGTATTTACGTAATTCTGCAGTTTATTTACAGTGTTGAAAGTGTATATATTTTTCTTATAATCAAAAAGGTATTATGAGTTATTTAGTGGCATTCTGTTATGTTTGTTTGGTTATGCAATCATTTGTAGCACTTGTTTTTTCTGAAATCTCAATGCTAATGCTATTAGGTTCTTTGTAAGGTCAGACTATTTGATAGCCTACTTCCTACTGTCATGGTGTGCCTCAAAGGTTTTTGTTTTATCAGTCTGTTTCAAGGAGATAGTTTCAGAAGTACATTGTTTTCTTAATATAAGCATTTTATTGTGCCTGTAAATGTGCTTATAACCAGATAAAACTGAAATACAAAGCCAACTTAATTCTTAGTGATAACATCAGATATAACACAGGTGAAATTTACTGATATTTCCAAAGCCTTTTTTAAAAGAGACAAAAACAGAATTGATATCATAAGCTGATTTGATTTTGTGTTTTCCACTCTCCTCCCTGCTTTTGTGATGCCTGTACTGAAGAGCAGTGAAGTGGCAGTAGTCACAAAAAGCAGAGAACCTTGAGAACCTTCAGTTCTTGATGCTGAGCATATATAATTTTTCCCTGTTCCCTTCTTGTCACTACTCCCACACTGTTGTCTATGTCCGTGGGTCATTCATAGATGTTCTTTATGTGGTCCCTTCCTCTTCTTTC
This sequence comes from Anoura caudifer, assembly GCA_004027475.1. Lineage (NCBI taxonomy): Eukaryota > Metazoa > Chordata > Mammalia > Chiroptera > Phyllostomidae > Anoura > Anoura caudifer. The sequence goes on from PVKU01000167.1 coordinate 549,751, forward strand.
CACCATTATCCCTCGACCCCTACCCCTCTGGTCACTGCCAGTCCGTTCCTTGTTTCTGTACCCATGGTTCTATTTTGTTCATTAGTTTGTTTTGTTCATTAGATTCCTCTTCTAGGTGAGATCATGTGGTATTTGTCTTTCACTACCTGGCTTATTTCACTCAGCATCATGTTCTCCAAGGCCTTACTGCTCTGAATGGGCCAACTTCCTCTCATCTGGCAATTTAGATTTTTTTCTTTACGGAATTCCTGTCTACTTAGTGCTTGGATTTAATCAGTAAATTTTACCTATAGGAAATGTTGATAGCATCTAGTCAGTATCTACAGGAGTACTAAACCAGTACTTATCTTACCTTGACTCTGTAATTTTCTTTTATTAATTCCAGGCTTATTTAAAGAAATCATAATTTGGATCATGTTTTTTCCTATATTCTATAGAAATTCTATATTCTATAGAAGCTATATTCTATAGCTTTGTTCTATATTCATAGTAGCAAGTTATATTACTATCTCATGTTAATTAGTTAACAATAGAAAGCATGTGATTTAGCTGTAGATTTAGATCTCATTTGTTTTTGGTGTTGGTTATTAGCTAGCCTACTTATTTAATGTGGACTTATTTTCCTAAAGGTATACTGGGTGAAAACTTTGAAACGCATTATTGTATAAATTCACAAATGTTTACAGTTGATTTAAACTTCAGAACATAGCAAAATCTGTCAATTTCTTGCCTTGCCAAAGTCACAAACTGATGTTTTAGTGAACAATAAGCCATCTATTGAATCTGAAAAATGTATTTGGTCATAGATGTGTTAGATTATAGTAAAATTTTTTTTTGTATCTGTAATTGAATTTTTCTCAGGGGTATTGTGGTTACTCTCCTGTTTGGAAAAACAAACTCAGAGAAGGACCTGGAGCAGTGTGAACACTCGTATCTTCCTCCAACATCAACTGGAATTCCTAAGGTAAATAGGCTAAAGGAATGTGAGACCTCAAAGTCCTGTCCTGTTCAGTGATAATGTGATCATCTGTCTACGGTTTGGCAGATTTTTCTATAATTCATTAATGCTCATTATAAATTTATGGAGGCTGTCCAATGGTGCTTAGAAAAATGCATTTTAAAAAGTTACCTTGTACACTTTCTTAGATATTAAAAGTGGGAATGCAAATTTGAGGAAAAGACAAAAAATTGGAGTTTTTCCCTGTATCTTAATCTAGAATTTCAAAGTATCAAATGTATGATTTGTATCAATAAATAAACTGCTTTGAATGAAATAAAAAGCATAGGAAACGGGGGGGAAAAGGGTACCATTTTTTTAGACTCATTTGAAACCTAGCTTACAGTTAGGCTATGCATTATTTATAATTTTCATAAGTTAGGGCTAATTTTATATAATCTTGAATGTTGCTATTTTCTTTTTTCAATATATCATAAATAAAAATGGAATTGGATATGAATGATAGTAATATAGATAGACCTTCAGATTTGCATTGCTCCAGTTCTCATTGTGGGATTCGGATGGTTTTATCTTTTACAACACAAAAAATCTGAAGTTGATGCTGTGAATTTCACTTTACAGTTACTAACTTGTTCAATTTGTGCTAAGGTTTAGGAGATGCAGAGAAAGTAATTTATAGAGTATTATTTTACATTGCTGAAATTAAAAACCCATCCCACTGATTTACATATTAGTAAATAACTTTTTTCTAATACTTACTATAACTTTTACAATAATTTGAGACTTGTCCTTCTTTAAGACTTCCATTAATATGTATTCTGTGAGTTTGCTCACAAATCTAAGGAAATGAACTTTTTTCTTTTTTAGGTTTGTTTCTTAGCTATTTGAGTGGTAAATATAGAAGATGGGAAATACTTTTAAAAAATATTTTATTTATTTTTTAGAGACTGGGGAGGGGAGGAGAAAGAGAGGGAGGGAAACATTGATGTACCAGAGAAACATAGATCAGCTGCCTTCTGCACATACCCTAACCGGGGGCCTGACCTGCAACCCAGGCATGTGCCCTGACCAGGAATCGAACCCACCTGTAACTTTTCACTTTTGGGATAATGCTTGGCCAACTGAGCCACACCAATCAGGGCAAGATGGGAAATATTTAAAAAATTAAGATCCTAAAGAGTCATGAATCATAGTTAACACTGGTAAGTCTTTATAATCTATATTTCAGTAGATAGTATAAAAATAGTGATTTTGATTTGCTTTTTCTGAAATGATTTATAAGCAGGGATTATGAAAAATTTTAGGTTGTATAAACTTGAAGCATATGTTTTATATATATAAACATGTATATGTAAATGTAAATATGCTTTGGTTTTTATTTTTAACTGAAGAGTGTCCTATTACTTTTCATTGTGTTTCCAGACCACTGGTCTTTCTGAAAACTACAGAGAAATAGAGGAGTTAATTTTCATTAGTTGCTAAAAATCATTTCTAAATAAAATCAATTTAAAATACACACCTTTAGTAGCTATTTTGGACTGGGAGGGGAAAAAAGGAATAGGAAAACTAATAGTTTAACTCACTTGAAACACTAACACAGGGTTTTAAGGGGTGTACAACACATGCCCCATGGGTTGCATGTGGTCCAGGATGGCTATGAATGTAGCCCAACAAAAAATCATACGCCTACTTAAAACATTAGGAGATTGTTTTCTGATTACATGTCGCAGTGTATTTAATGTGTGGCCCAAGACAACTTTTTCTTCTTCTAATGTGGTCCAGAGATGCCAAAAGGTTGGGCATCCCTGTTTCATCGAAATATTGCAACAACATAGATACATATTTTCAGTTTTCTTATACTCTAAATAATGTTTACTGATTTTATTAAATTTTGAAGTTAAGAATAGATTTTATTTTGGATGTGTATATTTGTTAACTTGAGAAATAGTGTTTGTTTTATATTGGATTGGCCAAAAGTCTATTATGTTTTTTCTGTAAAATAAAAGACCCATTTTCCATTTTCACCAATAACTTTATTGATTTGGATATTTTTAGTTTGTTGGCTATTTCCCACCATTGGCTTCTAGTGGGTAGAGGCCAGAGGTGCTGCTAAACATCTTCCAATTCATGAGACAGCCCTACAGCAAATAATTACTTGACTAAAATGTCAATAGCATCAAGAAACTTCACAAGCCACTTTTGGCACCTTCAGTCATTTGCAGCACCTTCTCCTTGCTCTGCACAAATCTTTTTTTGCATGTCAGTTGTGTTTTTACCTGTTTTAAAATAATAAAGCATAATACGCCAAAAAAAGTTGCATATTTTCTTCCCTCTTCAATATTAAATGCCTACACAAAAACTCACCAATTTTGCTAAGTTTTTTTAAATGCACACTGATGACAACTGTCACCATACAATTGTTAAGGACAGCTAAGCACTACTAGAGCCACTGTACAGAAAAAATGTAATGGACTTTTTGGCTACCCAACACTAGTCTCAAGAAATAAGTTATTTATTTACTTGAAGATAATGAGAGGAAAGCTATAATGAATATTCAGTTAGAAGTAAACCACGGAGACTTTTAACCAAGGAAGTATGCAGTAAGATGCTATGGTTTCTTTCAGTGTTTAGAAGAAATGAAACAGGAAGCCAGGACTATAAAGATCGATCGAAGATTGACGGGTGCCAATATAATTGATGAACCTCTCCAGCAAGTGAGTTTCAGTATGTGGTATTTGAATTCCATATATTGTGTGCTAGGTGTATTTCTTTTGAAAATATTAAGATACAATTTTGCTGTTTATGTAATATGCTAGAAATGTATCATAATGCTATTCTTGGGTTCTATATTAAAAAATGCTGCCTTATTGATGAACTAACTCATAATGATGTGTTTACTTAATATTTAAAACCTTTTGATTGAGTGTGCATTTAGAAAACAAAGTTTTTACTGACATATTTAATAATGTTTCTAGTAATTTTATAGTTAAAGTGTTATTCTTTAAAAAATGAACGTGCACCTTGCTTTGGTAAATCAGATATTATTCCTTACTACTTTTATTACTTCGATTCAACAACATTAAAATGTTAGAATTAAAAACTTTATTCTCCCCCAAAATATTTTTCACTGATTTTTTTAAATTATAAGATTATTATAAATGTGTACTTTAAAACTTTAACATTCATTTTATAGATGATCCCATATTTAGTTTAACAAAAATATTATACATTAATTTGTATTATTTGCTTTTTATTGGCTAACAATTCTGTTGGCAGTATCAAAGGTATTAGAATTAAGTGAATGATATCATTTTTGTAATTTGAAAGGAATATGATGATATAATCTTGGAAAAATTTTTTCCTTTTTTAGAATTAGGGTCCATTGACATTACTTTGTATCTCATTCCATCAAACCAATTAAAACTCTTCATAATATTATAGCATTGAAAGTTTACTTTCTCGTCTTAAGAGTTTGGGGTGGGCGTGGCCATAGATAACTAGTTTTTAAAACATTTGGGCAGTGTATAAGTTAGGATACCAAAATAATTAAAAATTTTTTGAAATGGTTTTTCATATATCGATGCTTTTTAAATGAAAGTATTTACCACCACGGTTTAGTGTGTAGAGAGTAAATATCAATTGGCAAATAATCCTTTTAGGTTTTAGTTTGTCACTGTCACTTTTAAGATCCTAAACAGTTGTATTTCCCCCCACTGTTCTTATTTTAGGTTATCCAGTTTTCCCTGAGGGATTATGTGCAGTATTGGTATTACACACTGAGCGATGATGAGTCTTTTCTTCTTGAGATTAGGCAGACTCTTCAAAATGCACTCATCCAGTTTGCTACTAGGTAAGGTTACTGGATTGTATTTCGGCTTCACAATTTAAATATATTGTTTGTACCAGTAGGGAAAATAACTTAAATGGGAGGGGAAAATTAATTATATTTGACCCTTGAATAACCCGGAAGGTTAGGGGGACCAACCCCTACACAGTTGAAAACTGCATGTAACTTGATTCCCCAAACTGTAAGTCTTACCAATAACAAGCAGTCGACTAACACAGATTTTATCTGCTATATGTATTATATGCTATATTTTTACAATAAAACCAGAGAAAAGCAATGTTATTAAGAAAATCATAAGGTAGAGAAAATGCAATCACAGTACTGTACAAATTTATTTTTAAAAATCTCCATGAGTGGGCTTGTGCAGTTCAAACCCATGTTGTTGAAGAGTGCACTGTATTAAAAGGTAAGTAGGACAGTAGATTATAGATAACTTGCATTATGGAACTGGAGCCCTAAAAACCTTGAAGTTACTCCTTTAAATTTAACCTTTATATTTACAGAATGTTCATTTTGATTAAGCTCTTGTTCTCTTGGTCTCTATGTCAGTTTTTTCCTCTGGATCTAATCTTGTGACTTTTCAAAGTCTTTCACCCCATTTACTGATAATTTATTTCCTCTCTTACCCATACTCTGTTTTATTTGAGTGCTAAGGAAATTAGTTTCTCTTACTTTTTGGCACTTACCTAATAGAAGTCCTCTTAATGGAAAAAAACAAAGAATTGTAAGTCAGCGGAGACTCTTCAGTTTATTATTTATTCATAGAAGAGAATATGAATATATTTTGTTTGCCCATCATTAGCTTTTTTTATTACTGTATTCTGATGGTTTTGCTTTAAGAACCAACTACTCATACATATAACAAAATATTTTGGCATAATCCTTGTACTTAAAATACTTGATTTTTTGAGGGGGCTATTTCATATCCAGGTATTCTTTATTTTTGAAAGAAAAAAAAATATTTTTAATCCTCACCCGAGGATCTGAAGATACGTTTATTGATTTTAGAGATAGAGGAAGGTCGGGGGAGGGAAGGAGGGGCTGGGGGAGAGAGAGAGACAGAGAGGAGAGAAGAGAGGGGAGAGAAGGAAACATCAGTGTGATAGAGAAACATGGATGGGTTGTCTCCCGTAGGCACCCTGACTGGGGATGGACCAGGGATCAGACCAGCAGCCTTTGGTGTATAGGATGATGCTCCAGCACCCTGAGCCACAGAGCCAGGGGTGCTTTTTTTTTTTTTTTTTTTAAATCAAAGACTTTTTCTTCCCAATACACATAAAGATTTTCCTACTAACCTGTGTCCTGAAAGCCCTAATTTGTAGAGCAGTTAAGGCCTTGGCCGTTAGTACACTCGGATCTGAATGTTATTTTCTAGCCACCCCCTCTTCTTTCTCTTAGGTTCTTGAAATACATTCCTGTACTTTTGAGAGTCTTGGAGTAGATCTTTTCCCTAGGGCTCTTAGTGTGTGTGTGAGGTGTGTGTGTGTGTGTGTGTGTGTGTGTGTGTGTGTGTGTGTGTGTGTGTTTAAATCTCTTTTATGTGTTTGTTAACTTCCTTTGAGTGGGGTCTGACTTCTGAAGACCCTGTGAATGAGTGATGTCCACAATGTCATGCCCATAGCAGACCTGCTCAGATTCTGTAGACTCAGGCCTGTGGCTTCTTTTATGCTATCAGTCCATCTTTTATTTGGTCTTCCCATTTTTCCTACTGCCTTCTATTATTCCCAGCATTATTGTCTTTTCCAAAGAACTCTGCCTTCTCATGATGTGCCCAAAGTAGGACAGTTTCAGTTCTGTCATTTTTTGCCTCTAGCCAAGTTTCAGGCTTAATTTGCTTTACAGGCCTGTGCACATAAATATTTCCAGCTCATCTGCTCTGTTAAGACTTTTCCTCTGCAACTCAGTTGACGCTCAGCTTTAGAGTAGGAGGTTAATTCCTCAACCTCAAGTCATTGGGGAGGCCTGCAGTAAGATGTATGGTTTGAACAGTAACCTTACTTGTTGAGGTAGATTTGGGCTGCTGCTTCTTTATGATTAACAGCAAACATTTGCAAGGTGACCAGCCATAATTATGAGTGTAGACTCATTGTGGAACACAGGAAATATAATAAAGGATAATCAAGCAAGGTCGGAAATTGGATTTTATTCTTCTTTAATTTCCTATATGTAACATTATTGAATATTAGGTATTCTTTCAGATAAATTCTGAATCAGTCATTTACTGCTTTGTACAGTGACACCATCCTAATGATTTTTCTTGGAAGGGATGAGAATAAAAAAAGTTAATTATTCTTGTGTCTGACTGCCTAAGAGTATATTAAAATACAACCCATTTTAGACCTGGAAAGAACTTCGAATTAGTACATAATTGGAAGACCTAAGTTTGCATCTTGACCTACCACTTTGCTGTGGAACTGTGAAAAAGTATTTTAAACTCTTTGAACCTTGGTTTTTCTCATATATAAAATAAACATAACATTATCTACCTGTGCGTTCCTCACAGGATTATTGTCAGGATCAAACTCATCTGTTCAACTAATGTTTTGTGCCCCCTTTGTATCAACCAGATGCTCTGGGTACAGTAGTAAGTAAAACAAAAATCCTGCTCCATAAACTATAATGGGAATAATTCTTGTGAAATGTTTTCTGAGTGGTTATGCCATCCAGTATCCCAGTTTCACAAGTCAGGAAGCTAAGGTTCAGAAAGATTAAGTGGTTAGTCCACTGAGTTGGGGGCAGAATAGGAATTAGAATCAGATTCTCTCAACAGTCCAGTGTTCTTGCTCCCCCCCACAACGCCCCATTCCCTATCTGATGTATCATGATCTAGAGTAGTTCTTGCTTTCCCCCCATTCCCTGTCTGATATGTTATGGTCTAGAGTATTCATCTTAGTCTCCTCACCTTGCTTTCCTCTGTGCTATGCTTTTCCTGTTTTCAATCCACAATCCCCTTTTCTTTAAACTTCATATTTTTCCCCTTTCTGTCAGTCTGTTATCAAGCTAAATATTTGGGTGATTATAGGCTAAGAGCCAGGTTTCTTCCATCCTAGACTGACCTGGATTTATATCTTTTCTTTGGATTGGCCTTAAGCTTTGGGTAAATTAATCACTCCTCTCGAGTCTTGGTTTCATCTTCTAAAAAACAAATAATAACTACTTTAGAGGCTGCTTTCAGGCTGAAAACGGTATGAAGTAAAAAACCCTTAGCATACAATATGGCTTAACAGTTGTTTGTTGGTGCCTTCTCTGTGAATGACTTTCGTTTGCTCATCATTGGCTTTTTTAATTACTGCAAAAATGTACTTAATAGAGACCCCATGACTAGTTTCAATGCCAGTATCAAGAAGGTTAGGTAGGTTTGTAGTTGTTCAGATATTTCTTAATCCTTGTTCTGTGCTCTGTGCTGTGTACTGTGAAGCATATGACAAGAGCATGCGTTGTTACTCCTGTCCTTCAGGTTACAACCTTGTATAGGGTTCTTAACCAGGGCCCATGGAGCGCTGAAACTGTATGCAAAACTCTGTTGTGTGTGTTTTTTCCCTGTTGAGTGGTTTCTATAGATTTCATCTTTAAAAAGGGCTTATGAACCTAGAAGAAAATTAGAACCACCGAATTCTAGTGTTTATATTTATTTGTCACCTTGGAAAAATAATTACAGAATATCAGCATAAAATGAAATGTTAATTTTGAGACAACAGAAAGAGAAGGTCATACTTAGAGTCCAAAGTCTTGGTTTTGAGTTCGGCTCTATTATTTATAAAGCTCTATAGCCTTGAATAGGCAAAACACATGGATTCTTTGAATCTGGTGATCACCCATATGTACTTATCAGGTTGTTGTTAGAATTAAATGACATCATCACACTTGAGAGAGTACTTTGTAATGATAACACCTTTTGCTAACATTAATATAGCACCTTTTACTTTAGTAGCAGTTTGGGGAAGGAAACCTTCACAGAGCACTCTTGAGTTCTCTGAAACCTGGGCTTGAATTTGGCTGGTGCCTTAGCTGATGAATACTTCATAACCTATCTGTTTTTATTCCCCCTCCAAATAAAATATCATGACATAGGACAGAAAGCCCGAGACATCTATGTTATAATTTTACCTATACAATTAAGTTACAGTGTATTTAAAAGAAAATTTCTTAACATCTATTAGTAAAATAGTGATACTAATTCTTACAGCAAACTTATGGTTGTATGGGACAAATGAGATGATATGTATGAGACATTTCATAAAGTACTTGTTAGCCAATAAATAACATTTTGAGCAAGTTACTTGATTTTCTATTTTTCAATCTCTGCATTAGTGAAATAATTATTCCATAGGGTGGTTGTAATGATTATATGGGGGTGGGGAAATACATGTAAGATACCACAGGATCTGGCACATTGTAACTGTTTAATACAGGTTAACTTGGTTATCATTTGTGTTATTTATTATGTATGTTCCTAGGGTATATATGGACTCTTTGAACTTGTCTTAGCTTGCTTTCTTTTGTTATTATTATTTGGGGGGTGCTGGTAGGAGACAAAGTTAAAGCATGTGAAATGGCAAGAAAGAAAGTCATCATTTTTATGGCACTGAGAGCAAATTTAATCTAGAGCTAGAGTGGACCACAGTAACTGATAAAGACCTCATGTGGATTGAGGCCAAAACTGGTCTTCAAGAATAGGTATATTGGGATAGAGAGAGAGAGGGATAAAGGACATGCTAGAAAAGAGAAATAGTATGAGCAGGGTTCTATGAAGGGGGATAAAGTTAGGTGGTAAAATGCTAAGGAGATACAAATGAACAAGGAAACTTGTTGCTCTCCAAAGTGAAAAATGATTGCTAGCTCCCTCCATTTTTATTCCTCTTAATCTCAAGATTAGCAGAAAAGAGGTATTCTAATGCCACTGTGCTCCCTCCTAACGGGTTTTCCCTTGGGGGGAAGAAGTATTGATACGATGCAGGCCCCAAATTCAGTGGTTATGGTAGTAATCGTATCATTGTTTCTGAAATAACATGGGGTATGTCCTGAAAGTTTTACCATTTTTCTCAGTATCTTTTGCCCAAAAATAATAAGTTGTATGTTCCTAAACTATTCCAAAAGGCAAGCACAATTTAAATAATGAACATTTGCAACCGTAAAGCTTTATACTGTTTGGCCATTCTATATTCTTTGCCATTTGAAAACAGCTCAAAATTAATATTAAATGAAAAGGTGATTATTGTCATATTTATTATAGTAGAGCAAAAATGATTAAGAACCATCTAGATATTTAAAAGAAGGGGAAATAAGTTAATGTTTTTAGATCTACAGAATTAGACGGATTGTTAATTGTGCAGTTGTCTCTTGAACAATGTAAGGATTAGGAGTGCTGACCCCTTGCACAGTCAAATCTCTGCATGTAACTCCTGACTCCCACAAAACTTAACCTCAGTCTTTCCTTGGTATTCACTGGAGATTGTTTTCAGGACCCCCAGAGATGCTCAGCTCCTTTATGTAAAATGACATAGAACAATACATATATCCGGCCCTCTGAATCCTTGCATGCGAAACCCAGGTATATGGAGGGCCAACTGTCTATTTATTGGAAAAAAAAAACAAAACTGTGTATAAATGGACCCAGTCAGTTCAAATGTCTGTTCAGGGATCAACTGTATGTATAATTCACATACCATACAATTCACCCACTTGAGGTCAGTGGCTTTTAATATATTCACAGAGCTGTGCAACTTTCATCACAGTCAATTTAAGGAGATTTTACTGACCTGTATTCCCTATCGCTCACTCCCCCATTCCTCCAAAACTTCCAGCTCTAAGCAGCCACTTACTGTATTTTGCCATGTCTAATGTACTCCCATGTGTAATGCTTACCCACGTTTTTGGCCCAGACTTGCAGGAAAAAAATCTTTTGTTTTCATTTCTTAATTCAATTTTTTATTTATTTATATTTAGAAACAAAACCAGTTTTCATATTCCAGAGTATTATTTTACATACAGATATCGTTATTGTTTTCTAGAGTTAACACTTTTAATTCATAAGCATAAATCATAGAATTAAAAACATTTATGTAGACATGGGATTAGCACTACCCATGTATAAGGAACATTCTTCCCTCAAAAATTTGGGCAAAAAAGTGCAAATTATACATGGCAAAATATGGGTATCATTTTATCTCTATGGATTTGCCTATGCAATATGTTGTCTTTTGTGACTGTTTCCTTTCACTTAGCATAGTGTTTTCAAGGTTTATCCATGTTGTTAGCCTATAGTAATAGTTATTCATAGAATAACAGTTGATTTTATAGGTATACCACATCTTGTTTATTCATCAGTTGAGGGGCATTTGGATTGTTTCCACCTTTTGGATATTTTGAAGAATGCTACTATAAACATTGGTGTACAAGTTTTTATGGTCATATGGTAACTCTGTTTAACTTTTTGAAAAATTGCAAACTGTTTTTTAAAGTGTGTTATGTTCTTACCAACAATGTATGAGGAGGATTTCAGTATCTCCACGTTCTCATCTATACTTGTTACTGTTTTTTTTTTCCCCTTCATTCTCATGCTAGGACATGCTTAGAGAAAGGAAGGAGGGAAGGGAGGGAGGGTCGGAGGGATGAGTGGGGAGAGAGAAGGAGACAGAGAGAGAGAGAGAGAGAGAGAGAGAGAGAGAGAGAGAGAGAGACACACTGATGCGAGAGAGAAACATTAATCATTGATTGACTACCTCCACTCACACCTTTTGTGGGGATGGAACCCGCAACCGAGGCTTATGCCCTGACTGGGAATTGGACCTGCAACCTTCTGGTGTGCTGGATGATGCTCCAACCAGCTAACCCATCTGGCCAAGGGCTCATCTGTCTTTTTTGTATTAGCCCTCCTAGTGGGTGTAAAGTGGCATTTCAGTATGGTTTTTATTAGTATTCCCCTGTTAGCTAACAGTGTTGAGCATCTTTTCTTGTGCTTATTAGTCATTTGTATTATCTTCTTTAGGGAATGTCTATTCAGATCATTTTCCCATTTTTTAATTATTTATTATTGAGTATACTGCTGCTTATTTTTATAAATAGTATTATTGGACAATCATTCTTACTTGTTTGCATTTTGTCCATGGCTGTACTACAGTGGTGGACAGATTTGTAACTATGAAGTAATGATACTTGTTTTTTTTGTGTGTGATTGCTAATTTAGCTCCAGTAAAACAGGAATTTGCCATATATTTTTGAGGATTATATTAGAGGATAATATTGATAGTAAATTTAATGTAAATTCAAGAGTGTTGTGGAAAAAAATAGTTTATTTTACATTCATTCTTTAAAACTAAATCCTTATAAATTTTAAAAAGGAAGCAAAGATGCTCTAAAGAGATGTAACATGTAGTATTTATGAGTGAGTTGACATTACAAGAAGGGGAATTCTTTTAATGGATTTAGGAACAAGCTTATAATTCTTTGCTTATAAAATTTGATTCAAATTCAGTTTCACATTGTTGCTTTTGACACTGTAACAAAGTAGTTTCTCAAAAAATGCTAGAAGGATGGAAACAAGTAAAGGTTAATTGTATTTTTTTTTTAAGATTTTATTTATTTTTAGAGAGAGGGGAAAGGAGGGAGAAAGAGAGGGAAAGAAACACCAATGCAAGGTAAACGTAGATCTGTTGCCTCTTGCACACCCCAACCAGGGACCTCGCCTGCATCCCACGGAGCCATACCAGTCAGGGCTATTTATGTGTTTTAAAGAGCATAGCCTTTCTAATAGTGAATTATGAAGGAGAAGTTACTGCCTGATTCAGTGGCTTAAGCAAGAAGGAATTTATTCTTTCACAGGTAGGCTACTGTTTTAAACAAAAGATGTCTGTGGATCAATTGTTAAAAAAGCCCTCTAGTGGAATAAAACTTTTTTCAAAATCTCAATGATGCTTGTCAAAATCTACCCAGAAAAACCAGGAACTTTACTACACTAATGATTTTTTAATGTCTGACTTTTCTACATAAAAGAAACCTTGCATGGGAGATTAATACGTATTATTTTAATTTTATGTGATTGGTTGTTATATTGCTTTTTATAGGTTAGCTTTAAGAAGTCTTTATATATGTATATATGTATGAGTATATATATGTATATACAGACACACATACTGTTTAGTAAACAGTATAGTATGTCATTCTTAACTGTTTTTAAGTAAGGTGTTAATCATTTCTGTGAAAAAAATAATGTTGCGTCAGGAATATACATTTATTATAGGATTGTTTCTGTGGGAAAAATCAGCTTTTACTTTTATCATTTTGACATAAAGGAACTTTTCCAGGAAAGTATTCTGCCAGGAATGTGAGGATTGCCTTTACTGCCAAATGGTCACCCACTTCTTTAGTCATGCAAGTCTACATGATGCCTTTCGCAAACGCTGTGCTCGTTCCATCTCTCGTTCATTCCGGATTTAGATACTGCTTATTCTTTAATCCTGTTTAAGGTACAACATATTGCTTAATTAACCTCTACTTATTTCAGTGTATGGCTGTTGTCAACAAAATTTTAAGCTATTTTTGGAATGGTACCAATTCTGTACTACTTCAGTAGAAATTCCTTTAAATTACATTTAGTTAGCCAATATTCTCCCATTCCCTTCCTAAGACATACAGACTTATTCTCCTAGCAATAAAGCTAAGCTAATAGACCACTTTCTAGTACTTCTGCCTAATTCTGTTTTCATCGTTCGAGTTCTAAGCTTATCAAAAGTCAGTTGTATGATGCCTGGGCCCTGTCCCCAGAAGGTCTGATGCAACTGGTCTGTGGTGTGAGCTGAACATTTGTGATTTAGAGGAGAAAGATAATTGTGTGTTAAAAAAGAAAATTGCATTGGGTTGGCCAGAAAGTTCATTTAGTTTTTTTCCGTAAAATAAAAGACGCATTTTCCATTTTCACCAGTTTTATTGATTTGGATATTTTGAGTATGTCAGCTGTTTCCTGCTATTGGCTTCTAGTGGGTAGAGGCCAGGGGTGCTGCTAAACACCTTCTGATGTATAGGACAACCCTGCCGCAAAAGTATTATTTGGCCACAATGTCAGTAGAACCATGAAACTTTGCAAACCACTTTTGAAATGTTTGATCAGTCACAGCACTTTGTCCATGTACTGTACAAACCTCTTTTTTTTTTTTTGCATTTCAGTTGATCCTTTGCCTTTCTTGAAATATTAAAGCATAATATGCCAAAAATGTTGCTTATCTTCTTCCATTTTCAATATAAAACTGGCTGCACAAAAATTCATCAGTTTTGATAAGTTATTTTTAAATGCGTGCTCGTATGACAGCTGTCTCACTATACAGTCTAACAGAATTGTTTCAAATGAAGTTAAAGACGGCTAAGCACTACTAGAGCCATCATATGGAAAAAACTAAATGACCTTTTTGGCCAACCCAGTATTCGTTTCTGAACCTGTGCATACAGTTATACTTTAATTTTTTTCCTTCACTTTTATTTTTGACACTAGTACAGATGTCCCTATTTTCACCCCTTTGCCCACCTCCACTCAGCTTTCATCCCCTCTTCCTTCCGGCCATCACCACAGTGTTGTCTGTGTCTATGGGTTGTGCATATATGTTCTTTGGCTAGTCCCTTCCCCTTCCATTCATTCAGTCTCCCCCTCTTCCACAGTTCTACTATTAATTATTATCATATAATTTAATTCATTCCTGCACCGATTGAAGAAATACGAGTATGGCCAGCTAGTTCCTATGAAAACTAAGTTACTTGTTTTGGAATTTTACTCATAGCCAGTTGCTAGATAGATTGTAATTGGATTAGGTGTGCAAAAGACAACTATGAAATATCGTTTAAAAGTTTTGAAGGACTCTTAATTCAGATTTATTCACAAATGTCTTTGTTTGGCATGCCATTTAAAAGAAACTGGAAACAACTTTCACAGTGTGGGAATGATTTATTCATGACAAAGGCTACATTGATATCACTAAGTAAGCCATTAGTCAAATAAAAGGTTTTAACCTTATGTTGACAGATTTATATGATTTAAGTTAAAGTGAAATAACTTTCTCTTTTGATCAAAGATTTTGATTTATAAGTACTTACCAGTTACCAGCTTTTCACGTACTCTGTTCATGTGTGTGTGTGTGTGTGTGTGTGTACGTGTATGGGTATTTAGTTACTATAATCATACATTTTTAAAACTGTAAGAGTCCTTAGAGAAAACAAACCCTGGGAAGTGATGTAACTTGCTGAATTTCACAACTAACGACATGGTGAATCTTCTTTGAATTAAGAGCATATGTATAGATGCTAGTCCAGTGTTTTTTTTTTTTTTTTTACAGAAATAGTTGATTTTGGTGGTATTTTTGTGATGATAAGCTGTACATTGCTTAGAATGGATAGCCATTTATGTAATCTCAATATCAGTCCACATATTTGGGACATTCTTTGCCTTTTTTAGGCATAGCATTAAATAGCTTTGGGGTTTAGAGAGGCAGAAAAAAGTTCCTTAGTTTTTGTTCCATTTCAGAACTTGAAGGTGTAAAGAAGCAACTGTTGTGAGTGTCATGTGGCCATTCTCCAGGCACCTGTTCGCAGTGCTCTGCCCCTGAAAGAGGAATCGATGTATCAATTATATTGAGGCCTCCCGATGTTCAACACATTATTTAGCCACTGTGAATAAAATGAACACAGACTAGAACGAAGTCCCTGACTTCCTGAGATTTTTACCTCAGTAATTGAATTTATTTCTAGCAATTGAGTTATTTAACTGCGCATTATAAGTGCTATAAAAAGTGAAAAATTCAGTGCTATGAGAATGTGGAACTGGAGATCCAGACCTGGTCTAAAGGATTAAGGCAGAGGGAGAGGGTCACCAAAGGCTGACATGTGGAATTGATGTTTTAGTTGACCTCTGCAGTCTTAAGTGGGAATTGTCAAGTGAGTGTGGTGGAGAGAAGGGACATGTGTGGAGAGTGGGCAGGGGTGAGCAAACGTGGCAGAGGGAATGGTCTGTCCAGAGACACTGAGATAAGAAAAGGCATATTCGAGTTTGAGAAATGGAAAGAAAGCCCCTGAGTGTGCAGAACAGAAGGGAAGGAAGAGGGCGGAACAGGTGATGATCGGGAAATGAGCACTGGCCAGGGTATGCAAGATTTTATGGAAGGTATTTGTGCTCAGCCTAAGATCAATGGAGAATTGTTGAGAGGATTTTTAAGCTTTTATTATATACTGTGACATTTGTATTTAAAATGATTGCCCTGGCTGCTCCGCGGAAAATAGAATGGAGCAAGACAAGATTGGATGTGGGGAACCAATTAAAAGGCAAGGAATAGAATCTTTCTGTTACAGGTGAAGATAAAGGCATGCGAAATAGATGGTTATACAGGCACATATTATAGTTTGGTTTTTGCTTTTATGCTTAAATTAAAACTTTATTGCCTTTTTGCATCCCTAATTGACCTGTGTAATTCTTGCACCCATTCTGTCAAGTATGTAAGCTTCAGGGGCCTACCACAAATTTTATATTTTTAGGGTAGGATTGACCACATCACTTATCCTCTTGATCATGTAGGAAATATACTCTCTTATTTTTAAATTCAAATGTGAAAGCTCATAAGTAATAATAAAATGCAAGTGTAGGTAATAGGATTGTGTTTTCATTAGAATAGGAATCACGGGGAATATTTTAAACAAAGTGAAAAAGAGCTTTGACTATAAGCGTAACTTAAGAATAATTGACATTAAGAACTCCACTAGAGAGCTATTTGTGCATCGGCAGAAGAAAGTATGGCAATTACATAAATTAAATGATGTTTTTATTTATATTCCTGTTTCATTTATTACATATTTATCATATACCATAATTTTAGAAAGTACTTCACTTTCATCAAAATATTTTCAGATTTTGTTAATACAAATACTACTATAAATTAGGCATTTTCCTAATTTATAAATGGGAAGAAATGTGTTACTGTTCTTATCTTTCTAACCTGGAAAAGTTCCTTTTAGTTGAGATTTACATTAGGTTTGCATGTATTCAGTGGAAATGAGTCAAGAAGAGGGAAAATACTGGCCTTAGATAGAGGTATAGAATACTGTGTTCCCTGTTTTCCCTACCCTAAGCATACATGTGTATTGAAAGTAGAAATCTATATTTAAAATAATGTTTATATGTTCGCACTGGTCTTTAATTTTCACTAATTTTGAGTGTCATTACCTCCTCTATAGTGATGGGTTATAGAATTAAGCTGGGCTTAAAATGCCTTGCAAAATTAGTAAACATTATTTTGTTTGAAAATTTCAATGTTACATATGTTGCATTGTACCCTGAAATGGAACAGATCTTACTTGAAACAGTATATATTCTACTTTCTTCTAAATTTGTTAAAAGGAACCTTTTATGGATTAAATGAGCTAAGGGTAATGGCTTATATCAAGTAAATTGTGGTTTTATAAAGTTTTCAATATATATGATTTGGCACAAATATTCATAATAAAGTTTTTTGAAAGGTGCTTATATAGATTGTGATTTTTTTTAAATAAAGAGACTATACATATTGCTAGGTTTAAGTTCTTATATTATTTTTATGTTGAGGCTGAATATTGTTACCAAGTTTAGTACATACTTATATACATGGCTGTCTTTTCTAAACAACGTTAACCCTCCGCAGATCCCTGAGTTCAGGTTCCCTGTTACGGTTAATTTACTTTCTTCACACATATATAACAAAATAAGAGCTGTGTATATATATTTTTTAATTAGTATATGAGTGTTAATAACTTTCTTTGTTTGAAAACAACTCTGTTATATTCCTTTATACCATTTCCTTTTAAAGGCTTTCTCTCAAAACGTGACAGCTTAATCAAGTCATTTTCTTCGCTAGCTGCTTTACTGCACATGTGTGGGTAATTAACATAATGAATTATGGTATACTTTTTTTTTGGTTCCTGCTTTGCCCAGCATCTTCATGAATAGACTCTTTGTCTTGTATCTCAGTTTGTTTCTAAAAGAGTAAATTAATTTTAGTGTTAATTTAAGGTAAACAACATTAAAAATGTTTGTTTAAAAAAATATCACTTAATCCAAGGAGAAGTGCAGACTGTTTTTGGCTTATCTGTTGCATTTGTTATCTGTTTCACTGTTGTACTAAATTAGCAGTGTCTTTCTCTTTCTTTTTCTTTAGTCTTCACTTGAGGGTATGTTTATTGATTTAGGGAGAGAGAGAAAAAGAGAAAGAAAAAAAATAGATGTGAGAGTGAAACACGATTGGTTACTTCCCTTACACGTCTGGACCAGGGATGGAACCCACAACCTAGATATATGCCCTGACGTGGTGTCAAGCCTTCAACCTTTTGGTGTGTAGAACAATGCTCCAACAAACTGAGCCACCTGGCCGGGGTGAATTAGCAGTGTCTGTTGAGGTCTGTTGTGTTTAAGATAGAGTGCTGTATATACTTTTTTATGGCTAAGTATGTCCACATTCTTTAAACCATTTCTATGTTATTTTGAATACACAGGTTTTTAAGTGCTAGACTATGCAAGCAGAAACCAGTCAGGCTCCTGCCAAAGGTACTTAGTTTAGAACTTGCCTGTACAACTAAAAAGAAGAATGTGGAGAATTCATAAAGGGTTGAAAAGGAACCAAGAAATATTTCAAATGCTTTTTTATTTTTTATTGATTTTTTTAGGGGGGTGACATTGGTTAATAAAACCATGCAGGCTTAAAGTATACAACTCCATAAAACATTATCTGCATTCTGCATTGTACCCTCACCACCCAAAGTCAAATCTCTTTCCCTTCCCATTTATCCTCCCTTTGCCCATTTCCACCTTCCCTCACACCCTTTCCATCTGGCTATCTTCATACTGTTTGTGTCTGTGTGTCTATATATATATGTATATATATACACATATATATATATGTGCTTATACATATATATATGTATTTGTGTTTAATCGCTTCATCTATTTTCACCCAGCCCAACGCCCCTCCCCTCTGACAGCTGTCAGTCTGCTCGTTTTTTTTTAAAGATTTTATTTATTTCTTTTTAGAGAGAGGGTAAGGGAGGAAGAGAGGGAGAGAAACATCAATGTGTGGTTGCCTCTCGTGCACCCCCCGCTGGGGAACCTGGCCTGCAACCCAGGCATGTGCCCTAACGGGGATTTGAACTGGTGATCCTGTGGTTTGCAGGCTGGTACTCACTCCACTTAGTAACACCGGCTCTTTTAAAAGCAAGCAGAAACATTATGAATTCCTAACCTATTCTTATATCTGGGTTGAGAAATTAATTGTATGATATACTTGTTGTTAGGCTCATTTCAGATTTAACTGGAAAAAATATTATTTTTTTCTATTTATTTTAACCTTTACGCTTTGGCACATAAAATACTTAATATTGCTTGAAGTCTTAGTCAAATAGATTTGTTCACCTTGGGTCTTGTGAAAGAAAGTCCTAAGATATAATAGTAATTAAATTAATAAAACCTCAAACCTCAGTATAAATAAATTTAGCCTCTGATAATGTTTTCTTTTACAAGTTCTTAAAAATGAATTTATATTTTTTGATTGAAAAGCATTTATATAATGCTTTTATGTAATGTGTTTTTTATAAGGTCAAAAGAAATAGACTGGCAGCCTTACTTTACTACACGCATTGTCGATGATTTTGGCACACACCTACGAGTATTTAGAAAGGCTCAGCAGAAGATAACAGAGAAAGATGATCAAGTAACAGGTAATATCTTTATTTCTGAAAACTACGATTTTCAAATCTGTTTTTCTTTACCATTCATTATATCTTGAATTATTCCTTTCTTCATGCAGGTACAGCAGAAGATCTTGTAGATACCTTCTTTGAAGTTGAAGTTGAAATGGAGAAGGACGTTTGCCGTGATCTAGTGTGCACTTCTCCCAAAGATGAAGAAGGTTTTGTTTTCAGTTTCACTCTTTTGAGAACAGCAGCTGTTCAAATTGGCCAGACAAGTTAGCAGAACCAGTGAACAAATATAAGGGTGAAAGTATTCTTACAGGATAGGTAGGATAGTGAAGATACCTTTACTCTTCACTTTATTTTATTTTTTTAATTCTTAAAAGTAGTTTAACCAAAAAGTAGTTCCAGTATTTTTTTGTTTTAAAGGTTGTCTGTATAAGTTAAAGATGTAATTAAAGATTCCCTTTCTTGTCTTGTAAAATATAACAAGCATAAACATGTTATAATTGTAAATTTCTTTTTTGATCTATACTAATTTTATCTTCACTTTGAATTTATTTTTTTCTACTTAAAGAATGTATCTGTTATCCTAAAATATCTTCTAATGGAATGTTTACAATGATTTTAAGTAAAATTTATAGAGTTGAACGAACTTGTCTTCTGTGTGGGAAGTTAGCACAGATAAGCTTTAGCTCAGGATTATTTTTTTTCTATGAGTTTTTCCTACCTGGCATTTTTTTGTTGTTGTTTTGATGAACAGGTATCAGCTATGTAATTATGTCCCCATGAGGTGTCAACATATGAATAACTACATAAAAGCATTTCTAGTTGTGGAAATTTTCTTTGATTTTTATAATTTGCTTAACATTTTTACTTATTTACTTTTCCTTTTCTTTCCTCTTTTTGTATTTTCTTCATTCCTTCTTATATTTATTGTGCAATTTAATTTTTAATTGCCATTTTATTTGCACTGATACAAAATAACTAAATGTAACAAATAGATACAAAGATATGCAGTACTTTTATGTAAACTGAGCCCTCATAAATCAGTAAATTTGAAGAGCATACTCTTATTCTTTTGTTATTACCTGCCAAGATAGAAGAGATTCTTTCTTGAAAGAATTACAGGTGTATTTTAAGTGTGAAGATAATTTTTAGGTATGCAGACATAATTAGTGTAGTAGAGTACAGAATGCGTGGTACAACCTCAGTTGTTTCGGGGGCACTTTTGTAATTGAAGATTTTTAGTGATTAAAAAATGGGTGAAACAGCAGAATTAAAATACCATTTTGATTAATGAGTAGTTACTATTTGGAGAAAAATGAAGGAATTTTTAATGAATACTGATATGTACTAATTAATTACTAAAATAATAAGCCAATATAATCAGGAAACTTCTTATTTCTACCTTTATATGTTTGTTTTATATTAAGAATAGGTAGAGATTCATATTTTCTAATATTATAGCTACTTTTTTTATTTCTAGGATTCCTAAGGGATTTGTGTGAGGTCTTACTATATTTATTGCTACCTCCTGGAGATTTCCAGAACAAGATCATGCGGTACTTTGTCAGGGTAAGCTTAAAGTCATACCAGATAAATGGCTGTAAAGAAACATAGAGTAATATTTCTCAAAAGTTTTGGTCGCTGGACCCCATTACAATCTTTTAAAAATTATTGAGGATCCCAGAGAGCTTTATTTAGGTGGTTTTTAACCTATCGATGTTTACCATATTAGAAATTAAAACTAAGAAATTTTGAAACACAGGAATGCACGAACTTCCACTCCTTTAGTTAAATGCTACCATCATATCTTGTTTCATTTGAAAGTATAAGCTTGTCTCCCCCAACCTCCCAGCGGTCCCTGGGCGACACTTTGAGAACTGTTTGACTTAGAGTTAGGTACTTGGATTTTTGGTTATGCCAAGATATTTAATTTTTCTTTAATATTTCCTTACCTATAATTTTAGGCTAATTAAATTAGGCCAATTCAAATAATACTTCTGGATAGAAACTTAAAAAAAAAAACTGAGTAGCTGAGATTTGCCTCTTGTAATTGTAAAATTAATAAGAGAGATAAAAACAGTAGTCTAGGACTTTCAATTCCCTGGCTGTAATGTAAACCTTTGGCGTAAGTATTAAGAGGCAGAGGAATAATATTTTGGCTTTGGCTGCTTGTGATTGAGAAATGCTAGCTACATAAGACCTTATATGATTGTGAGTGGATAAAATGAAAGTTTCCAATTTTTCTGAAAATAAAACTTAGGATCTCTTTAGCCCGACATTCTGAGGAACAAAATTTCAATTCCTAAGGTGTGCTTTTAAGCTTGGATGCTATTATTTTAAAAATACCATACAGTTTCCTAATACCTGTCTGTCTTGAGTTCAGTGTACTTGTCAGGCAGAGTAATGATACTTTGAAGTGAGTAGAAAGTACTTGGTTTTGATGAGAAGAGTCTGTTAGATTAAATACTGTGAAGACCAGTTATTTGGGCTAGTCAGTTTTCTAGTAAGTACCTGGAACGCCTATCACAAGATTCATCGCTGCCACTAAACGACGTAGCGCTGTTAGACAGTGTCTGAGCAAC
This sequence comes from Anoura caudifer, assembly GCA_004027475.1. Lineage (NCBI taxonomy): Eukaryota > Metazoa > Chordata > Mammalia > Chiroptera > Phyllostomidae > Anoura > Anoura caudifer. The sequence goes on from PVKU01000167.1 coordinate 571,835, forward strand.
ATTTAATGGGGCTGGCTGTCTTTGCCTTCTTGAAACTCTCTTTTGGGCTCTATGTCATTGCTGTTTCCTGATTTTTTTCTCCTCATTCCGTCTCCTTTTTAGTCACTTTTATATGTTTTAAGTCATCTTCTACATAGCTTTTAAATATGCAAATTCTTCAAACCTCTAGGCTTTAAACACCATCCAAATGCTAATGTCTTCCAGATTAATGTAGTGGGGCCAGACTTCCCTTCTGAGCTCCAGGCTCCTCTGACCAGCTGACCACTGAAATCACCATTTTATTGACTTAGAGCCCTTCTAAACTTTAAATGTCCAAAATGGAAATCTTCTTCTTGCCTCTATATCCTGTCTGCCTTTTTATAGTTTCTCCATCCCAGTAAATGGAAGACCTACCATCCAGCAAATTTTTCACATGTCTGGTCCCTTTAGGAGCTGACAAGGCCGTGTGATGAGGCTTTGTTTACCTTTCTGACCATCATGCTGTAAAGTCCCTGTATGTCAGCCACACTGGCTTTTTTCTCCGTGAGTGTCTTAGCCTCTTTTCTTCCCCTTGTTCTTCTGAAAAAAGTAAAGAATGATTTTCTTTATTCTCTTGGCTAAATTGTATTCATGCCTCCCCTGAACTCTCATAATTCCGTTACTGTAGCTCATTACTCAGTTGATTTCCTTTGTAGCACTCACCATATTTTAAAACGAGAATCTGGTTGTTGTGTTTACTCACTTGATGCCTCTTTCCCCCATAAAGACAGGGGCCATATATTTGTATTTATCATTATTATGTACTTGGTGTTCCTCTCGGTAGCTGTCACATAGCCGATGCCCAGTCAGAAAATCAGTTTGATGTTACGAGGAAACATGTTTGCCCTCCTTGCTGGCTGTGGTACACACGCCACTGCAGCTTCCTGAAGATTAAGCTGACATTTAGGGTCCATGAATGAAGATGTGCCTTGTTACATGAGGTTATAGTTTAAAGTAAGTAGTATTGTTTAAAGAGAAACTGTGTTTTGCTATAGGTTGTTCTTTTAGACCAGCATTTCATTTATTTTTGGTAGAATCTAATTGAGTATAATAATAGAGCACTGCATTCAACAAATTAGTTTTTCCTTTTAATTTGATAGGTCTTTACCAGTTTTCTTTTGTTTGTAATGCTTGTTTACCCCAAAGATTTTTTTTAAGATTAACATTTAACTTTTTTTTTTTTTTATGGATCCTTGGCCTCACTAGGGCCCCTATAGGAACTGCTGAGTTGCATGGTAACATCTTGACTAACCAAATCCTTTTTGAGGCAAATTAAAAGATCACAGTAGTTTTCCAGAACCGATTGACTAATTGCATTAACTAATGAGAAGCATTAAATTTATTTAGAATTCTATCCATATGTTTTTTTTAATCATTTTGAAAAGCAACTTAAAAAAATTTTTATTTATGTGTTTTCTTCTTACAAAGAACATTTTGAGACGTGAGCATATGGGCCAGAGACATAATTTGAAGAAAGGAATTATATAAATACTGAAAACAATGTTTAAGCCTTGAAAGAATAAGCAAATCCTTCTTATTTGAGACTGTAAGATGTCTCAAAAGACACCTCAGAAAGTTACTTGAGCCTTTATTAGTGCCTTTTGGAATTATTAATTCATCATGGTGAAATAGTTGTCAGAGATTTGTATAGCTTACAAAATTAGAATTTATAACATTTCTGTAAAGGAAAATAAAGTATAGGCTACCTTCTGTGCACTTCTGTCACAAAATGGTCCAGGTAAATTAGAGATCTAAAAAGACTAATTACGTCAGTCTTTTGCTTAGGAAAATGAAACATCCTGTTAAGCTTATAGTTACTTAGATTCTCCAGTATTCTTAAGAAATAGTGTTTCATAAACTTAGATATTACGGGCATAAAGTTGTATAGATTAATAGCACCAGCACTAAATACTTTGTTCCTTTATTTCCAGTCATATCATGTTTATAAATGCCTGCTTTGTTTAAGACAATGACATTGAGAAGGTGAAGGGTAAATAATTTTGAAGATACATAAATCAATAGAACAACTGACTAGTCTCACTTGTGTACAAAGGATTCCTAGAAAGTTGTAGTATATTAGAGAAGTGGAAGATACAGAGTTGCATAGAGAAGGATAAGTGCCATAAGTACAGGGTATAAGTGCATTTTAAACATGTAAGTAAAAAAAGTGTTTAGCTGAAATGGTCAAGGTTTATTTAATTGGAGAATTGATTCTGGAGTCAGTCCTTGAAGAAAGGGAAGAATGTTACTAGGTAGGAGCATAAACAGCTGGAAAGAATGGGAAGGAACAGCTAGAGAATGGTGAACAGTTGTATTAATATATTATTTTATTTTCATTATTTTCTATTAGGAAAAAATTTTTAAAATATATTGATTATGCTATTACAGTTGTCCCATTTTCCCCACTTCATTCCCCTCCACCCTGCACACCCCCTCCCACCCACATTCCCCCCCTTTAGTTCTTGATCATGTGTTGTAAGTTCTTTAGTTTCTACATTTCCCATACTGTTCTTGCCCTCCCTCTGTCTATTTTCTACCTACTGTCTATGCTACTTATTCTCTGTATCTTTTCCTCCTCTCTCTTCCTCCCGCTCCCCTGTTGTTAACCCTCCATGTGATCTCCATTTCTGTGTTTCTGCTCCTGTTCTACTGTTTGCTTTTCTTTTTGTTTTAGGTGTGGTTGTTAGTAACTGTGAGTTTGCCATCATTTCACTGTTCATATTTTTTATCTTCTTTTTCTTAGATAAGTCCCTTTAACATTTTATATAATAAAGGGTTGGTAATGATGAACTCTTTTAACTTGACCTTATCTGAGAAGCACTTTATCTTCCGTTCCATTCTAAGTGAAAGCTTCGCTGGATAGAGCAATCTTGGCTATAGGTCCTTGACTTTCATGACTTGGAATACTTCTTTCCAGCCCCTTCTTGCCTGTAAGGTCTCTTTTGAGAAATCTGCTGACAGTCTGATGGGAACTCCTTTGTAGGTGACTCTGCCCTTATCTCTTGCTGCTTCTAGAATTCTCTCCTTCATTTTAATCTTGGCTAATGTAATTACGATGTGCCTTGGTGTGTTCCTCCTTGGGTCCAACTTCTTTGAGACTCTGAGCTTCCTGGACTTCCTGGAAGTCTATTTCCTTTGCCGTATTGGGGAAGTTCTTTATTATTTGTTCAAATAAGTTTTCCACTTGTTGCTCTTCTTCCCCTTCTGGTACCCCTATAATTTAGATGTTGGGATGTTTAAAGATGTCCTGGAGGTTCCTATGCCTCTCCTCATTTTTTTTGAATCCTTGTTTCTTCATTCTTTTCTGTTTAGTTGTTTCTTCCTTCCTTCTGGTCCACTCCATTGATTTGAGTCCCAGTTTTCTCCCCATCACTATTGGTTCCGTGTGTTTTCCTTCATTTCACTTATTATAGCCTTCATTTGTTCATCTAATTTGCAACCAAACTCAACCAATTCTGTGAGCATCCTCATCACCTGTGCTTTGAACTGTGCATCTGATAGGTTGGCTATCTCTTCGTCACTTAGATGTATTTGCTCTGGCGCTTTGATCTGTTCTTCCATTTGGGCCATTTTTTTGTTGTTGTTTTTGTCTTGTTGCGCCTGTTACATATGAGGGGCGGAGCCTTAGATGTTCACCAGGGCAGGGTAACCCACATGGCTGTGTTGTGATGCTGTGTGTGTGGAAAGGGATCAGAGAGGAAACAATGGTGCTTGCTCCAAGCTGTCTCGGCTTTCAGTCACTTCCTCTGCTTCCCACAGGCAAATTGGGCCCATCTGGTGCTGATTCCTGGGTGGGCTTGTGTAAGTTCTAGGACCCTGTGGGTCTCTCTAATGAACTCTCCTGTGAGGCTGGGAGTCTTTGCTGCTGCCTCAACCCCCACAGGTGTTTTCAATCATTTGAGGCTTTATTTCCCCAGTGCTGGGGCCCTGGATTGCGTGGTCTGTCTCGCTTCCCAGTTTCGCCTTGTTTATCTGCGCACTAATGTGTTACCGCCTGGTCAGCCAGCCGCCTTGCGTGCCTCACTGGGTCTGCCTGCTGCCACCCCATGCCACCACCCCATGCCACCACCCCATGCCCGGCATCTGCCAGCCACTGCTTTTTCCTGCCTTGACTCCTCTCTGCCGGCTGCCCAACGCTGCCCCTCTTACCTGTCTGGATGAATGTGTCTATTTTAACTCTGTGGTTGTCGGTCCTCTGTACAGTCCAATTTTTCTGTCAATTCTGGTTGTTTTTTTTTTTTGCTTCTAAGTTTTTGTTGTCCTTATTTTGGTTGTGTGAAGAGCCACAGTGTGTCTACCTATCTCTCCATCTTGGCTGGAAGTCCTATTAGGAAAAATTTCAAATAGACAATTATAGAGAATATAATAAGACAGTTATATATCAACTTCCCAGATTTAACCAGTGTTAATAGTTAACTATTGTTGTTCTAGTTCTCGTTTGAAGGTAACCACTATTCTTAAATTAGTGTGTATCTTTTCCTTTCTTCTTTGTTTTTATACTTTAATGTAGATCTAGGAATCCATAAACACTTACACTGCCATGTTTTGTTTTTTAAAAATTTACAGAAATATTAACGTACTAGAGGTATCTTTTGCTTTTCTCCATTCAACTCTAGGTGTCATTGTGGAGATGTATCCACACTGATACAGGTAGCTTCATCTCAATTTATTTAATTTATCTGTGGTAGACTAGCTCATCTGTTTATAAGCTTATATTGGTTTTCAGGTTTTACTTTTACATGTATTGTGCTTTTCTTAAGTAACAGCATTGTGTTAGGGAATTTGTATTGATTTGACAAGTATATTAGATAAAATTTATTTTTTGTGTTTTAAAATTTTTGTCCAGGAAATCCTTGCACGAGGAATTCTTCTTCCATTAATAAATCAACTCAGTGATCCTGATTATATTAATCAATATGTCATTTGGATGGTATGTACTTTCTAAATAACAGCTCTATAAAACAGGTTTTTAGAATGTACAGATATTTAGAGATTAGGTTGATTAAGCAATAGTTTACTAAATTAAATAAAAATGTATCTAAAGATAATCTTTATATATCCAGTATTTCTGTTTGCTAATATGTTGAATGTGTTAGCCAAATTCTCTTTTTTTTTTTAATATTAATCCTCATCTGAGGATATGTTTATTGACTTTCGAGAGAGAGGAAGAGGGACAGAGAGAGAGAGAAACATTGATGTGAAAGAGAAACATTGGTTGCCTCCTGTTTGCGCCCTGACCTGGGATTGAACCTGCAGCCTAGGTGTATACCCTGACTGGAAATCGAACCGGCATCCTTTTGGTATGGGAGGATGATGCTGCAGTCAGCTGAGCCTCCCGGCCAGGGCTCACCAAATTCTTTTTAAGAAGTGTATTGATAAGATAAACTTCACAATTTTGGTGCTGTTACTACTTGTTTAAATTTACAAAAAGATATTTTACTGCTCATGTGTATAGATGATGAGTATTTTTTAAAGTTAGAGCCTTTCATGGGGGTCACAGATTCTTCTTGGTCAACTTTTATAGAGTTCTACAAGGCTCTACCAAGAGCTTTAAGAATATGCATGTCCACATAATTAAATTTTTTTAATGTATATCTCTTGGTTAGGAATTATCCTGAAATTTATAATAAAGTATTAATAAGCAAATTTGCAACATTGAAGGATTGGAAACATTGCTTATAATACTAAAAAAAATGAAAGCAATTTAAGTGTCTTACATAGATAATTAGTTTAATAAATTATGCATAGTGATACAGTAGAATACTATGCAGCCATCAAAAAATGATGGTAGTGTGTGCAAGAGTATATTTTCATAGCTCTTGTTACTGCTTTACTTGGTTTAAATTTTATTGGCAGTCATAATGATCGGTTGCTTCTCAACATCCTCAGCTACCTTTTCTCTCTCTCTCACTGTACTTGTTTGGTGATACCACAATGGTTAAATCCAGCCTAACCATTCATCTCTCTATTCCTATTCTTAAACAGCAGGTGACTGGAGAAAAAGACGAATAATAGTTATTCACATCATCATAATGATTCTGTTAAATTTAGGTCATACAGTTCCACTCTTCTGTTTAAAACCCTCCTTTAACTCTACTCAGAATGAGAGTTGAAATAGTCACTGTGCCTTGCTGATTTGCCCTCCACCACCACTCCTCCTTTGGTCTCCTCTTCTACCTTTCTGGATACAGCGCTACCATCATGGCTTCCTTGCTATCATCAAACATTCTGAGCATGCTTTTCTGCTTTCTAATGTGCTGTGTATTTTACTCACTTTGTTTATAGCTTGTGACAAGAATTTAAGTACAGTGAGTACAGGGATTTTCATTTTCTTTTGTTATAAGCATTGGGGATATGGCAAATTCTGTTTTCCCTTAATAAGTGAGTTTCCCTCCAACCTGTATTTTAAACTTTATTTTTCAGATCCGTGAGTCTAATTGCAACTATGAGGCCTTTATGAACATTATTAAATTGAGTGACAATATTGGAGAGCTAGAAGCAGTCAGAGATAAGGCGGCAGAAGAATTACAGTATCTTCGATCTCTAGATACAGCTGGTGATGGTAAGTAATTTCTGTAAGGTAAAGAATGTTTTCCTTCTTCATTGATTACTGTAATTCAAACAAAACTAATGTACCTAAGTGTTATTTTACCCTATTGTTTGTTTTTCCCTTAACTAAGTTGAAATCTGGCTTATTGTGTTAACATGTGCCTAAGAATAAGATATAATTTCTGAACATCAGAATATTATTACAGTTATCTCTAAAATTAAGAGAGTTGGCATGGCTTAATATTAAATAATTTTACTATAAAATTTGAGGTTATTTATTCAGTAAAATAATTGATCTATGCTTTGGTTTTTATGTTAAATTACAGTAAGTGAAAGTTTAAAGTATTTCATATACAGCATTACCACTTTCTAGTTCATAATCAATTTGCTTGTTTTTAGATATCAACACTATCAAAAATCAAATAAATAGCTTATTATTTGTAAAGAAAGTATGTGACTCAAGAATACAGCGGTTGCAATCAGGCAAGGTAAGTAAAGTGCCTTTGCACTAATGTTTAGTTATAAATACTTTCTATTTTTTAAAATGTCTAGCAGGCTGGGGGGATGGGTGAGAAAGATGGAGGGATTGAGAAGTACAAACTGCCAGTTATAAAATAAGTGTTGGAGAAGTAATGTACAGTATGGTTATATAGTCACTAACATCACAATAAGTATATATGGGGACAGATGGTTACTAGACTTATCATGGTGATCACATCGTAAGGTGTATGAATGTGTAGTCACTATAGTGCACACCTGAAACTAATATGATATTGTCTGTCAAATATAGTGTAATAATAAAATTTTTAAATGTCTAACATGTAACAGAAAGTAGGATATTAACCAGTACAGTACTCTCTAAGAGAACTTTTAGAAAAATACTCCTCTTATACAATGTATCATAAGTGTTTGTGAAACCAAGCTAAAGGGATTGAAACGCTGCTTGAAAAATTCTGGAGTAATTAAAGATTTTATTTTAATTCATGATTTATTTCTTTACTTACCCATTTTACTCAAAATTCAGCATTTATTGTATTTTGTGCATGGGGCACTGTTGTAGATTGACCTAATAGACAAAATCTTTCTCTTCATGGAGCTTACATTTTAATTGCAGAGTCAGAGAATAAGCCAATAAATAAATTGATATATAATGTCTTAAAAACATAAAAAGTGAATCAAAAAAGTGAAAAATAAAATAGAAAAATAAATAGAATAAAAAGAATAAAAATAGAAGAATAAAATAGAAAAATAAAGAATTAAAAAGTGAATAAAATGAAATAAAATTTTTTTTTCATAAAATGAAAAAAATAAGTAATGCAAAGTAAAGGGATAGGGAATGTCTAGGAGTGTTTTCTATAGGTGTTGAGAGATTTGGTCACATTTGAGCATAGGGAGGCCTAAATAACATGAGAGAGTCCTGTGATTTTTTAAAATAGAACCTTTCAGGCAAAGTGAGAGCAAAGGCAAAGGTCCTGAGAAAGGAAAGTGGTTGGTATGGAATGAATGAGAGGGATTGTTAGTAGGAATGAAGTTGGAGAGGAACCTTGGGGATTAGTTTATATATGGTTTTACTGCCGTAGTAAGATTTTTTTATGATTCTAATTGTGATGGGAATCCATTGGAGATTTTCTTTGGTGAATGATGTGTTGCAATTTGTGAGTTAAAATGTTTACTTTGTCTCTTTGTGATGAGTAAATTATGGTGGAGTAGTGGGAGCAAGAATGGAAACAGTGATCATTTATAAGACTACTGATTTAGTCTAGTAAGAGATGTCTGCAGAGGTTATGAGAAGTGTTAAATAGTTAGAGACTGCATATAGTGCTAACAGGATTTGGTAATGGATTAAATATGCTAATTGTTAAATTCAGGTTCAAGGGAAAGTTTAGTGATGGAAATACACTTTGAGAAGAATCCTTGAGATTATCAGATGTTTATTTAAAGTTAAGAGACTAGGCGAGGTACCTAAAGTGAGCGTAAGAAGATACTAAGAACTCAGTCCTGAGGCACTTCAGTTACTGTAGTTTAAGTAGGAGATCTTCCCGAAGATAAAGTTAAGTGAGATTGAAGGAAAACCTGAGAGTGTGATATCCTAGAAGCCAAGTGTAGAAAGTATTTAAAGAAGAGAGAAATCAGGTTTGTCAAAGACTAATTGCACATTGGGCCTACCATTGAGGGGATTATTAGTGATCTGGTGATAGCATTTTGATGGAATCCTGGAGAGAAACCCTGATGGAGTCAGTCCAGGAGGAAATGGGAAGAGATGAATTAGAAACAGTGGTTATTATTAGCTCTTTAGAGTTTTACTATAAAGTAGAGCAGAGATTTGGGGCTCTAAGACAGGAAAAAGCATTTTAATTAAGTTTAGTTTTTAGTGCAGTCACTTTTCTGCACTGGTTTTCTATTCTGGAAATTTATTTGTGACTCTCTTGTCTTGTGATTTCACAATTTCCGTAAGGAATAGAAGACATTTTTAAAGAACCTTAGTTTGCTAGGTTAGTTTAAACTCATGTTACTTGAGGCTCATGTTTGCATTGGAAGAAATGAATGCTTATCATACTTAATGTACAGGGTCTGGCACAAATAATGCCCCTTTTATTACAAAATCTTTTATTACAGAATCATAACCATGTAATTCTGTAACAGTCACACTCAAGCACACCATATGACATTTTACATGAAATGTTCAAATTAAAACTAGGGAAAATGGAGACAGCTGTAGTTGAACAACAATAAAAAAATGCCAAAAAAACCTGTATAAATTATTACACCCATATTTTTACTCTACCAACCACACTCAAGGACTTATTTCTGCTGAACCCTGTGTATTGACTAAGCAACTCTGAAAATAACATTCACTGAGCTGAGACTATTTTATTGGGCATCCCATTTATAGAAGGGAAAAACCTTTCTTTTTATTCCGCTTTGAGTTTTCTTACACCTATATAAAGATCTTTAACCTAATGAATGAATACATGAAATAAGCTGCATTTGCTTTTATTTATAGGAAATAAATACTGTGAAACTGGCAGCAAACTTTGGGAAACTTTGCACAGTCCCTCTGGACAGCATCCTTGTAGACAATGTTGCACTACAGTTTTTTATGGGTAGGTAAATCTATTTTATGAAAATAATATAACCCTTGAAATTTTTAATAATTGTAAATATTATTAAATTTTAAATAGTTAATGTTGAACATGCCAATCTATCTCTCCTTTATTCCCTATTCTCCAAAATGTTCCTTTTTCACTGGAAAGCATAGTGGTAGAAATTTATTTTGTTTTTGAAGAAATAAATGCTTATTATAACTTGAATATGCATTTGCTAAACTGCTTTTAAAATAAACCCTAGGAGAATCTACTATGAATTTAAATTATTTGAGGAAGAGTACTTTGTGAGTAATACATGGTAATATAGATCTTATTTGTATCATTTTTATGTATGAATGGGAAGGGACTTTGTTTCTATACCATTTTTACATATATATAAATATATACACATGTTGTTAATTTTATTACTATTACTATTACATCAAAATTGTTTTATTTTGAGGACATTTTCACTAAAATTTCCTGATTCTTAATTTTCATAATCAAAAACGTAAATGCATGATGTGTGGTAGGGTCCAATCCTTATATATTAATATGTAAGGAAATATTAATACATGTTATGATTAGTAATCTTTATTGAGAACAAAGGCTGAATGTTAGTGAAATAGTTTATTTCTGATGAAGTCTTGTGTAGCAATTTTATCCCCTAGAGATTTTATTATGAAAAGTGAGATTTTTTTAAGAATGTGCTTTTATTTGTGTTTCCTACATAATTGTTCTTAGCTTTACTAATTCATAATATAACTATGTCTTCACCTCAAACATTTGTTAAACATTTTCAAAATGCAGAATTTTAAGTATTTGAAACATTAATCCTTCTTAACTTCCCTGTCATACAGTTGCATGCACCAGAAATGTGTGACATTAGTATCTATGTTGTTACGGATTTTGTTTGATAGATTTCATGCAGCAAACTGGAGGCCAAGCACATCTCTTCTTCTGGATGACAGTGGAAGGGTACCGGGTTACAGCCCAGCAACAGCTAGAAGTTTTATTAAGCTGTCAGAGAGATGGAAAACATCAAACCAACCAAACCAAAGGTCTTTTAAGAGCAGCTGCTGTTGGAATTTATGAACAATATTTATCAGAGAAGGTGAGGATATGTTTTGGTTACTGTGTTCTTATCTTCTTTGGCAGTATCATTAATAATAACTTTTATAGTTCTTACAAATATTACTCATGCTAGGCACAACTACTTCACAGCATTGTCTTATTTTATCCTGGTAATAGTCTTATTGTTTATTATTATCCTAATTTTATAGGTGAAGAAACTAATGTTTAGAAAATTGAATTAATTTGGCCAAAATCATGAAAATACTAAATGACAAAGTCAAGATTCAAAGTCATATACGCTTAGATTCAAAGACACAGCAGTTGAAAGTAAAAGGATGAAAAAAGATAAATCATGCAAGCAGTAACCAAAATAGCTGGATTGGCTATACTGACATTATACAGTCGATTTTAAGACAAAAATTGTTACTAGAGAAAAGAGGAACATTTTATAATAATAAAAAGATTCATTGATCAGGATGATAAAACAATTAGAAACATAAAAAAAAAACCCACATACATGAAACAAAAAAACTGACAAAATTGAAGAGAGAAATAGAGTTCAGCAATAATAGTTTAAAACTCCAGTACCTACTTTCATTAATTGATAGAACATTTAGAAAATCACCAAGGATGTATAGGAATTAAGGAACACTGTGAATTAGTTACACCTTTTACATGTATAGAATATTTCACATAACTATAACAGAATACACATTATTTTCATGCACACATGAAACATTCTCCAGAATAGACCATGTGCCAGGCCATAAAACAACTCTTAACTTAAAAGTATTGAAAATCATGTAAAGTATGTCCTTTTCTCCTAATACAACAACAGAAAGATTAATTAGAAATCAATTAGATTAATTAATGAGAAGTCAACCACAAGGAGTTTCAGAAATTTGTACATATTTGAACATTAAAGAACACACTTCTAAGTAGCCTCTAGGTCAAAGAGAACTGAATGTAAATGAAAACACAATGTCACAATGTATGGGGTACAACTGAAGCAGTGCTTCGAGGGAAGGTCATAGCTTTAAAAAGTGGAAAGAAGAAAGATTTCAAATCAACAGTCCATGTTCTTTCCATAAAAATCTAAAAAAAGTAAAGCAAAATGAATGGGAGGCAACAGAAGGAAGGAAATAGTAATGATCAGAATGGAAATCAGTTAAATAGAAAAGAGAAAAACAATGATAAAAATCAATGAAACCAAAAATTCATTCTTTGAAAAGATCAACCATAGTGACAAACCTCTAGCTAGATTGGCCAAGGAAAAAAAGAGATCACCAAAATTATGAATGAGAAAGGGGACATCACCACCAATTATACAGAAATTAAAAGAACTGTAAGAAAATTTTTTTCTCTTTCTTATTAAAATTTTTCTTATTTATTTATTTATTATTTTAATTGTTGTTCAAGTGCGGTTTTCTGCCTTTTACTCCCATCCCAGCCCTCCTCCCCCCATTTACACCTCCGCTAGTTTTTGTCCATGTGTCCTTCATACTTGTTCCTGTAAACCCTTCCCCTTTTCCCCTGAAATTCCCTCTCCTCTTCCCTCTGGTCACTGTCAGCCTGTTCTCAATTTCAGTGTATTTGGTTATATTTTGCTTATTTGTTTGTTTCGTTGTTTAGGGTCCTGTTAAGTGTGAGATCTTATGGTATTTATCTTTCACTACCTGTATAAGCAAATATTCTAAACAACTTTGACAACCAATTAGACAACTTAAATGAAATAGACAAATTCCTAAAAAGATGCAGATTGCCAAACTGACTCAAGAAGAAATGGAACATATAACATAATAAATAATTTTAATAAGTAATTAAAAATCATCTCACAAAGAAAAGCTGAGACCTGCATGGTTTCACTGGTGAGTTGTATGACACATTTTAAGAAAAAGTAATACTAATTTTTCACAAACTCTTTTGCAGTATAGGGGAAAAAATACATTTTCCATTTCATTTTATGAGGCTAGTGTCATTCTGATATCAGAGCCAGACGAAGATCATTTAGAAAACCATAGATAAGTGCCATGAGTATGGGCTCATAAATCCCCCAAATTCAAGATTACTCATACTCCAGTACTTTTCTCCCCAGTCCAAAGAAATATTTTTTAACTCCAATACTTTAATAGGTATGTTGTAATACTTATTTATACTTACTAGCACCAAAATTAAATTTTAATTTACAGTATGAATTTTATTTGAAAACTGCTTATTAGTGTATTTGCTTACATTTTTGGCTTATAAAATATATTTAAATAGTGTACTTTTAAGAATAATAGTCTAACAAACACCTATACACTCTGTCCAGCTCAAGAAATAGAATATTCAGGGTAATTTTGAAGATCCCTACCTATTCTTCACCTGTCCTCACTGTCAGGTTTACCTGTTTCCTTCCTTCTTGATAAAGTCAGTTTCCTGTAGTTATTCACTTGTTTCCTCATACAGTTTTGCTATACATGTGTGTTCTAAACAATATATTGCTTAGTTTTGTTTTTAAACTTTTTATCAATGGAACGATACTATGAGTGTTGCTTTTCTTTCCATGGGCACCATTATATTTGAATCCGTAATGTTGATTCATGCAGGAATAGTCATTTTCACTAAAGTACTTCATTGCACGGGTATACAATAGTTTATTTACCTTGGATGATATTTATGAACATTTTGTTTGTATTGCGCTGCTGCTCTGAATATTGTAGTTCATGTTTCCTTGTGCACAAATTCAAGTTTCTGCTATCTGTAAACACTTCATTGAGTATATAAGTCTTTTGCATGTTAATTCTTAAAGTAAGCTATGGAGTAAATTCTATTGTAGTCCAGTAGTATAAATTAAAATTATAATGGAAAAATCGGAAAATTAAGTTACTTAAGTCGGTTTCAGCATTTTAAAGATGTTTCATTGTATTCTGCCTCATTGTTTCCATTGAGAAATCATTGTTAGTTTGTTATTCTTTTGAAAATAACCTTTTCTTAGCATTGAAAGACAGCCCTTGTCTCAGGAAACCCTTCCCTGGGACACCAGAAGTCCCAGAGGATAGCCATGGGCAACTGTTCTTTTCTTTTCATCATAATGGATCTTCCATCGTGCAGCACTCCCAGTACAACTGAAGGGCACTGTGTCATGAGTGTTAACAGTTCATCTTTTGCTTTCCTATCCTGTGTTTCGTATTATGATAGAAGTGTTTTGTTTTTAACATTGTGAATATTGTAACTAGGTTTTTAGAAGTTCAGTTAACAAAAATGAAAATGATTGTAATACCAACACCATCCATCATGACTCGGACAACACCAGAGAAGGAAGACGCAATGACTGGGCTATTTAAATGACAGCTGGAAGGAACTGTACAATGGATTAGGGAAAGCACATAACCAAATAGAGTGTGCTTCACACTGTGCAAAAAAACATTTTGAGATTGGTCATGGTGGAGAAGGTGATATGAAAGCAAATATGAAGGCTGAATATTACAAATACTTTTAAGTCAATATAGGGTTCTTTCTCCCCAAAAGACTCCAGTGATCAGTTAAAAATAGTGGCTATTGAATTAGCTTGGACATACCACACAGATGAATACACATTAGTCTGTCTTCCCCTTGATGATTTTGTAAACCGAGTAGAGTTACATGTTTTGATTTAGATGTTTCAACTGACATATCCTGTGAGTAAACAAGAGAGGAACATGATTTCATCCTTTAAAGTTTAGAGCTTTTTCGGTCTGCTCATACCAGTAAGCATGCTTTCTGTACTATGTTGCGTTGAATCAAACTGGGGCAACATGAGTACGTTTTTCATAGCTCCTGGGTACTGGGGTTTGAAGAAATGGAGTTTTAGATACCTTCTTGAGTTCTAGTATTTGTAATAAACTGCAAAAACATAAAACAAACTTTACTCATCTATCTGCATATTCAGTAGACAGTGCAGTGCAAACATAAATTTTAACAAATTCTATTTAGTTCATAAAATTTTTTCCAATGAAAAAGAAAAAGATCTTACCTGCTAAATAGCATGTGTTTTTAAATATATATAACACTGCTGAAAGGAGAGATCATTTGCTTACTGAGGTTTCATAATGAAAGTTTTTGTTTTAAAATATGTACAAACCAAGAGATTTTTGACATTATAAAAAATGTCAGGAATAACTTCTTTAGACAAGTGACTTTGAGATGGGTATCATTGTTGACAGTTACAGAAAAGATGGTAAAATGTTGGTCTGCAGTGCAATTATATTTTCTAAGAATGGGGCAAGAATACTATCTTTCTTTAACTCAAAAATAATATATCAAGAATGAGTGTTATATAAAGAATTACAGTAAAAAGAGACATATATGCTTTTTTTCCAAAACTGTTGGATGATCCTTGAAGAGGCTAAAAGGAACCTTGAAAAGGATGGTCTGACCTGAGCAGCTCATAGGTAGGCTATTACAAAAACTTAACAGTGAAAAAAATGGGTCAGTTTTTGGAAATAAGACTTGAGAACTCAGTATCACCAGAAAGGGCCAACCAGCTTAATAGGATTCTCTTTCCTTTTTTTTTTTTTTTAACTAAAACTATAATTTATTAAGACTCTGCCTTCAATCTTCACAAGTTTGAACATTATATGTGTTTTAAAATAATTTTCCTTGAGAAGAAGGAGTTTTATGATGACATGATGCTTCAAAGTATTAAAAAATGGGCCTTTCAGACTTGGCTAGCTTGTTTGATGAATTCACAGACGAAAGGGCCTGACTGGACAAACAGCTGGTCTACCAGACAAGCCTTTAGGTAAAAGACTATGAACATTGTTTTTGAGAGCTAGAAACAAATCCCTCTAGTTCTTAAAACCCACTGTTTTTAGTTAGTAAAATCCCATGATTCTGTGGGTAAATGACTTTACTGAAAGGACATTTAACTTGATCTTAGCACATTGGACTGGTGAGAGACATAAGTATGCTGTAGGCTTAAGAGAAAGCTGAAGGTCAAAGTGAATTTTACATTTGATTATAGTCATTTAGACCACTACGTAAAACAAAAGGATATTCTAAAGACTGCAGGCAGATTAGAGAAGTTTTATTAAAAAAGGAAACACACAAAGTAAAAGTACCCTGTGGGATCATGGCATAAAAAGAAAATTATTCATTTTTTAAATTAAATATAGATAATAGCACTTAAATAGTCCTAACATGTATAATCTCATTTTAAGTCTTACATTTATTTATTTTAAGAATACACAATAGCATAGCCTCTAATACTTAAATATCTAATGGTTAAAAAGTTAAATTACTGTATCAGAAGACAGAAACATTATAAATACATTATCTATTTCTTATTTATTTAACTAGTCCTATTATAATTGTCATTGTTAACTAGTATTATTTTTGTTTAATCACATGTGTAATAAAAAAGTAAAGAATACAGAGTAATAGATACTTTAGGAAAACACTTATATCTGCATAAATATTTCTTCTATATTACCTTCTTTGAGGGGGCAGTGTGGTAAGTTGTGACCCGTGACAGCTCTCCCAAAGTGTTGGTCACCCTCTGCCAAGGAGCGTTAATCCAACACTGTGTACGGAGTCCGTAGGAATGTTATTTTCAAATTTGCCTTTTCGTATTTCCTAGAAACTTAGTTTAGTGAGCTTAGAGGGTGAGTGAAAGGACAAAACCAGCTAACATCATGTTTGTCTTTAATCTTCGTCTCATACTCAGGGTTTCTAGCTCTCCTGTTCCCCTTTCAGGGGGAACATGTGCCCACGCACCACAGCACACCCTCCTCTACGCAAACCACAGATAAAGCACCCTCTTCCCCACTCAGAAGGGGACACAGCCACCACTCGCCTGCTTGATTGACTGACAAGAATGTTGAATAAACAAAGGAGCACTGGAAGTTCTGTAGCCGTTTTTCTACACCTTTATGCCATGCTATTTACTTTCATTTTCTCCTTTCTCCCTTTTCTTGATTTATTCATTTGTTCCTTAGATACTCTATTGGACAGCATGGAGAAATTATTTAAATAATGCCTTCTTTTGCCAGTTTTCCCAGAGTTACCATCCTCGACACTTGTTTACTCTCCAGAGCCTTCAGAACTAGAAATTCAAAGTTGACATCCTAAAGATGACTATATTTCTAGATTTTTGGATTTTTTTCACTTAAAAATTTTTTTATTGTATTTTTTCCATTACCATTTAGTCCCCACATGTCCCCCTGCCCCCAACAGTCTACCCATGAGTCTGTCTCATCGCTTCTTGGCATTTTGGCTACGAGCAAGTGTAGTATCTATTCTTATCAGTTTAATATGAGTCTGTCTCTATTTTGCTTGTTAGTTCAGTTTGTTAATTAGATTCTACATATGAGTGAAATCATATGGTATTTGTCTTTCTCTGACTAGATTATCTCACTTAGCGTAAGCAGTTTTTCACATTGAACATCATATTCTGGCAGTTGCTGGAACACATTAACTTTTCAGATATTTTTTTCTCACATCACAATGGAATTTTGCTGCGGTGTTATAAACCAAATTTAGGATAAAGGTAGTCTTTTTTAAAGGCCATTCAAAGGATTGTTTCTAGTGTTAGATAAGTAACAAATGGCTTATTATTTTGGCAACTGTATTAATTATACATCCAGGACTACTGAATGCTAAAAACTAACTCCTAATGACAGTATTTCCTATGTGACAGACATTGTTCTTGTATGGTGTACATAAATCTCATCTAATCCGTACAATAACCTTGTGTGGTAATGTCTACATTTTGCAGGCTGAGTACAATGTCTGTCTACGAGACCATATTACACGATGACAAGGAGATTCTAGCTCTTATTTCAGCCTTCTTAAACATCGAGTTGTCATTTACAAAACAAGCATTTTCTGCCAATTACTTTTAACAATATGAGTCCATTATTTAATTCATCTACTATCAAGGCTTAATTTGTATTTAGAAATTCCAAAGATATTTACTATTGTTTTTCTGTTTGTTAGGCATCTCCAAGAGTTATTGTTGATGATTATTTGGTAGCAAAATTAGCAGATACTTTAAATCATGAAGATCCAACTCCTGAAATCTTTGATGACATTCAAAGAAAGGTATTATATACAACATTTATTATTAGATCTTTCTTGAAAAAAATGTGTATTTCCATATGTATGTCATTTATTTATTAAAAGATTCCTGAAAATTATGAGAGAGGTAATTAAACAGAAGAGTTATGGTAATAATATTTCTCAACTACAAAAATGGTAGGCCAGTTTTGTTTGTTTGTTTAACAAATGACGAAAATGCTTATTTTAGGCTGTTTTATTTAAATCTGATTGCAGAGCCAGATAAACAGTTTTAGAATTTCATGAACTGATGGTATGTGTAAATAACATCACTCGAATTTATTTTAATGTGCTTTGAGCCTTTATGTAGACTTGTTTCTTAGACAACACTACTTCCTAGAACGTTATGTATAGCCTGCTGTCATGCGACTTGTGTTGTAGTAGGACCTTTTCAATGCGATTTAGGTACCAGTGGAGCAGAAGAAGTCATTAATTGTGACATAGTCTTATTGCTAACATTTTATAAATAGGGAGCCATGGTTCATTATAGCAAGACCTCAGTCTAGCTGTTGGTAAAATCTTATTAGTGGAAATCAGTACGTTATCCCTATTAATGATTGAATATCTTCATTTACTCAATAGGTATATGAACTGATGCTACGAGAGGAAAGATTTTATCCTTCCTTCAGACAGAATGCACTTTATGTGCGCATGCTAGCTGAGCTGGATATGTTAAAAGACCCTAGTTTCAGAGGATCAGATGATGGCGATGGAGGTGGGTGGCACATAGTGTACATGTGTGTGCGTGCATGCGTGTGTGTGTGTGTGAGCCTTATACCCTGCTTACCAAATAAATGTCCTTTCAGACAAGATAAAACATGTCTTTGAAGTCCAAATAACAATTATATTTAAAAATCTATAAATGAGTGACAAAGTTTAGTATCATACTAAATTAAAATGTTGAAAATTTAATAATATATAGAACATATAACTGTAGAAGCTTTGAACTTTTAAAGAAGAATACCTTTTTTGAGTTTTGTCATGCAAATATTTTTATGGTAAATAATAAGTTCATGACTAACAATAAGATTAGTGAGAAGATTCAATGCAAATAACAAGTAATGATTCTGAGAGGGTACTATATAAAGCTTTATATTTTTTAACAAGTACAGTTTTTTTCTCTTTAAGTATATTGTTTTCCAAATATTGTACAGGATAAGCTGGAAGAAGCTACAACAGTTATTTATTCCAGTCTTTTGGTTTTTTCAAATGAGGTTACTATCAGCTTGGCGTAGTGAAGAAAGTGGACTGTAAAAGTCAGAATATTTGTATTTTACTCCTGTTGTGCTACATAGTACTTGTTTGATATTGGCCAAACCATTTCTTTAAGTCTCATTTTTCTCAGTTGTGAATCTGGATTAATATTCTTCTTCTCATAATAAAGATTTTACCTCTGAGTCATTGTCGGATTTAAATGGAATTATATACAGGGTCTGGCACAAATAACACCCCTTTTTATTATAAAAATTTGTATTACAAAATCATAGGCATGTAATTCTGTGACATAATACCACACTCAGGCACACCATATGACATTTTAGGTCAAACGTTCAAATTAAAAGTATAACCTATTACACCCGTATTATTACCCTACCAACCTCACTCAAGCAGGCCTTATTTCTGCTGGAACCTGTATATGTAAATGATTTATAAACTAAAGCACAAATTAAGTTTTTATTGGTAGTAAATAATCAGTTATTTAGAATAGTGGAAGAGGCAACCCTTAGAACACAAGGTTCCAGAATCTTAGGCCCAATGACCATTTACTTGTGATCCAGTTCAGAAGCACTTGCTAAAAACTCTGATTAAATATCTAAGGCTTGATAAACTTCTGGTGTGTTCTACTAAGCAAATAAGCAATGTAAATAAAAGGTCAGTGGGAAGGATTTGACTAAGGAATAGTTTAAGGGAATGCTTTAATTGTAATCATTTACTTATGAATAGGTTTATGAACAGAACCACTTGGGGTTAGTGATATATATTAACAGATCTTTTCAGTAGTGAGTACTGCTTTAAAAATACCTCTGTCATGGCAGTTTCCTAGCCTCCTGTCTCCTCCATCCCACTGCCCTCGCAGTCTGTATCCGTGAGATTTTACTTTTCAAATAATCTAGGAAATCTAGTTATGGAGGTTTGTGTTTGAGTTTTTATAACCTTTGTATTGATTATTGATCTGGTATCTTGAGTTTTTAAATTAACTCTGTCTTATTTGTAAAATTAGAATGATATTTTAACTGGATTTCATTGCATAATTAAGGAAGTTTTTTTTTAAGGAGTACTTCTATGGGAGTAAAGTTCAGTGTACCTCAAGTTTACTATATAATATATCCATATTTAGTGTCCATTGAGAAGTCTTTTATAGCACTGCTATGAAATCTGCAGTAGCAGCTGTACTTCTAGGAAAGGTTGCTATACATATTTTTGTTGTTTATTTTAATTTCATTAAGGAATTTCTGAATACTGTGAAATGTATTTGCTGTATTATCCAGAATGAAAGAAGATAACTTGAATCATAATTGTATCACTTAAAATACAATAGTATTTTGGGATAGTAACAATATATTCTGTGGGAGTAGTTTTTGATGCTGTAGTGTAAAAACTCTCCCACTCTTCTAAATTGACTTTTAGCTTCCATACATGTCTTTCTAACCAGTCTGTCTTATCTTCTTGTATTCCACTAATGGAAATAAATTATTTATAAACCATTTCAAACTTCCCAAAACCTCATATTTACTTTTAAAGTAGATTTTTAAAAAGTTTTCTGCAACTGGCTTTGATCTGAAGTAAGTGTCCATATTCATCTGTCAGTGAGTAATGCTCACACTGGATTCATTGATTGTAGCTTCGAATTGCATATGTATGTATCTTTTGTCTTTCCAGGGGATTGTTTTTGGACATTGAATCCTAATTGATGAGCTTTTATATATTTTATCACTAAGAAATTGCCTATCTCTTTTTAAAAATCACTTGAAAAACATGTGGAATGAAGGGTATAAATATGAAATATTAAAAATAGCTGTAGGTTTATTGTCAGTATTTAGGTTTCAGGCAATTACAACTTTTTCAAATAGTAAGGCTTATGATTTTCTCATCGTTATGAGATTGTTTAACCAAAAATGGGCTTTCCCCACATCTTTTTATATAAATTCATCTTCTGACTTCTAAATTTAAGCTTTCTGACACTTTGTTCATATTTTAGACATTCTGAAATTTTGTCTACTTTTCAGATGTTTTGAAATAATTGTCTAATCCAGTGTTTAGTCTGTAGCTAATTTTTTGAAAATGTGGGCTACAATTGAGCCTAAAACTAATGGGTCAAGTCTTATCAAGTATAATAGTATCCCCTGGTGGTTTTTCTCTGCTGGGGAAGAAAGTTCATTCCTATTTAACTGAATTCCAGGAGAGAGGTAGGAAGCTGACAGCTTGCTCATGCATGCCCCCCCCCACCCCGCTCTCTCTCTCTCTCCCCTCTCTTCCTTCCCTTTCTTCCATTTCTTTCTCCTCTTTATTTGTGATTGCTTTCTTTAGTAGTTCAGCTGTAGTTTATTTTAAAGTAGATATTTTCTTTTTTATTAAAAGTCTTTTAAAAATGTTTTCTGTTTTAAATTTTAATTTTAATCACTCTGTTTTTCTCACCATGTCTAACTATATTTTCTTTTGTTTTCTAATATTTATAGACATTTATCAAATTCTTAATTGTGGACCTAGATTGATTTCAAATTCTATTTCTGCATCTTATTATTGTTTATTGATCAAAAAAATTAAACTATGCTTGCTTTGATCCTGCTTCCTGATTCCCTTTGCCCTTGGTGGGAAGATTTAAGAGGTGGGCAAACCACAGAGGTAGGAGTTATATATAATTGAAGGAGAATAGAGAACAATTTATTTATTCATTTTAATTATCACCTTGCTGTTAACCAAGAGGTAATCTTAAATGAAATTTCCTGTTTACCTTTTGTGACCACAGGTCTGAGGAACCAGAAAATAATCTTGGGCATTTAGAATTGTTGAAGTTGGAAAGCAACACCAACTGCCTTTTTCTGAAAGTAATAGAAATTTGCTTTTAAGATCTCTTTAGAGATCCAAATTTGTTAATAATCTCCTAAGTGCTAGAAACCATACATAGTAATTTCAACATATGTATATAAAGGGGCATCTTAACTATTAACTTAATTTGCTTAGATGTAGATAAAGCCTGAGGGAAAAGACATTAATTTTCAGAAAATATTGACTCTCTAACATTAATTTTAAAAAATAATTTTAGTTGCTCTTTAAATGGCATTGTACATGGAGTTTTACATATATTTTGCTCTATTAGTTATATATGGATTTAAGAATCTAGACTTACAATGTTTTTGAACCAGATCTAGCAAGAATAAGTAGACTTAAAGATATATTAAATATCTTTAATCCATTCTTCACACTAAAGAATAATTTTATTTGTAATATTTCTTAATCCAGTGAGACAGAAATGGCAAAATACTTCTTACTTCCAAACACTCACTTTGCAGTGTTTCTTCTCATGTTTATATTGTATTAAACAACTTAATACGGTACAATGAGGATAAAATATTTAATAGTTGCTCTCTTTATACGTGTGTGTGTGTGTGTGTGTGTGTGTGTGTGTGTGTAGGCAACTTAGGTACAGATTGGGGAGGGGGGATTAGGTTTACAGTTGTGAGTATGCAAAACAAAGTTATTGTATTATTACCTATTAATTATTATATTGTTTTCCATATGAACTACTGTCTATAAACTTACTTTTCCCCTACCATATATGTAAAATATAAATATATTTCACTGAAATTCCTGGCTTAGAAAACCATGGGGTGTGAAGGGACAGGTGTTTGTAGTAGTGTATGACAATTTTCTTAACTGTTCTGTTATGTCTTGACTTGGCCAACTTTCATTCTTGGTATTTGAACCTTAGATAAAACAGCTGTGTCAAAAGTTTTTTACTATATGCTAAGTTGAATTTCCCTTCCCACAGAATCTTTTAATGGGTCTCCTACAGGAAGCATAAATTTGGTAAGTACTATTATGGGTACTTTAATTATTAAAGTGATTTGAAAATAATATGAAAGGCAGAGCCTTAATGTGTAAAAATGAATGATGCATTAGAAGCCCTAGTATCATCCTCTAGTGTTACAAGAAATTGTGCTTTTAAAAAAGTGTTAAATTCACATGTAAGACAGCTGTGAATTAGAATTTGAAAATGAAGCTTACTTTCATTTAAAAAAATGGACTTGGGCCACCACTGCATGATTCATTTGCGTTTGATTAAGAAATCGATTTTACTGTTTTTAATCCTAATATTTAGTATTTTTAAATGACTGATTAGTAAAGTCATAGGCAGTAAATTTATACAGACATGTACACATGTAAATGTTTACATTGAATTAGTTTTTTCTTTTGTATTTAGAAAAGATATATAAAACTAGTTGGTATATCTGAATGCTTCGAGATATTTCTTAGAGTCTATACAATAACAAATTCATGTTGCTGTAAATTTTATTATTTTTCTAAGATGAACAAAGTTGTACCTACTGAAGTTTTTCAAGTGTGGAGAGTTTTATAGTGAATTAAGCAATTAATCTATGGTTGCAGGTTTAAGAATGACATGTTTTTAGCATATAAGCTGTCATTAATGTTTCATAGATGCAAGGTGAAGTGTGAAATGATGAACATTTCAGTTCTTTTTAGTATATCCATTCTTGCCATTGAATAACTTAGTTCATAAAATGCTGCTAGAAAGAAATATTAGTGTGCCATAAAAGTTTCAGTCAGAGTTTGCAGGGTGTCAGGGGAGATTGTTCTCTTTGTTTTTCCTTCTACCTACATTACTTTCATTCAGACTTTTATAATAGCTAAGTGGTTTAGAGGCCCACTGTCTTACGTTATCTTCTGTACTGCACACTTATTTCTAAAAAACCTTACTGAGTAAATGTTCTGTTACTTTACAGAGTATAACCTTTAACAAATTACTACAACAGATCAGCCCTAGTGTTATGTCAGATAGTTTGTAACATTTAAAACATTTTCCTAAATCATTTGGTATCATTACTGTTTCCTTATTATATTCCATAGCCTTATGACAACGAAGAATAGCTCTTACAGCATGAAGAACACATTAGCAATAATTTTCATCATACAGAGTTTGATGTCACATCATACAAAGTTTCCAATGTGACAGAACCTTTGATTGGTTTGAAATTGTCTAGTATTTACATTTGTAGTGCTTATACAAGTGTTTGAACAGTAGTAAAAAGTAATTTTTTTGTTTATTCCATATCTGGAATAAATGTTTTTTTCAAGTAAGAGAGATCCCTTCTGTAAAATAGTGATATGAGCCAGAACAGTCTCTGGATCCAAGAAGTTACACATGAAGTTAGTGAATGGCAACACTTTGTTATTCAGATAAATCAATTACATTCAAGCATTTAAGTAGCTGGAGTTTTTTGTTTTTTTTTTTTAATTCTTTTGTTATTATATAGACAAATTTTAGTGAATAGTTGCATTTTTAAAATAGTTTAGATTACAAACTAGATCATGATAGTTTATTCCAATATACTAAGCAAATAAAATATTTAATATGTGGTTTTTACTTATTTTGCAGTTGAGATTGGCAGATAAATTGTAAGCATTTGTAGCATTACCTTGTAGTTGTGTTTGCTGAGTTCATTATCATAGTAATTTTGAATTTTTAGAGTTTTTTTTCTTGGCATAATGTTAAAAAGAACACTTCTTTTTCTTTCTTTTTTGTTTCTCTTTTTTCTTTTTGGCAAGTTTAAGAGCTTCTAACCTAAGGATTACTTTACAAATTGTATTTTATTTCAGGACTGTATTAATGTGCTTGTTTTGAAATCACAATTTCCTTTTACTAATCAATACTTATAGTTCTTATCAGAATGTAGTTCTGTAATTAATATTTGTTCACCAGTTTAATTATATACCCTGCTTAATATTACATGTGCGTTTAACTGTGACTGATGTTTAAGAGATGTGCTATCACATTTTCTCATAATATTTAATGACAATACTTATTAATTGTATGTTATAAATGTGCTAAAAAGATATTTATATGCACAGTTTTTTAACAACTTCAGGGTTGCATCATATAAGATGCTGACATATTTAAAATAATGAGTAACAGCCTTTTAAATGCTACCTACAAGGGAAGGTTACCACTAATAATAATGGTTTTTTGAAAACTTGATTTTTTTATGTTCCCTATGCTGGCTTGTAATTTGAAACTCATAGTAGATAATCTAAATTCTGTAGAAAGTACATTTCCTCTGAATCTTCTATCTTTCATATAAAAATAATATTAAAGCAAAGGTTGTGCTATTTCTATAGCAGTGTTTTATTGTAGATCATATGAGTATTTAACAATAAATTCTGTTTCCTATTAAAGTATCTTCCTTCACATTATGTCCTGGCAGTTGTAGAGCAGATCTTGTATTATTGGCAAAACTAAGGTACAAGAAAGACTAGTTGATATGGCTAAAATCTCTTACGGTATCAATGCTGAATCCTAGACTAGACCTAATTGAATGTAATGATCCTCCCACCTGATGAGGGAAGTACAGTGAGTATCTGTCTGGAATTATCACATTTGCTTCTCTTAGTGATCAGTCTTTAGTAGATACGCCTTTGGCTTTCTTCTTAGAATGCAGTTGCCTTAATTTAAATGGCTTTAAGTCATAGTGTGTCTGCATTCAAGTCATTTACATGACTCTTTTAGTAATAATTGATTATATCACATTAGGACTTTAAAGTTCATTCAAATCATATGGTTTTTAAACTGTAAAATATGTCTGAATTACATAATATATGTATGTCAGAGATCCCTAATGCCACTCCAATGTTCATTGACTTATGGAGAGGAGTCACGTACCTCAGCATAATCGTGCTCATGGGCTAGGATTCATAGTAGTGAAAGGCTCTGAAGCAAAATCAGCAAAGGGAAAAGCCCAGCGGAAATCAGGCACAAGTTTCCAAGAATCCTTTCCCATGGAAGTCCCATAGGACAAAGGAACTTCCCCCAGCAATGAATGTGACAGCAAATGCAAAACATTGCTACTAGGAAAGCTCACCAAAATAAGTGCCCAGGGTATTTAATGGAGGCAGGTCCCATATGTACCCTCTTCCTAGCATATGCCAAAATTCCAGACCTCCAGAAAGAAAGCAGGTGTGCAGGATAATAAACCGAGCCACTCTTAGCAGTTAGGGGATGGTGGGAATCTTCCCTACATCTAAAATCCCCAGATGTCATCCAAGGGGCAGTATTGCAAGTAGTCTCAAGCAGTTTCATGCCTCTTGTGTTAACTCTTTTCTCTACAGTCTGTATTCATTTTATGATTATGTTCTTTTCTCTGTATGTGTGGGTGTATGTGTATGTGGCAAAATTTTTTAAATTTAGACCCAAAAAACATTGTTATAGAAGATTCATTCTGGACCAGTCACTGATAATTTTTGTTTGTGAAGTTAATTTCAAAAATTATGTAAAATCCATCTTAGGCTATGAATTCACTTCATTTAATAAGTAATCATAGTATTAATATTTTTTTGTTTTAGGCAGTCTTCTAAATGTTTTATGTGTCTTCTCATTTAACCCTCACATAACAGTACAATGTAGGAGCTATTATTCTCATTGTATAGATAAGGAATCTAAATTAAGGTCATTTATAAATTACCAAAAGTGTTAAATAATACAGAGTTGGCTTTGGTATATTTCAACATTTAAAAAAACTGAAACATTAACTTAAGAATGTGTCCACTGCCCTGGTCAGGTGGTTCAGTTGGTCAGAGCATTGCCCGTACACCAAAACCTTGCACGTTCGATTCCCAGTCAGGGCTCATGCCCAGATTGTGGGTTCGATCCTTTGTCCAAGCACATATAGAAGGCAACCAATTAATGTTTCTCTCTCACATCAGTGTTTTCCCCTCTTTTTCTCTCCCTTCCCTTCTCTACAATCAATAAACATATCCTTGGGTGAGGATTAAAAAAAAGAGAATGTCCACTTGTTTTTATCCACATTTTTCTTGCCATGTATTGAATATAACTGAAGTTAGCAAATTTTAGTATATGGACAGACAATGAAAGAAAAAATAATTTGATTTATTAAGTTGAGTTTTAAATTACTTTGTTTTATAGTTTCTTAATCTTGGATTTTCTTTCTCCTATTGGTGTAAATAGTGAGGATTATTGTTGAGGAGTAAGGATACAAATAAAACCTTCTGCCGGGCAAAGATGAGTAATGCATATATGATGTGAAACTTTTTTTTAACACTTTTTCCCTATAAAATTAAAAAATCTTGTTTTCTGATTTTTTCCCCCCAGTCTTTAGATGACCTTTCAAGTGTATCTTCTGATGACTTAGTACAACTTCATGCTTACATTTCAGACACTGGTAAGAGACTTTGTGGTATATTTCTTATTTAAAATTTGATTATCATGATCTTTATATTATTTTCCACATTTACTTTTACAAACCTTTCTTCTGTTCTGTAATCATATTTTTAAGTTACTTTTTCCCACTTGCAGCATGTTCTTTATTAAATTCTGTGATGTTTATTTACTTATGTTATGGGTACTTCTTTTCTCTAAGGTTGTCACTATTAACATTTTAGAAAGCTCAAATTCTAAGCATTTTGTCATTGCTAATATATTCTGAAACCAGTCTTTTTGTTTGTGTCTAGCTGATAATTGTGTGCATAATTATTATTAAATCATTTGAGGGCAGATTTTAGTTCATAGTTTGTTTTCATGCATGCAAAATCAAATTAGATAAACAGGGTAAATGAAGCTTCTTTTAGGTATAGGAGTTTATAGAACTTTAAGACATGCTTGGATTAGGTGAGAAACCTAAGATTTTTGTGTCTCCTAAACAATAAAACAAACAAGCAAATACAACCAAAGACCCTGAAATTGAGAACAGGCTGACAGTCACCAGAGGGGAGAGGAGAGGGAATTTCAGGGGAAAAGGGGAAGGGTTTATAGGAACAAATATAAAGGACACATGGACAAAAACTGGTGGGGGGTGGAAATGGGAGGGAGGTGGGGAGGGTTGGGGGGGGTGGGCTGGGATGGGAGTAAAAGGCAGAAAACTGTACTTCAACAACAATTAAAATAAAATTAAAAAAAAGTAAAATAAATAAATAATTAAAACAAAAAAAAAGAACATACATACTCTAATAAAAAACTGGACATAGGATCTGACCAGATATTTCAACAAAATAAGTGTATATATGTCAAAGAAACTTATTAAAAGTCGTCCCAACTCATTAGTCCTTATGGAAACACAATTTATAACCACCATAAAATAATACTGCACACCTATTAAAATGGTTGTCATAAAAAAGAAATATACCAATTAAAAAAAGGGATTTTGTGTCTCAATCAGTAATATGGTTAGTGAACTGAGGGGGAAAAAATCAGTTTTTGTCATTGCCACTAGATTACTAGATAACACCACTAAGGAGTAGATAATGAGGTTTCCTCATCTGGCCTCTCCTTTGCCCTAGAGTATGGGACTGCTGTGTCAGATTACATATTGAAATGTAAACATACTGAAATGTGTGTGTCAGTTTAATACAGTGCTTATCTGATTACATTTTATATGCTGAAATGAGATTTATAGTATAATTACAGTTTAAAAGATAATTTGCATCTTTTTTTTATCGTTTTCTTTTGCTTCTCACTGGAGCTGGAATGTCATTTTGCATTCTGTTCTCTGCCAAATTTCTGGAATAAGTTATCTATGATTGCTGTCTCAGTTGTTCCTACAGCTTTTACAAATAGTTGCTCTACACATTACTCTGCTCTTAAAGTCATTAGATAAAACCCTTGTCAGTAAAACCACAGGTCTTATTTCTAATTACTTTTCTTTCTAGCTTTTGATACAGTTGTCTCACTTCTTACCTCATTAAAATTTTAAATTCTTTTATAAACCTCTGTTTTCTTTGTTGGCTTTTCTTCCAAATGTCAAAGGCTTTGTTAAAGTGCAGGTGTTCAGTATTTGTCCTTTTACTTCTTTCTAGAAGATCTTAAGGCTTTGATGTCTAGAGGAAGACACTCATATTGATATTTCTTATGTGGACCTTTCTGTCCTCTGAAGAGTTCTTATTTTCCAGCTACTTTGTCCCTTTATTCAAGTATTTTTTAGCTTCTTCAAATGTGTGGAAGCACAATGCTAAATGTTTTTAGTAAATTGTTATTTCTGTCAGACAAACATATTCAAATGCTAAAGAAGCAGCATATATAGTGGTTAAGAACATAGCTTTTTGTCCAAATTACTTGGGTTCAAACCCCAGCTCTGCCACTTAATACTTGGGTGAATTCCTTAACTTCTCTACTTCAATGACCTCATCTGTAAAATAGGATAATAATAAATAATACCTCATAGGATTGTTATGGGACTGATTAACTCCAAAGAGTAATTACATGATGGGCATTTTATATTAGTGCTTGTTCTATAAATGTTTATTCTACCAATTGGACTCCTGAGTCTCTTTAAGTCCAGATCTCCATGCCCTGGACATCTTTATTACAGGAAGCAGGACTGACAGTCTAGTGCATTGCTACTCCCTTGTTGAGAAATCTTACTTTAAAAAATACTGACCAAATTAAGCACTGTGCTTAGTGATGATACTGATTTATATTCTGGTCCTACTTTCTTAATCTGGTTATGGATTAGTAACAGATAGTTGGCTTTCACCTGCTATGAGTAACATTGTCCTAATGAGAACGAAACCTACTGTTTCCACTGTAATACTCACTGTCATCTCAAAATCAATGTACAGGGTCTGGCAGAAGTAACGCCTACTTGAGTGTGTTTGGTAGGGTAGTATATGATTGTAATAATTTATAGTTTTAATTTGAACATTTCACTTAAAATGTCATGTGGTGTGCTTGAGTATGATATTGTTATGGTACAGAATTGCATGCTTATGATTTTGTAATAAAAGATTTTGTAATTCAAAGGGGGCATTTTTTGTGCCGGACCCTGTATGTAACCTCATTTATCTTTGCTTAAAACCAAATTATCTTCTGTCTTCTGGCTGCTTTTGTAATAACCCCATTACTTTTCCTGTAGTGTGTGCATCCTGGTCATGATCTCCCTGCCTATTAATTTGTGACAGATCTGATTATTCTTTTTTAGAATACTTTTTACATTTATCCTTTCTTTCCTTTTCTATTCCTAGCTATTCTTCTTGTTCTTGTTAACTCCAGGTGGTTATGGTTTGCTGCCCCATTGACTTCCACTTTCCTTTTTCCTTTCACAAACCCATCTAAACACAACAGATAAAGCCATTCCCTTACTTCCATGCTAACTCTATTGAGTGATGGTGGTTCTCTAACATGATGAAAAAGTGTATTGCAGTTTGGTATGCATAGGTCTCTGAGAGAAGGCTGATTGGAAGAGGTGAGCACTGAAAAATAGTGTTACTGTAGTTAAAGTCTCTGAGAACAATGTAACCAAAGTCTTTCCCTAGTTTTATATTTTGCCAAATCAGGAACACTGATATTAGATGGAGAGGGATGAAGGGCAATTTTGAATAAAAAAGTGCAAAGCTTAGAAAAATTTTGATGAAAGCCTGCATAGATTTTTAGTTTTTATGTAATTAAAATAGTTTACTAAGAAGCTACCCAGACTGTTCCTTGCATGCTTATATACAAAATAAAAAAATATTTAATCAACTCCAAACTCAGCCACTTTTTATTCACAATGTGGATCAATATAATCTGTTAGAAGACCAATTTTGTTCAGTATGGTAGTCTAAACTGCTATGGGAAATGCTGCCTCCACAGAAAGACTGAAAACAATAAAATACAAATAGCTAAAGGAGGAAACCTACAGATGCCATAGACTATGAAGAAAAACAAATTTAAAGAAGTGAAGAGTTATTGAAGCCAAGGAGCTCATAGGAGCACGAACACTGCTATCCTGGTTTTGACAGCATTTTTATGTCTCAAGTTTAGAAGAGACAGAATGGGCTAAGGCCATGGGAAGCTGGAGCCCTGACCTTTGCATAAAGGGTGGCTTGATGTGAAAAGAGGTACTAGAAAATTTTAGCCTGCTGTCAAGGAACAGAACAAAGAATGTGAAGATCGTGGTTAGAAATATAGTATCTGTCACCCAGAAGAAATTGAAAGCTTATCTGTGTCCCAACATAGTGTGTCTGGATTCATCTATCCTCAAGTGGTTGTATTCCACAGCATTTCCTAGCCTGAGGGTGTGTTTAAAATATTCAGAGAGTAAGAATGTAACACTATGAAGAAAGAACCAAGTAAAATTATAGAAATAAAAAAAGTATAGTGATTAGCCCTGGCTGGTGTGGCTTGGTGATTGAGTGCTGGCCTGTGACTCAAAGGGTCTCTGGTTCCATTCCCAGACTAGAGCATGTGCTTGGGTTGTGGGCCAGTCCTCACTAGGGGCACACAAGAGGCAACCACACATTGATGTTTCTCTCCCTCTCCTCCCTCCCTTGCCCTCTTCTAAAAAAATAAATAAATAAAATCTTTTAGAACTATATATATAATGATTGGAATTAAGGTCAATGGATGGAATAGACTAAAGACAGATGAGTGGAGACTCGGTAAACTTTCGGAGACCTTAAGAAATGATCTAGAATAGAATACGATAAAGAGAGATTAGAGAATGGAAAATACGAAAGACAAAGGATCCAAAGGGCAAGCATCTCTTTCCTTAAGATTAGTACAAAATATGAACAAGTGGATGGTTTGTAGAAAATTAGTAGGAAAATGCCTTTTAAAAAATCTCTGGGTTAACTACACTTGTAAACTGTTGAATATTAGAAATGAGAGTGAGTTACCAAGACAGCAGATAAATCTTATCCTGTGCCTTTTGCTTTCTGTTCAGTTGAGGGCATTTTAGAAGAAATATAACTAAATAGTTAAGGCTAATACTAAAGGTTATTATTTTGTTTCTGTTATTTTTCTATAAAGTTCTGACATGAACTTTAAGACTCCAGTGGTGTAGTGTGAGGTGGTATTGTGCTATCATAACTAATGCTAGAAGTAAAAGCTCATTGGGAAGATGGTCCAAAGTAGACATCACTGTGTGATTGGCAGTGTCATTGTAAACTTGTAGTTTATTGTGCAATGTAGCCCTCATATTTAATACCTTCTGGATGTGAGTACAGTGGATGGGAATCTGTTTTATCCGTTAGAGACATCTTTTAATCTCAAGTCTGTCATTTCAAATTCTTCATTTCATGTCGTCCTTTTTGTTTGTTTTGTTCTTCATCTTCCTCCTTTTTGTGTCTTTTTGTTCCTCTTCATTTTGTTTTAAATGACTAGTATATGCTGACTATGACCCATATGCTGTGGCAGGCGTTTGTAATGATCATGGCAAAACATACGCACTGTACGCCATCACTGTGCACCGGCGCAATGTGAACAGTGAGGAGATGTGGAAGACCTACCGTCGCTACAGTGACTTCCATGACTTCCACATGAGAATCACTGAGCAGGTAATGCGGTTTAAAGTCTGTGTGCGTTAAATTGTTTCCTGATTCAGTGTTTGATTTTGAATAGTTCTGAGAATGCTAAGATATTGACCAAAGCTAATGACAGAAAATAAGGTAAAAATTTCTGTATAATCAGCATAAATGTTAGAATGATTTCTGAGCACTTATCCAATGAATCAACTTTAAGTAAACATAACCATGTAAACTAGACAAAATATCAGTGGTAGACCTTGGGAAATTGAAATGAATGTAACTGTGGTGGTGTGGCTCAGTTGGTTGGAGTGTCATCCTGTACACCAAAAGGTTGCAGCTTCCATCCCTGGTCAGGGTGGGAACAGGAAGCAACCACTTGATGTTTCTCTCTGACATTGATAATTCTCTGTCTCTCTCCCTCTGCCCTACCTTTCCTCTCTCTCTCAAATCATGAACATATCCTTAGATGGGAATTTTAAAAAATAAATAAAATGAGTGTATATTTTTTATTTTAACAGTTGTGTGTGTTTATATTTTGTGCTTTGCAGAGATATCTGGGTTTGGTTTAAAGTGAGAATGGGGGTCACCATAAAACATTTTCTGGTTTTGTTTTCAGCAGTGTCATTCAGAGCTATAGTCATTTTAAAGGACATTTTTATTTAATAGTGCAATAGTTAAAACTTTGATCCATTAAATTACTTTAAGAACCATAACCTAAATTATATTTAACATTAGCCAAATAATGTTTTTAATTTTTACTAAATACTAAATAATGTTTTATAGAAGTATAGGACTCTTAAAGATAACAAATATAAACAAATTCTTTCTCTGTTCTATATTTATTAAATATAAAATATTTAATATTTCATTAAATATAAGATTAAATGTGCTATTAAATATAAAATATTAAATGTTATTAAATATTTTACTAGATATTTGTTCTGTTTTTATTAAATGTTCTACTTTAGTAAATATTTTTGTTAAATATTTTATTTAAAAATGTGAATTTTTTTATTAAATATATTTCTGTTCTATTTTTTATTAAATAAACAAATACTGTCCTTAACTTAGAAGAAAATAAACCATCAGCAGATGAGTTGGAGTAGATTAGGTGATCCATGAAATTTATTTTAATTTCTTTAGAGTCTTTGATTTCATTAAAGTTTTAAAATATGCAACTGGTATTAAACCAGTAAAAATTATAATAATGGAGGCATTTGATTGGGTGGACTAAAGCTTTGAAATAACATTGTACCAGTTTAGCAATTAGAAAATGCCTTTTTTATTTAAGATAGTGGGGGAAAAACAGATGGCACTACTAACTTACTAAAATATTTTTGAGCGAGAGTGAGATACACTAGTAATAGTTTAAAAATTATTAAAAACAGGTTAGTGTTGACTCCTAAAGCCCACATTAAAAGGACTATTTTGAATTACCATATTTTGCTCTGTATAATGCATACATTTTTGCCCAAATTTTTGAGGGAAAAATAAGGATGCACATTTTACATGGATAGTACTAATTCTGTATCTATATAAATGTTTTCAATTCTTTTATTTATGCTTATGCATTAGAAATATAACTCTAGAAAGCAGTGGTGATATCTATATGCAAAATAATATCCTTAAAATACAAAAAAAGTATCTAAATATAAATAAGTGAGTAATTGAATTAAACAATTAAAAGATGTTTTTCCTGAAAGTTTGAGCCAAAAACGTTGGTGCGCATCATACATGGGAGCACATTATACATGGCAAAATACGGTATATTCAGAAGGAGATGAATAACTCTGGACATGTCTGTTCTTCTGTTCATGAGGTGAAAGAGTTTTCTGTCCCACATTGAAGAAATAATTGTTTTACTTTTATAAAATATTACCTGTTTGATACTGTTTTAAAACCCATAGCTTACATATTTTTTTCTCATGCTCACTTTAACCAGAGGACAAGTTTTAAGATAATTTGAATTGCTAAAAGTAATTTTATTTACTTGCAAATTAATGGGAATTTTCCATAATAATTAAATTTTCTTTGTGTGAATAGCTCTAATTTTCTTTCTTCTATTAAAAGGAATAATCATTGCTTAATTTAAATGTTATGCTTACATATTGAAAAATGTAAGTGAAGACATACTTTTTAAAAGCTTAATAGAACAGTTTATAAAGAAATTTCCCTTTTCCATACTGAAGCAGAGATTTAATGAAATTGATAAAGTACAGTTCATTTTTTAAAGGGCTCAGTGCAGACAAAATGATGTGTTTTGTGTTTGTGTTTTCTATAAAGTCACAGTAATGTACAATTATGTGAGTATTTAGATTGCTCACAGAGCTTAGGAAATTAAAAACTGAGGTTGTGAATGAAAATTTAGATTTAAGCAAAATACAACATGTTTCTGAATAAGACTAAGGCTGTTTGCCTTTTAGCTCTGCCTTATCTATATTTTTATGTATTTATTTGTTTTAGTTTCAAAATGCCACAATTTATTTTGCATTTTCAATTTGATTTAAAAATCTTTACTGTTTACATATTGAATGTTGTGTATAAAAGCTATAAAACTTTTGTTCATTTTTTATATTTTTTATTATTGTTCAGTTATAGCTGTCCCTTCTTCTTCCCCATTGCCCTCCCCTGCCCATCCCCTCCCACTTCCACAGTCAGTCCGCCCATTGTCTGTGCTCATAAGTTCTCTATTTGTGCTCTTTGGCTTGCCCCTTCCCTTTCTGTTCCCCATTATCCCACTCCTCCCTCCCTTCTGGTTACTGTCAATTTGTTTTTTATTTCCAGGTCTTCACTTGTATTTTGCTCATTTGTTAGTTTTTTTGATTGGGTTCCACGTATAGGCGAGATCATATGGTATTTGTCTTTCACAGCCTGGCTTATTTCACTTAATATAATGGTGTTCAGTTCCATCCATGCTGTTGCAAAGAGTAGGAGTTCCTTTTTTTTTTTTTTGCAGCGTAATATTCCATTGCGTAAATGTTCCACAGTTTTTTGATCCACTCATTTACCGATGGGCACTTAGGCTGCTTCCAGCATTTGACTGTTGTAAATAACACTGCTATGAACATTGGGGTCCATAGGTTCTTTTGAATTGGTGATTCAGGAGTCTCAGGGTATAATCCCAGCAGTGGGATTGCTGGATCGAAAGAAGTTCCATTTTTTAGTTTTT
Source organism: Anoura caudifer (assembly GCA_004027475.1). Classification (NCBI taxonomy): domain Eukaryota; kingdom Metazoa; phylum Chordata; class Mammalia; order Chiroptera; family Phyllostomidae; genus Anoura; species Anoura caudifer. Next base: position 607,277 of record PVKU01000167.1, read on the forward strand.
TGAGGAAATTCCATACTGTTTTCCACAGTGGCTGCACCAGTCCACATTCCCCCAGCAGTGCACTAGGGTTCCCTTTTTCCACATCCTCACCAGCACTTGTTTGTTGATTTGTTTATGATAGCCATTCTGATCAGTGTGCAGTGATATCTCATTATGGTTTTAATTTGCATCTCTGATAGCTTGTGATAGCATTTTTTCATGTGTCTCTGGGCTCTCTGTAGGTCCTCCTTGGAGAAGTATCTGTTCAGGTCCTTTGCCCATTTTTAATTGTGTTGTTTGTCTTCCTGGTGTGGAATCCTGTGAGTTTGTTAATATATTTTGGAGATCAAACCCTTTTCTGAGGTATCATTGGCAACTACGTTTTCCCATACGATTGGTTCCCTTTCATTTTGTTGATGTTTTCTTAGCCATGAAGAAGCTTTTTAGTTTGATGAAGTTCCATTTGTTTATTCTTTCTTCTGTATCCATTGTCTTAGGGGATGTATTGGTGAAAATGTAGCAGCGTGGGATATCTGAAATTTTCCTACCTATGTTCTCCTCTAGGACTTTTATGGTGTCACGATTTATATTTAAGTCTTTTACCCATCTTGAGTTTATTTGGGTAGATGGTGTGAGTTGGTGGTCTAAATTCCCTATAACATCGCAGAGGGAAAAAATGTAGTGACTCGTGATTCACCATTTGGTAACAATACAACCTGTTGACACAAATTTTAACTTTATCAAACTGTTAAAATATTAAATTTATTTTAAAATAGGTTTTATTTTGTTTATTTAACTTTGTGAGGTAAACTTTTTTCAGTCTAAGTGTATGAACTATCATGTATCTTAAAGATCTTTAATAGTCTAATTTGATAATTTATGGATAAAGAAAATGAAAAGGAAATAATTAAAATGTTCAATGTCATCTTATATTAGAAATGGGCTGAACTATGCATTTATTTATTTAGCAAATATGTATGGAGGTTTTTTTATGCATCTAGTTTAGTTTTCAGAGCTGGAAATAAAATAGGGAACAAGTCCTTGCCTCTAGGAGTTTAGTCAAGCACAGTAGATATTCATTCCAGTAGATACTGTGCTTGTATGTAAGTATAGATAAAACAGTAATGATTTAAAAGATACTAAGTATGGCCCTGGCAGGTGTGGCTCAGTTGGTTGTGTTACTGGAGAAATCCTGGTTCTTCTCGGTGACGCAGTAAATAGTTACAGGTCAGTGAGCCTATTAGCATGCCAGCAAGGATTATTAATGAATGAGAGAACAAAAGCAAGGGTGGCCAGCACCCAGGTGGCCAGAAGCCAGGTGGCCATAAAGGAGTGGCCAAAGAGCCCTTGGCCAAAGGCTGAGTGGTCAAGGGGCCACCTGTGTAGCAAGAGAGCCACAAGCCAAGAGAATGTGAGTCCTTTACTCTGAGGACTTGTGTAGTTGGCAGGGTGGGATGAGGGAGTTACATTTTGATTGACAGGCAAAGATGGTGTCAGTTTTCCATGGAGACATGATTGCCTAAATATAGGTGTGGGTGGGGTCTGTTAGCCCAAATCCTTATCTTGCTTCAGACTCTGTATGCTCGTTTTGTACGTGACGGAAGGCATGCAGTTAACCAGAGTTGTTTATGGGCTTTTTCTTTTGGGCACTGTAATCCCCCTTCCCTTCTCCACTCTAGGCCTTGGGATGAATACAGTCTCAAGGTTTTTCTTTTCCTAGCTAGTGGAGATGATGCACACAGACTTTCAAGGTTTTCCCACCTCCCCTACACTACCATAGTTTCACTTGTTGGGAACACCTGGCAGCCTCATCAAACCAGGCTCAGGACTACTGGGTCACAGATGCTGGCCAGCAACAGCAGAGATTCTCCCTGTGCTATCTCCTGCAGCTGCTGGAGTGTCATCCCATAGACCAAAAGGTTGTGGGTTGCAGTTCCAGTAAGGGCACATGCCCGGGTTGTGGGTTCCATCCCTGGTTGTGGTGCCTATGAGAAGGCCACCAATCAGTGTTTCTCTCTAACAGCCATGTTTCTCTGCCCCACCCATATCCCCCTCCCTTCCTCTCTCTCTAAAGGCAATGAAAAAGTGTCCTCAACTAAGAATAAAAACTAAAAGATATTAAGTATGTATTAAGGTAACTAAGTAAAAGTATATTTGTGCCTAGATGTAAACGCATTTTCAATCCTTCTAACAAAATGTCGAGCATGCTTTTTTAAGTTTTCCAGTAGTGTATCAGGAATCTAAACCTGACATATTCAGTATGGAAAGGTAAAAATCTTTGATTTTGGAATGTGTATAATTTCTATAAATTACTTGAGTTCTTTGTGAACATTGAAATACTCTTTATTTTTATTCCTTTTCTTTTGAATTCTATAGATAAATTTCTAATTTTTTATATATCTTTAAAAATATTTTTATGAATTTGTGGCAGAGGGAATTATATTACTCCTCATGAATGGGCCACCTTGTACTGTAAATAATCTTTTAAATACTAAGCTTATAAGTTAATACGAAGTATAAAATTTTCTGTTTTTCCTTTTGTAAACAATATTTGAGAAAACTATTAATCATATATGCTTCTGTTCCAGACAGATAATTTTAAAAGGAGTTTGATATCTTGGACTTCAAGAAAAAAAACTTACTGTAACATTTAATTTTTAATTTTCATTAATAAGGTTTAATATTTCAAAGTTTCTGAAGTTTTTTTTTACTGATATTATTATATTCTCCTGGTGTATTAGTTTGCTAGGGCTACCATAACAAAATACTACAGACTGGGTGGCTTGAGCAAAATGAAATTAATTTTTTCATAGTTCTGGAAGCCACAAGTCTAAGATCTAGACGTCGGCTAGCTCGGTCTCCCCTGATGTGTCTCTCAGTGGCTTTCCGTTGATTGCCCTTCTGATTGTGGCCTCACGGGGCCTTTTCTTTGCGGGTTCTCACTCCTGTGTCCTCTCGTGTGTCCAGATTTCATTCTCTCATAAGCACAGCAGCCAGATTCGAATAGGACCCACCTTAAGGACTTGCTTTGATTTCATCACCTCTCTGAAGGCTCTGTCTGCACACACGGTCACCTTTGGGAGTCCTGGAAGTCAGGGCTGCATGTTGCGGACTGTAGTTCAGTCCAGAACATATTGGTAGTGCCAGAATAAACTGCTTCCTGTAAAATTAAGTCCATAGTTTAAGATATCTAGATAAGTAATATTCCAGGAAAATAAATATCTTTTAAGATACTTTGAAAAATTAAATTTACTTACATTAGGTATGATAAAAAAAAATTAAGCCACTGGCCATTTGATGTCCAAGGATGAGCCATTCTAATACTTTTGTGAATCACCAAATTTGTGAATATCACTACAGCATAACGTTTTCCCTGTAAATAGCCTCTCCACTTTTTTTGTTTTTCCTGCTTTGGGGCAAAAGAACTGCTTTTAAAAAACTTTGGTGTGTAACATACAGTGAACTTGTTCACATTATAGCTCCAAGCAACCATCTGGTTTGCCTGTCCACTTAATAGTTTATCACAAAGAATTTTATAGCTTGGGGATGAAAATTATCCTATACCTTTTCATTTCCTCTTTAATCTCTGTACCAGGAATGAATGAGTTTTTGAATATAGAATGGTTTTAGAAAGTTGTTTCATTTGAGAGTATGTATCATATAGGAAAAGCAATGAAGCTGCTTAAAATTTCAGTTGGGAGGCTGTTGGCCAGGCAGAATCTCTATGACTATTGTAAATAATGGGACTCTTAAATGTTAACAGCTCATATGGTTAAAATAGTGTTTTAGCAAGACACAGCACATTACTACATATCAGGAGCTTTGAAGGTGCGCCCAAATGTTAAGTCTATAAATGCTGATGGATTTGTTATTTTTTTTTGTTAGTAATCTGACAGTTTATTTTTCATGTAGTTGGTAGGTATGTATTAGTGTAGTACTACAGTTGTGTATTGCAGAGTTGTAATATAGCTCTTATATAGCTCTTTAAATATATATATATTTTTAAAGATTTTATTTATTTAGTTATTAGAGCTATGAGAGGGAAGGGATGAAGGGAGAGAAACATCGATGTGAGAGAGGAACATTGATAGGTTGCTTCTCAAATGCACCCAACTGGGGACCAGACCTGCAAACTAGGCATGTGTTGTGACTGGGAGTTAAACCAGAGACCTTTCACTTTGCAGTATGACACCCAACCTACTGAGCTACATCAGTCAGGGCTGTAAGCTATATTTTTAAATTTCCTTTTCTACTTTTAATAATTAGCCATTACAAGGATTAATTTACTTGATGTCATCAATATAAAAGGTATTTCTTTATAAGATTTTTTAACAAGCCAGGAACTCATAACTTTGATCATTATCAATTTATTTGCTAATACTTTATGCACGAGTCAAATGTTTGTAAGGACAATTTTTTAAAAACCTTTTATTACAAAAATTTTGAACAATCTCAAAATTAGAAAAAGAACTAAAATGACACCCCATGTGAATATCACCCATCTTCCACAGCTATCCATGTTTGTCATTCTTCATTGAAATGGCTTTGTAACAAGTAACATTAGAACTGTGGTTTGGACATACTTGGAAAATGTTTTTGTATTTTCTCATTTTTGCTTAATGAAATATATTGCAAAATGATCTGTTCAAGATGCTTTTGATATGTAGAGAAATTGTCACTATGAAAATACTGTTCTCGTTTTTAGAGAGGAAGAAGGAGGGAGAGACACAGAGTTGTGGGAAGAGAGAAACATCAATTTGTTGTCCTTATTTATGCATTCATTCGTTGGTTCTTGTATGTTTTCTGACTGGAGATTGAACCCACATCTTTGGGCTATCAGAGTGATGCTCTAACCAACTGAGCTACCCAGAGCCTACTTTTGTCTTTTGTAAAAAATTAAGATTATTGAATGTATTTTGTCTTCTAGTTTGAAAATCTGTCAAGTATATTGAAGCTTCCTGGTAAAAAGACTTTTAATAATATGGATAGAGATTTTTTAGAAAAGAGAAAAAAGGATCTTAATGCATATTTGCAGGTAAGTTTCATGTTTATTATTTCCTATAGATTTTCATTTTAATAGAGCACACATTTCTTTTGTTAAGGAATGATTTTCTATAATAACAACCACTTTTGAGTAGCATGTCAGATATGACATTCAATCTGTTCAGTAATTTATAAATATTCATTTTCTATTTATTAGAAGTGTCAAGTTTTCTTGACACTCAGTGCTGGGGTTTTGCTTCTTCAGGTTTAGATGAATACAAACACTCACCTGTCCATTCTACATTACTGTAAAAGCTAAGTGTCTTATAGCAGACTAAACAGTTGTATTTTCCAGTTCAGTAGACAGTAGTGTAGATAGTAGTTCTTCATGAGATATCCAAAGCTTGCAGATTTTATTTCTCAAATAAATGTGTATAGCTGCCTCCCATGGTCCAGAATGAGTCAAATGCTTCTAAAATTGCAGGATAATCCAAGCAAGGAATAGATCGGAGGGACTGTTTCTAATGTGTAGCATTTTAAGCATGCAGATTTCTCCTGTGGAACAGACAGCATGTCTCACAAGATACTGTGTAAGCTGTTTGGACTTCAGAAATAAGATTGTTTTATAAGTGGGTACCCAGATGCTAGATTTAATGATATTATTTTTATAGTTTTTTTATACTAATGAATGGTGTACAAAGTTTTCTCCTCTGTTACACAAGGCTTCAGCTGAGGTACGTATGTATTGTTTCACTATTCAGCGCCCCACTCCATCCTCTATAACAGAGGTCAGCAAATTAGAGCCTGCAGGCCAAATCTAGCCCACCACCTGTTTTATTAAGAATAGTTTCAGCAGAAAGTCTGTGGACCACAAAACTTAAAATAATTACTACCTGGACCTTCACTGGAAAAACTTGCTGACCCTGCCTTAAGGATTTAGTTTAACTTAGCTAATACTGTACTGGAGATTTTGCATTTGAGGCTTCTTTCTGTCTCTTAAATATTTATGTTTGTTTGGGTTTGCTCATAACCATGATTGTAATTTCCATGCATTATTATTTACTGAAAGGATAGCAAAAACTGGTAAATTTTTGCCTTTATTCAACTTTGTCTTCTCCTGGCTAAAATCTGAATGTCTGACACCAATTTTATTACCCTTGTCAAATGTTTTTACTTTTCTAATATACTAACTTTAATTGCATTAAAATCTGTGATAGCTACTTCTAAGATTTAGAAAATAACCCCCTCTTCCCAAATTGGATGTTGTCAATGTATCCGTTAAACGTGGTTGTACTGTGTACTTCTTGGCTAGTGAACTTAGTGTGTCAGACGTGCTTCACTGAAGGGGCTAAGCTAGAATGCTAGGCTGCATCATGAGCAGTATCATAACAGCTTTCATTAAAACAAAAGAGCAATATTTTATCACACTTAAGAGTTTTTATCTGGAGTATTTTATGTATTTTCTATTAATGTTAAATTTGAAATTAGCACGTGAATAACATAATAGAACAATTTATTAATGTGGAACTTAGTATTAGCCACAAAACCTGAAAATGGAATAGTAAATTTTTTTTGGACAGCTTTCACATTAGATGTGCTGAAAGTCAAAATAACAAATGGGAAGAGTATACACCAAACTGTTAATGGTAATAGAATTATTGATGACTTTATAATTATTTTTTAATGCAAAATTAAAATTCTTCACCTTCTTCTTTCACCTGTTAGTTACTGTTAACTCCTGAGCTGATGAAAGCTTCCCCAGCTTTGGCTCACTATGTGTATGATTTCCTTGAGAACAAAGCCTACAGTAAAGGAAAAGGGGATTTTGCTCGCAAGGTAAGCAGACCATTGCATTTTCTTCACAGGTTTGTTTTCATACTTTGGTTTTGATATTGGAGAATACATTTATATTTATGTACATTTTAAAACTAGACAATTTTTAAGTGTTTCTTGGCATGTTTATCTTCTATGCTTTATTAAGCCTACTGCTTATAGTTGTATCTAATAAGTATAAACTCCTGTCTTCACATGTAGATTGAATCAGCAGTAGCTTCAAAGAAAGGAAAAAGAAAACTTTGAAACGATGCATGAAGGAAGGTTTGCCTAAGACAGATCACAGGTTTTCATTAGCTTCAGAAGGGACTGTTTCTTCCTGGGAGGAAATGTCTTACTTGGAGTAAGGATGAGAAAAGGGTTAAAATAGGATATGTTTTTCATGCCTCTTAAGTGAAATCTTTATTATTTAAAATTCCTTTTTGTTTACAAGACCTGCGTTTGGGTAATATACTAGATTAAGACAATAAGTGACTAAGTTCTCAAATTGGGTGAGCTAGCTTAGTGGGTGAGAATACAGAATTTGGGATCCGTCGTCCTTTGGTTTAAATCCCTGCACTTCCATATACTAGTCGTGACCTGCAACATGTTGTTTAACCTTTTTGATCCTTTAGTTTTCTCAACAAATGAAGATGTTAATCCTCATTTTAGAACATCATGTGAATCAAATGAGATAATCTGTATATTGCAGTGCCTGGTTCATAACTAACCTGAATAAATGTTGGATCTTAGTAGCAGCAACAGCAGTAGTAGCACAAACAATAGCAGCATTTGGAGAAGCTGAATGAAGGAACTCTGTATATTATTTTTTGCAACTTTTTAAAAGTCTGAAATAATTTTAAAATGAAAATTTAAAAAAAAAAAAAGACTCCCTTGCTTCCCTCCACCTAAAAAAGACTTTAAAAAAAACCCCAAAACCATTAAGGAGTTGCCTCAAAAAATTAAAGATAGGACCTGCCTTATGACCCAGTGATTCTACTTCTGGGACTATATCTAAAGAAATCTGAAACACTAATTTGAAGGAATATATTCTCCCCTATATTCATTGCAGCATTATTTACAATAGCCAAGATTTGAAAGCAGCCTGAGTGTCCATCAGTAGATGAGTGGATAAAAAAAGCTGTGGTACATTTACACAATGGAATACAACTCATAAAAATGGAAATCATACCCTTTGCAACAGCATGGGTGGACCTGGAAAGTATTATGCTAAGTGAAATAGCCAGTCATGGAAAGACAAGTACCATATAATTTCAGTTACATGTGGAATCTAATGAACAAAAACTGACAACAAAAAAATAGAAAGACTCATAAATCCAGAAAACAGACTGACAGCTGTCAGAGGGGAGAAGGTTGGCGAGCTGATTGAGAAAGGTGAAGGGATTAAGGAAAGCAAACTCAATAGACACAGACAACAGCATGGTGATTACCAGAGGGTAGGGGGTTAGGGGAGGTACAGGAGGGTAAACGGGAATAAATGCTGATGGAAACAGACTTGACTTGTGGTGAACACACAATACATCCCAATATACAGATGATATATTATAGAACTATACACTTGAAACCTATATAATTTTATTAACCAACACCGCCCAATAAATTCAATAAATTTTTTAATTGAAAAAAAATTAAGGAATTACAAAATAAGTAAGACTTAATAGCTATAAGCAAAAGAGATTCCTGTGATTACGATGTGTTGAGTTTTAATATCCAACTGGATGTTGACATTTCTAAGTGGAATGTTTTGTTTTAATAACAACTTCAGATCATGTACCTTATGGTAGGAGAGAAATTTGGTAGTCTTATGTTTGCATTCCATAATGGAGGCTGTTGAGTTTAAATTCAAACTGTAAATGGTTTTATTGTCAATAGAGATGTACTCATGTATTTCCCCTTTTTATGTTCACCTTATTTTCTCTCAAGGTTGCATCAATTTTAAGAAAGCTAATAAACTGATAACAGCTTTTTGAAATAAAAGAAGCATTATATTAGATGTACATAATTTCTTTTTACTAGCAAACACTAGCTTTTATGTATCTAAACAGTTATAGATCACTTTAAAAAAGTATTGCTGGAGTCTTAAGATCCTTCTGGATCATTTCTGGAAATCCACAATAACATACATTTAAAAAAATAAATCATCTCTGTAATTACCAGGGTCATTTTGATGTCTTCTAGATTGTCAGAATAATTTTTATATATAACAGGAACTAGGGCTTTTCAGCTATATTTTCTTTTTGGCTAAATTATAGTTTAATATTTTTCTTAATTATATTTTACTGGAACTTACATAGCTGTTAGAGAAAATTATCTGTATACATTTTATTGGCTATTTAGAGCTTGAGAAATAATACTTTATAATACATTAACTTGATCACACAGTGTCTAGCTTTGCAAAATCTTTGAGCCAATTCCTATAAGATGTAACTGACAAGCAGTCTGTATGTGCAAGTATAGTATTTTTCTGTCTAGTTTTATATCCTGGTGTGAAGGTATTTTAAGCTGTAGTTAGGGGCCTAAACTTAAGTTAAACTTACTTTGTGTTGTTACCAACACAGTTAACTAAACAGAGGTGGTAATTGAGTGAATAGACTCATTTGTAAGTCAGGCTACATGTACACTTGTGCCAGCAATCTGTAATCTACTCCTCTGTTCGGTGATGCACAAGTTTCTCTCTCTTTTTCTGTTCTAAACATCTGTTTTAAGATAACTCCTGGTTTTAGAAATATTGTCACATGGTGACAGACTCTGCTTTATGCTTTTAAAGTTAGGCATCACAATCTCCTGTGGTTTTTCTGTCCTTTTTGACTCTCCCAGTCCCCATCTCAATACAGGTGCTTGGGCTTTACCCTCAGAAATTGGGGAAAGGAAAGGGAAAGAAAGAGTGAAAAAGAAAGAAATGGATTCTGTAGGTCTGGGATGGTGCCCAGGCAGCTGTGTTAGGTACCTGTCCAGTTCATGAGACAGATTTAGGTTCTGTTGGCCGGAACCCAAGGAGCCCATCTGGTGTCTCGAGGGCATGGAGGGCGGTGTTTGTTTACTCAGCTCTAAAGGTTGTATCAGATGGACCCACCTTTCTACTAAACCTGCAGGTCTTAGATGTAAGTCATATACAGTTCTAAAGTATTCTTGAGGATATTCAAATAGTTTCTAATGCAGGTTGTAGCTTGAAGTGAAATTAATGCCCCTTATGCTTCTGAAATTCGACTTCTGTGAACATCACAACTTAGTAGATGGGTGGCAGTTTTCCTCAAGCTGTGCATTTTAAATGTGGCATTCTCATGTTTATCTCTCTGAAGGATTCTGCTTGTGTTCTTGGGACTTTTACTGCACTTACAATGTCATTACAGTTAAAAAAAGAGAAAACTCTTGGCAGTAATGTCAGTGTTGGAAATAATATCCTGATTGATTTGAGTACTGATCCAGTTAACAACTACTGTATATAGAATTAGAATTACACACACAGAGACACATACATGTAATTTTACACACATAAGTGTGCATGCACACAAAAAGAGTTAGCTTCACCTTTTTATTCTTTTTATTTCCGTATCTCTCTTTCCCAGAGGTAATGTTTTTCAAACCCTTCTTCATCCTCATTTTTGTTCTTTGGTTCTACTCTAAATTGCCCTACTATGACAGTGACTCCCCCCCACCCCCCACCATGGGCTGCATGCTCTGTCAAGCATGTCTGTAGTTTGTTGGCTCAGCTTAATTTAGAGAGTAACCAAAGGCCCAGCCTATTTACGGTTTTCTTAAAGTTCAGTTTTTGTTGTTACTATTATTCCGCCTTTTTGGAGTATTTTTATTAATGGAAACCCTGAAAGCATATTAGAGTAAAGGAGTTTTGCTTCTTGATTGTGTTAACGTTGTGCTGTGTTCCTTAAATATTAGGGTTCCTTAAATAACACTAAACCCCTTAAATGGGGTTCAGTGTTTTTACTATTTTTTTTCTTTCTGCATGGCACATAATTTGTTTCTCTGCTGGTTTTTATGAGATGCAATACTTTTTGCAACTTTTTCTTGTAGTTTTGCATGACTGGTTTTGTGCCCTTCTCTTTTTAAATAAATCTCAGAAAGTTTCATATTCATCTACTTTGGCTTCTTTAGATGTCTCTTCCTTTCCTAATTGAAGTTAACTTTTGTATAGTCACATGTCTGTTTTAATGCTTCCAAATCCTCTGGAGATTATTCAATTTTATATCTCTGATGATATTCTCTTTTACAGTTTTTCCTCTTTCTTACTAAAATGTGGTTTACATAACTGGTTTGCAGCTTCTCTTTGTCTTCTTCATAATGGATTTCAAATACCCTCCATAGATTCTTAATTGAGAATGTGTGTATGCTAAAAATTATTTTTAAAAAGTTAATTTTAAAAGTCACTTGTTAGTTATTTCAGCTTTTGGTTTATTGGCTTATTTAATTTTTATATCTCCTCCAAATATCCATGTCATTGTTCCCTCGAATTGTTGCAGAAGCATGTTGTAGCTAATTCCATGTGCATCAGTTTCTGTTTTGGAAACCTTTGTTTACCAGGGGTTTTTTTTTTTTTTTTGCTTTACAATCATCTTTTATTTCTTGTTTATATACTACTTGGTGGGTTATCAGGGTGCCCTGTTCTTTTTTTTTAAATTATATTTTATTGATTATGCTATTATAGTTGTCCCATTTCTCTCCCATCTTTCCCTTCCACCCTGCACACCCCCTCCCACCCACATTCCCCCCTTTAGTTCATGTCTATGTGTAATAAGTTCTTTAGCTTCTACTTTTCGCACACTATTCTTGCCCTCCCCCTGTCTATTTTCTACCCACTGTCTATGCTGCTTATACTCTGTACCTTTTCCCCCTCTCTCCTCCTCCCACTCCCCTGTTGCTAACCCTCCATGTGATCTCCATTTCTGTGTTTCTGCTCCTGTTCTACTGTTTGCTTAGTTTGCTTTTGTTTTAGGTGTGGTTGTTAATAACTGAATTTGCTGTCATTTTACTGCTCATATTTTTTATCTTCTTTTTCTTAGGTAAGTCTCTTTAACATTTCATATAATAAGGGCTTGGTGATGATGAACTCCTTTAACTTGACCTTATCTGAGAAGTGCTTTATCTTCCCTTCCATTCTAAATGAAAGCTTTGCTGGATAGAGCCATCTTGGATGAAGGTCCTTGACTTTCACGACTTGGAATACTTCTTTGCAGCCCCTTCTTGCCTGCAAGGTCTCTTTTGAAAAATCAGCTGACAGTCTGATGGGAACTCCTTTGTAGGTGACTGTCCCCTTATCCCTTGCTGCTTCTAGAATTCTCTCCTTCATTTTCATCTTGGCTAATGTAATTATGATGTGCCTTGGTGTGTTCCTCCTTGGGTCCAACTTCTTTGAGACTCTGAGCTTCCTGGAAGTCTATTTCCTTTGCCATATTGGGAAAGTTCTCCTTTATTATTTGTTCAGATAAGTTTTCCACTTGTTGCTCTTTCTCTTCCCCTTCTGGTACCCCTATAATTTGGATGTTGGGACGTTTAAAGATGACCTGGAGGTTCCTTAGCCTCTCCTCTTTTTTTTTGAATTCTTGTTTCTTCATTCTTTTCTGTTTGTTTGATTGTTTCTTTCTTCCTTCTGGTCCACTCCATTGATCTGAGTCCCAGTTTTCCTCCCATCAAGATTGGTTCCCTGTGTGTTTTTCTTCATTTCACTTATTGTAGCCTCCATTTGTTCCTCTAATTTGCAAACAAAATCAACCAATTCTGTGAGCTTCCTAATCACCAGAGCTTTGAACTGTGCATCTGATAGATTGGCTACCAGTGCCATGAGTTCTGCATCTGATAGGTTGACCACCTCCTGATCGCTCAGATGAATTAGCACCGGGGCCCCGGTCTGTTCTTCCTTTTGAGCCATCCTTGGTTTTTTTGTGGGGTTTTTTTTTTGTTTGTTTGTTTGTTTTGTTTTGTTTTGTCTGGTTGCGGCTGTTATGTAGTGAGGGGCGGAGCCTTAGGCGTTCATCAGGTCGGGGCAACCCAGTCTCTGGGTTGTGATGCTGGATGTGGGGGCAGGGTTCAAGAGAGAACAATGGGGCTTGCTCCACGTGCTTTCTTGGATTCTAGTCCCTTCAACCTCTTTCCCCTATCAAATTGGGCCCTTCTGGTGCTGATTTCCATGTGGGTGGGCCTGCGCACGCTCCAGGATCCTGTGGATCTCCCCAACGACCTCTCCTGTGAGGCTGGGACTCACTCCTGGTATCTCATCCCCTACAAGTATTTTCAATGGGTGTTTCTAGGCTTCACTTCCCGGTGCTGGGGCCCTGTATCACGCAGTCTGTCTTGCTGCCTGTTTTCGCCTGGTTTATTTGTGCGCGAATGTGTGTCCGCGGTCCACCTACCTGTGCACCCTACTTGGCCTCCTCATGTTCCGCAGTGCTGCCACATGTGCGCCTGGAGTGACTGCACACCCAGGACCACCACCGGCTTATCCCCCCTTGATCCTACTCTGCTGGCGGGGACTCCGCCCCTCTTACGGGTCTAGGTGGATCGTTGTTAGACTCCTGCACAGTTCCATTTTCTCTCTGTACTGGTTGGGTTTTCTTTTTTTTTTTTGGTTCTATATTTTTGTTGTCCATAATCTTGGTTGTGAGAGGAGGCACAGCATGTCCAGCTATGTCTGCATCTTGGCCGGAATTCTCCCCAGATTTTTTTTAAATAAGAAAGCCAGCCAAAACATACGTACTTTCTAGCAATAACCTTATCACTCAGAAATTTTAGTCATATACTTGTGTGTGAAAATATATTTTTAAGACACATTGAAGACAGCAGTTATATACTTTTAAAAGGAAATGAACTATTATAGACTGAAAATTATTGTATCTTTCATATGTTGTTATCCTCTGTATTTTCCCAGGCTTCTCAGTTGAATAACAAATATGATACACTAAAGTCATGGTATAATATCTTTTCCTCTTTAGATGGACACTTTTGTAAACCCACTTCGAAATTCTATGAGGAATGTTTCAAATGCAGTCAAGTCCCTTCCTGATAGCTTGGCAGAGGGAATGACTAAAATGTCAGACAACATGGGCAAAATGTCGGAAAGATTAGGTCAAGACATAAAGCAATCATTTTTCAAGGTAAGATGTTTTCATTAATGTCTAAAGCAAGCTGTTTTGTAGGTCAACTACCATATATTGAGCTCATACTTAGATTTACCTATTTCTTTCAGAAGTCCAAAGCCCTCTAACACAGTCTCATAAAGAATTTTTTAAAAAATCTAAAGAGAATACATGCTTATCAGAAATGGATACTGCAAATCCAGTCACTCCTCAGTCTCTGCTATATAGAATTTTATTTTTTTATTGGCATTATTGCAGATGTCCCTCATTCCCCCCCAACCACTCAGTCCCCACCCCAGCCTTTATTGTCTGTGTCCATGGGCTGTGCATACATGTGTATATGTTCTTTGGCTAATCTCTTCTAGTTTGTCCACTCCCTCCCCCCTGAGATATGTCAGTCTGTCTCATGTTTCCATTCTGTTATATGGTAGAATTTTTAACTCTATTCAAAACAGGTATTTAAAATTGGTAAAGTTAGCCCTGGCTGGTGTGGTTCAATGGATTGAGCGCCGGCCTGAGAACCAAAGGGTCGCTGGTTTGATTCCCAGTCAGGGCACATGCCTGGGTTGCAGGCCAGATCCCCAGCAGGGGGTGCATGAGAGGCAACCACACATAGATATTTCTCTTCCTCTCTTCCTTCCCCTGTCTCTAAAAATAAATTTTTTTTTTTTAAATTGGTAAAGTTAACATTTTTTGTACTGTTTTATTCTGTTATGCCATTTTTTTTCCTGGAGTGCTATTAAATTTTATAAGAAAACAAGTAGGTGCTATTGTATAAATTAGTTATGCTAATATTCATCAAGAAGCATTAAGTCTGATTTCTCCTGATTTACATGGTCAAGGTGAGGAAATGCCTTTCACCACCATCAATATCTGTGGCCATACTTGTGAATCTGTACCTTCGAGTGATATAGAAGAGTTTCCTAGGGATCTTTTTCATTACATTAGCAAATACAGATAGTGGACTAAGTAATTTGTTGCCTCATAATTTGTACCTTTCATGATTTTGACCTAGTTGTTTAAGGTTATGTTCAAGGTTATAAAAGAAAACACATAGCTATTAGAGTTTCCTATTTGTTAAGTCAGCTTGAATGAAGAGGAAATACACAGAAATGCAGATTTTTTTTTTTTACTGTAAGAGACAACTAAAATAGTGTCTGTAAATCGTATTTTTCTATCAATTCTCATACTTTCTGTGATGCTTCTAATCACGGGAAGTATACTAACACTGAAATGAGGATTTTTCCTGTGCCGCTTCTGCTAATAATCAGCCATGTGTCTTCATACAAAGTCACTGAACTTTGCCAGGCTGCTTTCTCACTACTAACATGAAGGGTTACAATAGGTGATTTGGATGGTTCTTCCTGTGCTGATCAGTAATCAGCAAACACTGTTTTTTCTGTTCTCTTTTCTCATAATTTACATTATCCTACAATTGTTTAATAAGTTCTTTTACCCTTTTAATATACCATTAAGCTCTCTCTGGTAAAAGAAAGAAGATTGGTGTTCTATTCCCTGGCTGTTAAATTATTTAATCTTTCTTGGTTTAAAATTTTTCTAAAAGGTATGGGAGCTTGACTAAGTAATCCCCCCTTTCAACTAAATAGCTAAGCATTTTTTTGTCAGTGTGGGGTGATATTTTTAATCATTTTTATTAATATTTGAATACAGTTGTCTCCATTTGCTTAAAGGAAAAAAATACTTTGGTAATGAAATAATCACTCTTCTGTATTTGATTTCTAATTTTAGATTAATATTTTTTAAATAGAAAATATGGAAACTTTATATATTGTATCAGATATCAAATCAAATGCCATTTATTATATTTAATAATCATTTTGGTTTATTGTTATGTTTTATTATTTTGTCTCCATGTTTACTTTGTTCTGTTTCTTTCTTTGTTTCAAATGTTAGATGCCTCCTTTAATTCCGAAGGCTGATTCAGATCCTGAACATTGTAGAGTCTCAGCTCAACTTGATGATACTGTGAGTTAATTTTATTTTTGGTAGTTTTCAATTGCAATACAATTCATAGTTAACATATTTTTAACTTTTCGATAAAGTATAGTGTGGGGGAACTTTGTGCACAGAGCCTCCGGTCCACCACCGTTAAGAATAAAACTACCAAGACATGATCTGCTTGGGGAGGAGAGGTGGTCGATCTCTCAAAGGAGAAGGACCAAGAGCCCCTTCCTCAGTGGGCTTTTATTGGGTTCATAACACACAGGAACACAGGTAAAGCTCATCAATCAATGTCAAGCGGCAAGGATCAAACAGTGGATAACGTTTCAAAGAAATCTGAGGGCTTAATCTGAGTCAATGTCTGTCAGGTAAGGGGGTTACAAAAACTTTGGATGACGTACTCCTTTCCTCCTCGGACCCTTATCATTTACATGAGAGCACTCTTAGCAAAGCAGGTTTCACAGGACTTTATGAATTCTTTCTTATGCCTGATCACCCCGGGATTCATGCTCTGGCCAGCACAGGGCTGCACCGCCCTCCATCATAGCTTCAGGCTTAAGTGGATTACAGCCAGGAAGCAAGAGATAAGGAAGCCATCTCCCACATGGGAATGGGGACTCGGGCTATGTCAGAATAGTGGGAGGAGCGAGGGTCCATCACCCGCTCTTTGCTGCAGCCCCCCAAGTCCTTCCTTGAGGGCCTTCCAAGTGGTTGTGCCTGGCTTAGGTCGCCCCTCCCTTGAGGGGTCTTACCAACCAAGCATTGGGAGCCAGAGATGGATGAAGCAGAAGAAGCGCTCCTGCCACAGAGATAAGCTTTGTCTCCTTAGTGGCTCAGGTCCTCATGACAGAACAGACCCAGATGAAACGGGTCTCCTGGGCTCTTACACAGCCTAGCCATTGGGTGGGGGTTATAGCTCCTGAAACCAGGCCAAATGGTCCCCAACGGTATAGTAATATATATCCATCATTGATGTGCATGTATTGTAAGTGTTAAGTTTGATGAATTCTTACAAACTGAACATGCCCATGTGATCAGCACCCTCAGCAAGAAACAGATTGTTGCCAGTACCCGAGGAAGCCCCCTGATGCGTTCTTCCTGTCACTGCCCTCCCCGTCACTGGGCGATCACTCTCCTGACTTCCACCCTGCTTTTATACTTTGTGTAAATGAGACTATAACATATGGACTCCTTTTAGTCTAGCCAGTTTTGGTCAACATTGTGGTACTCCCTTGTGTTGTTTTGTGTGATTGTAGTTTCTTTGTTATCGTGGTCTACAGTACTCCCATTTTGTAAATATAATTTATTTGTCATATGAGTAATACTCTTAAGACTATGTTTTTTGATTGCAAAAATAAGTACATGTTTCTGTTGGGTCTATACCTAGGAATGGAATTGCTTGGACAGAGGGTGTGCAAAAGCTCAGTTTTGATACATACTCTCCAGTAGTTTCCCAAAGCGTTATTCCACTTACATTGCCACCAGCACTGCAGGAGAACTCCAGCGGTCCACAGCCTGCCAGTGTTGTTTCTTTTTAACTCGAGCCACTTTGAGTTTTGTCTCTGATGTGGATTTTCATTTCTCTGATGATTGTGTGAAATGTTAAACACCTTTTCATATGTTCATTGGCCACTTGGGCATCTTGTCTTCTGCGTCTAGTGCTTGCCTCCATTTTTCTGTTGGCTTGGTTGCCTTTATCTTTTGATTAGTAAGAGTGCTTTTATAATCTGAATAATGGTTCTTTGTCAGATGTAAGTATTTGGGTATTGCAAATATATTTTTTGTGTGCTTTTGTTCACTGTATATACCATTTGCACCTGTTGAAAGGTCACAGAGATATTTGATTTTCTCTATTTTTTTGTTTGTTTTACCACCCTAAAATTTAGATTTGGCATTCACCTAGAATTGATTTTTGTGTATGGAATAAGTTAGGGGTCCAGTTGCCCTAGCGCCACTTACTGGGATGGCCCTCTTTTCCCCAGTTACTGTGTTTCTCCTTTGTCACAAATCAGATTATTGTATCCGGTTGGCAAAACGTCCATTTAGTTTTTTCCATAAAATAAAAGACACATTTTTCATTTTCACCAATAACTTTATTGATATGAGTATGTTGGCTCTCTCCTGCTATTGGCTTCTAGTGGGTAGAGGCCAGGGGTGCTGCCAAACATCTTCCAGTGCATAATACAGCTCCACAGCAAAGTTATTTGGCCAAAATGCCAATAAAACCAAGAAACACTTGCAAAGCACTTCTGACATGTTTGATTAGTCACAGCACCTTCTCCATACACTGCACAAATCTTTGTGTTTCAGTTGCGTTTTTACCTTTCTTGGAATAATAAAGCAAAATGCACTAAAAATGTTGCATGTTTTCTTCCATCTTCAATATTAAAATGGCTGCAGAAAAATTCACCAATTTTGATGTTTGTTTTTTTTTTTAAATGTATGCTGGTATGAGAGCTAACCCAATAAATGTAACAAAGTTGTTTCAAATGAAGTTAAAGACAACTAAGCACTACTAGAGTCATAGTACAGAAAAACGGAATGAACTTTTTGGTCAACTGTATATATGTTTGGGTCTGGACTCAATATTCTGTTCTATTAGTCATGAAGTAACAATTATCTCCCCTTAGTTTCTTGTGACATTTCTTTGTGATAAACTGTTTAATAAATGTAATATTTTTATTTGTTTTTCAGGAATATTTTAGAATGTTTTATTATGAGTTGTTCTGTGTAATATCCACAACATCATACCTTTTGTTAAGGGTTTTTACAGTTTAACCTTTTATTAAATTGTCATGTGGCACCAAACTTGAATGTACTTGATCAGAGGATAGAACAGCATTTAGCCTCAGTAAATGAATGTGCCTCTCCTCACCGCTCTCCTATGCTCCCCTCCCTTTTGGTTAAGAAATAATCAGAAAGAGTATCTTAGTGATGAAAGAGTTCTACACTTTCTGACAATTATATGCAGTTTGTGGTAGTTCTGAACCTGTGCCTGTTTGGGCTTTATATATATTTTTTCACACCAAAGCATTCTGGTTGTCTTCTGTTACTTTTATATCGCTAATCAAATATTCCCATTATAAAAGTGTTCAAATTTTTACTTGTTAAATGTTAAAATTCTAGTTTAGTGAAATATGTCTTATGTAGTGTTAACTTAGCTATGTACTAGATTTTATTCAGTTCTTTTCCCTGAAAATATCTAAAGACATACAACTCACTGACCAAGCAAAGCACATTATTCTGGGCAGACTGTGTTTTCTGTATTAAATAAAGAGACCGTTGAATATATTTTGTTCTTTTGAAAAAGCTGCCCTAGGAAATAGGCAAAGGGGTTAGTATCTGCCTTATCAAACTAGTGTGGTCCCTACTAAAAGTAAAAAAGCCAAATCATCTTTTCCCAAGGTCATCAAGAGTCCACTTTGAGAAATTTTTTTTCATTATGGTTGTGGGATTTGCTGTCCATATAGGGCTGTAAAGTTCTGTATTCTGTCAAAATAACTGTTAAAAAGGTCTTTTCTAAACTAGAATGAAATGTCAGATTATAGCTTTCATAAAGCTATAGTATAACTTGTTCTCTGACCTGCGAAATAGTAGCAGTCATTTTGTAAAAGTATCCATTTATGGTAGATAGGTGACTCAGATGGACATAAGCTTATTTCTTTTCACGTTTCGTCAGGTGGATGACAATATTCCACTAAGGGTAATGCTGCTGCTCATGGATGAAGTGTTCGACTTAAAAGAGAGGAATCAGTGGTTGCGAAGAAATATAAAAAACCTACTTCAACAGCTTATTAGAGCCACATATGGTGATACAATTAATAGGTACCACATTTTTTTATTCTTTGTTTTTCCACTTAGAGCTGATCTTACATAGCTTTTAAACATTTACTTCTGGAAATGGATTGTTCAACCTTTACAGGAGAATTTCCTTCTCTGCGCCTTTTAATAACATTATTAAAGCTGTCTGTTTCTCTTAGAGATAAGTCACATACAAATTGGGTTGCTTACTGCATGAAAGTAGATATTATTGTATTCACCTAGTAAAATTTTAACCTTACTCATTTAAATCCCTTTACTTTCAGAAAAATTGTTGACCATGTTGATTGGATGACCTCACCTGAGCAAGTAGCGGACTTAGTGAAGCGATTCAGGTATGTCTTAAGACATAGTCACTTCCAGGTGGTAGAGAGTTTAGCATCATTACCACTGATTGACTTTGCTTTGCTTTCTTCTGGGCCATAAAGTTAGTTTTAGTTATCACTGATGTGCAAAAAGACTTGCAAGAATTATATGAACATTTTGTGCATGGGCCTATTGATCTTTGTTTTTTTTAAAACTAGAATAGAGAGTATAAAAGAAAAAATTATAAGAGGTTACATTTTATCACAGTAAAGTGGCTTTAAAATAATTGAAATGTTAGTGTAGACAAGGAATTGTCATATAATCAAATACCTAGTACTAGGGTTTAATTTTTCTCACTTGTATTTGCTAGCCTTGATTTTTAAATGCAAAATTAAGAAAATATATATGTATATATCTGGCCACAGTTTAATTTTTAACCATTTGAACCTCTGAAAAGAATACAGATTAGGAGCAGTGATACTCCAGTTTATATGTTCATCCTACAAAAATATTCTGAGCTCCTCCCCTGTGCCTCGCGCTCTGTCTGTAGCCAGTTACAGCTCCTTGAAGAGAGCACTGCGCAGCAGAGAAATAGACCGTGTTTCTGGGAGCAAGGGATAATCCGAGCAGAAATATTCACGGCACCGTGCATCTCAAAATAACAGGAGCAGGAGGGAGCTATTGGTATTGAGCACTGTTTGCTTGCTACTCCGCCAGCTACTTTAGGTATACTTCCTGATTTTATGTTTTACCAGATAGGGATTTTTGTCTACATTTTGTTATGAAGAAATTGAGTGATAGTCAGGTCAAGCAGCTTGCCCAAAAGCTTGTGTGCTGTAAATAGGAACCAGATTTCTCTGATCTGAAGCTGCATTTTTCCTCACCGTACCACATCTTTCCGAAAGTGGGACCCCTGCCCTGGCACATTGATTCTCTTTCAGGGTGGGTGAATGATGTTCCTCGGGAGCAGTGATTCTCAACCTTGGCTGCACATTGAAATCAATTGTAAAGTTTTAAAAAAAATACTGGTGCTTGGGTCCATCTCCAGAGAGTCTGACTGAATTAATCTGTTGGAAGACCTGCACGTTAAGATTTTTGAAAGCTCTCAGATGTTTCGAATGTGTAGAGTTAAGAACGACTGCTCTAGGTTTCCTCTCTCCCTCAGAACCAGTTCCCAGATGGAAGCTTAGTTGTTGTGCTTAAATTTCTGCTTTTGGCCTCATAAATAAGGAACAAAAATTGACCATGCTGTGAAAGTGAAGGAGAATGGGTTATATATATGAAGAGAACATTGTAATCCATCCAGCTGTAAGGTGCAGGTGCCAAACTTGCTTTAGGTTGGCTTGGTTACATGGGCACCGAGGGAGATTGCGTTACCTAAATCCAGGGTTTTGTGGGGGTGTATTTAGACGAGATGCTCAATCGCACTGAGATGAGGGGCTAACTTGGAGTTGAAATGGATGTGAGAGAGTCATTTATATATTCCGTTTTGCTGTCCTTATCATTTGTTAGTATTTATAAGTTATTTTAGGGCAGAATTCATCTGTTATCTTTCTTGTGTATATCTTTTTACACCTAAAGTTGAACCTGTACTTGATTACTATTGTTGAATGTCACAGTTATTTAAAATTTCAGAAATATTTACTCTTTCTATTTTCTCTGGAAAATTAGAATAATTCTACCAACTTGTATCATTAGAAAATGAAAATGGTCACATAATTTATTTGATCTTTTTAAATAGAGATGCCTTTTGGCCGAATGGCATTTTAGCTGAGACTATTCCGTGCAGAGATAAAGGCGTTCGAATGAGAACAAGGGTTGCAGGAAAAACTAAACTGCTTTCAATTATGCCAGGTGAGTGAACGTGTTTGGTAAAAATCTCATTAATTTGTAAGTTCTGAATTTTTGGCACTGAGCATGCTTGTTTGACTATAATAATTACTATTTTATTGCTTAACCACATAGGAGGCAGTGGTCCAGGCATTTTTCACTTTTTGTTAACTAATTCTCATGACAGTAGTGTGAAGCCAGGCACTATTAATTTTGCAGCTTTCTATGTGAGGAAACAGAAGCTCAAAAAGGTTAAGTACATCACCCACCATTCATAGCTAGCGAGTGCTGGGATTCTGACTCAGCGTTGAATGACTTAAAAGGCACTGCTTTCAACCTCTTGAAAGAGTGCTTTTAACCACTTCACTTCACTGCCTTAAAACATTTTGAAAATAAGTTGATGATAAATATGTAACAGATGAAAGGACTAATAAAGGAATCTGAAGGTTGAGGTTTTCAGGAAGAATATTTGTTCTACTTAAGAGAACAAACCAATTCTTCCCAAGAATCCCTTTACTTAGGAACAACTGATTGATCCATTTATTAATCTTTATTAAAAAATAGTCCAAAGAAAGTACCCATAGTGGCATTCTATTAGTCTGATTTGAGTTATTTCCTTAGTACACTGCTATCTCACCAATTTAAATTCACTGTGTCTGTCTTGTCTTAGTAAGAGAGGCTACCTAATATAACAAGCAGTTTTGTGTGACTTGGTGGTTATTTGATCCCTTCTTTGGTTATGAATACCTTTGAAATACATATCTTCTCTCCACATTTAAATTTTGGATGTAGAGAATCTAAAAGATATATTTAAGTTCTTGAACATCATATAATACCTGTTTCTTTTTCTATAATGTAAAACTACATTTTCATCATAGATTTTAATAATCTACTTTCTCTTCTATAAGTTAAGTTGGAAATTTGCCACATGGCTATTAATTCTGCCCTATAGACTACACTGTTGCATTTGGAGATAAAAAACAAATTACGGAAATAACATTGTAGAAATATGAAAAGAATAACTTAGAATATTATATAATAAACTATGAAAGTAAACTAGATCATGCTATAAACTGACTCAGTTTTCAACTGGAAGAAACCTAATGTATTTATTCAGTAAATATTTTTAAGAGCTTGTCATGTGCCAGACACTATTTTTTGCACTAATCTTTGCCTTCTTGGATCTTACATTCTAGTAGGGGACACAGAAAGCAGACAAAACAAACACAGAAAGTACAGTATGTTTAGACAGTGGTAAGTGCTGAGGCAACCGAGAGTGCAGGGCGAGGGGAGGGTCAGGTGCGCTGCAGATGCAGATTGGGTGATCGGGAAGGCCTCCCCGAGGCGGTGCCACTTGCGTGGAGACTTGAAGGCGGATGTGAAAGTGTGCATACATACCTCCTCAGTTGTTTTTAGTAAAATCACAAACTTTGCTTTAAATCGTATTGTTCCCCTACTTACATACCTTTGGACGCATACCTTTTAGAAGTTTCCTGTTTCTTTGGAAAGCACTTAAAAAGGGTGCTGCTGCCGCAGTCCTGACTGTGAACAGGAGTGACCACTCTGTTCCCACGCTCAGACAGCTCCGGGACTCCATGCTGCCTGCGAGGGAACGCCACACTCGCCCGCCCTGGCGGGCACAGCACTGTCAGTTTTCCGTTCCTTTCTGCGCTTTCTGGACAGGAACCCGAAAATTCAACCACACGGCACCACCCCCACTTCCTGAATCTGCCTTGTTTTCTTCCCTTAGTGCTCATTTGCTCACCGATGTTTTCTCCACAAAAGCCAGTCCTTCATCTTTTTACCCCTATCAAAATCCTGCCCACGCAGCGAAGTCCACTGCAGTTGTTACTGCCTTGAAGGGAACCTTTCCTTATATTCTCATGTGGAATCCCCCCATTTACATCTTTATACTTCTGGTATTTTAATGGCACTTTACTGGGTCACAGGTCTTCCAAGTCATAGAACAGCTGTCACACATCATTTCCGTACAGCAGTGTCTCACTGTGTGTTACACATAGTAAGAGTATTTGTGTGATGTTTCAGGATTTACAGATCACTTTTATGTTATCTTATTAAAGCCTTATAAATCCTTACAGTTATACAAATATTGGTTATTGTAAATCCCCATTTTACAGATGAAGAAGCAAACTCAGGGTAGGGAAATGTCACATAGGTGTTAAGGGACAGGATTGTAATTCTAATGTGGGGTTTCCAAGTCTGGATTCTGCTTCTTTATCTTGCGCTGTCTCTTGCGATGCACCCACACACACAGTGTGTAGATTTTAAATCTCAGTTGCAATGCACAGCTGAAACACATTAACCGAATACCTGCTGTTTATCAGTTACTCTGCCGAGCACTTTACCTATTTACATGATTTAACTTAGAGCATAGCTTATGCCTGGTGTTTCCTCTGTTTGAGTAATGAGTTATGTTTATTCTCCCCCATTTAGATGAACTGAAGCACATTATTGGGGCTGAGACAACACGGAAAGGTATTCTTCGTGTTTTTGAAATGTTTCAGCACAACCAGTTAAATAGAAGAATGGTTTATGTCTTTTTGGAAGGCTTTTTGGAAACCTTATTTCCACAGTATAAATTCCGTGAACTTTTCAACAAACTGCATTCACGGTCAAAGCAGATGCAAAAATATAAACAGAAACTTCAAACAACTCAAGCGCCTTCTTTACAGAAAAGGTGACACTCCAATCTATGAAGCTGGTGTTCATTTTGTCCAGAACTAGTGGGTGGACAGACCTTCTGGGGCTTAACTCATACACTGCTACGTCTGCACCAGTCTCTTAATGTCTCAATAGATTATCAGTACATCCACACGACTGTGGTTCTCCTCATCCTCGTCCATCATCCAGCCACTACCAAGAGATTGCCGTGTCTTAAATGATTTGGTGCATATTTTTGCAACATTGAGAGGATACTGCCCCCATCTCAAGCAAGAATGATGTCGGTCTCTTTTGTTTCAGACTAATCAGCATTCTCCAGCAGTGACAAAGTGCCAGAGTGTGTGTATGAGAGCTAAGGAAAGCACAGAACAACGGTTCACAGATAACTTGGCTAGTTTGTTTAACAGTGGGAGACTGTGCAATGTACGATTTGGAGGGATTTGTTTTGCATAATGATTTTATAGGTCTCTGTCGGCATTTTGATGTGTTGTAGATTAGTGAGATGAAAGATCTTTGCAACATCAATTTTGGATGTGGGTAAAGTGTGCCCTTAAAGTATGAAGTAACCTTATACCCAAATTACAGTTCTGTGACATAAAATAAAACCTAGCATAAAATAAAACCAATCAAAAACAGAATGCGATTGGATTTGTTTATTGGTTTAAAACAATTTTAATTGATTCTTATGTGCATTAAGGGCTCTTATTTTGCTTTTATGGTACTCAATTTATGTTTTTTGTTTTTAGTTTTTTGGCATTCTGTGTGCAAAAAGAAGCATATGGTGGCTGTCATCTAAGTTTCAAAATTGCAGTTTATCTTTAAGAGATTACTGTTTATATAGTAGGGGTATAATTTGTTGAAAGAATTGCCAAATAAATTCTGTGCTTCTAAGAATATGAAAATTTAAAAGAAAACTACTCTATTGAAAGTTACCATATGATAATTTTAAATTCTGTGATCTAGACAAACCATAGGTGATTGCAAAAATAGCAAATTAAAGGATTAAATGAGCTTATTAGTCATATGTAAACATACAAATTCCTAATTCTATTATAGTGTACATATATGAAAATAATGAAAACAGAAGTATAATATTTTTTAAAATATGCTCTTATTTATATTTTGCATAATGTAAACTTCTACTAAATAAAGCAAATTGGCAAAACCCCTCAGTGTATACATTTAAGTCCCTAAAATAATTTTGTATCAATGACAACGAAATACCTTTTCCAGTTTTGGAGCCTCCGCATTTCCTATAGTTTTCTCATTCTCCATGTGTCCGTCTTGGAAGTCTTCGTATTGCTTGTATGCATAGTTTTAAATATTTCCATTGATTAAGGGTTTGGATGTGTCAGCATTTTTTGTTTTAGAAATATTTAACACTAAAACCTTAAAATAGTGAAGCTACTTATCAGACCACTGAGCCAAGATCCTGGTATTAAAAGATATGTCTGGGTGCTTAAGACAAAGGGACAAAGTATTGGTATCCCAGTTATTTGGGAGCTTTAAGATTGGAACAAGATATTGCTGTCTTGTTTTCACTTAGATCCTACTTAAAGAGTGAGCCTAATAACAGAACAAAGCCTTCCTTTAAAGGAAGGCTTAAATCATATTTATTATAATGCTGGTGTGCATACTTGGAGTATGCATATATTCAGCATGTGTTGCATGTCTTCAGAATTACGTGAATGAAATCCCTTTCATTGCAACTTGCAAAAGAGAAAAGTTCCCCATTGACTCTGGTGGAAGAAGAATATTTCTTCCTCTCAGTGTGTCTCCCCGCTGTGGTCCCTCTCATGCCCCGGCTTGAAAAGTGAGGCCGTGTGAAACACGTCTGTCAAAAGCATCAGCATGGCTGTAAGTGCAATGACTTTCAGATATACCCTGCCCAGTTCAAGTATACTTTTGACATAAATAATCTAAGGGTAAACAATTCCCACCCGAGTCTGGCATGTACATGTGAAAAAACGTTTCTAGGTAATGTGAGGAACGCCGGCCATCAGCCAGGGAAAGAAATGTCTTGTAAGATTGCAAATTTTTGTAACAGAGCCCTGCAACGTTAACTGCATCATACCAAAAAATATTTGAGTAAATGGGTTTTTTAAATAATTTTTGTTTAAAAGAGTTTATATTTCAAAAGCAGAAATGTGAGGTGGTGGTCTGTGTAAGCGGTTGTGCATCTTCTCTGCACATCTTTCTTTTACATCAGAGAGAGACTTGGCCGTGCTAAAATCAGGCTTTTGAATGACTTGGTCAAGCTGTGTTTAAAATATTTAACCCATAAGTCAAGTACAGTGTACTACGTTTAACAAAGTTATTACAATCTAATGCATTTATTATTACATATATGAATATATGTGAAGAGGCTTTATGTCTTCTAATATTTGATTTTTGAATGTGTTTTTTAAGTCAGTGGTGCCTTTAGGCAAAAACCTTCAAAATTAATCATTCTTTGGGTTTTATGATTTTTCAGGTAACAATTTGGAAACCATCACTACTAACTTTTAATAGTTCCTTCACCTAAAATCTTTGGTTGTATGATTTAAATATAGCACTTAGATGGGCATTTCCTAGAATTAGGGTGTTCTGAATAGTTGCTGGAAGTAATTGTGCCATTGTACAATGGATGCACTTGGTTAGCCTTAATTTTTTTAAAAAGAAAAAACATTAAAAAGTTTCTTGACTATTTCACTTTGCTCATTTTAAGTTTGTGCTGCCGGTGTTTGGGAAAAAATCAATCAAGCGCTACCAGAAAGTGTACCAATTTTTTAAAAATTAAGATCAACATAAATTTCTCAAACTAAAAATTTTAGTTTTGTGCAATATTTTCATTTAATGCATGTTTATTTGTGTACTTGTAAAATAAAATGAATTTTAATGTTTCGAGATCTAGTTTCAACTGTCTTCTTAACAACCTACATTCCGTTGTTGCTGCATCCTTTCATTTAAGGACTTGTTTTAAAAGTCTTTTTTGTCACTCCTTGTACAATTCTTTTGTTATTAGTAAAGTTTGCTTATAGGAGCATGGCTCCTGTATTACAAGGGAAAAGTATAAAGAGCACATCTTAGGACTGTAATTGTTAAAAGATAACTTGTGCATATCATTGTACAGTAAGTGTCAACTGTGTGCCTAATTATTCTACCAGTACTTTCCTCCTTTAATGAAGAAGGAATAATGATCAGAATGTCAGCTATTTTTATGGAACTAAAAAGAAAAAATTTTATTTGGTTTGTGTTATGTTCTGTCCATTAGAAAATACTAATAAAGTATTAACAAACCTTTTTGTTCAATTTATTTTGTAGTAATGTATTTTTATTACTTTAAGAAATGCGTGCTCAGCGGTGTTATTTTTCGTGTCTTTGTATTTTCCTTTGTTTTCATTTTAGCAATCAAGCAGTGCAAGTTCCAGGTCATAGATGAGTTACTGAGTGATTACTGACTTACAGCTAACTGAATTAATTTTCCTTTCCTGGGGCAAGTAATTTACTACCATAGTGTTAAAGAAGCTTCATACTTCCCTGTCATTCAGAGTTATAGTTTCCTTATAGAAAGATCTAGGATAATCCATTAACAATTTTTACTTGATCTCATTTTTAGCTTATAGTCTGCCTAATATTTTAGACATTGCAGTTTAACAGCTGTTACTCCACAGTGTAGCTGTATCTGCTTGGTCTTAATGCTTGCAGCCTTCTTGGACCTGTATCCACAGGCTTCTCGGACATCAGCGTGATGACTGCTGCCCTACCAGGGACGGGCATTGTATTTCTCAAAATGCATACCGTGAAATGTTCACCCCTCTCAGATGTTCTTGGAAGGATAATTTTATACTTTTATGTAACTTATGCAAATCTGCATGCTATCCAAAACCCTAAAATGTTCACAATTCAGATGAGTATATCAAAGGTTCTGAAAAGTTCTATAATAAGTAAATCTGTTCGTTTACCTAACTTCCCAAACTTAGTTAACTATGGAACCTTTTGTCATAAAATAATAGCTTGAGGATAATGTTCCTAAGGAATGTGGTTTGAAAAGAATCTTAGTAAAGGAGAAGAAAAAAGTGAAGCATCTTCAATTAGGGAATATAAACTCTCTAGACAGAAAAACCGATGGATCTGGGACACAAAGATTTATTTTATTTATTGCCTATTTTTCCAATGGAAAGCTCAGTTATATATATTGGAAGAAAAAGAATGTGAAGAATTAACAGCTGATAATGTAGATATTAGAACTGAATTCAGCCATTGGTACCAGAATAATGAACTTGGGGACAGTAGGGTATGTCATATAAAAAGTGGGAAAAATACTTGCCGAGGACCTTGTGCATGGGATCGAAAGAGAGGTAACTAGGAAATGCAGGGGCAGGGAGATGTAATACTGCACAGTTCAGTTTTTTAAAGTGTATGCCAGGCATTGACCTCTACATAATGGCAGATACTATTTTTGATCTAGGGAAAATTGCAGCAGCTGAGAGCCTAGTACTTGAAAAAAATGAATAGAATGAAAATTATACTTAGCAACTTATGTCTATCTCCCAATGCACAGTGTGTGAGAAGTGTATAAAGTGTGATAAGTTGGTAAACATGACCTTTCATGTATCATCAGGTGGAATAAAACAGTACGGCTATCCTTGGACATGCCCAAGACCACTCCCTGGGCCCATCACGAGGAGGACCACAGGAATCAGCCTAGAGTCATACTCACAGCTAAGATCTGTTACAGCAAAAAAAAAAAAATACAGAACATCAAAGGGAGAGGGTGCAGAGGGCAAACTCTGAGGGCAGCCAAGCTCGAGCTTCCACGGTTCTCCCGGTGGAATCTCTCAGGATACCCTTATCCCGGCAATGAGCAGTGGCAACATGTGAAATGCTACCGACCAGGTGGGCTCGTTCAGGACTGCCTATAATGTTTATAGGGGGCTGGTCATGTAGGCACCCTCTGCATGACCCACAGCAAGATGCCGGCCTCTCAGAAGGTAAGCATGCCACCCTGGCTGGTGTGGCTTAGTGGGTTGGGTACCAACCTCCAAACCAAAGAGTCTCTAGTTTGATTCCCAGTCAGGGCACATACCTGGGTTGCAGGCCAGGTCCCCAGTAGGGGGCGCACAAGAGGCAACCACACACTCATTCTCCCTCTCGTTCTCCTTCCCCTCTTTCTAAAAAGAAATAAAATCTTAAAAGCATGTCTTTTGCATAAACCATATATATTTTGTACAAACAATTTTGACATAGTGAGCCACTTTTATCATTTTGAGGAATGTAGAAATACTGAAGTGTAAGTTCTTAGATACCTGAGAACAGGGCCCAACCTTGTATGCAAACCCTTCCCAGGACAGCAGTCCTACCTGCTGAGTTAACTCTCTTCTGTACAACTATATACCTTGATGCAAAGAAATGGGTAATAGAAAGTGTTGAGTTGCACTGAAGGCCAATGAGATTTATCCCTGTGTTGAAGCCTCTGTACCTGGAAATAGAAACATGGCAGAAAGAATTTAGATGTAGATAAAAGAAAAAAGATACATTGATATGGACATATAAGAAGCCAGAGAAACAGATTCTTGTGTTTCCAATAAAGGTTCCCATAGCATACAACGTTTTGGGGTGTGGATACTATTATCTTTAGTTTATAGATGGGAAAAGTCAGGCACACAGGTTGAGTCCATTATCCAAAGTTTCAGAATGGGTAAGTTGGGGTGTCAAACTCATTTTCACCAGGGGCCGCATCCGCCTCATGGTTGCCTTTGAAGAGCCAAATGTAATTTCAACTCCTTAACGCTTAAGGAGTAGTTACATTTATACAGTCCTAAAATTATTTTGGCCCTTTGAAGGCAACTGTAAGGCTGATGTGGACCCCGGTGAAAATGAGTTTGACACCCCTGGGGGTTAAGTAAGGCTGAAAACTCAACCCGGGTGGTCTTCTGCGGCGGTTTCTCAGCAGCAGCGCGGTTGACACTTGGGGCTGCATCATTTGTAGAGGGGGCCGCCCTGCGCGTTACTGTGTTTAGTAGCATCTTCAGGTTCTATCTACTAGGTAATACCAACAGCACCATCCTCCACCCCGACTGTGACAACTGAATACGTCTGGGGCAAAATTGTCTCAGTTGACAACCACTAATCTCTGCTCAATCACAAAAACAAGAAAGTGGAGACTGAAGACTAATTGTGGACACCTGTGTCTTTTCTCTGTCAGCAAACACCAGAAAACTTTGTGGCTTGCCTGGTATGGGAGAGTGTCAATTGGATGTCTACTCTGTCTTAGGAGGGGGAGGTGTAGAACCAAGTATTTTACCTTGTCTTTGTTTAAGTGAGCATCTCATAATTGAGGAGCGGCTTGGGGAAGAGAAGGACTTTGCAACATGAGATAAGAAAAATAGTTTTTTTCTTGGAAGATGGAACATAAATGAGTCAATGAAAAGTTGCTGCTTTGCTCTCATGACTAGGCTACTAACTCAGTGACATTGGTACTTGTGGGATATTTGCCTTTCAGGTAACACTTGTCCTTTTTATATTTTATGAGCCAGTCAGTTTAAAGCGGGAAGATTCCCTTTCAGTCCTCTCTGCAAGTGAACACCTTTCCTAAGTGCTCTTGTTCCTCAGTTTGCCTTTAACAGGTGGACGAGCCCCCAGGATGGCCAGGTGACTCAGCTTCTGCACTGATTTGGCCTGCAGGAGTGAACCTGGTTCACAAGTAGAGCTTGAACCCTTGCTGACTCTTCTATTTTCCCCCTCTCTGGTTCTTTTCTTGGGTCTGGGGCAAATCTGGTTCTGCTTTTGATTAGTGCACAGCTGCTTTATAACTCCGCTGGTGGAAGCAGTGCTGGGAAGCTGATTTTTGTGGTCTGACCTTCTGATTTTCTCTCAGCTGGGCATTTGTCTTTCTGTTTGCCTGTTTGAGGGTTCTTGGTATCTACTGGTGTTTCAGATTGGACTCAGGCCGGTGGTTGGTCCCACCTGCGGGATTACGAAGGCGGTCATGCTGCAGCCCACACCTGTGATGGTGTTTCTTCTGCTGCAGGTGGAATGCTCCGTGTCATTTGTCTGATTTAACACAGAACTACACGCTAAAAAAAAAAAAAAAAAAAAAAAATCAAGGAAAACTGTTTTTGCCTGCAGGACAGAAAGCGGCTCCCTGCAATCTGTGTCTCTGGCCTTCCTCCCCAAAGCTGCTACAACAAATTGGTGAGTTTTGTTCTTTATTTTTGATTCACGGATGAAGTTGTACAAGTGAGTCTGTTACCTCTTTCTCTGTGTGTGGGTCTTTGTGTGTGTACATAGGAAAAAAAAAGCCTTTTCTCTCCTTGTAACAGAAAAGTAATTAGCCTTTTACAAGTGGTTTGTTTATAACTGTAATAACTGTTTGTGGCTCGTGTTCACCTACTTTATTGTCTCTCAACTTCTGGAAATTAATTGAGCATAAAAACTGATCATTTACATGTGCTACTGGGGCTATGTCATTCAAATATACAGATTTCCCAACAAATAAGAAAAAGTTGGAATCAGTTTCTTGTTTTAGAGTAAGAGTTGAGACCTGAGAATGCTCCCGGTTTTGTAGTTTTATGGATGAGCGTGGGTGTGGTGTGGGGCTGCAGATGGGAGGGGGAAGGAGGCCGGACGTGCGGGGGACTTCGGGCCTCCCTCTGCAACCTGAAGGGTACTGAGCAGCCCGGCTTTTTTTCTCAACTCTTTAAGAACAAATGAAACATCACAGTGAACCAGATGAAGATAGGAAAAAGAGCCTTGTGTTCAAAACAAAACAAAATACGTGTATAATAGGAAGAAATCCAACACTAAATTCTCCCAGAGTTCTCACGCCTGCCCAGGAGTTGGATAAAATTCTTTTATTATATGGATACGGAATACTTTATAAATGTGTTGATAGACACATATGATGCCTCTGCTTACCTCCTAATTTATAATAAATTGGGCTATAACATTTCTTAAATTTAATGAAGCTCCTATTTTGAATGCATAAATAGACTAAATGGGACTTATAAGTTCAAATTTCTTAATTTGAAATAAAAGAACCAAATAATTTTCAGAGAAAGGAAAAAATCCAATGAGCAAGTTTTAAGGAAACTCAAATACTTACCGAAGCAGGTCGGCAAGAAAAGCTAGCCATTGCTAGGATACAAGATAAACAAAGGTGTTCATGAGTTATCAATTCACAAGAAGAAAAATACTAAGACCTCGTTAGGTATGTAATTAGACATGTAAATACCAAAAATATTTAGATAATATTACTAAACAAAGGGAATACTTGGACAATTTTAATAATTTTGGTTTAAAACAACTAAATGTCTGTGCCCTGGTGTGAGAAGTAACACTGCCGTAAGGTTTCCGATTCTCACACAACTGGAACACGTTTCCCCGTGGACAGCCTCATCTGAACGCCATACATTTCCTATACTGACTCAGTGGATCATGTAAGTTATCTTAATCTCTACAAAACAGTTAAAATTGTGTAAAAGTACAATTGTGTTTGACTAAATTAGTCATTTTTAACTTGGGGTGGCTTTACCCCTCATGGGACACTTAGGAATTTCTGGACATTTTTGATTGTCAGCATTAGAGAGGTTGCTCCTCGAATCTTAAAGAGCAGGTGCCGGGCCCTGGCTGGTGTAGCTCAGTGGATTGAGGGCAGCTGCAAACCCAAGGGTCACCAGTTCGATTCCCAGTCAGGACACATGCCTGGGTTGTGAGCCAGGTCCCCCTAATGAGGTCTTAGCATTTTTCTTCTTGTTAACTGATAACAGGTGGATGCCTTTGTTTCTTACCTTGTATCCTAGATGGAGGGGGCGAGTAAAAGGCAAACCACACATTGATGTTTTCTCTCCCTCTCTTTCTATCTCCCTTCCCCCTCTCTAAAAATAAATAAATAAAATCTTAAAAAAGGAAAAAAAAGAGCAAAGGCCAGGGCATCGCTAAACATCCCGCAGACCCCACCCACAGCAAAGACCTGTCTGGTCCAACATGCCCACAGCACTGAGGTTGCAGGATCCTGAACTAAAAGAAATTGTTGCGGCTCTATAAAAAAGGCTTTTTTTCTTCTGACACTACAAATCATAAGACAATGTGCATAGTTACTGCATTTGCCATGCCTGTGTAGAGAAATTGTTGTATCTTTGAACTTCATTTATGTTGTTGAGTATATCAGTGACTCATTCTTTTTCTTGTAAATAATATCCCACATAATGGGTATACCCAATTATTTCATCTACTCACCAGGTGGAGGACTTGGGTTATTTTAGGATTTTGGTAATTATCAATGTTCAGTTGTGTAATAAAGGACTTGGCCTCCATTCCTGGTTCCTGGGAGGTAGACTCTAAATCCATGGACTTCCCTGAGTAATAGGAGTGTCTTAGTTATTTGTTCATGAGCCCCTGAGTTTATGTCCATGAGATGAGTTGACTTAAGATACCAATGCCAGCTGGTCAGTCCTTCAGCCTTATTTGTGATTAAAAGTTGGGGACTTTGGGCCAGCCGACCTCTGGGGAGGGGAGGAGTCCCGGAGATGGAGTTCACGTGTGGCCAATGAGCCAAACAATCCCGTCTGCCTCCAGTGAACCCCAGGAAGAGCTCTGGATGTCAAAGCTCAGGAGAGCTTTCTGGCTGGAGAGTGCATTGCTGGGCCAGGTGCTTGACCACACCATTGTCTCTTCAATTGACTGGTCCTGATTTTTATTCTTTATAGGAAAACTGTAACTATAATTATAATGCTTTCCTGAATTCTGTGAGTCGTTCTGTGAATTATCAAAGCTACAGAGACGATTGTGGGAACCCCTAGATTTGAAGCCGATTAATCAAATATACAAGTAGCCTGTGGACTGCCGAGTGCGGCCGTCAGTCGGACTGAGGGTGGTCGCGTTGCAGACTGCGCCTTTAAACCTGTGTCATGGGATGGTAACTGGGAGTGCTTAGTGTTAGAATTGTATTGCCACCAGGTGGTGTTGGAATAAGCATTCGTGTTCACATCTCTGTGTGAATATATGCTTTCGTTCTCTTGGGCAAATTTCTAAGAGATTGCTAGGTTGTATGATAAGTATATGTATAATTTTAGTAGACGGTGCCAAACTATTTTACAAAGTGGCTGTAGAATTTTACATTCCCACTAATAAATTATGAGAGTTTGATTTGCTGTGCATTTTTGCCAGCACTTGGTATTACAAGATTTTTTTAAAGTTTATCAATTCCTAATAGGCGTGTGGTTGTCACTTATTGTGGCTTATACTTGCGTTTTTCTGATGACTAATGTTTTGTGCATTTTTTATGCTTATTTGCTGTCCAATTCTTTGGCAGAGTATGTGCTCAAATATTTTGCTCAGTTCTTGAGCTGTTTGTTTTCTTATTAATGAGTTCTGAGAGCCTTTATATATTCAGGAAGCACATTTTTTAGCAGATGTGTGTTTTGCAAAGGTTTTCTCTCAGTAGCTTATCTTTAATTTCCTTAGCAGTGTCTTTCAAAGAACAGGAGTTTTAAATTTTGAAGAGGTGTAATTTCTCCATTTTTTGTTTTTGATTCTTCTGTCTTGTTAAAGAAGACTTTGCTCAGCTTAGTACCACAGATATTCCCTTATGTTTTCTTTCAGAAGTTTTAGTTTGGGGTTTTATCTTTGGATCTGCAGTCCATCTCAAATTAGATAAAACATGAAGTATGAGTTCTGGTCCCCTTTTTGTTTGTTTGTTTGTTTTTGCATATTAATAAACCATTATTCTTGAGCCATTGTTGCAAATACTGTCCTGGTCCCAGCTCTTGAAATTTGGTCTTATAAGTCCTCTAACTTCTTTTTTAAAATTATATTTTATTGATTATGCTATTTTAGTGGTCCCAATTTTTTTTCACCTTTACCTCCCTCCAACCAGCACCCCCCACTCCCTCAGGCGACCATGTTCATGTCCATGGGTCATGTGTATAAGCTCTTTGGCTTCTCTATTTCCTATACTGCACTTTACATCCCCATGCCTGTTCTTTAACTACTTATTTGTACTTCTTAATCCCTTACCTCCTCACCCATTCCCCCACACCCCCTCCCACCGGGCAGCCATCCAAACACTCTGTGTCTGTGATTCTGTCTCCGTTCTTCTTGTTTGCTTAGTTTGTTTTTTAGATTCAATTATTGATATACATTTATTGCCATTTTATTATTCATAGTTTTGATCTTTTTCTTAAATAAGTCCCTTTAGCATTTCATATACTAATGGTTTGGTGGTGATGAACTCCTTTAGTTTTTTCTGGTCTGGGAAGCTCTTTATCTGCCCTTCCATTCTAAATGATAGTATTGCTGGGTAGCGCAGTCTTGGCTGTCACTCCCTGCTTTCCATGACTTTGAATATTTCTTGCCAGTCCCTTTTAGCCTACAAAGTGTCTTTTGAGAAATCAGCTGGCAGTCTTATAAGAACTCCCCTGTAGATAAATATCTCCTTTTCTATTGCTGCTTTTAAGGTTCTCTCTTTATCTTTAATTTTGGCATTTTAATTATGATGTGACTTGGAGTGGGCCTCTTTGCATCTGTCTTGTTTGGGGACTCTCTGTGCTTCCTGGACTTGCTTGTCTATTTCCTTCACCAAATTAGGGAAGTTTTCTTGCTCTTTCTCTTCTCCTTCTGGCACTTTCTCTTCTTGTGTTCTGGTTGGTTGTTTTTTTTGCTCCCATATGTTCTAAATCATTGATTTGATTCTCAGCTTCATCCTCTGTAATGTTGTTTCCCTGCAAATTGTTCTTTATTTCAATTGGTATATCCATCATTTTTTACTGGATATTTTTTATGCTGCTGAGGTCCTCACTAAGTTCCTTGAGCATCTTTATATTCAGTGTTTTGTACTCTATATCTGAGAGATTGCTTATCTTTATTTTGTTTAGGTCTTTTTCTGGAGTTTTGATCTGTTCTTTCATTTAGGCCATGTTTCTTTGTCTCCTCATTTTGGCAGCCTCCCTGTGTTTGCTTCTGTGTATTAGGTAGAGTTGCTATGACTCCCTGTCTTGGTAATGTATCCTAATGTAGTAGGTATTTGTTCTGTAGGGTCCAATGGCACATCCTGTCCTATCACCCAAGCTGGATACTCAAGGTGTGCCTGTTGTATGGGCTGACTACACCCTATTTTTGTAGTTGAGCCTTGATTGGTGTTGGCAGGTCTGTGGGAGGGATTTATCCAGGGGAGTCAGCTGCAAGGACTGGTTATGACCACTTACCACCAACCTCTACCCTCCATGAAGCATCAACTATGCAGGGGCAAGGTGGTGGTCCTCCAATGTGATCTATAGCTGTCCAGTGGGTGCACAGGCCAGAGGTCTCCCAGATGGTGGAGGCCAAGGTCAGTCCCCACCTGCGTTTTGCCCAGTGCCACTCGCCTGAGCTATAAAGCAATCTGAGGTGGCTGCTACTTGTGCTGGGCTTGGAGATTCCCAGGTGAAGCTGAGCTGTGAATCTAGGCTGGCTGCTGCTAATGCTGGGCCCAGGGCCACTTGGCAAGAAGTATGGAGGCTGGGGGTCAATGAGGTTGGCTGTTACTTATTTGAGAGGATTTAGGAAGTCGTGAAGCATGACCCAAGAGACCAGTTACTCCTGTTGAAAAGCAGCTTGGGTGAGCCCATAAGTTGGGTGGGACAGAGTCTATATGGATCTTCAGGGTGGGGCAGACAGTGTTAGCAAGGTTGATGGAGTCTCAGATATGGCGCCAGCCTGCCAGCTCTGTGGCTCCATGTTAGAAGGATTCAGAAAAGGGACAATGGCCTCTACCCACCTTTCTGTCTGGGAGAAAGCTGTCCCCCAATTCTTTCCTTGATACCAGACACTTCAGTTTCTCCCTGTATGCCACTGGTGCCTTCCACGAGGCTACCCTGTTGCTGGAGCTCAGAGGGAGTGAGTCTGAGTAAGTCTGTGTGTGGATTCTTTAAGAGGAACTGCTTGGGACTCAAGGAGTTCCTTCTACCGACTCAACCACCTCTGGATTTTTATCGTCAGAAGTTATAGGGGCTTAACTTCCTGGCCTTGGAATCCTGGGCTGGGGGTTCTTGTATGGGGCTGGGATTCCTTGCTCCCAAAATACCCTTCCCGAATTTTTATCCGCCACGAGTGGATGTGGTACCAGCCCATTCCCTGTCTCTCTCCTCCTACCAGTCTGGATGGATGTGGTTTCTTTAATTCTGTAGTTGTCAGACTTCCTTTTAACTCAGTTTCTGACAATTCTGAGCGATGGTGGTTCTGTAGTTCAAATGTGATTTTGTGCGGAGGCGAGGCATGTCTGCCTGTGGGGTCATCTTGACCGGAAGCCTGGAAGTCTCCTCTAACTTGGTTTTGGTTTTGGCTGTTTGGGCCCCTTTATATCCTTTTACAAATTTCAGAATCATCTTGTCTGCAAAACAAAACAAAAACAAAATACCCTAGGAGGGTTTTGATTGAATTACATTTAATCTATAGCTCCATTTAATGACAGTTGCATCTTAATATTGAACTTTCAAATTCATGACTAGGGTATGATTTCTCTACTTGGTGTTTTATAATCTCATTGAATAAATTTTACACATTTTGTTAGATTTAATTGATGCTTCAAGTTTTTCTTTTTGATTGCAAAAGATACTGTGTTTTAATTTCAATTTCCAATAGCATCACTGTCAGATAGAAATACACTCTTTTATATTAACCTTATAGTCTGTGACCTTGCTAAAGTCACATAAAGATTCCTTGGGATTTTTTGCATAAATAGGCATATCTGTTGAGAAAGACAGTTTTAAATCTTTATTTCCAATCTGTATCCTTCCTCCCCCTCTCTCACTTTACTTCTCTGGCTAGAAACCCCAGTATATATTGCTAAACAAGACAAGGTGAGTAGAAAGCTTTGCCCTGTTCTTTCACCATTAAGTTTGGAGGTTGGCTGTAGGCTTTTTGTAGATGTTCTTAGACTAAGGGAGTTGCCTTTTATTCCTATTTTCTGACAACTTTGATTACAACTGTATATTGAGACTGTTAACTTTTCCTGCATCAGTAGTTATTTTTAGTATGTTGATATGGTGAATTACATTGCTGATTTTTTAAGGTTAAATAAACCTTGCATACCTGGGATTAATCTCAATTGGTCATGATTTATTGTCCTTTTCATGTATTGTTGGATTTGAACCACTATTAAAATTTTTTATGGCTGTGATCATAAGGGATATTAGTCACTGGTTTTCTTTTAATGTCTGGTTTCGATAACATGGTAACATAACAGTTTGTAAAGTGAGTTGATGAGGGTTTCCTCTTTTTCTTTAATATATTCTGAAAGATTATGTTTAAGATTGGTCTTGTTTCTTCCTAATTGTTAGAACTCATCTGCGAGGCCATTGGAGCCTGGAGTTTTCTTTTGTGGAAAGTTTTAGATGTAAATATAGAACTACTAGGTTATTTTTTTCTTCTTGAATAAGCTATGGTAGCTGAGGTCTTAAAAGGCATGTGTGCGTTTCATCTAAGCCAGGATTTCCCAACCAAAGCAGCATTTGGGCAGGATGATGACTGGCTGGGAGTGGCAGATGCATGATAGGGTGTTTAGCTGCCTCCCAGAAGAAACAAAAATGTCTTCGAACACTTTTGCCAAATGTCCTCTGTTGGCTGAGAACCACTGATTTAACTTAACCAAATTCACCGGCATGGTTTCTTGTAATATTCTCTTCCTATTTTTTTATATCTAAGATCTATGGGAATTTTCCTTTGTTTATTGGTAATTTGTGTCTTGTTCTCCTTCTCTTCCTCCTCTCTCCTTCATCAGATTGGCTAGCGTTTAATCAACTTAATTAATTATTGTAAAGGACTACTTTGGGTTTTATCGATTTTCTCTGTTGTTTTTCTGTTTTATTTCTTTATGCTCTTATCTTTACTACTCTATCCTTCTGCTTAATTTAGGTTTAATTTGTTCTTTTCTAGTTTTAAGGTGGAAGCTTAAAGCATTGATTTTTGAAACTTTTGCTGTTTTCTAACATAATCTTTCATTACCATAAATTTTCTGCTAACTACGCTTTAGTAGCATCTCACCAATTTGGGATTGTTTCTTATTCATTGTCATTCTGTTCAAATGATATTTCATTTCTATTTGACTTTGCCTTTGGCTTGTGGGTTATTTAGAAGTACGTTTAATGTCTAAGCGTTTGGGGATTTTCCGTATATCTGCTATTGATTTCTAGTTTAATTTCGTTTTTGTCATAAAACATACTTTATGTATATATAAACATTATTTTAAATGTAGCGAGGTTTGTTTTGTGGCCCAGAATATGACCTATCTTGGTTAGGTTTTCACATTTACCTAAAAGAGCGCATATTCTGTTGTTATTGAGTGGAGTGGTTAATGACTGCTGGCTGGGACCTGCTGATTGGTTGTGGTATTAAGGCCTATATCTTTGCCAATTTTAGTTGGCTGCTTTGTCTTCGATTACTGAGAGGGGAATGTGAGAATCTCCAATTGCAGTTGTGATTCTGTGTTTCCTTTGTGTTCTCTTAGGTTTTGCTTCATGTTTTGAAGCTTTGTTCATGTGTGTGTATGATTTTTATCTCTACATAATGCATTGACCCATTTGTTACTGCCTGATGCTTCTCTTTATCCCTGCTAATATTCTTCGTTCACGTGTCCATTTTGTCTGGTGTTAATAAAGGCCTTTAAAACCTGTACTGCAGGCCGACGTAGCCCAGGAGCTACAATGTGTTGACCCTGCTTAACATGTTTCTTGTTGGCAAGACCTGGTTCGGTGTTTTTGTTATTGTTAGTGACTTAGTTTTTAATCTCTGAATTTTAATTTGGGCACTTAAATCATTTATATTTACTTTAATAATTAATATGGCTGATTTTCAATTTTTCATCTTGCCAGTTTTTTATTTGTCTCATTTGTTCTTTATTCCCCTTTCCCTCCTCTTTTGGATTAAGCAATATTTATAATTCCATTTTATATTCTATTAGCTTTTAGCTTTCTTTACCTCTTTAAAAAATTTAATGGTTCTTTTAAGATTTCACGAATGTGTTAAAGTAATATTATGTTGCTTTATAGTGTAAAAATAGTACAATATATTTCCAATTCCTCCTCCTATTATTTTATTGTTGTACAGTTTATTTTACACATATTATAAGCCCTATGATAAACTGTTGATTATTTTATGTTAGTCAAATATCTCATAAAGTGATTAAAAACAAGAAAAAGTATCCTTTATATTTGTATTCATTTTTACCATTTATAATGCTTACTTCTTTGTGCAAATCCAAGTTTCCATCTGGCAATAATACTCCTGCCTGAAAAATTACTTTAACATTCCTGTGGTGCACATCTGTTGCCATTGTGTTCTTTCAGTTTTTGTTGTCGACAGAAGCCTTCATTTCACCTTCAGCTTTGAAGAGTACTTCCATTGTGCATGGAATTATGGGTTGCCTACTTTCCCCCATAGTGCTTACGCAGCTCTGTGGCTGTCAGAAGATCTGTGGTCGTCAGGGGTTTGGGAGGAGTGAGGGGAGGGAGGACTAGAGGAAGAAAGGGGGTTTTTAGAGCAGGGAAGCTGCTCTTTAACAAATAAATGGAAGATACATGTCATTAGGCACGTGTCAAAACCCATAAACTGTAGAAGAGGAAACCTTAATATAAACCACGGACTAGAGTTAAGGATGTAATTATTAATATATTAATTATTCATGGATAGGTATATTGAATTCTGCACCATCTCTCAATTCTGTGATCCAAAAATTACTAACAAAAATAAAGTCTATTAATGATTTTTAAAAATGTCACCATTGTGGGTCTCTTATGGTTTTCCACGAGAAGTCTGATGTCATTCTTTGCTTCTTTATACACACTGCATAGTTTTTCTGTCTTCAAGATCATTTCTTTTATCTGCGCTTCACAGCAGTTTGACTAGGATGAGTCTAAATTTGTGTGTGTGTGTTATTTTCCTCTTGCTTAGAACAGTTGTCCGACCTTGGAGCTCGGATTTTGTGTATTTTACTTTTTTGGAAAATTATCTTCATATGTCTTATTTCTCACTCTCTTACTGTTCCTGGGACTCCACTGACCCAAACGTTTGTTTGATTGATGGTGTCCTACTTTTGGGGGGATTTGATTCCATTCTTCTTCTTTTCATTGTGTTTAATTCAGGAGAGGATTTGATTGATTCAGCGAACATTCAGTGCAGGTACTTCGGTTCTGGGTGGGCGGTGGGGGTGGGTGGGGCACTTCAGGACAGACCGGCTGCGAAGTCGGCCGTGGCAGTGCTTTTGGGTGTGCAGCAAGGGGGGCTGCAGCCGGTGCTGCCAGCAGGGCGCGAGGCGAGGGGATCTGTGGTGGAGAGAGGCCCAGGCAGGGCTGGCATTCAGGATGGTTGGCTCCTGTGCAGCGCAAGGCAGGGCAAAGTGGAGAAAACAAACATTCTCTGGGAGAGGGAAATTGAGATAATTTTCGTATTCCTTTCCTAATTCACAGAAATATTGGATAGAGGTTTATCTCTGAGTGCATAGGACATCCTCTGGCTGTCCGTGTGAGTTTGCAGAGATAGTTGCTTCCATTTTTCCTAGAATGTATAGGAGGCAGAAGTAGGATTGATACCTACAATCATGCAGCTAGTAATATACTGAAGGTTAGACACCAGGTCTGGGTTCCTCTTACCACAGCATCACGCCTCCCCCCAAAGTACACTTGTTTGAAGTTGGTACATCAAAGGCAGTTTTGTTCTTGACTAGCTGTAGTGAGTCTGAGGCCTTCCTGACTACTGCTCCTACTTGTAATGGACTCGCACTCTATCGTGGAGGGAGGCAGCATGCAGGGAGGAGGAAAAACAAAAGAGAAAGGGCCTTGGAATGAGACTCTTGTGGTGAAAGTGGGCGTGTGTGACCACGGACTCTGGCACCCTGGTCACTGACAAAAGCGCTGCGGGCCAGGGGCCAGCATGAGCCTCAGCGGGGCTCATTCCTGAATTCAGATGCTTCCCGGCACAGGTGACTAGCAGGTGGAGGGGCTCCGGGACCCCTCTGCAAGACAGTGTGCCCTTAGGGAACTGAGCAGGGGTCTGAATTAAAGCTTGGTCAAAAACTGCCCCAGTGACCTGAAAGGAAGCACAATACTGAGGGCAGCATTTCAAAGAGGGGTCTTCCCAAAATCTCTGCGAGAGTGGGAGGCACATGTAACCCAGAGCGAGGCTCGGAGAGGGAGCGGAAAGAAACTCTCTTCCCTCGGGCACAAGTTGGGGGGGGGGGCTCGGGAGAACAGAGCCCACCTCAGGCAGCTGTGACCCGTGGCAAGCCCAGCGCTGATGGGCCTGAGGCCAGCAGAGCCCCGAGCCCCGAGCCCCGGCTCGTCCTCTGAGTGGTCCTCTGGGAGCTGAGTTCCTGCTCCCCTACGTCATTTGTTTTTCTTGTGAGCCTGTTCACCTGTTAGGAGTTAGGCTTCGTAGACAACGCCCACACATTCTTTTGCAGGATGCCCATTTCTTGAATTAATGCCAAACTCACAGATTCCTCTGGGAGATTTTCTTACACGGACAGAGCAGCATCCAATAGTAAGAGGCAAAGGAATGAATGGTGCTGTTCTCTCCGTCCGTCTGCCTGCTGGCACTTAGGGCCACTCTCTCGTCCTGGTGCTCCGAAGGGGTGGGTGACACAGCCTTCAGCTTAGGGACTCATCGGATTTATTTCTGGTGAGCTGTAGTCATGGAGATAAATTTACCAAGAGGCAGTTTATAAAGAAATAACCAGGTACTTTTATATCGCATCCTCTAACCCTGTGCTTCAGAGTTGCAGGGGGCTAATAGCAGGCCCCTTCCTGAATAATCATAATCCTAACATTTGAAGAATGCTTCACATCTGAAGTGCTTTACATATTTTTGCCTCATGCCATCCTTGAAAAATTCCCGTGAGGTATTACTGTTACTATTAATAATCTATATTCTGTAGCCGCAGTAACTGACTGGGATGAGGTACATAATCCGTGTAAGGTCACACACAAGGCTTGTGGAGCCAGAATTCCACGCTGCCCTCCATTACTCTGCCACCGTGCCTCCCAGCAGTCAGGGACACGCCGCTGGCTGCAAAGCCAAGCCTGAAAGCAGAGAGACCGGGTTCGGAACTGCAGTGGCGACAAATAGCCAGGACCAGAAAACCCACCGCTCACGAGGTCTAAGTCTATGACGTTGGCTAGTTCATGGACGTGGGAGCCCTAATATACAACACTGTGAAGCGGATGAGTCCTTGAAAACTGGGCTGGACGCAGGAAATGTAGGACCTCAGTGATGCTGCGTATCCATCAGTGGGCCGGTTTCTCTGAAGTGACAGTTACGGATGTGGGCCCTTTCCCTTGAATGGTCAGTTCCTGCTCCCCTCCAGTGATTTAGAAGCAAACTCAGGTGACTTACAGTATGTACCAGACATAGATCTATCGTACAGACAGATCTATCGTATTACATACACTCATAAGGATTGCCGGTCCGGGAGGACTGGCGGAGCAGGCTGGCCAGGGCTGCGTCAGCATGAGGGACTGCGGAGTGGGGTAAGGAAGTCACATTTTTAGATGGAAGGGGGTTCTGAGGACCTCTTCTAAAGGTAGATGATTAAAGAATGGTTAGCCTCAAGGGCAGACACCTGTCACTCATTTAGATGGCCCTATTTCACTGTGAGCTCTGAGGTAAAGGCTATAATTAAAGATCAGGCCAAAAATTAGTCAAGCTGGGATCCTGAGAGCACAAGGTGTCAGGAACTTGGGTATCAGCACCTGAACACAATCCCTCAGCGTGGGGCTCCCAGGTTGGCGATCTCGACACGGAGCTGTGATGACGGTGCCTCGGCAGCCATGGTGGGACCTCCCACAGGCATGAATCGCACCACACGGGAGCCCGAGCAGGCAGGAGGAAGAGGCTGAAAGCTCACAGCTAAACCAGAAGACCAGGCCAAGGACCATGGGAGCTGCCTCTTCGGATAGTTTAGGGGGTATCTGAGGCCTGTGTGCGTCCACAGCAAGGGTGAGTGGAGCCAAAGGACCTGTCACTAGTGGCTTCCTGTAACCCAGTGTTTACCTGCTGGCTGTGCTGGCAAAGCTCGTGGTGCAATGGTATGTGAGGCTGTTTCCCGGAAAGATTGCCCTTTGGGGCTCCTACTTGGAGTTCACAATCATCAGGAGCAGGTGAGAGATGCTTTGGACTATGACCAACCAATCACTACTGTGATGCAAGCTTGCAACTTCCTAAGGTCTTCGTAATAAAAAGTTCAGACTCAACAAGAGATCATCCTCAGACAATAGACTGTAAGAGGTAGGATTGTTCAGCCCATACGCAGTGTGGGATGGTTGAGCGTGTGAGATCGCCGAAACTGTCTCAGGGACAGGTGGTGTTTCTCTCTCTCTTCAGGACATCCAGAGGTTAAAGGGGCACGAAACTGTCCCTAATGCAGCTTAGCTGCTCATCATACACAGACGTGAAACTGCTGGAGTCGTGAGCAAGCGCC
Source organism: Anoura caudifer (assembly GCA_004027475.1). Classification (NCBI taxonomy): domain Eukaryota; kingdom Metazoa; phylum Chordata; class Mammalia; order Chiroptera; family Phyllostomidae; genus Anoura; species Anoura caudifer. Next base: position 652,184 of record PVKU01000167.1, read on the forward strand.
CTTCGGCACCTGTTCTAGTCGTTGTGGTCTGTTTTCTTCCCACGGCATTTTACATGTCTAAGTTCATTCTGCCACTCGCCCCCTCCCTCCCAGCTGTTCAGGCTGAGAGAGCACACACACTCAGTCCAGCCGTGGTTGTTGGAGCTTGTCGTGGGGCGGGGGCTGAGCCGGGATCATTGGCCAGATCACATGCAGGTCGAGGCCCAGCTCCTGCTCTATTGCCTGTCCCGCCGTGTGGTGGTAACTTAAGACAGGAGTCCTACATGGAGTCTGCACAGTTCAAAAACTGTCAGAAAGCGTCAGCTCCCATTCCACAGGCCTTTCCAGGGCTCTCAAGGGAGTTCGGGTCAGAGTGGCCCACGTGGCAGTTTTGTGATACGGAAAATGTGACACGCTCACCCAACTCCTGAGTGGAGCTGCTATTTTGTTATGCTTTCTGGGGCATATGGGCAGACCCTGGGGGCCAACAGCACACACACACACACCTAGTTAGGAGCTGGGAAACTGGGAACGTTTGATTTTGATTCTGCACTTTTACACAACGTCAGTGAGACGTGAATGGCCAGAGGTAGGGCGGGCGCTTTCTCGGTCGGGTGCAGATGATGTGAATTTAACTCAACGCTCAAAGCTCTCATTGCCAAGGGTGCCTGTGGGGTTCAGTGCACAGCGTGATATGGCTGAAAATCTCATCAGGTGAGTGGCACAGCGTTTTCATCCACAGGGACCGTGTTTCTCTCGATCTGCTGGCTTCACCATCGCTGTAAAACCGCCGTGTGTCACGCCTGCAACTTCCCGGGATAATGAGGGATGTTGGCAATAACATGGCACATTAAATAGGCCATAAATTTAACTCTAGGACTGAAGTAATATTTAAACACAAAGTCCTTTGGCTGCATCATAAATCAAAAACATGGTCCCCAAAGGGACATAGGAAGTCCAGATATAATCCAAAGTACATAAGAGAATTCACTTGATGATAAAGGGGGCATCTTAGTGGGCACTGTGGAAACAGCTCTTTTATACCTTACCTATATATCACAGTCAGCTTAAAATACATTAGAATCCCATATTTAAAAAGAAACCCTAAAATCACCAGAAGAAAATACTGGGAGAACTCTTTTGTGTCCTTGAAGTAGGGAAAGCCTTTGTAATTAGATGATTCAAAATCCAAAAGCCATAAAATGAAAGGTTAATGCATGTACATAAAATAATAATTTTTGCATGACAAATGATTTGCATGAACGTATCAAAAATCAAATGACAAACTGGAAAAAGTTGTAACAACTGAAGATTAAACTCCCAATACATAAAGATCTAACAAAAATCAACTTGAAAAACATTTTGAAACCATAAAGGCAGCATATTATACCCCTTGTGCACCTGGCCTTTCAGCTTAGTGATCGCTGCTCACACTTTTCACTGCTGTGTGTCATTATTTGGGAAATCTCATTTCTTTACCCAGTCTCCTGCTCGCAGACGTAAAGGTTTGTTTTCTCCAATCTTTTGCTTTAAATCATTTTTCAAGGAGAAGAATTGTAGAGTTGCCTGTGGTCATAATTTGGTTATTTATCAGTTTCAAGCTGCCTGACCTTGACCTTGGGCCTCTCTTTCCTCATCTGTAGAATGGGTTTGAGGTTAAGGGTATCAACAACATGAAATTGTTACGAGGATTCAATGCCTTCATATATTGGCAAAGGGCTTAGAATAGTACCTGGCCCGTGATAATTGCTATGGAGATGCAAGTTATCATTATTATCACTATGTGCCAAACAATATAAATTTTACTGGGCTTCATAGACTTTTTAAATAACGTTTAGGCCTCACAATAAGAGAGCGAGACCTTAAGTGGGAGATACTGTTTCCTAAAGGCAAAACCTGGGATCCAGGGCTGAGGAAGGAAACCTGCTGCCCGCTGCCGCTCTCACTGAAAGCCGTGCCGAGCTGCTTAGAAACGCAGCAGGGCAGGCGCCAGGCCTGCAGGTCGGCAGCTGCGGAGCAGCGCTGGGGTCCGCATCTGAGTGAACGTCCAGGGGCTCCTGCGGCCGACGCTCCCTGCCAGCCTTTAGAGAAAGCACTGCTGTCCCCTGGGTAGATACTCAAACTGTAAGCTTAGTGTCTTAGAGACACTGATCAAGTTCAAGTTTCTTAGAAGTCCAGTCAGTGTCTAACACTAACAGGGATTGTAAGCCAGTCCAGAAGAGAAAAGGGTGACTTTATCGAGGCGTTATTACCTCCTAACTGCTTTCGGAGTGTGTTGCTTGTTTGCGTGTCTGTCCTTGAGGTCAGGGAACTCGATTTCCGGTTTAGCCCATGTCCTCCACGTCCGGGGCGTGTTCTCTCAGTGTGTCCTTGTTAATATTTTAATGCTGTCACGGCTACCAAACTACAAAAGTAGTTCTGTGCTACTTCAAGATTCATTGTTAGCCTGTAGGATTGCAGGCATAAAAGAACCACCAGAGGCTTCATAGTCAAATCACAGTTCATCGATGACTAAAGTAAGAAATACTGGAAAAGTCACTGTACTTCCCTGGACTCAGTTGGCTTGTGTGTGATACCAGGATGGTAATACTTATGCCCACAGTTGTTCCAGTGACTACGGATAACATAAACGGCATGTCCACAGCAGGTGCTCAATGAACGGCAGGTATTATTTGAATCAGGCTGATTTTTCCAGGGGCTTCTCCTCTGGTTAGCTGATGCCCCCTCCTGGACAGTGCTGCACCTGGATTAAGCAAGGGTCAGCTCACTTGCTTCAAACTCAAGGTCATGTAGTTTCTTGATGTGGGGTATCAGGAAGAGTCTGAAATCAAAGCCAGGCACCCAGTCCAACCAAAAAGAAAATCCAGGAGACAGGCCCTGGGGGGCAAACCAAACAAACCAGAAAAGGGCGGAAGGCAGAGCCCAGAATTTTCTGCATGATAATATTAGTGCCGATCATCACTTTTTGCTCTTATCTACATGTCCAGGCCTTACATACATCATGTCAGTTATTCTTCACCAAAATTCATAGGATACAGAAGTAAATCCTTATGATCTTACAATAGGCAACAGTAGCAAAAAACACAAGGAACCAGAGGAAAAAAAAAATAAATTGTGCATCATCAAAATTAAAAGTGTTTTATTTCAAAGAGCACTGTCAAGAAAGTGAAAAGACAACCCACAGGGAGAAAATATTTGCAAATCCCACATCTCATAAGACATCTGTATCCAGACTATAAAAAGAACTCTTACAATTCACTAATAAATGGACAAACTACTCTATTAAAAAACAGGCAAAGGATCTGAACATTCATCCAAACAAGATATACAAGTAGCCAGTAGCACGAGAAAAGTTGCTCAACATCATTAGTCATTAGGGAAATTCAGTCGAAACCACAATGACACACCACTGCATATTCACTACAATGGCGTCGATCCAAAACACACCACGGAGGTGCACAAATTAGAACCCACATACACTGCTGGTGGGAATGTAAAATGGTGCAGCTGCTTTGGAAAAAAGTCTGGCAGTTCCTCAAAATGCTAAACATAGAGCTGCCATGTGATCCCGCATTTCCACTCCTACGTTTCTCCCCAGGAGAAATGAAAGTGTACATCCACGCAGAAACTTGTACTCAAGGGCTCATCATGGCACTGCTCCTCATAAGTAGCTCAGCTGACGAACGGATAAACGAAATGTGGCATATTCGTTTAATGGAACGTTATTTGGCAATAACAAGGAATAAATATCAGTAAGTGCTATAAAGCTTGGAAACATACTAAATGAAAGAAAGCAGTCACAAAGGGCCACATACTGTATGATTCCACTTACATGAAATGTTCCAGATAGGGAACTCTATCAACCCTGGGGGCAGGAAGCAAGATGGGGAAAGGCTGTTGATGGGTATGGAGTTCCTACTGGGGAGATGGGATGTCCTGAAATTAGATGGTGGTAGAGGTAGCACGACCCTGTGAGTAGACTAAAGAACACTGAAACCGTATTCTTTAAATGCGTGAATCATATGGTATGCGACTTATATCTCAGTGAAGCCGTTAATAAATGAAAATTCAAAAACTCTTACGAAGAGAATGGATTTTCTATTTAACGCAGTAACTGAAACTTGCTGAAGGCCAAATGGAGTAATGATGAAGCCAGAATTCGAAAGCAGTCTGTCTCCTCCAAAGCTGGAATTCTTGAGCAGAATGTTCTAGTGCTACTGGCCCTTCCTGGGTTGGAGCGAGAACCTGAAGTAACATCTGCAGGGACCTGTGGCTGCGGACTGCGGAAGAGGGAGCCCTCTCCTGAAGGTCAGGCCAGGCTTCTAAGACACACTGTTCTGAGCTGGTTCCAGATTATGTCTCCACTAAGGAGTAATCTCAGGATGCTGAAGCCACTCACTGGCTGTTACAGTCTGATAGGGCATCACCTGATACTCCTGTTCAAAACGCAAACATCCAGGCCTAACGCCAGATGTGTAATTACAGAGTGAACATCGCTGCTTGGTGAGGGCTGCCAGCTGGGTGAGAAACCCGTGGGGACTCTGGTGATAACAGGTAGGGTCCTGCTGCACGGACACTGCTAACTAACAAGCTCCACAGGACATTATTCCAGTTCCCATCCTAGCGGCGATCTCAGGCTGAGCTGCTCGGTGCAGGAAGCTGCACCGTAGCCTTAGTCTGAGGGGCTCAGGGGAGCTTGCTTCACCTTCGGAACCCCCATCGTGGCCCAAGAAGCAAAGTTTTCATTTTGGGGGATCCATTCCGTGACTGTGTTGATAAAAATAATTTGTCTTTCTTGGAAAGCTGCTCAAACAGTCCAGAGAAGTATGAAGTTTTGAGTAGAAGTCATCCCCCATCTTTCCACCAGGGAAAACCGTTGTTTCACGCGTCTGTGAACGCGGTCCCAGATATGACCTGACTTGAGACGAGGTCCCTGTGGGGGCACTTTCTCACACGGTCACCTAAGTGGACTGATACAATCAACACTTACCTTGTAACCTTGCTCTCACAATCTTTGGGACTGTACTGCCCCATGTTTTAGAAGGAAAATGCTTCATTTTAGGTGAAAAAATAACACAGCTTGGGTTTTCTTTTTTAGTTTCATCGCAGCCCACCATTTTAGTTTTGAAGTGCGTATCCCAAGTCAGCAGACCACAAAGTTTTCATTGATATTTATGTCATTACCCTCTTTACCTTTGTGTATTGCAAAGCTAATAAAAAATAGATTAAAATAAACAGTTCACTTCTACCATAAATTCTTAGCAGTGCAGGGAATATTATGGTTGTCAAAAAATTTTATGAGTCCTTCCTAGGTGCATGGATTTGTATCTAGAAATGAAATCGTGTTGCTTGAGAATTAATAAATTATTTAAAATTTTACAATTTTTTAATATGCAGAAGTACGGATTGTTAGTTTTTTGTTACTCTGAGTTTCTTTGCAATTCTGTAATTCTGCTGGGGCAAGAATCAGCTCACACATTATTCTATAAACTTCATTGTACTTTGTAATAAACATGTGCTGAAAATGTCTCATTTACTCACTGTCAGAAATTCAAAAATTTTTCAAAACCAAAGTTTATGTCTGGATAACCATTCTTCCTATAGTCAGGGATTTCAACAGAATACTTTCTGCTTTTGCCCTGGGGGATACTGACATGAGACTGGAATTCTTGAGTCTAACTGAGAGCAAGAGGTAAATTAATCTAAAAAAAGAATTAGGTGAAAGAAATTTTGTTTTGAAACATGTATTTAATTTCCCATGACATGAGAATGGATTCTGAAGACATTAGTTTTCTCTCAAGAGAAATGCTCAACTTGATCTGCAGAAATACTGAGAAAGAAGCAGATCTTTTTTATTCATGGTTAAGTGGACTAATCGCAAGTATTAAGGAAACGTCTGGAATAAATGGACAGAAATCTCTTACACTAAATGATATTGCATTTAAATACAATGAAAAGTGGTTGACACGTTTTCCCTTCACATACAACTGCCTTTGTCCACTGTTAGTTTGAACCCACATTCTTTTTTTAAAGGTGCATTCTACCCTCAAAGAAAATATTAAAATTGTTGGGATATCCATAAAGAAGCCATTCTTTAATTTCAAGGTTTTTTGTGCATAAAGAACTTTTCTGCTTGTAACCACCTCCATCCTTGTAATTCAACAGCTTGATAAAAATGAAAATTAAAATTTCTCCAAACAGCATAGAAATACCAGCCCCTTCTTAAAGCCTCTCCGGTTTTCTGTGCCCCAGGGGCCATGCCGGCGTACTAAGGGGGCCGCTCCATCACACACAGGATCTTTTCTTCCCTGAACCTGATGGCGATGCCTGGGGTTGGGGGTGGTGGTGACATTCCCTGATTTTGAAGGGTTAATGTTGGGGATTCAACTATATATCTGATCATTTGCCATTAGCATTTTTTAGTTACTGACCAACAAATTAGCACATGTAGGTAGTGACAGCAAAGAGAGAGAAAACTTTGGAAATAAGTGTCGACTGGCATTAGGAGTGCTGGGCATGCCCTATTTCCCTTCCAGCAAACAGTGTCAGAGTGAACCAAAGAGGGCTCTTTCATAGGGGCACATGTGTGGTCCCCTCAGTGTGACAGCAACTCCTCTGTATGCAGGGAGCATCGTTGAAGTTTCCCTTTGAATGTCAAATCTCAGTGCCACCAAACACCAATGAAGAACCCTGAACCCCGCAGGGGTGAGAATTTGCAGCTCTGTAACCCTAGTTGCCGATGTGAATATTGGGATAACTGAATTAAAAGCCCAAATAAGGGGATTCAGCCTTTATGGAGGTCATTTATTTAGAGATTTTGATCAAGAAAATGTCAGGCTAAGATTATATGAGGGGGGACCCCAATAAAATAGAATTTATTTATAAAAAAAATTGTATATTGGGACTTCCAGCCTAGATGGAGGCATAGGTAGACACACTATGCCTCCTCACACAACCAAAATAAGGACAACAAAAATTTAGAAACATAATAACAACCAGAACTGACAGAAAATTAAACTGTATGGAAGTCCAACAACCAAGAAGTTAAAGTAGACACATTCATCCAGACTGGTAGGAGGGGCAGAGTCAGGCGGCCAGGTGGCAGGCAGAGAGGGGTTACAGCAAAAAACAAACAAACAAACAACAACAAAAAACAGTGGCTGGCAGACCCAGTGAAGCAGCAGATTGTGGAGGGCCTCGGTGCCTAAGGTAGTCCCACATTCGCACGCAGATAAACCAGGCAAAACTGGGGAGTGAGACAGACTGTGAAACTCAGGACTCCGGCACAGGGAAATAAAGCCTCAAAACACTGATTGAAAACACCTCTGGGGGTTGAGGCAGCAGGAGAGACTCCCAGCCTCACAGGAGAGTTTGTTGGAGAGACCCACAGGATCCTAGAATGTACACAAGCCTACCCACATGGGAATCAGCACCAGAGGGGCCCAGTTTGCTTGAGGGAAGCAGTAGAAGGGACTGAAATCCTACAGAGAGCGGAGCAAGCACCATTGTTCCCTCTCAGACCCCTGCCCCACAAACAGCATCACAAACCAGCAATGGGGTAGCCCTGCCCTGGTGAACACCTAAGGCTCCACCCCTCACTAGGTAACAGGTATATAAAGACCAAAAAATGGCCCAAACAGAAGAACAGATCAAAGCTCCAGAACAAATACAACTAAGTGATGAAGAGATAGTCAACCTATCAGATGCACAGTTCAAAGCATTGGTGATCAGGATGCTCACAGAATTGGTTGATTTTGGTTGCAAATTAGATGAAACAATGAAGGCTATGCTAAGTGAAATAAAGGAAAACGCACAGGGAACCAATAGAGATGGGAGGAAAACTGGAACTCAAATCAATGGAGTGGACCAGAAGGAAGAAAGAAACAACCAAACAGAAAACAAGGAAGAAACCAGAATTCAGAAAAATGAGGAGAGGCTTAGGAACCTCCAGGACATCTTTAAATGTTCCAACATCCAAATTATAGGGGTACCAGAAGGAGAAGAGGAAGAGCAACAAGTGGAAAACTTATTACATCAAATAATAAAGGAGAACTTCCCATCTGGCAAAGGAAATAGACTTCCAGGAAGTCCAGGAAGCTCAGAGAGTCCCAAAGAAGATGGACCCAAGGAGGAACACACCAAGGCACATCATAATTGCATTAGCCAAGATTAAAAGGAAGGAGAGAATTCTAGAAGCAGCAAGGGATAAGGGCAGTCACCTACAAAGGAGTTCCCATCAGACTATCAGCTGATTTCTCAAAAGAGACCGTCCAGGCAAGAAGGGGCTGCAAAGAAGTATTCCAAGTCATGAAAGTCAAGGACCTTCATCCAAGATTGCTCTATACAGCAACGCTTTCATTTAGAATGGAAGGGAAGATAAAGTGCTTCTCAGATAAGGTCAAGTTAAAAGGGTTCATCATCAGCAAACCCTTGTTATATGAAATGTTAAAGGGGCTTAATCTAAGAAAAAGAAGATAAAAAACATGTACAATAAAATGACAGCAAACTCACAATTGTTAACCACACCTAAAGCAAAAAGAAAAGCAAACTAAGCAAACAATAGAACAGGAGCAGAACCATAGAAATGGAGATCACATGGAGAATTATCAACAGGGGAGTGGGAGGAGGAGAGAGGGGGCAAAGGTACAGAGAATAAGTAGCATAAATGGTAGGTAGAAAATAGACAGGAGGAGGGCAAGAATAGTGTGGGAAAAGTAGAAGCTAAAGAACTTTAAGCATGATTCATGGACATGAACTAAATGGGGGGGAATGTGGGTGGGAGGGGGTGTGCAGGGTAGAGGGGAGTGAAGGGGGAAAATGGGATAACTGTAATAGCATAATCAATAAAATATATTTTAAAAAATAAAATAAAATAATTGTATATTTATTTTTACATGTTTAAACTTGAGTCACCTTCAAAGTGCTCTCCATTTGATGCAATACACCTATTAAGACTTTCTTCCTACTGCCTAAAACAGTTTTGGCCCATCGATTTTGAAGCCTTTTAGTGCTTCTACCGTTTTGTTTCACCTCTTCCATGTCGGCAAAACATTTCCCTTTGAGGACTTTTTTCATCTGGGGAAACAAAAACTGCTGAACACTCAGCCTGGTGTGGGCAGGTGTGCTCATAAATCACCCATCATAAAACAGGCAAATGCGTTGAAGGAGCATTTCAACTTCAAAAAATTAACTGAAGCTGAACTCAGCCTCTCACAACAACACCAGAAGGTACACTGATACAGATGGGTTCCTAGAACACTCACCTAGTGGGGGAAACTGTACTGCAAGGGACCTGCCCTCCAGAACATAATTCTGGGTTTGGGTTTTTTTGTCCCCCCTTCATCTGATTCTCAAAATGAGGCAAATGCATTGGCATAGGCCTCTGAGTTGCAGCATTGAAAGGTGCAGGGAGCACTGACGCAGGTTTATATTGCCCCACTGGGGTTTTTACTTCCCTACTGAGATAATGGCGAAAGGCAGTTCAGTCACTGAAGGAAGCGTGGGGCCCTCCTGAGAGAATCAGAAGACCTTTGGAATCAGCACTGGGAGACTGTAGGGGCATGTGGGTCATGCATTCCACTCCCTGCAACCACAGCTTTCCTCAGGCACTGATCACTTAAGCCTATCAACTTAACTAAAGTTAGAGTCTTTAACTCTTCAGTTCCCCTATGAGGAAGAGTAGGAGCGCTGAAAACACCCAGCCATCCAGTCAGGATGGCAGAGGGAGCTGTACCCCAGGAATAGGGATACATTGGAAAACTAGAAAAACAAACCCATAGTGTAACAATATTTGAATAACAAAATTACTAAATTTGGCCAAATAACATATCATCATAGAATTCGATGGGATGGATAATGGAGTATGGGTTACTTTTTTAAAAATAGGTGTTTATTGTTCAGAGGAACACACTCACGTATTTGCAGATGAACAAGGGGAAAGGCCCTGCGGGCCGTAGGTGGCAGGGAAGGGAGGGTGGGTTGGAGGAGACATGAAGCAGGAGCGCACGAGAGAGCAGGAGGGCTGGCTCTGCGGCCCGAGTGCGGCTGCAAACAGCAGGCGGCCCGCGGACCAAGGACTTCAAAACACCTTTCCCAGCTCAGGTGGCTTATCACTGGGCTTCAAATACATGTTCAGAGTATGACAATAATGTAAAATAGTTGAAAAACAATGTTATCATTAAAACTGAGTGAGATACCAGTTTTTCATGTAGAGGTGATAACTGAGTAAAAGTCTGTTGCAAATCTGTAAAAACAAATGAAGTCTCCAATCTCTTCTGTCACAATGCAGTGCTGCTTGGTGTTTCGCAACCTCGCCACTTTTTCACTGAACTGTTTCCAACCAAATGTGCAATTGGAAATGCTACAAATAAGGAATTTAGATATTTCCAAAGAAATAAGTATAAAAGTCTTAATGGATCCAATTCTTTTGTAGTTACCCTAATTAAATTATGCTTTACTCCCTCGGTCAATTTTTAGCTCAGCTAATTTCTTCCTGAAATGCTAGCCAACGTGTTCCATTTCATGTTTAAAACGAATAAATCCCAGAAAATGCTATTGTAAAGATCATATGTATCTTTAAATGTCATCATCAAACCTTTTTAACAGCTTCCAATTGGGAATAGTATATTTTCAAATCAATAGTTTAAGCCAATCATTTTCTAATCACTGTAAAAACCGAAGCTCTGGAAATTCTGTGGGCCACCTTACTTTAAAATTATGTGAAATTGTCTATTAACTCTCATTAAGCTTTCTTTCACTTTCCTGATCTCATTTCCTTCCAGCTTATTAAGGATTTCATTTAAACTTTTAAATATATTTTAGAAGGGTTAATGTAATTTCATAATATTTTAGCTTTGTTGCTTCATTCTTTCTTTAGTAGAATAAAAATCAACAATAGCATTGAACAATCCTATCAAATATTAAACCAAAAACACTGAAACGATTTCCTTTGGGAGGTCAACTTATCTAGTTCTGTAGGATAAGGTAGACAAACTCTTCTTCACATCACTAAGCATTCTGTAAAATAATCTATCATTGAAGGAATTACTCAAAATAAGAGTAATTAATAAAGCTAGTAGCATCTATTGATTTGTTGAGTCTTTCGCCACAATTCTTAGCAATTAATTGTGAAGGAATAACATCATGAATTCCTAAAATAGTTGGTGCTACTTTCCAAAACACCATAAATCTATTGTTAAAAACAAAAAACGAAAAACAAGACACAGGCTCAAAATGGAGTCACACGTCACCGAAACAAGGCTTACAATTTTCAGTGTTCCTGGAAACGGGATCTCGATCCAGCCAATGAGGAGTCTCCTGATCACACTGTAGGAAACGTGCCTGGTAGGTCCCTGCTGTCCCCCAGAGCAGTGTCCCCCAGAGCAGCGGCTTCCAGCCATTTTCTTCTTGTGGCACACATAAACTAATTAATTACTCGGATTCGGTGGCACAACGAAATGATATATTTTTTCCTATCTGACCAAAAAAATAGGTATAATGTTGATTCATTCACACTGATGGCTACTGTTGTGTCATTTTTTTTACTTGACAATCTAAGAGAAAAGAGGTCATGCTCTGCCTAAATAATCAGAAATTGCATATTTTAAAAGTTCTTGTGGTGCATTGGTTGAAAATCACAGTACTAAAGGAAAGTAACCTTGGCAGTAGCAAACCCAGATTTTTTTGCTAATATAACTTCCTTGTCCCTGGCCCCTTCTGCCTATAAAAATCTCATTTTGTATAGTTCCTTGGAGTTCCTTTTTATTTGCTAGATTTAATGCTGTCCAATTTGAATTGAATGTTGCTCAAATAAACTAAAAATTTTTAATATGCCTCACTATTTTTTAATACTGTGTTGTTAACCAGTTGTAGTTGCATAAGAAACAATGTTGAGAAAGGTAATACTTTCCCTAATTGTAAAGGTTTCAAACATTGACAACTCTTTTGTATTCATTGTAATTTTTAAAAAAAAATTTTAATCCTTACTGGAGGACATGCTTACTGATTTTAGAGAGAGGGGGAGGAAGGGAAATAGGGAGGGAAGGAAACATCCATGTGAGAGAGAAACATGGATGGGTTGTCTCTCACCTGTGCCTTGACTGACCAGGGACCAAACCTCCAAACCAGGTGTGTGCTCTGACTGGGGATCGAACCTGTGACCTTTCAGTTTATGGGATCACGCTGCGACCAACTGGACCATATTAGCCAGGGCCATTGCCTGTAACTTTTTAAGAAAATCATTGCCTTTATTACTTTTTCTCCTTAAACCTGTTACATAAGTAAAAAGCCTCATTATCATGCAGAATGCACGTTGATTTGACTGCTATTTATTACATAGCTGAATTTTGCCATTTTTCATCATCTTATTGATTATTCTTAAAATAGTAATCATTCTTCAACAGAGGGCAATACACTATTTTGGTTATTTTTTTCCCTTGTCACGCTAAAAAGCCCATAGAGGGCAATGCATTATTTTGGTTAGTTTTATTTTTTCGTTGTCACGCTAAAAAGCCTGGGAAGGTCACTTTCTCCAGTTTGGGGTGCCTTACCCCAATAGTATGAATGTGACCATTCATACTATTTGATGATCTTCCTGATTGAAAGATTATTTAAAACTTCCAATGGCAATATTACCACCTTTCAGACTTCACTTTTAACTCTTATAAGGATGATAATTCTATTTTGACAATTCTATTAATATGTTTTTTGTAAAGTGTTTGGTTAATCTTGATGATTAATTGTAGCATCAATTTAAAAAAGAAAGGATGCAGGTACGTTTGCAGGGCTGATAAATGATTTTTTCCAATATGGAGGTATTAGTTGCTAAAATGATGAAATATTCCCATTCCAGCTGGTAAATAATTTTCATTCTGTATCTCTGAGTTTTTGAAGCGGAATGTTCATGCCTATTTTGTATTTATATATGAAACAACAATCGGGCCTTGGCTCGGATAGTTGTGAGCAGGTATATTGGATGTTTTTCTTATCCATGTGAGTATCTGGAGAAGTATTTGGACATTCGGAGGAATGTGGGGCTTTTTTTTTTTTTTTTAAATTTATTTTTGTAATCCTGTACTGCTTAGCACCTCTGGTCCCACATTAAATACCAACAGAATTCCTCAGTCACTGGCACAAAAAAATGTGCCTACAAGTTTCTAGAATTGTCCATGAAGGGCAATACTGTCATTGAGAAATACTGGATTAGTAAACATCATTAAATATTAGTATATCTCCTGCTTGGCTCATCAAGATGACTGGAGTCAAAACATTTTTCTTTAGATGCTCTCTTTGAAGAAAACAGAGTAGAATAACCTATCTTATTTCCATGTAAACAGGGAAGGTGAGGCAAGTGAGCCTGAACTCCATAGTGAGGGGCAGAGAAGAATACTTAGCAATAAGGGCATTATCTGAAATAAGAACGGGAAGGATGAAGTCAAGGGACACGTATAAAGGACCCATGGACAAAGACAACGGGAGTGGGGAGGATTGAATATGGAAGGTGGAGGGTGGGTAGGGCAGGGGAGAGTAACGGGGGGGAAATGGGGGCAACTATAATTGAACAACAATAAAAAAAACATTGTGAACACATGTGTTTTTTTTCCCAACAATACTGATAATAAAATAATTATAGTGTATTGAAGAATTACTTTGTGCCAACTCTACAGTCATTGTTTTACAGTTTTAAGTTTTATGTAATCCTTCCAATTTCCAAATTTGGAATAGGTATTGCTAGCCACTTTAGAGGAAAGTTATATTCTCAGAAAACCTGCCAGCCCTGTGCTCTCAGGCGGAAGGCCGATGTCCAAGGCAACAGGCTCTCCAAGGCCCAGGAAACAAACATGTGAGTGGTGGGGAGCACAGTTAGGTCGTCCTCACGTGTTTCTGTCACACGGTCTCCTAAGATCTTGATTCTGTGTGCAGACTCTGTTTTATCAAAGTCTCTTCCTCTCAGTTGTTGAAATTGAGCTATTAACTTGAGCCAACCATATTTTTTTGTTGTTTTATTTTGTTTGGGGGTTTTTGGTCTCTCGTAGCATTTTGTCATTCTACTCCCTGAATTCTTGGACTGATTACTAGAGTTTTGTTTTCATACAGGAGTAATTAAACTCATTCTGAATCTGATTATTTCTGTAAATAGGCTGAAATTGCTATTTAGAGATAAATAATTTCTAGCAGAAACTTGGAGCATCATCAGAGTGGGTAGAAAGAAGCCATTTAGTCCAAATATTTGTTGGAGAAAACAACGTCTTTGTTAATCCCCATCATTTGGAAACGAGATGTTGATTCTTCCCCTCAGTTCAGATCTGTTACTATAGCATTGATGGCAACATTCAGACTCAGGAATGCGAGCAATAAGGCAGAAAGAGTGTGTTATGGGAACTTGCATCAAATGCAGTCTGCACGATGACATCAGAAAATAACCGAAATGGCAGACGCCCTGGCAGAGCCTCGAGACGAGAAGTTCCAGCACCGATGCCTTACCCGCTTTGGCTGATATGCTTCTGGTATGAAGCTTTCTTACGACCGTAGGCAGTTTTTTGTTACCTTAACTCTAACTTTACCTTTCCTATGACAGGAGGGGCCTACACCAAACAGACAAACAATAACCTTTCATCACTTTATTCCTCATCAATACCCTTGGAGAAATAGGAGGAAGGCGAGGACATGGTGTTGGTACACTTATTTACAGATGTGCTACCTGATTTATTAGAAAAGATTAAGAAGCTCTGACACAGTGTCTTCTGGTGAGATCTGTCACTATCGGCTCAATTCCGACTAACATTTAATGAGTAAAGGTAAGATTGCCGAGATGAGGGTCCCTAAGGCTAATGTAACTGCAGAGGTCAGAGTCCCTCCCTGGGGTGGGGGCGGAGGGACACCAGGAGCCCCGAGAGGAATTAGTACAAGCACGCATGCGTGCATAACGGAGAAGAAGGTGTATAAACAGCGAAGGTCTTCCCAGGACCTGGGAACACACGTACAAAAGCTTCGTGCGGGCTGACAGCAGGGAGAAATGCACCCAGGCGGATGTGAGCAGTGTCAGCAAAGCGGCCTCTTCTGGGTTTTGGACCCAAACAGATACCACTTTGGTTCCCGGACCTTCCCCTAAGCTATTTGCCATATGTAGACCTTCCATATAAAGCTGAAAGTACAACTTGATTATGTACATTTTTAATTTAGGGGCAAATCAGGAGCCAAGGCTGAAATTTTAAGAAGATAATTGGAAATAAGTGATCTATTTTTTAAATATCGGCGGGGGGGGGGGGCGGTATTTTAGCTCAGATTCTGTAGAGAATAGAGCCAGAAAAAGCTTGCATTCAAATGCATTATTCAGGATTGCAATCCCACAGAAGGAGGAGTGAGGGAAACAGAAAACGGGGCGGAGAAGGAGGGAGGCCAGTGCCAAGGTGTGCACCGCAGGACGGGCCGCCCTCGATATCGAGAGTGAACCCCGGCTCTGGCCCACAGAGCCGCTTCTGAGAGGCCACGTGAAAACTGCATTTTAGGGAAGTTCTTCTGAGAAGAGAAAGGAGCCCTGCTTCCCATCGGCCAAAGGTTTACCCCATGAGATGTTCACTCTTCATGGGGTAGGAGCTCCATAGGTCCGGGGTGCACACACTTGATCAGGAAGAGGACCGCTGGCTTCCCACGCTACAGCAGCAGTAGCTGGAGAGGAGGGCAGGGGCATGAGGCGGTGCACGGCGGGCTTGTGCCGTGGAAGCCAACGCTGCTGGGCGTTGGCAAGTGTTCAAGGGTCTTGGAGTTCAGTGCTGCCCAGAGAACCCAAGGTAGCAAGTCTGAGTCCTGAGGAGGTGGTGGCTGGTGCCTGGGCAGCCCGGCCCTTGAATGCCTAGCCGCTGTGCCTAGGTCAAGACAAACTTCAGTTAACACTGAACACAGAGAAGACCCGTGGTAAGAGAGACAGGCTGTCCGTGGTCCCACCTCAGGCAACGGGGCACCTCGCAGGGCCTCGTTCTCCACCTGGGTGGAGGGGGCCCAATGTTTCGGTATGCCACCAAGATGGAGTTGAGGCATAACATTAGGGAAGTGCATTGCCTCGGAGAAGAGGAAATCCAGAAGTCAGTGGCTTGAGCAGATGAATCATGTTCAGTCTCTCTGCTTTCAAATAGGCAACCATCTGCTCAGAATTTCTTCCTCTTTTTTTTTTTTTTTGAGAAATAAACAGTCGTATGTTCCAACATCATAAATTTTTCTTATTTCGCTCTCTCCAGCAGCTTCAGCACCCTGAGCTACAGGATCCAACTGTTTTGTCAGGCCTGTCACAATTCCCTGGGGACACTTGCCAGCTGGGTAAATGAGGCGGGCTCTTATTTATTTCTTCCCTCCATTTTCCAGTCTAACAAATCTACATGTTGCCTTCCCTTATTTGCCATCCCTCCTTTTGATATTTTGTACTTTCGTATCATAGTTTGTACTTGCAGGATGCTTGGTTGCAAACAACGGTGAAAATGTGGCTAATGTAAGCTGAAGTTGAATCTATTGAAAGTATTTCTCAGCCGACAGAACCTATGGGAAGGCTGGAATAGAACTTGGGCAGCTGTCAGGACAGGTAAAACGCAGCCAAAATTCTGCCATAGTACAGGCTGCTGGGATCTCGCTGCTGGGGACGATGTGGCCTGACACCTGCCCTGGTACAGCTGGACCCCTGTCGCGGCCCAGCCCCTGCCCGTGGTGAACCTCCTCACCCATCCAGCACTTGGTGATTTCTCATCATTATTGTTCACTGAAAATCATGAAAAGTTAATACTTGCATTTCAGAAGTAGAGACAGTTATAGTTGAATTGGTATTTTTTCAATCCCTGTTGTCACTAAAGAGCTGGTTTTGCAAATTGTGAGTCTTAAACATTATCCAATAGCAAACGTAACTATTATGTGAGCTGTTCCCCTGTTAGGGTTTTACTACAAACGATTGGTGTTTTCTCCCTGTTGGTTTCCCTTCATTTTCATCAAATATAATAAGGTAATTTGAATTTTCTGCCAGAGTATTTGGCATGTTTTCTGGCAACTAAATGAATAATTTTACTGAGCGTGCATAGCTTGGAATTTCCTGGTGATACTGTTTGATTGATTTGCTCTCTTGTAATTAAACCAAATCAGCTAACATTTCCAGGTACCCAGGCAGACAGAACATGACTTAAACATTTATAGGACTGGCTCGTTATTTTGCGGCATCGTGCTGATGGACACCCTGAACCATACAGGATGAGATATGAAATGTAATAAGTCTCACATGCTATCCACAGAGCAGTATCTCCTTTTATCTAAGCTTTCCAGATTTTTTAGCACCAGCTAAGGAGGAAAGGGCCTGACTTATGTTACCTGCACAAGTGTGATTATAGCTAGAAAACATGGATTCTTATCAGCCTCGAGGGTCTTTCCTCCAAGGAACTTCAAAATTATAACTACATTTTGCATGTGTTTTCAATGTATTTAGTTAAGAAAAACAGTAGAAGTGAATCAAAAATATTTAATTTTGCAAATGGAATCTATAATATATACATGAACAAAACATTTGACTTTTTTAAAGCTTTTATTTATTTATTTTTAGAGCAAGGGGAAGGGAGGGAGAAAGAGAGTGAGAGAAACATCAGTGTGTGGTTGCCTCTTGTGTGCCCCCTACTGGGGACCTGGCCCACAACCCAAGCATGTGCGCCGACTAGGAATCAAAACTGTGACCCTTTGGTTCGAAGGCTGATGCTCAGTCCACTGAGCCACCCCAGCCAGGGCCATTTGACTGACCTTTTAACCCTTAGCCAGCATATTCAAGATGTTATCTTGAACTAGTCAAAATTTGTTACAGATACTGTATACCTCCACTGAGACTAGATTAGGGGCTTTCAAAAGGAACAAACCAGAACACAAAGGCCCATAAACAACTGATTATAGTCACAAAGTTAATTAACAGAATCAATGATTAGACTATTTTTCATTTCGTAGTGTATAAGGAAACAATCCCTCCCAGGCCCTTTGCGTAACCACGGATTTGCATAAGACAGTCTGTTCACTGTCTCGATTCTGCTAAAGTTCCATGTTGGAAATCCAACCTACATAAACCTAGAAATATCGTCTCTTGTTTTTTCCTAACCAAGGAAAAAGGACCAGGGCTCAAAGAGTGATGTCTTGAAACCGGATGTCGTTTATACATGAAATATTGATACATGGTGTCATTGCATGACCAGTGTGACCTTGTCCAAGGGCAAAGTGGCAGGCTGTGCTCTTTCCACTCTTTCCACCTGGGTGTTAGCGTCGGAGGAACAAAACAGGCTAATTTGGAGAGCGTCCATCATTCTTTATGAGTGTTGCTAAACGAGCCCTTCTGGGAAGGCTGTTTTAGTTCCTGGAAATACTTCAAAAGGGCCCGTGGAAGCCTGTGGAATGCAGGTTTCTTCCACAAACTTTAAAGGGCTTCAGGAACTACCTGAGTGTCTTGGGCTGGAGTGTGTTCTGTGCTTGGCAATAAGGAAGCTGGCTGAATCAGATCCATTACAGACTCACCGGAGTCTGTGGCTCTTGACCTTGTAAAGATCAGGCGCTCCCTTTCAAATGCCTGATATTGTAATCCTAGTTGAGAGGTACAGATTGGGGGTGACCTGTGATTTTCAGGTTTTCTTTTGATCTTCCAGCCCCTCTCATTTGCTGCCCTGCCACATGTGTGTTCCAGCTCAGCAACTGTCCCTGCACCTTCCCTAGAGAGCGCCCACCTGCTCCACCAGCCGCCCCTTTGAAGTGAAGGGCTTCATTTCACTCCCCCCTCGCAAACCCCGCTCCCACTCCCACTCCCGCTGCCCCTTCCTGTCCCATTAAACACACACATACACAGGCTGGGCTCCTAGGTTAGAGTGGAGAAGCTGATGTGATCTCTTTACATTTGGACTTCCCAAGGGAAAGTATGCCATGGTTTTTAATGGTTTTGTAACACATAAGAATGATACCATTAAACAAACATTGCTCAGCGGTGTTATTAAGTTGGGCCTCTTTTCTATATGATGACTTGGAGGTAATGTAGCAGCACAAATGACTGCCACATTATGATTAAGCACAGGATATTTCTTGGCATTTTTTCATTGTTTTAAGTTGTAAGGACACTTGTAAATTTCATATGGACTCACCCATATTTTTCAAGTTATTTTTAATAACTTCTCAAGTCATTTATCCTCTATCAAATGGCAGTATAAGTATTATTCTGAGTAGGTCTTTTTAGAACAATGATTAATTGCTTGATCTATGTGTTATGTATGAACAATTATTTAATAGCAAGACAAAATTCTGTTTTCTCTACTTCTTAATAAAAGCACAGATCAATTTTTTAAAAAAGACCCAGCTCCTTCATTTAATCAATATCATTACAGAAGGCAGAGCCTAGAATTTTGCTGAAGATCTGTTTCCCTTGGGGCCTCCAACATTACATTTTAAAACATGTTCCAGTTAAGGAAATAACAGGATGGGGTCTTGCTTCATTTTGTTAGCTTGGGGCAGTTTCTTAACTTCCAAGAGCCTCAATTTCCTCATCTATAGAGTGAGGATAATGGGTATTCTTTATAGGGTTGGATGAGAATCACTTACGAGTCTGAAAGAATCAGGAGCCTGCTTCTCAGGCAAGAATCCTAAAACTGCTTGCAGGGAAGACTGGGGAGCAGTGAACCCATGCTGACTTCTTCTTCCTTGGGGATCAAGTGAAAGTCTAGGAATTAGGTCTTTCTTCCGGCACCTTCCGGTCAGGCACATCCTCCAGGTTCCCCTGTTCCTTCTTCCGAGTTGATTTCTTACTAATTGCCTGGTCATCACCACCTGGCCTAACAACTCTGA